>CM076578.1:1967846290-1968491118 GCA_034641835.2 Pinus albicaulis | reverse complement strand
TACATTCAGGAACTTGTCGATCAATGTTTGCTGGAAGTTTCAAAGGTTGGCGGAGATGGGCGAATAAAGTACTGTAAAATCCATGCTTTATTGCATGATTTAGCTCTTTCTGAATCTCAGGATGGAACTAAATGTTTGTTAAAGTTTGGAAAGAAATTGGAAAAAATCCCCTCAAATGAGTGCTTGGGTGTACATAGAATTTCATTGGTGAAAAATTGTAGGTGTACATGCACCTATATTAGCTTTAGTTCAACTCTAGAGATCGCATGTAATGTGCACTTGTCTTTAGCTAGTTAACTTGAGTGCTTTACATGCACATAGTTAACCTTAATTAGCTTTAGTTAAACTCTAGATATTACATGCGATGTGCACTTGGCTTAGTTAGTTAGCTCTAGTGCTTGCATATGGTGCATGTGCACATTAGCAGAACATAAAGCACACTTAGCTTTAGTTAGCTTTAACTATCCATAGTTATTGCATGTACAACTAAGCTTAACTGAGTTGCTTTTATGTATTGATTCCAAAACTAATATTGATGAATTAATTTCATTCTTTTCTCCATCCTTGCTCACTCCTTCATTCTCTTGCAAGTTTGTTCATTATTTCTCAAATATAGATCTTTTTATCTCAAAATCTCACATGGTATCAGAGCACAAGGATTTGCAATCAATGTAGAAGCAATTTTTCTTTGCAGGTTCAGAAGATTGAAGCAACAACAAAGAATGGAGTCAAAATTGGAGTTTCCACAATCGAAAATTCTTACTCCATATAATTACTTCGAATGGAAGCCAAAGAGTCTACTTCATCTCAGAAGTAGAGGCTTATTTCGAGTAATCGTGGAAATTGAAGTTGAACCAACATTGGAAGTGGAGAAAACAAGATATTCAATCACATGGACAAGGCCTTCGACATCATATGTTTATCTATTTCTCCAGAACTACTATTTCATGTTGAATCATGTTCAACTCCAAATGAAGTATGGAAAAATTTGGAAGGATTGTTTGGAAAATAGGATGAAATGAAGGGTCACATTCTCAAAAATGAGTTAAACTCATTAGATCTGAGAAATTTTGAGAACATTCAAGATTTCTTCACAAGGTATAAAGCCTTGTTTCTTGAGCTGAAAGGATGCGGGATCGACAAATCCAAGCAATAAAGTCAGTTGATTCTTTCCATTTTATCAAAACTTGGTCCAGAATATGCAGTATTCGTCTCTACATTCCACACAGTAAGATCTGCAACCGGTGCAGCTTGGAAGATGCCCTCACTGGATTCTTTTATTCAGTATTTGATGCATGAGCAAGATAAGCTCATCAAAACGGGCACACTTAAAAATTCCAAAGCGCATGCACTTACTATGCATGCAAAAGGAAAGGAAAATTCCAAATACCATCAGAAAGGAAAAGGGAAGAAGGATCCTGATCCAAGAAAGGGAGGAAATCCCAAACCCCCTGATGGATCATCCGGCTCAAAGAAAAGGAAAGGAACAAAAGGAAAATAAATGTGCAATTATAGCCACTGTAGTTTTCACCCTGAATCTACATGCATGAAGAAGACTATAGATATTATGGTGCAAACACTCTAGCAACACAATCTTGGAGACCACATTCCTGAGAATGCCAAGAAGAAGTCTATAGAAAAAGCACCAGAACCAAGAGGTAATGGGCATGATTTGATTGCTCTTCATTCTGCACCACAAGAATGGATCATCTATTCAGGAGCTTCACATCATATGGCTTCTTCAAAGGAATCATTTTCTTTTCTACATGCATACTCAAGACCTCTTCTTCTCATGGGAGACAATTCTGCAGTTGCAGCAACTGGACAAGGAAGAGTGCAATTCGAAGATGGAAGTTTTGAGAATGTCTTGCATATTCCAAGGCTTTCTGTGAATCTTCTCTCAGTGTATCAGATGAAATACATAGGTAGCGGAAGGAAAGTGGAATTTACTCCGGATTCCATGAGCATTTATGACATGAAAACCAACTTGAAGATTGCATCTAGCAAGGTAAATGATTAATCTCGTCTGTATACATTTTCTGATTTTGTTCCTCAATCAAATTCTATTTTTCTACTTACGCATGCAAATGAAGAAAGTAGGAATTGGCACGAGATATTTGGGCACTTGAATTTCAGATATATGCAACAACTTAGCAAGAAAGGGATGGTCAAAGGATTTCCGACCATTGAATTTTCAAATGGTGCTTGTAATGGATGTGCTCTTGGAAAACATCCACAAGACAAGTTCGAGAAGGGGCATGCATGAAGAGCCTCTTCACCTTTGGAACTTGTACACAGTGATATCATGGGTCCATTTCCAGTGCTTTCAATGAGCAAAGAAAGATATGTGTTGTCTTTATAGATGATTACACAAGATTCAATTGGGTTTACTTCTTGAAACTCAAGTCTGAAGTTTTTCAACATCTAAAGATTTTCAAAGGTCATGTGGAAAATCAGTCTGGTAAACGCATCAAGATACTCCGCACGGATAATGGGACGGAATATTTCAACAAAGATATCAAGAATATTTGTAATGAAGCAGGCATACAGTTGCAACATACAGTTCCTTACACTCCACAACAAAATGGGGTGGCTGAAAGGAAGAATCGATCTTTGAAAGAGATGGTCAATTGCATGTTGCATGAAAGATCTCTTTCGTCAAAATTGTGGGTTGAAGCTATCAATTGTGCCTCATACATCCAGAACAGATCTCCTCATAAATCTGTTACTGGAAAAACACCTTTTGAGGCTTGGACTGGCATGGAACCTAAAGTCAGTCATGTCCGCATTTTTGGATTTGGAGCATGGGCTCGCATTCCTACAGAGAAGAGAAAGGCTTTGGAGCCTCAAAGTAAAGCATGCATGTTTGTTGGATATTCTGATGAATTCAAAGGGTAAATATTGCTTGATATCAACACTGAAGAGCTCTTTTTTGAAAGGAGTGTAAATTTTGACAAAGATATTTTACATACACTAGTAGATGAACTTGTTTCCAAGTTTCCATCACCACTCATTGATGAGTATGCATATGAAACTTCATATTAGAATTCTGATGAAGATAAGTCTTTTCATGTGACACCTATTGGACCACCAATTGTTTAACATCCATATCATACTTCCGCATGTAGTTCGAAAGATTCTTGACCACCTTCAACACAAAAATGACGTAGCATGAGTGATATCCTTGATGATCCTGCCTCTATACCTCAGTTTGAGGAAGACCCGCAAACACTCTTAGCTATGGAGCCATGCATGCCCATGCATGCATCTGATCCACAGACTTATGCAGAAGAAACTGGACATCTTGAATGGGAAGCAGCAATGGATGAGGAATATAAATCTCTCATTGAGAACCAGACTTGGGATTTGGTTCTGCTACCTTCCAATTGTAAACTTGTGAGGTGCAAGTGGGTTTACCAGACAAAGAAAGCAGCAAATAGCCAAGTTAATCAATGTAAGGCACGGTTGGTAGCAAAATATTTTCAACAGGTACATGGTGTTGACTATGATGAGACTTTTGCTCCAATGGCAAAAATGGATTCCACTCGGCTAGCTCTCTCCATTGCAGCAGCAAGAGGATGGGAGGTGCATCATATGGATGTGAAGAATGCCTTTCTTCATGGTGATATCAAGGAGGAAATCTACATGGAGCATCCATAGGGATACGTGCATAATTCTTCTCTGGTATGCAAACTAAAGAATTCTCTCAATGGTCTCAAGCAAGCACCTAGAGCATGGTATGCAAAGATGGATTCTTATTTGTTATCTCAAAAAATATTATTCTGCAACTCTGATTCAAATGTTTATTTTTTGAAGAAAAATGACTCCTTGTTGATCATAGTACTCTACGTAGATGATATTTTGATAACAGGTAGTTCAGCTTCTGTAATTACTGAGATTAAAACTGCATTGCATAAGCGATTTTCCATGATAGACATGGGCTTGCTAAATTTATTCCTTGGACTAGAGATCATTCAAAGTGGTTATGGGGTTACCATTTCTCAACCAAAGTATGCTAGAGATCTTTTGGCACGATTTCACATGAGTGATTACAAGCCAACAACCACACCTTTCTTATCAGGAATAAAGCTTGAGAATGGAAAAGACACACCATTGGTTGATTGCACATTGTACCTTCTTTATCTCACTCACTCCCATCCTGATCTCTCATATGCTGTAGGAGCAGTTTCCATATACATGCAGGAGCCACATGAGTTACATTGGAAAGTTGCAAAGTGCATCCTTCGATATGTCCAGGGGACAATCACCTATGGGATTCATTATGCAACCAATTTTTCTTTGAAACTCATTGGGTTCACAGGTTCAAATTGGGTTGGCAACAAAATTGATTGCAAGTCCACCTCGGTTATGTAATTAGTTTGGGATCCGACCCAATTTGTTGGTCAAGCAAGAAGCAGACTGCCATTGCTTTATCATCAGCAGAGGCCGAGTATAGAGGTGTAGTTAATGCCACTATTCAGGTCATTTGGCTTCAAAATTTCCTATCTGAGCTTGGGATCAGTTTCCATTGTCCAACTATCATCTGGTGCAATAATAAAAGTACGCTAAATTTTTGCAGAGATCCAATGCAGCGGCAGCAGACCAAACACATCGAGATCCACATGCGATTTGTTAGAGAACTCATTCATGATGGGATCATCAATCTTTAGTACTATCCTACTTTTGAGCAGACTGTTGATATCTTCGCCAAGACTTTCACTGAGAAGAATTTTCCATTCCTGCGAGATCGTCTCAGGGTGAAGGACACGACTGCCTAGCAGTTGTCTTTTCTCTACTTTTGCATTATATTTTGAGGGGGGGTTTTTCTTCCCACTGGGTTTTCCCTCTTTCCTCCTTTTCATGCATTGAATATGGGTACCTAAAATGGTCGTGTTGCCGGGACTCATTCATTTTGCATCACACTCACCTAAGTTATGCCTAAGGGGGGGTGTTGGTGTACATGCACCTAGATTAGATTTAGTTCAACTCTAGATATTGCATGCAATGTGCACTTGTCTTTATCTAGTTAACTTGAGTGATTTACATGCACATAATTAACCTTAATTATCTTTACTTAAACTCTAGATATTACATACGATGTGCACTTGGCTTAGTTAGTTAGCTCTAGTGCTTGCATACGGTGCATGTGCACATTAGCAGAACATAAAGCACACTTAGCTTCAGTTAGCTTTAACTATCCATAGTTATTGCATGTACAACTAAGCTTAACTGAGTTTATTTTATGTATTGATTCCAAAACTAATATTGATGAATTAATTTCATTCTTTTCTCCATTCTTGCTGACTCCTTCATTCTCTTGCAAGTTTGTTCATTGTTTTTCAAATCTAGATCTTTGTATCTCAAAATATCACAAAAGAAATATAAAAATAATCAAAGATGGCATTCAGTGTCCATAACTGCGAACTCTATTGCTATGGAATAATACCCCCTAGAAATCGATTTCTACAAGTTTTTTCAATAAGTTGAGATATTTGGCAGTGTTAGATTTAAGTCAGACTAAATTGGAATCATTGCCAAGGTCTATTAACAACTTAAAGCATTTGAAGTTCCATGTGTATTATTTGAGAGATTATGTTCATTAGTTGTGCATGTATCCTATTTTAAGAATTAGTTCCTATTTTCTAGGTGTTAGTTCTAAATATCCTATTCTCATGTAAACTTATATATTATTGATGTTATTGATTAATGCGTAGAACATTCTACTTGAGGCAGTCTCCAGGTGCAGTTTTCTCACCTGTCTCCAGGTGTAGCTTTCTCACCTGTGAGATGCTAGTTTCAGAATATATTTGGTTTCTTCCATTTTTTAACATAATATTTTTCCAACCTATCTTCATAATTCCTCCCCACCTTCGAAAGAATGTGACATAGGTGTTGTTGAAATGTGATATTTGAGTTCGCAACCTATCTACTTACTATATATCTGTTCACTTTTTGGTACAATGAAAACTTAAAATACCAAAATTAAAATGTGACCTTTGAAAATTTAGTTGGAAAATATAATTCCTACTTGTATTTGTTGTAATTTATTCTATTTACAAGAGTTTGTTTCTAGTATTTGGGAGTTTTTTGAAGTCTAGTTAGTTGAGAGATTCTCTCCAATTAGTTAGCTTCCTATATTGGTGTGTGGTTGAGATATTCACTCAAACAAGAGATTGTATGTCGAAGATATACTAGCTATCTCTAGACATAAGCTGATGTATTTATATTGCATTACTATTTTCAGGTCAATGCAATTTTGTGTGCCTTATAAAAATTTAACTTAGTAATGGAGCTCATATGAGCCTAGACCCTTCCTAGCTGAGGGAATAGAGAGTATATGTATCTGTTTTGAAGAGTATTGTGTAGTGCTCCTTTTATTTGAGTTTTTTGTCCATGAAATAAAAATGTGTTGTGGACGACTTGAAATTTCAATGCTCGTGAGGAGAGCCATATTGGATGTACTTTCTATGTTCTGTGGTCAAGTTATCCAGAAGGACTATTTCTTTTGTTTTTTTAATATCTCTTAGGAGAAGCACACAAATGCACCAGTCTGTATAGAGGATTTTGCGTGAAATGGAGTTCGCATTGAGTAGTGGTGTGTGGAAGGCCCATTTTCAACCGCAAACGAAGGTGGAGAGTTGTGGGCATAAGGAGGCCGAGCTTGCATACGACGTATGTGTGGAGGCATTGTCAGTGGTGTCGTGGATGATTATCGCTAAAGTGTTGGAAGACCTGTGTTGGAAGTGCTTCAACTGTCAAAATTCAATATGTGATGAGGCAGTTGTTAAAATATGTAATTAACTCCCGCATGCAAAGTTAGACAATCAGTTAAGTGAGCGTTGAGTTGTGTGATAGATAAATTTGTTGTGTGAGTTAGAGAGTCATTTAAGTGAGTGTTGAGGAGGTCCTGTTATGTGATAGATGAGTGTGTGCATTTCAAGTGAGTTTGGATAAATACCCTTCACCAGGTTCATTGTATTAAGCAAGTATTGTGATTGAAGTTCGTGTTATTAATAGAGAGCCGCAACTCGTTTTTGTTTCATGTGTAAAATATTTGTGTAATTTGTACCTTTACTCTTTTTCCATTCCAACAAATTGGTATTAGAGCGAGGTTACAAAGAAAAAGGGAAATACCGATCAACAATCATCTGTGTGTGTGAAGAGATTTTTTTTTTCTCATTGTTTTAAGCTACAACGCACCTCATACATTGTATACAGGGCATTATAACGCAGGTTCCCGTAGCAAAGAACCACATTACAGTTGGTAAACTTACCAGCTTCGCACAACACGCAGAGGTTCCTTTGTTTCAACAGCATTAGCACACTAATGCGGTGCTATTATACGCGACGAGTGTTAAACGCTTCTACAATGCACTTCAGCCACGTTATTATGCGTTATTGAAAGGTTTGAATATTCGAAGAAAAGTTCAACGAGGAGTTTTTCGAAAGGCTTTAAAGCATACGTAAAAGGTTTAAAACATATGAAAAGGTTTTAGAGCATATGTAGGAGTTTTTTGTTTTTGAAAAGTGTTTTTGGAAAGGACTTTTTAAAGCTTATTTTTTTAAAAGTGGATATTGTATAAAGCATTTTTTTTATAAATATTTTTTTTATAAAAGAAATTTCTTATATAAAAACTAAAAATTTAGGGTTTTATTATAAGGTTGTTTTTTGGAGCTTAGCAAAGCATACCAAATTTTTTTAGAGTTTCAAAAGTGAATTTATTGTTTGAAGAAAGATGGCTACAAGCAGTTTCCAGCCACAACTTCCTTCTTTCAAAGGGAAATATTATGATGTGTGGGAAATTAAGGTGGATACCATGTTAAAAGCACATGATGTTTGGGATCATGTCAAGTTTGGGTTTGCAGAACCTCAGGATGATGTAGAAGAATGAGTCCTCAATAATGCAGAGTAATGTAGAGAGAGAACAATGCAAGAAAAACAAAAGGAAGAATACACAAGTGTTGCTTCTTATCTAGTAGGGAGTGGACCGAGTAGTGTTCCAGAAGATAATGTTCACGTCTTCAGCAAAGGAATCATGGGAAACCTTGGCGACAAGCTATCAATGTATGGAAAAAGTCAATATTATTAAATTGCAGAATACTAGGAGAGATTTTGAAATTCCGCAGATGAAGGAGACAAAGGACATTAATTCCTTCATGAATGCGGTCATGTTTGTTGTAAATCAGTTAAAATTCTATGGTGAAGAAATTAAAAATCGAACAGTGATTGAGAAGGTCCTTAGATCTTTGTCTACCAAGTTTGATGTTGTGGTAGTATCCATAGAAGAAGCAAAAGATTTGGAAAAACTGACAGTTGATGAGTTGATGGGATCACTTCTATCACACGAAGTAAGGATAGACAGAAATAAGGATTCCACTTTAGAAACTTCTTTCAAAAGTCAAGTTTCTATTTCAAGAGGTCGATTTAGAGGTCGATCTAGAGGCAGAGGATGAGGCGGAAGATATGGTGGTTAGAGAGATGGCTGAGAAGAGCATGAACATGAAAGTGGAAGTAGCAGCAACAAAAGCTTCAACAATAATTACAAATATGACAAATAAAAGGTGAGATGTTATTATTGCAATAAATTTGGTCATTATGCTCATGATTGTAGGAAGAAGATAGTTGATCAAGGAAACGAGAGAGCTAATGTTAGTACAGAGAATACTAATTCTATGTTCCTAGCATGCAACAACATGCATGAACATTTTGATAAGGTGTGGCTATTAGACAGTGGTTGCAGTAACCACATGACAGGAAACAAGAATTTCGTTGCAAATTTGGATCAATCTATGAAGACTGAGGTAAAGTTGGGGACTGACAAGACTATGGATGTAGATGGAAAAGGAGTGGTGAACATTCTGACCAAGCAGGGGTAGCCAAAGACAATCTCAGAGGTATATTATGCTCCTGGTCTCAAACATAATTTGATTAGTGTTGGTCAATTGACGCAGAAATGATACAGAGTTATCTTTTAGGGGAAAGAGTGTGTATTTATGACAAACCCCCAAGAAAGCAGTTGATAGTAAAGGTGCAGAGGACGAGGAATAGACTATTTCCTCTTATTATGAACTACAATGACCAGTTTAGTTCTTTTACAACTGCATGTTCTATTGATTACTGGTTATGGAACTTTCGGTTTGAACAACTGCATTTTTCTGGTTTAAGATTGTTGTAGCAGAAACAGATGGTCAGAGGATTACCTTCCATCAAAGAACCTGCTAGTACTTGTGAGTGTTGCATCTTGGGAAAGCAACACCATGAAAATTTTCCGAAGGGAGTTTCATATAGAGAAAAGAAGCCACTTGAGTTGGTGCATACATACTTGTGTGGACCTATGAGGACACAGTCAATTGGTGGAAGTTGTTACTTCCTCACTTTTATTGATGAATATAGCAAAAAGACTTGAGTTTAATTTTTGAAGAAGAAGTCAGAAACTTTTTCCAAGTTCAAAGAGTTCAAAGCCTTAGCAGAAAACCAAAGTGATCGATAGATCAAGGTATTGAGATCTGATCGTGGTGGAGAATATGATTCAAAAGCATTCCATGAGTACTGCAAACAACATGGAATCAAAATATAGTTTACAACTATATACACACTGTAGTAGAATGGTGTAGCACAGAGAAAGAACAAAACAATCATGAACATGACAAGGAGCATGTTGAAAGCAAGACACTTTTCTAATGAGTATTGTGCAGAAGCAGTTGCATGTGTTGTTTATGTGATAAACATATCTCCTACAAAGAGTGTGATGAACAGAGTTCCAGAAGAAGCATGGTCAGGTATGTCATGCAGTGTATCTCATTTCATAGTTTTTGGAT
Source organism: Pinus albicaulis (assembly GCA_034641835.2). NCBI lineage: Eukaryota > Viridiplantae > Streptophyta > Pinopsida > Pinales > Pinaceae > Pinus > Pinus albicaulis. The sequence goes on along the minus strand of CM076578.1, from coordinate 1,968,481,299 downwards.
GTGTAGCCTATGCACATGTGCCTAAGCAGATAAGAGAAAAAATAGATGATCAATGTGAAAAATGCATATTTAGTGGTTATAGTGAGCAGTCAAAAGTTGACAAATTATATAACCCTGTCACCAGAAAGACAATAATTAGTAGAGATGTTGTGTTCAAAGAACAAAATTCATGGAATGGGATTGTAGACAAACCAATTGATGCTCAAGCACCATTGATGGAAGAGGATGATGTAGCAGAAAAGGAGCAGCAAGAATCAATAGAGAAGACACCAAACAAAGTCACACCAGCAAGGACTCCAAGATTTTCATAGCAGCATGGAAGCAGATCAACAGACCAGAATTCTCCAAGCAGCCAATCAGGTAATGACTCAAGCAATGGTAAGAGAAAGATGAGAAGTTTGAAAGATATTTATGATGATTTGGATGTTAGTTCAAATTTTTCATTGTTGTCATTCCAACCTTCTTCGTTTGAAGAAGAAATCAGAGATGAAAATCGGGTACAAGCCATGGATGAAGAGATTGAATCTATTGAAAAGAATGACACATGGGATTTAATTAATTTTCCAAAGGATAAAAACCTCATTGGTGTGAAGTGGGTGTACAAGACAAAGTTGAAGGAGAAAGGTGAAATTGACATATTTAAAGCAAGGCTTGTAGCAAAAGGATTCTCACAGAAACCAAGAAAAGACTCTAGAGAAACATTTTCTTCGGTAGCCAGATTGGATACTATAAGAGAAGTTCTAGCCATAGCAACTTGGAACAAGTGGAAAGTATATCAAATGGATGTGAAATCAACCTTCTTGAATGGAATTCTAGAAGAAGAAAATTATGTGTAGCAACCTCCAGGTTATGAAGTTGAAGGTAAAGAATATAAAGTTTACATGTTGAAGAAAGGGATTTATGGACTGAAGCAAACACCTAGAGCATGGTATAGTAGAATCGACAGTTACATGATTAAGAATGGATTTTTCCGAAGCAACATTGAGCCTACCTTGTACACAAAGGTAAATGAGCATGGAAAAATTTGGATTGTTTGCTTATATGTTGATGATATTATTTTTACAGGTGATCTTGAGTTAGATGAATTTAAAAAAGCCATGATGAAAGAATTTGAGATGACAGATCTTGGTCTCATGAAATATTTTCTTGGCATTGAAGTTGAGAAATATGAAAAAGAAATTTTTATTTTCCAAAATAAGTATGCTAGAGATTTGTTGAAAAGATTCAGGATGGATAATTGCAAACCTGGTGACCTACACCAGTTGCAACAGGTACAAAGTTAAGTAAGGATGATGAAGGAGCAGATGTCAATCCAACACTATTCAAAAGATTGGTTGGCAGCCTTGTATATCTCACAGCTACAAGACCAAATATTATGCAAGGGGTAAGTTTGATTTCCATATTTATGGAGACTCCAAAAGACACACATTGGAGTGTTGGAAAAAGAATTCTAAGATACATATCAAGAACTAGTGATTATGGCATAATGTATGCAATTACAAAAAAGAAAGATTTGATTGGATACATAGATAGTGATTTTGCAGGTAGTTTGGATGATAGGAAGAGCACTTCCGGTTATGTGTTCCATCTTGGTTTAGGTGTGATATCATGGGCATCTAATAAGTAGCCCATTGTGACACTATCATCAGTAGAAGCAAAATATGTAGCAACAACCTCAGCAGCAAGTCAAGCAGTATGGTTAAGAAGAGTATTGGTTGGACTCAAGTAGAAACAACAAGGATCAACAACGATATACTGTGACAACACTTCAACGATTGCACTATCAAAGAATAGTGTGTTTCATCAAAAGAGAAAACATATTGATATTAGATATCAATTTATTAGAGAACTTGTGAGAAATGGACAAGTTCACTTGAACCCTTGTAAATCTAGTGATCAATTGGATGATATATTTACAAAGCCATTAGAAATAGATGTGTTTGAGTTTCACAAAAGAAACTTGGGTGTTGTAAGCTTAGCTGAGACATAGACCAGTAGGCATGTTTGAGTTGTCATGAGTTATGTTTTAGTTTAGCGGTCATAATTAAGGGGGAGTGTTAAAATATGTAATTAACTCTTGCATGCAGAGTTATACAATAAGTTAAGTGAGCATTGAGTTGTGTGATAGATAAATTTGATGAGTGAGTTAGAGAGTCAGTTAAGTGAGTGTGTGCATGTCAAGTGAGTTAGGATAAATACCCTTCACTGGATTCATTGTATTAAGCAAGTATTGTTATTGAAGTTCGTGTTATTAATAAAGAGCCGCAACTCGTTTGTGTTTCGTGTGTAAAATATTTGTGTAATTTGTGCCTTTACTCTTCTTCCATTCCAACAACATTGACGAGCTTTGTGAACATGGTGGATACCGAGGTTTGAATCAAAATTTATTGCTGAGCTATATAGGTTGTCCAACATCTAATTACCTGGTTTTTGTGTGTCTACATGGTACGTTGTGGTTTTGTTCCGGTCTTATGTTACTGGTTTATTGAAGCATGGAGACAATCACTAGTCTGTCCAAATTGCCGGAGAAGCTCAAAAATATGTGCATTTGTTGTTGATTGAACCTGTGAAATGCTCAATATTGGGAGGAGAAGGCAAAGGTTGAGATATGTTTTCGATAGATCTTGTTGGTTCCATGTGTTTTTCATCGATTTCGTGTGGAAGGAATTCGAGTGGTGGAGTTTATGCCCACCTGGTGACTCCGAGCAGTATTTTGCTACATGTAGCTGGTGTGAAGTCATGCATACTATGGAGGAGAGTGGGACGAACGAGCCTGCGATTCTAGCGTGGAGCATGGCAATGGTTTCTATTTGGAGCCAGAGACACTAGTGGTGGATGAGAATCGTGTGTACCACTGGCATTAGAGTTGACCAGCTTCACAGCATCAAAGAAGACCATTGTCTTGTTCAAAGGAAATTCATCTATTTGTTTTTGGATGCATGTGACACCTCTATGATGTAATTGACTCAGCGGAATTCTTATTGTGGAATTCTGCGCGAGATTCTTGTTGTGAAATTCTACGGTATGAAGGAGAAAAACACCCCAAACATTGTAACATGTGCATTGCTGTAGAGAAAAAAAAATTGAAGGGATGAATCAAAGGTGCATGCCACATGCGTGGATATAAAGCAAAAAAAAAAACAAAAAGAGCACAGTTTACAAGAAGGTATTTGGTTTAATGGCATAAGAGTGCTTTATGATATTTTAATGGGTGTGTTTTGTGATTTGTTCGATGTGGTGCTTCACCATAATTAAGTATAAGGGCCATTCTTATGATAACCTTTTAATGGAAACGGTAAAAGCAAGTTTATAATTTCATGAAGGATTTTATAAAGTGATTGGCTCATATGTTTATGGAATTATGGTAATTGTTTTGGATTATTCAAGTTTTTTTTATTGAGTTTAGCTAGCTCAATGGGTAGTGATTTTGTTAGAATTGGCTACTCTAGCAAATCACACTTATGTGAATATGGGAATCCAAGAGAACTATTGTAGTGTTACGAAAAATGTTAAAGACAATGTTGTAGACAATATGAACAATTTTAAAAGAGGAGGTAAAGGAGCAACAATAGAGATTAAAGGATGATGGACAACAAAGTGAAAGTTTGTGTGAGTTTTTGGGATAGAGTCACGACCATATTTTTTTTACATCCCTAGTAAAATCCAAGCATATAAACTTGAAGGGATCTACTCGCCAGCCAAATAAGCAGGGCCTAACCCCAAGGGTGTCGAGGTGATTTAACCCCATGACCTCCCAATTGGCGAGGTACTTAGCAACTAGAACTTGACCAACTTAGCTAACCCTTGGAGTTAAAATTCATGGACTCATGAGCATGTTGTATTATGAGTCACACATCTTAATTGTAAGCAAGTCTATGGTGTTTTGTAGTGGTCCTTGAAAGGTTTGTAATATTATGTACTTGAATTTGTGTTGTTAGCCTTACCAGGTATGTGTACCCCCATGAAGTTCGTGGTAATATTAAAACCACTTTGTAAGTGAAGGCTTATGGTAAGCCAGAAACCACTTGTGAGAGTGTAGTGCAGGTTTGTGGTAAGACACAAACCACTTGTGAGAGTGAAGTGAGTAGGGATTTTGTAGTGTGGTTTAGAATGAGCTGACAAAACTTTGGGCATGGTTTAGGATAAGTCGATCAAACCCAAAGCATTGTTATGGCTAATCCTAGAAAACCCATGATGATGATGATGGAGGGGAATTTATAGGTACATGTACAAGTATGCAGATAATGGTCGATTGAACCATGTACATGAAGGACATCCAACGGTTGGGCATCTATGCAGTCAGGTAGATGGTTGTTCCTTTATATGGACATCGGCATATCTTTTAATCATGTTTGTAAGCATGAGGACCACACGTGGACTTTGTTGATTGAGATCGAGACAAGTAGTCACTAAAGGGGGACTTGGAAAATATAATTCTTACTTGTCTTTGTTGTGATTCATTCTATGTAGAAGAGTTAGTTGAGGTCTAGTTAGTTGAGACATTATCTCCAACAAGTTAGCTTCCTAGATTAGTGTGTGGTTCAGATATTCACTCAACCAAAAAATTATATGTCCAAAATAAATTAATTATCATAAAACATAACTAATATACCAACCTATTTACTTACTGCATATTGTTTACCATATGGTACCGGCAAAACTAAAAAAAATTACCAAAATTAAAACGCAGCCTTTAAATTTTTACAGTCATGAATACCTTTCTCTCTAATTTTGACCTTGAAACTTTTATAAATAATTTTGCTGGCAACTGGTCATTTAGCAACAAGACAGTTGTATGAAGAGTGTCTACGGGGTTTTATACTAATTAAAAGTCAAGTCAATGGTTGATTTTTCTATCAGAATGTCCAGTCTACAGGGTTGGGTTTGGTGATGAATAATCATTTTGTTGCAAAAGCATTCTTTACAGCTGGATACAATATATGTATCTTGATATTTGTTTCCATGTTTGTCGTATGTGAAGATAGTCTTGTCAGTCAAAATAATTCACATTACCGATGTTCTATTTTTTTTCTTTCTTTTCGAGTATGTAGTTGGATACAATGAATGGATTTTGATGTGTTATTATCTTTTTCTTTTGTTATTTTGTATAATGAATGTAGTGTCCCTAGTCAAAATAATCAAGATCTTTGATGTAGTTATCATGTTTGTCTTTATACCATGAATGTATTTTGATATTTGTTTTCATCTGTGTTGTTATTGTGTATATCATGTGAATAAATTGTATACCTAGCCAAAGTAAGAAATTTCTTTTTCCCTTGTATCACTTTAATGTAGTGACCATGCTGTTTGCCATTATTGTTGTCCATATAAATATGTTGATGTGAATCTAGTGTTGTTAGTCAAAATAATTCACCAATGTACAACTACAACATTTTGATATTTGTTTTCATCTTAGCTGTTATTCTTATTTTGTATATGTGAATGTAGTGTATATCTAGTCAAAATGATTCATATAAGCAATTTTAATTTTAATTTTTTTTAATTAATTAATGTAGTTATCATGTCAGAATTATTCACATTAAATAATTATATTTAAATATGAAAAAAATTTCATGCATTGGTAATTTTACATTTAGTGAAAGGGATTTGAATTTTACTCTCAATAAAAGTATAAGTTTTTTTTTTTAAATAAAGAATCTAACTAGCTACAAAGTTAATGTATATTTTTTTCCAAATCTCAAAAATATTGTTAAAAGTTTGATTTTCTACTATAATCATATGAAATGAAACATTTAGAGAGATGGAAATAGTAAGGTTTTGAGAATTTAAAGCTATTTTGAATATTCATTTATATTTGATTACTTATATAAAGAGCATATCGATATAAATGTTAGACATTAAAACACTTATCTCATGATATATCTAACATTATTAACATTAAAAAAAACATAAAAATTAATTAAATTAAATTATTATTATTATTATATGAGTTAAACATATATACATTTTAAACATGTAACAAGATTTTTAACAAGTAAATTAATTTGTAAATAAATAATTTTTAGAATATCAATACTTACCAACAAAATTATCACTCATATTTATATAACTTTTTTTAATTAATTAAGTCAATTAAAAAACTTAACTACTTTTTAAAATAAATCTCAATTTTATTTTTAAATTTATCACTACTATTAAAAATATTATAAAATATTTCAAAAATATTAAATTCTTATCCTCTAGTTAATAATTATTAATAATTAAATTTTAAAAAACCAGTGGAATTTAAAAAAATCAATCAAATTTATTCAATAGACCAGAGTGTGAGTTCCATTAAAATTGCAATGATGTTCCACATGCACTTGTCTCCCACAGTCATGGGTGCATTGAAAAGGACACATGGAGCAACACCAGCCACTCTCTATCTCAAAGGTTTCAAATGGGGAGCGAAACAGGTGTGAAGCATTGTTTAATATTGTGAAGGCATGGTTCAGGGATTCAGAGAAGCTCCTCAATATATTACTAATTTTTTGCTTCCCTAAATGAGTATAAGCTGCAAAAGAAAATAGGGGAACATGGCAGAAGAAGTTATTGTCAGCACGCTCAGTGAGAAATTGAATTCGTTGCTGGCTGACAAATATTTTAAGAGGCATCTCTGGTTATCAATTTTAAAGAGACTTATGTAGAGTTCATTTGTGAACAGCTTGATTCCTTTAAAACCATGTTAAATAATGCGAGAGAGATGACAAAATCTAGTTCGACTACCAACTAGCTGCATAAAGTTGAGGATTGTCTGTACCGTGCCATGGATATCATGGAGGAATGCGATCCTCCTAAGTTTAATGGCCACTATCCTTTCAGATATTACCGTGCAGAGTTTATGTTACCAGTAATGTGGAGATTGTATTTTATTCGTGTATATTAGTTTGATTTAAGGACGACTTAAAGACTGGTATGATAACTCCGTAAGGACTAAATCTCAAATGTTATAAACCTTGATAATGTGTAACTTAATGGATTGCATAAAATTATTTCAAAATTTGATTAATATACAGGTGTAATCCATAGGAAGGTTATGTCAAATGATTATTGTACACTTGGAAGGCATGAACAGGATAGATAGTAAAATAGTATTAAACTATGGAATTAATTGTAAATATGCCTATGTAAATTTTTTTTATGGTAAGTATTGATGCATGTTACAAGTGGTATCAGAGTAGTGTTTGTACGTTGGGACCCTATGGGTAAACTAACGTTTTAAGTTGTGTATTAATGATGCACACAGAGAGAAAAAAGTTAATTGGATATTATGAGGAGGGTGCCGACATAGCAGCCACCTCCGAATGCCGAGAAAACACAACCTTGACCAGAAATGAACCTAGAAATGTGGGTGCAGCTAAGTGTGTATCAGCACCAGCAAACCAGTAGGTTGTTTGAAGAGTGGCAACACCAAACCAGCATCCTCTTAAACACAATACAAAAGTTACAAGAGGAAATGAAGAGGGTGCAAAACGATAATGCGGGTTTGATGCAAGAACATGAGAGGATATTAAAAAGCCTCTTTGACAAACAGAATCAAGGAAATGAGAAGCCAAGTACTGATAGAGAGTTTCAGGAAAGAAATGAGCAACAGACAAGAGACCATGACACTGACAGAATGGAAAGAATTTAGTCTTAGCGTAGTAATAGAAATAAGAACTATAATTAAGCTGAATCAGATAATGTATCAGATCAGAAAGAAGTGAAGAGACAAAAAGTAGATCTACAAGGTGAATTTCGGAAAATAAAGCCTCCTATGTTTGATGGAGTAGAGGAGGAAGTGTGCTGAGGCATGGCTGATAAACATGAATAAATATTTTCAAGTATATGAATATAGTAATAATCTTAAAGCCAGATTAGCTATTTATCAGTTGAGGGAGAAAGCCACACTATGGTGGGAGGAAGTGAAAAAAGTTTGTAGTATAGATGATCAAGATGTGACTTGGGATGCGTTCCTGCAGTGTTTTAAAGATAAATATTTAACTGAACGCTTCTATGACGAAAAATCTAGGGAGTTTCATGATCTAAAGCTAGGACAAATGAAGATGGATGAATACATCACTAAGTTTACCTCCCTACTTCGTTATGTTCCCTATTTAAGAGATGAAAAGGCTAAGGTACAACGGTTCCTTAGTAGTTTTCCTACTCATATGAAAGAACGTATTGAATTTGTGAATCCTAAGACTATCGACGAGGCAATTAGAAAAGCCAGAATGTGTTACCAGCAAGCTAAAGCAAAAGGTGAACAAGGTAAAAGATGGCAGGCAAAGAAAGAGCATAAGAGCAGTTCTGTTTTCAAGAAAAATAGAACCAATAATTTCAAGAGTGCTGCCAAAAGTTAATTTAGTAAACAATTTGGCAGGAATCATCAAAGAATAATATGGCCTGCAGAAGACAAACCCACTGAAGCTTCCAACAAACTGGAGCAAGAACCAAATCAGAAGCCACCCTTACAGTGTTGGGGGTGTGGTGAGGCACACTACTACAGAAATTGCCCGCAGCGGGGAAGAAGTGAAGCAGTTACCAATATACAAGAAGCCTCAACTATGGGTGATGTAGCCAGAAACATACCCAGAATTAATGCAGCCTTGGAAGATCAGCAAGCGGACTACCAATCGACAATGATAGAATTAGAAGGTAAATTGCTATCTCAACTTGTTTCTATTTTGGTAGATCTAGGTGCAAGTTTAAGCTATGTAAGTAAAAAAGTAGTAGAGAATTGTATTGCAGAGTCAAAAATTCAGAACTCCATGGCTAGTACAGTTAGCAATTGGAGCCAAGAGGAAAGTTAGTGAAAAAATTTGAAACTGTGCACTAGAAATTAGTGAACAACATCTAACAGTAGACCTGAATGTGTTACCTCTGGGATCCTATGATGTACTACTTGGTATGGACTGGTTGGAGAAGCATTGGACATTAGTGGATTGTAAGGAAAATATCATTTATTATAGAATGCAAGATGGTACTCGCAAGGAAACTCAAGGTATAAAGAAACCTCTGAAGCTGCGACCCATCAGCATGAGGAAGGGATGTAAGTTGTAAGCCATCGAAGTGGGTTTTTCTGATTCAAAAGAAAAAACACCAATGATGGAAAACATTCCAATAGTGCAAGAGTTTATGGATGTGTTTCCAGAAGAAATACCAGGCTTGCCACCAAGAAGGGACATTGATTTTACCATAGAGTTGATACCTGGAGCACCACCCATCTCAAGGACACCATATCGCATGAGTGTACCAGAGTTAACCGAATTGAAGATGCAGCTACGAGAATTATTGGATAAAGGGTACATCCGACCAAGTGTCTCCCCTTGGGGAGCACCTGTGCTATTTGTGAGGAAGAAAGACGGAACCATGGGGATGTGCATGGACTACTGCCAGCTTAATAAACTGACGATTAAAAACAGATATCCTCTACCTCGGATTGATGACCTGTTTGACCAAGTGAAGGGAGCAACGATATTTTCAAAGATAGATCTAAGGTTGGGATACCATCAGATTAGGATAAAGGATGAATAAATTCATAAAACTTCATTTTGTACCAGGTACGGACACTATGAGTTTGTGGTGCTACCTTTTGGATTGACGAATGCATCAGCAACATTTATGAGGCTGATGCACGGTATATTTCACCCTTTTATGGATAATTTTGTATTAATATTTATTGATGACATTTTAGTGTACTCCAAGAATGCGGAAGAACATAAAGAGCACTTACGGATAGTGTTGGAAATGTTAAGAAAGCATTATTTGTACGCTAAGTTCAGCAAGTGTGATTTCTTCAAGGAATAAATACAGTACCTTGGTCACGTAATTTCTGCTGAGGGAATTGCAGTTGACCCAGAGAAGATCCGAATGATTATGGAATGGAAAGTACCCCAAAACATGGTAGACATCTGACCTTTTATGGGGCTGGGAAGTTATTACCGGAGGTTTATTGAAGATTTTTCAAAAATTTCTTTTCCAATTACTTCCTTACAAAGAAAAGGAAAAATATTTAAATAGACAAAGGAATGTCAGGAAAATTTTGAAAAGCTGAAACAGTTATTGACTACAACTCCGATATTAAGGGTAGTTGATCCTAATAAAGAGTTTGAGGTCTGCACAGACGCGTGCAAAGAAGGAGTTGGAGCGATTCTATCACAAGAGGGTAAAGTGGTTGCTTATGAGTAACGAAAATTAAAGGAGCATGAGCAGCGGTACTCAGCTTATGACTTGGAGTTGACAACAGTAGTGCATGCGCTCCGAGTATGGAGGCACTACTTACCTGGAAAAATATTTGTGCTCAAAACTGATCACAGCAGCTTAACCAACCATTTTAAGCAAGCTGATCTCAATTCTCGCTAGGCATAGTGGAATGCCTTCCTGAGAAAATTTGACATTGATATGCAACATGTAAAAGGTAAGGAGAATAGATTAGATGATGCTTTAAGCAGGAAATTGCATGGTGTTTATGAGTTGTATTATAATCAGGTTGAGTGCAGACTTTTGGATCAAATAAAAACAAAAACCAAGAAGATCTTGAATATAATTTTATGTGGCAGCAAGCAAAAGAGCTCAGAAAACAAGAAAAATCTGCTAATTACGAAATTAATCAAGATGGGCTACTAACTTTTAAAGAAAGGATTTGTATTCCAAATCGGTTGGAATTCAAGGAGTTGATTCTAAACGAGTATCACCGAAGTAACTACTCTGGACATCCCAGGTATCAGAAGATGTTAACAGCAATACGGAAAAATTATTTCTGGCCAGGTATGAGAAGAGATATTGCAGAATATCTGAACAAATGTTTAGAGTGTCAGCAAGTGAAAGTGGAACACCGACACCTAGCTAGGCTGATGCAGCCCATACTGGTACCTGAGTGGAAATGGGAGGTAATATCCTTAGACTTTATCACTGGATTACCCAGGTCAAAGAGACATAATGACTCCATAATGGTAGTGGTGGATCGATTAATTAAATCAGCACACTTTATACCAATGCATTCTACTTATAAAACGATGCAGATAGCAGATATGTTTATGCGCGATATTTTTAGATTGCATGGTATCCCAAAGTCGGTTATATCTGACAGGGATGTGAAGTTTACTTCCACATTCTAGAAGACATTATTTATAGGATTGGGAACTCAAATTAATTTCAACACCGCTTACCATCCACAGACGGACGGGAAAACGGAGCGAGTGAATCAGATTCTAGAAGATATGCAACGTATGTATGTCATGCAACAACCAACTAGGTGGGAAGAATATCTGCACCTAGTGAAGTTTGCATACAATAATGGCTATCAGGAATCTCCTAAGATGAGTTCGTTCGAAGCTTTATATGGACGAAAATGCAGAACTCCTATTAATTAGAGTAGTCTAGAGACCAAGTTGATGCTTGGACCCGACATGCTAGCTGAAATGGAGACAAAAGTAAGAAAAATCCGACAAAATTTGAAGGCAGCTCAGGATAGGAAAAAAGTGTATGTAGATAAGAAAAGGACTTATCGCGAGTTTGAAGTGGGAGACCATGTGTACGTAAGGATTAAGCCAAAGAAAAGCACTTTAAGGTGGGCCTCTTGTGCCAAGTTGGCACCCAGGTTTTGTGGTCCTTTCCAGATATTGGAAAGGGTAGGACATGTGGCTTACCGATTGGCCTTCCCAGTCATATTCGAGTGCACAATGTCTTTCACGTATCGTTATTGAAACGATACATTCACGATCCAAAGCACATAATCCATTGGTAGAGTATTCAAGTAGGATATGAATACCATACTTTATTGGAAATACTAAGATGTATGTTAAAACTAATTCGAGTTTATTGATTTTAGGTCGAACCGGACGACGAATTTCTAATCAAACCTCTGTGTATAATTGACCGGAGAGAAATCATGCTCCGGAAACGAGCCATCACCCAGGTTAAAGTACAGTGGAAGCACTTTGGCCCGGATGACACTACCTGGGAAAATGTAGGCTTTGTTCTGGAGGCATATCCAGAATTATTTGCTGGAGAAGAATGAGAACACCAAGGATGGTGTTCACTTCCAAGGGGGGAAGTTGTAACAGCTGGTTTATTGATAACTAGTGATTAAGACATGTTGATCAGACATTAAGACATTTATTATTACTTTTAATTTTATTTTATTTTCACAACATATTATGAGCAGGAAAAGTAATCTTGATTAAATTAATTATGGAAGTGATTTCCATAAAAGAGTAATAGATTGATGGTTGTTAGTATGAATCTTGATTCGAGGTGTACGAAAAAAGACCACTTTAGCTGCGCATAACAAACAACCCTAACAACAGAAATGACTGCTAATATCTTCAGATCTGTAGTTAGATGATCAAGACAAATGCTGCAAAAATCTATATCTATGCATTAGAAGACATTAAACAGTAAAAAAATAATATTTACTCCATAGATCCAATAGACAAGACAAGAATATATCCAATGAAATTTTTATTAATGGCACCTGGGAGGAAAACACAAGATTGTGTTCCCTGTTCTCCTCAATGGGATGGGTTCTTGTAAGTCCTCAGCACTTCAGATTTAGAATTCCTCTCTCTTGATGGTGTAGAAAACCCAGACAAAAATGGAAAAATATGGCTATGATAGTGGATCAATAGCCAGACCAAGAGTTGAGATGCAGAGTGATTTTTAGGCAACAAAAGGTGACAAATGAATGGGAAAACCCTTCTATTTATAACAAAATATTGAGTTAGTCTAGATATTGGTGTATAATTAAAATATTATTAACCAAATCAAGATCCAACTTTTATGGAATATTTTATTATATTTGTTGGAGGGAAAAGGAATTTGACTTGAGTCAAATCCCCTTATTTGTAAATAATAAATAAATAAATGATTTATTTATCATTTTAAGGATGTGATTAGGAAATAATAAACAAATAAATGATCTATTTATCATTTTAAGGATGTGATTAAGAAATAATAAATAAATAAATAAATAAATGATTTATTTATTATTTTAAGGATATGGTTGAGTAATAATCAAATAAATAATGATTTATTTAATTATTTAAGGGAGATGTAGTCATATTTAACAAAGAATATTATTTAAGTAATGTTTAAATAGTTATTCTTAAAAAATAGTAAGATAAATATTGATTTATCTAATTAATTTCTTTGTTTTGGGTTAAATATAACCATGAATATTAATTAAATTGTTGTTTAACTATTCATTCTTTGAGGGAAAATCAAATAAATATGGATTTATTTAATGTTTCCTCATGGGGTTTCCTGTTTAGACTGTAAACAACTTAATGAAGGTGGTTTACTAAGTTATTTTTCATAGTGAATGTGATTTTAATTGGGGTAAAATTGGTCTTACTTGGTGTACTTGGGTCCATCTAATAACAATAGATTAGATGACCAAAAAATGGTGTAACAATGGTAAAAGTAACTCAAGAACTAAGAGTTAGTTAAAATAGAATCAGTTCAAACAGTTACCCCACCTCTAGGGATAAAGTGCTATCCCAGTGAGGAAGGGGGGTTCTTTTCAGTAACTAGAGAATAATTCCTAGACTGGTGCTAACCAGTGGAATACTCCAAATTTCTGATATTGCTGGAATTGGAGACTAGACCAGATTGTCCCGAAGTCTCTTCTAGAAGTTTTCTGTTAACTATAAGCTCAGACTTGGAGCTCGAGGGAGAGTTGGAGGACATAATAGCCTCACTCATGGTAGGGAGGCACAACATCAGTTGAAATTCTCAAGGACATATAAGTATTATTATTCTGTTACTTAAAACATAGAGAAAATCACTCGTAGGAGTAATGAGGTATAAATCTGTGTATGTTTTACTTTTTCATTTAATGAAAGGAAATTAGTTAAAGCAAACACTAATAGAAATAGTATCGCAGAGAGCTGTTAACACAGAACCCTCCAAGAAAGTCTCTGAGTTGGTTGCTCTCTACTTCCTATGATGATACACAAACATAAATGGTCTGGTCATAGTTTCTACCTAGATATAGAAGGAAGGAAAATACTAGAAAACTGTAAAACTAAGAAATATCTTGTTGTTCATAATGAAAAGACAGAAAATCACCATGATTATAAACTGAGACATTTTAGTTAAATGCTAAAGAAAATAATCTGTAGGAGATTCCAAAATATAAAGCAGTCCAAAGAAAGAACTCAAAAAAGAATGACTAGCAAACAAAATTTCCAACCCTTATGTGGAAAACTATAAATCATGATGTAGTTCATAAGCCTTGAATTTAGAAAAGAAACAAAACAAAGAGGAGGGTTTTTCCTCAGAAAGGCTTTTGAATAGAAATTTACTGGAATGATATACTTTACATACTTTACAGATCATTAAAATAATATCAATAATAGTCTATAGGCAGGAAAGAATATCATCTATGAAATGTCCTAGTAGTCTCTGTAATTACAGCTATCAATGTTAGTTTCAATTTTGAAAGAAAAAAAAAACATTACAAGTAGACTCAATACACTATGGTAAATGCATAAACGTAATTATTGAGGGAACATATTTAACACCATATGAAGTAGGAGCATGTCGAGACCAAACTATATCATTCCAAAGACATTAATATGCAAAAATAAGAATACCCACTGATATATGCAAATTTATACTTGTTATTTGAGAATAGAGGAACAATTTTAAACAAAAAAAACCCTTACATGAATCTTTTGCAGGAAATGGCAAAAATTCCGATAATAAGACTTGAACTAAAACATATTGGAGGAACAACTTTAGTCGAAGTCTAAACTTAGTTCAACAATACTATAACCATATTATTGCTTACAGACCAAAATAATTAGCTATTATTACAGTTGTTACATGAGAAATTAGCCCAGCATGCCCATGCAGGGTAATGCCATGACCAGAGAGATTATGGTAAGTGATAATGATAATTTACGGTAATTTTACCTTAAAAACTGTTGGTCGGAGAAGAATAGGGTAACACTATCTGTAAGAGGGTTAACATGAAACTCTGGGTTAGGCAACCGATTGAAACTTCCGAAAACAAGCTACAGGTAATATGCGAAACGAATTTTGATGGAACCATGGATTTTACCTTGGATTTGTTGGAAGGCTATATTATGGAAGCATGAAGTTCCTTATTCTGAAGGTCGGCGGCACTAAGGTAACCTGTATGATGAATAGTGGAATATATCATGTATTAAAACTGAAGAAAAAACCATAACTCTCTAAAATACAAGAGCAAACAACTAGAAGAGGACTAAAACTGATAAGTTACCGATAGAATAAAAAAAATAAACCCCAGGAAATACTTGTGCAAGGAAACTGCAAATATTTAAGCTAAAAAGGCAAGGGAGGCCAATGGTTCACCTGGTTTGTTGAGGAGGGATGCATAAAACTCCATCACCGGAAGCTTGCAGCCTTGTCACAAAGGCGGAGAGTCCAGCAGTGAAATGGACAAAATGAACAAAAAATTCTATTTGAGAAGTTATGAGAGGAAAGGTCATTCCTCAACCCTAATCTCCCGACACCGTTAGATTTCTGGAGAATAGATTGAGGGTGGAGGTATCGCCACTTGTCCTCGGTTAAATTCTTGATAGCAAAGACAACAATAAAAGTCCAACAACTGAAATTTAATGGCCATTATCCGTTCAGATATTACCATGCAGAGTTTACGTTACCAGTACTGTGGAGATTATATTTTATTCGTGTATATTAGATTGATTGAAGGCCGACTTAAAGGTTGATATGATAACTCCGTAAGGACTAAATCTCAAATGTTATAAACCTTGATAATGTGTAACTTAATGGATTGCATAAAATTATTTCAAAATTTGATTGATATACAGGTGTAATCCATAGAAAGGTTATGTCAAATGATTGTTGTATAGTTGGAAGGCATGAACATGATAGATAGTAAAATAGTATTAAACTATGGAATTAATTGTAAATATGCCTATGTAAATTTTTTTATGGTAAGTATTGATGCATGTTACATTTTCCTGGATGTGAACCTAATTTCTGGTGATTGTTGTCTCTTATTTTACTCTTCATTATGACCTCTATTTCTCTATCGATGAAAATGAATGGTTGAAGTTTCTCATATATAACTTCTTAATGATTGGAATGCTATAAGAAAATAATTATATCATTAGAAGTAGTTATCAATTGTGAAAATCTATACTAGTCTTGATTACACTGGAAAATTAACACATTGTAGACATTCGTTAGTCTTTTAATCTATATAAAGAGTATAATTCATAATATCTATATATATATATATATATATATATATATATAAGAAATTTAATCAAATTTAGAATTATTTTACCATCTTTAATACATCTAATTTTATAGATTAATCATTTTTAAAAATTTGATAGTAATATATTTAAATATTTTTATGTGTTCAGACAGACAAAAGATTATAGGCAAATCAACTTGAAGAAATTGTTTCCCCGGGCTTATTAGTAGAGCCTAATCTCAAGAGTGTTCATAGTCTCCCATTAACAAAATATTTCAACAACCAACACTCATCAATTAAACTAATTTTTAGAAGTAAATAAAAAAAATTACTTTGAAATATAATAATTTAATTATAAAATAAAAATAACTCATATCTAATTAAGTGTTTTTATTTCCTCATAAATCAATTTATAAATAATAAATCAATTTATATTTTTAATAATAATAAGTAGTAATAAAAATATGTGTTTATATTATTTTGACTATATCTTTTGGTTTATGTATGTATTTCCTTTTAACTAATGTTTATCTGGAATAACAATGCAGGGTGGAATGTTGCAACAGCAATGTTATATGTATTTTGTAACAGGTGACAATTTTGGCGATTACACGGTTTATTGTAGTTTGGGTGGAAGCATATATAAGACCTGGTGTACTGGGGTCGTTCTTGAATATGGCCACTTCCAATCACTTATTTTTGGGCACTAACAGCCGCATACGACAACAATTGATATGAACTAGTCCCAGAAAAGTGAAGACCTATTGTCATGAAAAAAAATTATGATTCAGATACTGTTTTTTGGCAAGGGAATTTATATTTTTGACATTTGATAATGTAAATGTTATGGGCTAAGTAGACAATATTGTATGATTTAGATGAATGTATTACTTAGAAATATTTTGGAATATTTTTGAACATTGTGCTGGTACATGAATATATATAAGGCGTTTTTCATGTTGAAAACAAAACATGTTTTATATTTATAAACAATAATAAATTAATTTATACTTTTGATAATAATAATTAAGAAAAATATTTATTTGATTGATAGATACGCTGATTTTGGAAATAATTTTTTAGAATTTTAATTTAATTATTTAAATTTTATAGAATATTTTAGAAAATTATTAGTAATTTATATTTACATATATAGAGGGGTTTGAGATTTATTCTAAAAAATAGGTATGGTTTTTTCCTATTTTAATTAATTTGATTAATTAAAAAAATCCTATAATTAAGTGCCATATGAAATGATTTATGGTTTTTTGAGCATGTGTTATTGATAAGTTATGATATGGTAACAAAATGTATTTACATTTTAAGAATGCCTATGATCATCTCAAAGTAAATCTCCATGGATAAGAATTTTGTTCATATGCTTTTAAAATGTATATATATTTAACTTATATAATAATAATAATAATAATAAAAGTATAATTTAGTTAGTTTTATTGTTTTTTCTTTTTTTTTCACAAAGAAAAAATTCGTAACTTTTCATTAAGATAGGTTACATGTTACATATGCTGGTAGTATGTACTACTATTCAGTCCAATGACTATTACAATTCTGCCACTTTGCCTTCATGCAGGCAATAAAACAGTCCCAAAAAATAGAAATATCATATCAGTATGAGCCAAATTTCACAATGTAAGTTCGATGCATAACTTACTGGCAAAATGAGACAAAAACATATAAAGTAAATATACATGCCGGAATATATAATCAAGGGAGATAGTTACAAAATCCTCCCAAATAGTTGTACAACTAGACAGCCCATAATGCAGGTGCCTCCTCTATAAAAGGCCGATGAAAATATCTGTAAACCTGTCCACCAGTGTGTTCGGTAATATGCTAGGTGCCCCAAATCAGCTCCGAAGCTTCTTTGGACAATTGGTCAGCCACTTTGTTCCGAGACCTATAAATGTGAGTCACAGAGATGGAGTCAAAAAGGGCTTTGATTTGATGAACCTCTCGCAGCAGTGCAGACAGTGTGTGCGAGTGACAATGGGCAAGATTATTGAACCAATTGATCACAAGTTGTGAGTCACCAAAGATCTGGATGGAGTTGCAGTGAATGTCCCAAGCAAATGTCAGAAGAAGTCTAAGACTTTGCAGTTCAGCATAGTTGTTTGTACCGAGTCCAAATCCCATTCTGATTTTGTAGTGGTGGTGTTCATTTAAAAAAAGAGTTGCACCCCCTCCACAACCCTGTGCGTTGGATGCACCATCGAAATAGGCCAATGCACGACTATGATCTATGATTTCAGGTGTCTCGAGTGCGGGATTGTTGTGGATACGATCCACTGGCAAGAGTTGAAATGTAGCAATAGAGGTAGCGCATATTCGGTCACAATCTATAGGTAATCCATTGAAAATCAGCTTGTTGCGGCCGATCCAAATCTCCCATGCCACAATCAGGGGGAGATTGCGCATTCCTGGGCTGTATACATAATGCTGCCACCAATTAGTCCATGCGTCGATTAATGTTCCTCCCTACCAGAGATGTCTACAGCCCAAAACAGTGATGACCCGTGCCCAGATGCCACTGATGATGTTGCACTGCAGGAATAAATGGGTTGTATCCTCGCAGTTTGCAAGACAGTAGTAACATTGTGATGCCCCTTGAAATGCTCGTCTGTAGAGGAATTCCATGGTAGGTATGCAATGATTTAGGATGCACCAGAATAAGATTCTATGCTTGTGCAGGGCCTTCAATTTCCAAATAATGTGCCACCACCATGCTTTTATTGGGGGTTCCTTAGGCTGGATAAGGGCAAGGTATCCAAGCTTGGGAGAATATTTACCATCATGTGCAACAACACATCAATTTGTCCTCCTGTTCAGTGATGCGTATTTTTGATGATTTTAGAGCCCATATGTAGTTTTTCCAAACCTGAGTGCCTGCTTGTGGGATCTCGAGGTCATATGCTTGTAACCAGGCTTGACCCCGCCAAGTGGAATGAACCATATCCGCAATCTGGGCGAGATAAAAAATGTTTCTGTGGGCTAGGTGCTCAATAATGAAGTCAGGTAATTTGTAAAATGCACTGCTCCCCGACCAAGAATCTGTGCCAATGCGGACAGTTGCACTAGTACCAATTTGCCATGATAAACCTTTCTGTATGATGTGTGCCGCTTCCAGAGGCTCTGTCCAGTGATTAAGTGCCAACACATTTTGGCTGCGAGAGCCCTCAAAAAAAGATGGAGATCTTTTATCCCCCAGCCACCCCATTGTTTAGGAATGTTGATGCGATCCCAGGTGATCCAAGCAAATATAGAGGCCTTTCCCTGGTTGCACCATAAGAATTGTCTGCAAATACTTTTGATTCTGTTAGTAATACCAATAGGTATCCAAGCCAGGGTCATCCAATATACCGGAATAGCTTCTAGCACAAACTTAATGAGGATCAGTCGGCCAGCCCTGGATAACCATCGGTTATACCAAACATTTATTCTGCGTTCAATTTTTGCAATGATCCAGTTCCAGTCTTTGATCTTATAATCGTTTGGTTTTATATGATATCCCAAATATTTGAGACCATCGTTGATGTCTATGCCGACATAGTCAAATAGATTCATTGCAGTGCCTTGTTCCAGTCCCGAGCAGCCAGTCATGATAATAGAGGATTTGGTGCCATTAGGTGCCATACCGGTGGCCTTGCAAAAGCAATTCAGTAGCAGATCAAATTGTACGGAGTCTTGTCTAGAACCATTTAAGAATATTAGTACATCATCCACAAATAAAAGATGAGTGACATGTAGTATATTATTGATCCGGAGTCCCTGTAATACTCCCCGATCTTTAGCATTGTTTATGAGGATAGAGAGACCCTCCATAACCAGGACAAATAATAATGGTGAGAGAGGACAACCCTGACGAAGACCCCGCCCCGCATGAAAGAAATCAGATGCAGTGCCATTGATCAATATGTTGAAAGTAGCATGACAAATGCAGCCCATAATCCAGTTTATAAATGTATGAGGAAAGCCTGAATGGATTAGTAAGAGATGAAGGTAACTCCAGTTTACCTGATCAAAAGCCTTTGTAAGATCAATCTTGAGAATGGTGGCTTTCTGGCGCAGAGTTTTAATGGAATGAAGGGCCTCCTGGGCAGTACCAATAACTTCATGAATTTGCCTATGATTCAGAAATGCAAATTGTTCCTTTTCAATATGAGTGGACAGGAAAGGCTTGATGCGGTTTGCAATTATTTTAGATATGATCTTATAAATGTAGTTACACAGAGATATGGGCCTGTACTCATTGAAGCTGATCGGTTTGTCCGATTTTGGAATAAGAGCGATAAAAGTGGTGTTGAACCCATCATATATCCTTCCTCGCACCGTGTTGTCCTCAATCATAGTCAGAAGGTCATTTGACATGAGATCGAAAAAATGGATGAAAAACTCAATGGGCCATCCATCAGGCCCAGGGCTTTTGTCCCGCTTGAACCATTTCAAAACTCCCTCAAGTTCGCCCAGTGTAACCGGTGCATTGAGTTCATCAATCTGTTCCTGTTCCACAAAAAGTTTAAAGTGCTGTGTTATGTGCATGATGTCCGGGAGATCAATATTTGTTGACGCCCTATAAATATTGGTGAAATGTCTAGTACCCAGATCAAAAAGTTGTGATTGCGTTCTCGCAGTAAAACCATTTTGATCAGACAATTCCCAAATGGCATTTGCAGCCCTGCGTCCATTAGCATGTTGCTGGACAAATTTAGTGTTTTCGTCTCCAGCCTGTAACCAAATAGCCCGACTTTTAAGCCTCCAATCTTCCTCCTTTTGTCTCAGAAGTTTTGACTTTTCAGTCTCAAGTGCATTTAGCTGATCCCTGGTATCATCAGTTCTATATCCCAACAGATCAGCATTGTTAAGTAGTGCAATGTTTGCATCGATTATATGTAGTTCCTCCCTCTCCAATCGCTTTTTATTTCGAACCCACTGAATGGTAAGGTTTTTAATGCGATTGAGGTTGTCATTGATAATTCGCCCAGGATCTCGATCATTCAAAGGTCTACAATGCTGCCAGGCCCGAGTGACCATCAAGTGATACTCAGGGTCTCTCAACCATCTGGAGTTGAATTTGAAAGGGGGTCGAGCCCTGTTAGGTCCACATTCAAATTCCATAAATATAGGAGAGTGGTCAGATTTACCACCCATCCCCGCCCATTGACGAGCCCGAGTAATAATGGATAGGAGAGACTGTTTGATGAGAAATATGTCTAATATGCAAGCCAAAGCAGCATTTCTGGTCCTTCTGTTTCTCCAGGTGGGTTGAATCTTGGTGGTCTGAATGTCAATGAGATTTGTAGCTCTGAGCTTTGAGTTGAAAAACTCAACCAAAGGATCCGGGGTAGCTTGGGGGCCCCAAGATTCCGAAATACCTAAAGAAAAATTCAGGTCACCACCCAAAATGATGTGGGGGACAGCCAAAAAGGTACATGACAATAAGGAGTTCCAGAAATGCTCTTTGTTAGTGTAGGGCCCATAAACATTAATCAAGGTAAACTCGATCTCAGAATTACCAAATAGGACATTCATACCAAGTACACTAGCCTGGCCCCAACAGTTAATCATCCGGGTGGTTTTATCATTAATTCCCAATGCACAACCCCCAGATCTTTCGTGTGCATCAAGAGTAATAAAGGTCTAGTCAGGAAGAAAAGAAGTTAAGCTAGCCTTCACCTCAGAGCCCGCACCAAGCGTCTCTTGAAGAAATAAGATATCAATGGGCTTCTGGGAAATCAAATCCATGAGTGCCAATCTCTTATCGGGGTTGGCTAGTCCCCTACAATTGTAGGAGAGACAAATCATGATGTAACAACCAACAAGGGTTTTCTGGCTCTAAGGACCCGCATAAGAGATGATTGAGTGCCTGCTTCCACTTCGAGATTGGCTTTTTTGATAGCCTTTGCTAAAGCAGATGGTCTACCACGTGATTTGGTGGGTAGACTGCCCTGACTCAGCCTAATAACGAAAGTCTCACCAGAGTGTGGAAGGGAGAGGGATCTAAGATAATAATTATGTCTCGAGGAGGGGGTCTCCGATGAGGAGGATGAGTGGCAGTATGAAGGTTCAGCAGATGTGTGTTGTATGATGGGGGTGAACGACGGAGGGGTCAATGCGATGGTGCAACAGATCGAGGGGAGCTTTAGTGATTGGCAAGACAAAGTCGATGTAATGCAAAATAATGAATTAGAGGAAGACAATGTATTAAAAACATCTCCAGATGTAGATACATGAATAGTAATTGATGGTGAAATAACAGAGCATTCAGTAAACAATGAGGCAGTGGTAGGAATAGTACCCGGGATAGAAGAATATCGCTGAGTAGTCACCAGCGTGACCTGTGGGCGAGATCTGGGATGCGTGTTTGTCCACGATGGAAGTTGTTCAGTCGGTACCAACCCAGCATTGCGCGGAGATTTAGGAACAGTCGTCGGCACACCAGCAGTGCCTTGCTCGATACTGATATCAGGCACTATCTGTGTACCAACAGAACATGATTTCTTTGAAACCAGCCTGCCAAAACCCTTCTTTGCACAGTCTTTGTACAAATGTCCCACCTCATGGCATTTACTACAGCGAAATGGTATACCCTCGTAGTCTAGAGGTTGCTGCCACATCATCCCATCAAATAGCATGTTGAAGTTGTCATACAAACCATCCCGAGTCTCCAGGAAAATCAAGATACGAGCCACAGCCCTGCTACCTGTAATCAGATAGGAACGGTCATGATCCAGATATAGACCAAAATGTCCCCCAATGTTCCGAAGAGCAGTGTCGTTCCAAAATTGCAAAGGTAGTACCGACAGCCCCATCCAGATGGGGCCTCCACCCACATTCTCCTTTTTGGGATCGAACAGAGGTACCCATCTCTTGAGATAGACAGGGTGCAATTCAAGATGCCAGTAGTGCTTGAGCGCCCAGTCAGATTGATCAGGGCGGGTAAATGTGAGAGAGAACCATCCTTTGGTCAGTACCTGGACTTCCGGAAGTATGTCAAGGGTCTCGCTCCAGATCTCACGAATCCACCATTGTAGTCTTTTCGTGGAGTATTTCTAGCCACACACCTTCCCCACCAATGTCTTAGTCGCAATGTGACCCCAATCCTCCATACCGCTCTCACAACCAAAATTTGTGATGTAGTTGAGCTTGTTTTTGGTGACTCTATGCTACTTTCTAGCTTTACTACAACCCAGCCCCCGCTCAACAGATGTGTCAGATTCAGAAGAAGTGCAAATCTTCTCCGGTATGGATAAGTCCTCCGATATATTTGCAAATACCCCTGAGGCCACCGATGGTTCAATCGACGCCAAATTAATATGTGTCGCTCCACCAATATCAGTTGGGTCGTGCGAGACACCACATTGAGGGAGAGGGCCCCCAATACTCAGTTGTGCCAAAGATCGGGATGCATCCTCGATTTCATGGTAGACCGCCTCCGAGAATTGCTCCAAGCACCTGATGGCAACACTCGCCAGGGTGTCATGTTCAGCCTGGGAGAAATCCCATAATCCAATATCCGCATCCGAGTGCGTGGAAAAATTGTACTGTGCTAGGTCCCCCATGGGCGAGTTGCTGCCCACCACGTTGGACAGGGAAGGCAGAGTAGGCATCACCACCTCAGGAACTGGGTCCAAATTGGACATCTCATCCACCTCACCGTGAGAATCAAGACCCCATATATCGACCCCCTCCAGTGGATCCTCCGAGTAGTCCACCTCATCCTCATAGTTGCTCATGGTCATAAGTGGCCGGGCCAGGCAAAGTCCGTGATTCACCGACAGTAGGAGACAAAACCCCCAAGAATAATGGCGCAAGTTAAAATCAGGACCAATAGTCTGGGCGAAGACAACAATGCCAGAGATTCAGTGTATATGCCAAAAAGCAGTGACCCGGAGAAGGACCAACCAAAATCCAGTCAGGGTCCACAGTCCAGTAATGACCCCACCCAATACAGAGATTCGTCGAAACCAGTGCAGATACCACAAGTCAAGAGTGTGAAGAAGCACCGGTCATAGTCCCTAACAAGAGGCGAAACAAAACCCCCAAACCGAGTCGACAGCGCTCCCAAAACTGTCAAATAACTAGTATAATGAACCCAATGAAGCAGTCGTGAAATACCTCGGCAGCTATACAGTGGGGTCCCAGAACCCTAGTCCAATACAGTAAACGAAGCCTATTCCCATATCCAAAAGAACAGTGTTAGTAATACTGCGAAAATCCAGTGGGGGATGCAAAAACCCGTCACCGCCATGCGAGGGTGCCCAGCCCCACATACAAGGTAACAGTCACTGCCATTCGAGGGTTACAGTCGCCGCCTAGGGTTTTCAGCTAACATTGTTCCTATGATTGTTTTTTCTTAATTTTAACAATATGAGATATATTATAAAGACCTTTAATTCTTATGAATTGATGTTTATTAGTGTACCCTAATTGTTAATTTATTAATGATGATGATTAATATTTATTAAAAGTTATATAGCTTACTAGACCCTAAAAATATAAGAAATGAATTTTTTCGTGGATCACCATTATTTTACTTACTTAAAAGGTCAAAATTCTCTTAATTAGAGGCCTTTCACTGGTTGCACCATAAGAATTGTCTGCAAATACTTTTGATTCTGTTAGTAATACCAATAGGTATCCAAGCCAGGGTCATCCAATATACCAGAATAGCTTCTAGCACAGACTTAATGAGGATCAGTCGGCCAGCCCTGGATAACCATCGGTTATACCAAACATTTATTCTGCGTTCAATTTTTTCAATGATCTAGTTCCAGTCTTTGATCTTATAATCGTTTGGTTTTATATGATATCCCAAATATTTGAGACCATCGTTGATGTCTATGCCGACATAGTCAAATAGATTCATTGCAGTCCCTTGTTCCAGTCCCGAGCAGCCAGTCATGATAATAGAGGATTTGGTGCCATTAGGTGCCATACCGGTAGCCCTGCAAAAACATTTAAGTAACAGATCAAATTGTACATAGTCTTGTCTAGAACCATTTAGGAATATGAGGACATCGTCCACAAATAAAGATGGGGAGGGGATGTGTATATCACATCCGGACACGACCAGAATAGTAGTACTATCATTGTTTATGAGGATAGAGAGACCCTCCATAACCAGGACAAATAATAATGGTGAGAGAGGACAACCCTGACGAAGACCCCGCCCCGCATGAAAGAAATCAAATGCAGTGCCATTGATCAATATGTTGAAAGTAGCATGACAAATGCAGCCCATAATCCAGTTTATATATGTATGAGGAAAGCCCGAGTGGATTAGTATGAGATGAAGGTAACTCTAGTTTACCTAATCAAAAGCCTTTGTAAGATCAATCTTGAGAATGGTGGCTTTCTGGCGTAGAGTTTTAATGGAATGAAGGGCCTCCTAGGTAGTACCAATAGCTTCATGAATTTGCCTATGATTCAGAAATGCAAATTGTTCCTTTTCAATATGAGTGGACAGGAAAGGCTTGATGCGGTTTGCAATTATTTTAGATATGATCTTATAAATGTAGTTACACAGAGATATGGGAATGTACTCATTGAAGCTGATCGATTTGTCTTTAGAGTGATAAAAGTGGTGTTGAACCCATCATATATCCTTCCTCGCACCCTGCTGTCCTCAATCATAGTCAGAAGGTCATTTGACATGAGATCGAAAAAATGGATGAAAAACTCAATGGGCCATCCATCATGCCCAAGGCTTTTGTCCCGATTGAACCATTTCAAAACTCCCTCAAGTTCGCCTAGTGTAACCGGTGCATTGAGTTCATCAATCTGCTCCTGTTCCACAAAAAGTTTAAAGTGTTGTGTTATGTGCATGATGTCCGGGAGATCAATATTTGTTGACGCCCTATAAATATTGGTGAAATGTCTGGTACCCAGATCAAAAAGTTGTGATTGCATTCTCGCAGTAAAACCATTTTGATCAGACAATTCCCAAATGGCATTTGCAGCCCTGCGTCCATTAGCATGTTGCTGGAAAAATTTAGTGTTTTCGTCTTCAGCCTGTAACCAAATAGCCCGACTTTTAAGCCTCCAATCTTCCTCCTTTTGTCTCAGAAGTTTTTCCTTTTCAGTCTCAAGTGCATTTAGCTGATCCCTGGTATCATCAGTTCTATATCCCAACAGATCAGCATTGTTAAGTAGTGCAATGTTTGCATCGATTATATGCAGTTCCTCCCTCTGCACTCAAGTATTTCGAACCCACCGAACAGGCTGTTGTTACACAAGAGGTTACGGCTGATAACGCCATGATCTCAATCATTCAAAGGTAATGTGTGTTGTATGATTTTCATGAGCGACGATAAATAATGTGATGGTGCACAGATCGAGGGGAGTCAAAGGATTTGCAAGACAAAGTCGATGTAATGCATGATAATGAATTAGAAGAAGACAGAGTATTAACAACATCTCTAGATGTAGAAACAGGAATAGTAATGGATGGTGAAACAACAGAGCAGTCAGAAATCATAGAGGCAGTGGTAGGAATAGTACCCGGGATAGAAGAATATCGCTGAGTAGTCACCAGCGTGACCTGTGGGCGAGATCTGGGATGCGTGTTTGTCCACGATGGAAGTTGTTCAGTCGGCACCAACCCAGCATCGCGCGGAGATTCAGGAACAGTCGTCGGCACACCAGCAGTGCCCTACTCGATACTGATATTATGCACTGTCTGTGTACCAACAAAACAGGATTTCTTTGAAACCAGCCTGCCAAAACCCTTCTTTGGGTAGTCTTTGTACAAATGTCGCACCTCATGACATTTCCTGCATCGAAATGGCACACCCTCGTAGTCTAGAGGTTGCTGCCACATCATCCCATCAAATAGCATGTTGAAGTTGTCATACAAACCATCCCGAGTGTCCAGGAAAATCAAGATACGAGCCACAGCCCTGCTACCTGTAGTCAGATAGGAACGGTCATGATCCAGATATAGACCAAAATGTCCCCCAATGTTCCGAAGAGTAGTGGCGTTCCAAAATTGCAAAGGTAGTACCGACAGCCCCATCCAGATGGGGCCTGCACCCGCATTCTCCTTTTTGGGATCGAACAGAGGTACCCATCTCTTGAGATAGACAGGGTGCAATTCAAGATGCCAGTAGTGCTTGAGTGCCCAGTCAGATTGATCAGGGTGGGTAAATGTGAGAGAGAACCATCCTTTGGTCAATACCCGAACTTCCGGAAGTATGTCAAGGGTCTCGCTCCAGATCTCACGAATCCACCGTTGTAGTCTTGTCGCGGAGTATTTCCAGCCACACACCTTCCCCACCAATGTCTTAGCCGCAATGTGACCCCAATCCTCCATGCCGCTCTCACAACCAAAATTTGTGATGCAGTTGAGCTTGTTTTTGGTGACTCTATGCTGCTTTCTAGCTTTACTACAACCCAGCCCCAGCTCAACAGATGTGTCAGATTCAGAAGAAGTGCAAATCTTCTCCGGTATGGATAAGTCCTCCGGTATATTTGCAAATACCCCCGAGGCCACCGATGGTTCAATCGATGCCAAATTAATATGTGTCGCTCCACCAATATCAGTTGGGTCGTGCGAGACACCACATTGAGGGAGAGGGCCCCCAATAATCAGTTGTGCCAAATATCGGGATGCATCCCCGATTTCATGGTAGACCGCCTCCAAGAATTGCTCCAAGCACTTGATGGCAACACTCGTGAGGGTGTCATGTTCAGCCTGGGAGAAATCCCATAATCCAATATCTGCATCCGAGGGCGTGGAAAAATTGTACTGCGCTAGGTCCCCCATGGGCGAGTTGCTGCCCACCACGTTGGACAGGGAAGGCAGAGTAGGCATCGCCACCTCAGGAACCGGGTCCAAATTGGACATCTCATCCACCTCACCGTGAGAATCAAGACCCCATATATCGACCCCCTCTAGTGGATCCTCCGAGTAGTCCACCTCATCCTCATAGTCACAAGCCATGGTCGTAAGTGGGCGGCTAGGCAAAGTCCGTGATTCACCGACAGTACAGGGAGACAAACCCCCAAGAATAATGGCGCAAGTTAAAATCGTGACCAATAGTCTGGGCGAAGACAACAATGCCAGAGATTCAGTGTATATGCCAAAAAGCAGTGACCCGGAGAAGGACCAACCAAAATCTGGTCAGGGTCCACAGTCCAGTAATGACCCCACCCAATACAGAGAGTCGTCGAAACCAGTGCAGATACCACAAGTTAAGAGTGTGAAGAAGCGCCGGTCATAGTCCCTAACAAGAGGTGAAACAAAACCCCCAAACCGAGTCGACAACGCTCCCAAAACTGTTAAATAACTAGTATAATGAACCCAATGAAGCAGTCGTGAAATACCTTGGCAGCTGTTCAGTGGGGTCCCAGAACCCCAGTCCAATACAGTAAACGAAGCCTATTCCCATATCCAAAAGAACAGTGTCAGTAATACTGCGAAAATCCAGTGGGGAATGCAAAAACCCGTCACCGCCATGCGAGGGTGCACAGCCCCACATACAAGGTAACAGTCGCCGCCATTCGAGGGTTACAGTCGCCGCGTAGGGTTTTCAGCTAACATTGTTCCTATGATTGTTTTTTCTTAATTTTAACAATATGAGATATATTATAAAGACCTTTAATACTTATGAATTGATGTTTATTAGTGTACCCTAATTGTTAATTTATTAATGATGATGATTATTATTTATTAAAAGTTATATAGCTTACTAGACCCTAAAAATATAAGAAATGAATTTTTTCCTGGATCACTATTATTTTACTTACTTAAAAGGTCAAAATTCTCTTAATTAAAATTCTTTAACATATTATTTCTACCATTAAAATTCATTTTTATTTTTTTTTCACAGATATAATATTTATATCTATAGTTAAAATTAAAACTTAACTAATTGTCTAACTAAACAATATTTATAAGACTTATAAATTAAAAAAAGAAAAAAATTAATTTATCAATTAAAACTTAAATAATTGTCTAACTAAACAATATTTATAAGACTTATAAATTAAAAAAAGAAAAAAATTAATTTATTATGAAATGAGATAAGAAAAGTATTATAAATTTTATAAAGATATAAGTTATTTTATTTTTTCAAAAATTTTAAAATTAATAATATTCTATTTTATTGTAATTTAAAATTTTATTAAAATTGTTTAGTTAATTTAAAAAATAAAATTATTTTATTTTATTATAATTTATCAAATTAATTAAAATGGTATATAGTAAAATAATAATAATAATTTTATTAAAATGGTATATAGTAAAATAATAATAATAATTTTTTTAAATTTATCATTCAGTAACTGAATTTAAGTTTAAATTTTTTTTATTGGTGTTAAAATAAACAAGACTAAAGGATTTTAACTTTCCTATATTAAACGGTGACTTCCCTTAAAAGTAAGGATGGAGTAGGCTCTCAATACTACCAACCGGTAGAGAAAAATATCCTAACAAATATAAATGACAAGGGCATTTTGTTTTTACTCTTACCAAAAGTTGCAGAACTGGACGAAGTTGAACAGTGATGAACGTTCTTGCTTCCAGTGACCATGGTTCGATCCTTTCCGTCGCCAATGAACAGTCTCCTTAAAAACACCTGTCTTCACGTAGATGATGTCTTTCTTATTACTTTGTACTACTGTTTTGTGATTTGTTTGATGCCCATGTTTCACCATAATTAAGTATACTTTTTAATGTCTATCATAAAAGCAAGTTTATAGTCTTACGAAGGATTTTATAAAGTGATTGGCTCGTATGTTTCTGGAATTATGGTAAGTGTTTTGGATTATTTAAGATTTTTTTATTGAATTTAGCTAAATTAATTAGTAATGGTTCTGTTAGAAATGGTTATTTAAGTCGATCACATTTATGGAAATTCAAGATAATTATTGGATAGTGTTCTTGAAAATGCTAAAGACAATGTTGTGGATAATATGAATAATTTCAAAAGAAGAGGTAGAAGAGCAATAATAGAGTTAAAGGATGATGAATAACAAAGTGAAAGTTTGTGTAACTTACTCTGAGTTTGTGGGAAAGGCTCATGAGCATGTTGTATTATGAGTTATACATCTTAACCGTAAGCAAGTCTGTGGTGTTTTGCAGTGGTTTTTGAAAGGTTTGTAATATTATGTACTTGAAGTTGTGTTGTTATTCTTATAAGGTATGTGTATCCCATGAAGTTCGTGGTAATCTTAAAACCACTTTGAAAGTGAAGGTTTGTGGTAAGCCACAAAGCACTTGTGAGAGTGTAATGCACGTTTTTGTTAAGCCAGAAACTACTTGTGAGAGTGAAGTGGGCGAGTAAGCCGATAGAACCCAAAGCATGGTTATGGGTAATCCTAGAAAATCCATGATGATAATGGTTGACTTGGGCACTTGTGCATTTAGTTAGATGGTTGTTCCTTTATATGGATATCGACATATCTTGTAATCATGTTTGTAAACACGAGGGCCACACTTAGACTTTGTTGATTGAAATGGATACAAGTGGTCATTAAAGTGGAGACTTGGAAAATATAATTTCTACTTGTCTATGTTGTGATTCATTCTATGTAAAAGAGTCTATTTTTAGTATTTGAGAATTTGTTGAGATGTAGTTAGTTGAGAGAAAAAATAATATGTGGTTGAGATATTCGTTAAACCAAAAATTTGTATGTCCAAAATAAACTAATTATCTCAAAACATAATTTTATATATTTATATTGTATTATTATTTTTGTGTAAATACAATTTTGTATGTCTTATAAAAATGTAACCAATCTGCCCACCTATCTACTTACTGCATATTGTTTACCGTATGGTGCAGTGAAAACTAAAAAAAACTACCAAAATTAAAACGCAGGCTTTAACTTTTTCACTCATGAATGCCTTTCTCTCCAATTTTGACCTTGAACCTTTTACAAATAATTTTTGCTGGCGGCTGGTCATTTAGCAACAAGACAATTGTATGAAGAGTGCCTTATACCCTGCTTCTCTACCCGGTTTTTATATTAATTAAATGTCAATCGTTCATTTCGCTATCAGAATGTCCAGTTCAACAGGTTGGGTGATGAACAAGCATTTTGTCGCAGAAGCATTCATTACCGCTGGATACAATATATGTATCTTGATATTTGTTTCCATGTTTGTCGTTATCGCTGTCCTTGCAAATCTGTGTACGTGAATATAGTGTTGTTAGTCAAAATAATTCACAGTATTTTTTTTCAATCTTTTCATGTATGTAGTTGGATACTATGAATGGATTTTGATGTGGTCTCATTTTTGTGTTGTTATTATGTATTGAATGTAGTGTACTAGTCAAAATAATTCACATCTTTAATGTAGTTATCATGTTTGTCATTATGGTTGTTTTTGTTAGATGCAAAAAGAAGTTGTTTTTAGTGCGATTTTTTGGAATTTAGTGTTGTTCGTCAAAATAATTCACGAACACCATGAATGTAACCTACCTAGTAAGCTTTTTCCTTGCTTTTTCCTTGTATGACTTTAATGTAGTGGCGATGTTTGTCATTATTGATGTAGTGACCATTGTAGTAGTTGGATATAATGAATGCATTTTGATATTTGTTTTCCTCTGAGTTGTTATTTTTATTTTGTATATGTGAATGTAGTACACATCTAGTCAAAATAGCAATTTCTGGTTTTTCTTGTAAAATTTTAATGTAATTACCATGTCAGAATTATTTATATTAAAAAATACAATGAATATTAATTAATGAATTACATTACTATAATTCCAAGGAAGGAAAAATTTAGAGAGATTGCAATAGTAGGGCTTTGAGAGTTTAAAGCTACTCTCAGTATTTATTTATATTTTATTACTTATATAACGAGCATATTGATATAATTGTTAGACATTAAAATATTTATTTTATGATATATTTAACATTATTAACATTAAAAAACATAAAAATTAACTAAATTATATTATTATTATTATTATATGAGTTAAATATATATACATTTTAGGGCAAGAATTGAATAGGTGATTTCACATCAAAAAGTGCATTAACAACTCTACCAATCAATGTCTATCTAGAACCAGAACTATGAACATATGACAAAAAATTTAACAAGTTAATTAATTTATAAATAATTTTTTGTTACAATATCATGACTTACCAAAAAACTATCACTCATATTTATATATCTTATTTTTAATTAATTAATTTAATAAAAAAATATCATAACTACTTTTAAAATAAACCTCAAATTTAAATTTATCAATACTTTTAAAAATATTATAAAATATTATTTAAATATTAAATTCTTATCTTCCTGTTAACAATTAATAATAATTAAATTAAAAAAGACCAAAGGTACATTTTAAAAAATCAAATTTATTCAATAAACCGAAGTGTGAGTGAATTAAACTAAAAACACAGAAAGAACCCAAAATTAAAAATAAAATGATGTTCTGCATGCACATCATAATCAGTTGTCTCCCACAGTCATGGGTGCATTGAAAAGGACGCATGGAGCAACCCCAGCTACTCTCTATCTCAAAGGCTTCAAACGGGGAGCGAAGCAGGTGTGAAGCATTGTTCAGGGATTCAGAGAAGCTCCTCAATAGATTACTAATTTTGTGCTTGCCTAACTGAGTATAAGCTGCAAAAAGAGAAAATAGGGGAACATCATGGCAGCAGAAGCTATTGTCAGCACGCTCAGTGAGAAATTGACTTGGTTGCTGGCTGACAAAATATTTCAAGAGGCATCTCTGGTTATCAATTTCAGAGAGGATGTAGAGTTCATTTGTGAACAGCTTGATTCCTTTAAAACCATGTTAAACAACGTGAGAGAGATGACAAAATTCAGTTCGACAACCAACTGGCTGCATAAAGTTGAGGATTTTCTGTACCGTGCCATGGATATCGTGGAGGAATGCGAGGCTCGCAAGTTTAGAAATCCCTTCTTCCGTTGGCGAATGGGCCGAAGGATCAAGGCATTAAAAATTTGTATCACCGGCATACACTCGAGTGCTCAGCACCTGAAATATTTGAAGTCCGTGGCTTATGTGAATGCTCATTTTCAGGCATTAAATGCAAATTCAGAATTTAAGAGTCAAAAATCGACTGCTCTTCTTAAAGAATCTAGAACTGTGGGCATGAAAAGGGACATTGATCTCATCACTAGGTGGATATTGCAAGAAGGATCTACATTGATTGCAGTTGTGGGAAACGGAGGGATGGGTAAGACTCTTGTCTTACAAAATGTTTTGAACAACCAAACAGTTGGAAAACATTTTGACCATGTAGTTTGGTTAGCAGTGTCGCAGCAATATATTGTGAAAGAGCTTTTGCTTGAAATGGGTAGGCGAATCAAGCTTCCAATTCCAAGTGGAGAGGATCTGTCAGGCCTAGGGGTGGAGAAACTTAGAGAGATCATTCATAAACATTTAGTAAATAAATGTTGTCTGTTTGTTTTAGACGACGTGTGGGCCCAAGATGCTTTGCAACAGATTGGCTTGCAGCAGCTGCAGACCGGAAATAACAAGATTGTCGTCAGTACACGTGATAAAAGAGTTGGAGAAGATATGGGGGCTCATAAGTTCACTCATGAAATGAAATATTTAACTCCCGAAGAGAGCCTGCAATTGTTCTATGTTCATGCGTTTCCGAACCTTCAAAATGATCCTCTTTCAGAAGAGATGAAACAGGTCTCCAACCGTATCGTACAAAAGTGCGGCGGCCTCCCGTTAGCCATAAAAACAATAGCAGCTTCTTTGGCAAGAGTAGAAAGGATCCCTAATATGTGGGAATCCACGTTGCAACGTCTAAATCAAGCAGAGGCCTTAACTGGCACCGTCATGCCCTCTCTAAGGTTAAGTTACTGTGCTTTGCCTTATCATCTGAAATCTTGTTTTCTGTATTGCTCTGCTTTTCCTAAAAATACGGAAATGAGAGCACAATATTTAGTATATTCGTGGATCGCTGAAGGCTTTGTTTCTACCCCAATAGCAGCAGACGCATACGATATTGGGCTCTCTTACATTCAGGAACTTGCCGATCGATGTCTGCTGGAAGTTTCAAAGGTTGGCGGAGATGGGCGAATAAAGTACTGTAAAATCCATGCTTTATTGCATGATTTATCTCTTTCTGAATCTCAGGCTGGAACTAAATGTTTGTTAAAGCCTGGAGAAAAATTGGAAAAATTCCCCTCAAATGAGTGCTTGGGCGTACGTAGAATTTCATTGGTGAAAAACAATATAAAAATAATCAAAGATGGCATTCAGTGTCCACAGCTCCGAACTCTATTGCTATGGAATAATTCCCCTCTGACATCGATCTCTACAAGGTTTTTCAGTAAGTTGAGATATTTGGCCGTGTTAGATTTAAGTCAGACTAAATTGGAATCATTGCCAAGGTCTATCAGCAAGTTAAAGCATTTGAAGTTCCTCAACCTATCCAGGACAAACATCGTGAAGCTGCCAAGTTCCTTGAGTGGTCTCTGGCACCTCCAGTTTCTGGATGTTAGTTGGTGCAAACATCTGACAAGGCTGCATTCAGGGATAGGAGAGCACAAATTTATGCTACATCTCAATGTGAAGCGCTGCAAAAAATTGGAATCTTTGCCTGCAGGAATAGCGAAGCTAAGCTCCTTACAGACATTGAAAGGCGCTATATTCAGAATGGAAAAGACAACCAAAAGCTCTTTACAGTTGTGGAAAGGCGCTATAATCAGAATGGAAAAGGCATCAGCCAATGTGTTACAATTGGCGGATCTCAAAAAATTGACCCTTCTGCAACATCTGTCAATGACAATTGATGTTCGCTCATCATCACAGGCAAATGAGGCTTCCTCATTTTCACAAGATGTCATTAGACTTCCGGAGGGAACTTTTGAGGGCATGACGAAATTGCGAACGGTCTCCTTGCGAAGCAAGAGTTCTTGGCGCCTCGATCTTCCCAAGGACATGGAGTTCATCGCTCAGCGCCTTCAACACATTCGTCTACACAAGTGTTTGGTACCCAAATGGATCTTTCACCTTGAGAACCTCATGGTGCTGGTTTTAGATGGCAATATCTCCGGTGCAGATTATATAGGCCTACAAAAAATTCCTAATCTCAGAAAACTACGCTTGTCAGGGAACGAAGAGTGTGTGGTGTTTCCAGAGGAGTTTGGAACAACTACGGCATTTCCGAATCTGAAAAAGCTCATGATAGAAGATTTTAAGAGGCTGACAGAGTTTCCCCATTTGCAGGGTAATGCAATGTCAAAGCTACAGTATTTGCGAATCAAAAATTGCAGCCACACCATAAATATTATGCACCAAGAATTCGATAGGTTGGAGACTCTTAGGAAAGTAGAGGTGGAGGAAGAGGACTATCATCTTTGGGAAAAATCGAAAGATCGCCGGGTTAAAATCAAAGTAATAAATCCGTCTGAGGAGGAAGCAATTGAAAAAATGGTAAAGGACGCCATCCAGAGGGAAATGGTGGAGGACAAGTCAGACAAGCGTCCGCGCAGAACCATATCACGGAAAGTGTTGGACAAACTTCTTCGCAGAACCATATTGGGGCTGAGAGATCTGGCAAGGAGGAGGAGGATTGAAGGATAATTGATTAGTTCCGCAGGGTACTTTTTGCTTTTTATTTATTTTGAAAATTATACATATTTATATTATATTTTTAGAAATTATAAATTAGTTGTTCTGTGTGTGTGGTTTATTGGTTATGATTCATGAAGCTGAGGGTGAGAACTAATTATGGAGATAAAAACTGTACTCAGGGTTCTTTTGGTTTATCTTTATATTTACCAGAATCTGTTTATCTTTTAGTTATTAGTGCTCGTGCCTGTTCAGCCCTAAGGTGCATCCTAAAGAGTTCCAATTCTTTTCTATTGATGATAAGATTTCTGTAGTTCATATCATATCTTTCTTGTGCCTTCCTTAATTCATTCCAATAACTTGAATTCTGAGGCATACATTTTTTTTTTATATATACTTGCAAATGTTGATTGACTGTGTTTGTTGGTTTCCCAGAGATTGAGGTTTAACAAACAAGCGATGTGGAGCATTCAGAGGAGACGGGATCTTGGTATTTTAGTTAGCTGCCTACCATGAAAATGGCGTGTTAAGTTCTGTTATCTATTTTATATTGCAATTTTTAGATGACTCAACCACCTCTCTGTGGACTGAGCACTATTAGCAACCAGAGGCTGTTGTACTAGATTGGTAGGACTTATGTTTCTGACAGCGCTTGAGGTTAATCTGGAGCGCCTTTGTTCCGGGTAGCGTTTATGTCCCATTTGAAATTACATCTTAGTTATTACTTTTAATTTTGAAGGGTACATTGAAATTTTCTGAATATTTTTACAAATGTTATTTTTTTGAATATGTGTGAAGTTAATTTAAAATATTCTCAAAATTTAATCGGCCTGAGTAAACTCGAAACTGGCCATATGCATTTCTCTTATGTGATTGACCATGGCAGCATCCTCATTCCATAGTTTTGTGCTGATAGCTGGCATTATGCTAGGGTTTTGGTATTTATGGTGTTTATGTTTGTTTTTCGCGTAGTCTAAAAAAATAGTAGAATGGCTTAGAATCTGGTAAAGATTTTGAAAAAATCCTACAAAAATTTTTATCAGAATCTTGTTTACAGTTGTTAAATTTCAGTATTTTAAGTGCTTTAAGAGTTTTTGATAGTGCTGAATCCATTTCCACTATCAAAAATAGATTCCATACACTCCAACTATATGATTTTTTGAATTTTGTATGCTGAGTAAACAACTTCTTTGTTTTTGTTTCTCTATCAATTGGGGTGATGTCCCTTTCTTATGACGAATCAGATGATGCCAATTTTTTTTTTCAGGACAGATCTTCTTCATTTTGTTAAATCATGGCTTCTTACATGTTGATATTATGGGGTTTTTATTATAGATATGATACACAATAATTGAGAATCTAGGGAAGATATCATGTAAACTGTTTTTTTCAAACATAATGAAAATTTGTGTTTCTTTTTGAAAAAATAAAAATTCAAACAAAATAATTGGCTTAGTATATATTTATTTTATATCGTAACTATTCTAAAAACTATAATCTAATTAAAGATTATTATTTTAGTTGTATTTCATAATTGAAATATTAAATAATGAAAAATATGATTGATAATAAAGATTTAGTCTAATTTAGAGATAAAAAAGATTTTTTGACTGGAATCAAACAAGACAATTTCAATAAAAAAATATGATTTTTTATTGTTCAAAATGTATTTTTGAATGCATAAATAGATTCAACACCTTAAAATCCTCAAATTAAACAACTTAAACAACTTATACTCAAATTTTTAAAAATTTCTCTCAAATTTTAATTAAAATTCCTTATATAAGATAATAAATATATACACCAATAAAAATTTTGACATTCAAATTCCCTAGCTCTATGAAGCATATCCATAGACCTCAGGAAAGTAAAGGTTGGTAAAACCAATCCTTATGTAAATCCTTATGTATTATTGTACGGTCATTTTTTTTTGCGTAACTTAGGTACAAACCATGGATTGTAACATACACCTATAACTTCACATTGAAATGTAAGGAGTTAAATTTTTTTTATACAAGTTACTCACGGGTACCTATCCATTCTCTATTAACTATTTCTTACTCATCATTACATAGAATGTTTATTAGTTCATAGTGTAACTTTTAGAATAAGAATAGTAAGCTCCTTAACCATTAACAACCTCCGTTATTGTACATTAATGTAATACTGTATGATGTAACCTTCCACTCATTTCATTATTCATGTAGTCATCACATACTTGCCGATGTAACCTTCCACTCATTTCATTATTCATGTAGTCGTCACATACTTGCCATTATGAACATCATAACAAGAAAGGAATTCGTTCTCATCTGCATGAACCATAATCATTTACCTCATATGTGCTGGTTATAAGTCATCACATTAACTAATGTTTTCGTCGCATAAGCATTGCGAGACAATAGCATAATATTTCCTTTATACATATCACCATCATACCCTGCTAATGTTACCTTCAACATACATTGATGTCAAAATTCATAAAGCATAATAAATCATTTCACATATCTATACTATAGTAGTTTATCCATCTACTCATGTATATTCATGACATGCAAGTAACCTTGAAATTCTCCCTTTAACAACACACACCTCATATGTGCTAGTTATAAGTCATCACATTAACTAATGTTTCCGTCGCATAAGCATTGCGAGACAATAGCTACATCCCCCCAGCATACATTTAAAATAAACGGATACATAGCTATGATACTCGTGCATGCAATTTACATAATTTAATCAAAATAGCTAACCCTTGAACTATTACTTTTAGTACATGAAATGCAAGATAACATAACAAATGTTGCTCCCATGCATGCAAATGCATATAGATTCCAAAAGAGTCTCCCCAAAGGAGTGCTTACACAACGAAGCACATAGCTTCCATCACGAGTCTTCCCAAAGGAAATCTCAACGCAAGTGAACATGTGAACATATGTTTTCTTTTCTATAAAACTATGCAATTAAGCATACAAATACATGCACTAACAATCCTTTCCAATGTAGTTTGACACAACATGCTATCTTTCCCACCTACAAATATATATATTCTTTCCAATGAAAGTTAATACTTATATTGCATGCCTATGCATGATCTTCTTCCACAAGGAATTAACATCATAAACATGATAATATAAAAGTAATATAACTGAATAGTTCCTTTATCCATGGATTTATAGAATAAATATTCTTTACCAACACCATGGTAATCTATTCATGGATTTATGAAATAACTAATATTTACAAACACCCTGGTAATCTACCCATGGATTTATGAAATATTTAATCTCTACCAACACCATGGTAAACTACCCATGGATTTATGAAATAATTAATCTCTACCAACACCATAGTACACTACCCATGGATTTATGAAACTGCCCATGGATTTATTAAATAATTATTATTTACAACATAGTTAATGTATACATACATATTCATAAAACACTTCCAAGAATATTAGTGGGAGAAAATTCTTTTTTTTTCTTCTTCACTACACATGAAAATATTTCAAGAGTTACCCTCTTTAATTTATATTCATTCCCGAGTAAATACCTTGGATTTGTTCTCATTTCCTAAACTAAATGAGTACAAAATCCCTTTTAGAATAAAGAGCATGCATCTCTATTTTCTTGCTTATACAATATTATATAAGTATTTATATTAAAGAGTTACCCTCTTTAATCTATTCAAGAAAATACCTTGGATTTGTTCTCATTTTCTAAACTAAATGAGTACAAAATCCCTTTTAAAATAAAGATCATGCATCTTCTATTTTATTGCTTATACCATATTATGTAAATATTTATATTAAAGTGCTACCCTCTTTAATATATTCAGGAAAACCTCTTTTACAATATAGAGCATGCATATTCTATTTTCTTGTTATACAATATTATATAAATATTGATATTAAAGAGTTACAAGAGTCATCCCCTCATAAGGCCACTGCATCCACTTCCACAAAGCCATTGAATTATCTTAAAAGATAATTCGAGGGTTGATTGTGTTTGCATCGAATTATCTTTTAAGTACTTTTGAAAAGCCATTGTATGCTCATAATAATAATGTAATAGTTAATATCTTTTGAAAGTATGTGGGCTTTTGAATGTGATATGAATGTGGAAAAATGTGAATATGAATGAATCCCCCCCAATTGATGGTATTGGCAATTTTATGAACTGAGGAAAAGAAGTGTTTTTTCCAAAAATTATCATTCTAGATTTTCAAGGAATTCTATGGTAAAAAGTTAGAAAACGAAATACCTTAACTTACCCTTTGGAAATGGATGAGTTGCATGTGTGGTGGTTGCAAAATTCTGATCATAATCTTCTTCATGTGGATGTACAAGTTATGAATAAAAGAGTCAAGATGACTTTTTATTACTTCTACTAAAACTGTTGAATTTGCTGCGAAATGA
Organism: Pinus albicaulis; assembly: GCA_034641835.2. Lineage (NCBI taxonomy): Eukaryota > Viridiplantae > Streptophyta > Pinopsida > Pinales > Pinaceae > Pinus > Pinus albicaulis. The sequence goes on along the minus strand of CM076578.1, from coordinate 1,968,441,140 downwards.
CGCTGATTCTGCAACTGTCCTCTGATTCTGCAGCTGCCATCTGATTCTATTGCCACCCTCTGATTCCGCAACTGTCATCTGATTCTACAACTATCATCTGATTCTTTTGTTGTCACATGATTCTGCAACTACAGGATGGTGCTGATATGTTGTAGTTGCATATCTTCTTAATTTGCTTCAAAACGCTGAAAATGATAGTCTTCATGTCTTCAAAACTCATTGGCATAATTCATGCTATGTGAATAGATGTTCTTATGTCGAACATAGCAGGAAATTGTTGACTTAGTGGCCATTAATGGATGCCACTAGTCAACACGAGAACTCTCACCATTGATGACAATGAGAGTCAAGATGCCCAAACACATCTTTCAAGGTATGAATAATTTTGTTGTTGTCGAGTACCTAGAAGATCTGATGAATAAGGGACATTAATGTATTCCCATTGTTCGTCAACAAGAATATTTTTCATTAAGGCATGCAAGCCTCAAGGTGTTTTTGTAAAGATTTTAGACTCAAAGGACTATGGACTCAATAATTTGCATTGAAGCAAGGTTTATTTGCGAAAGGAAAAGGATAGGAGAAGGAAAATGGAAATGGAAGATAAAAATGGAAAATGACAATGGGAAATAAGCATGTAAGTGAGCTTCTTGCTTTTATTTGTGGGTTAGGTGTAGACAAAGAGTAATGAAAAGTGTATGTGAATAAAAATGAACAACTGACTCTTGTTGGGAAAATAATTGTGGCTTGCTTTGAATTGCTTGGTTGGATTTATAATTCAAAAGGGAGGTAAGGTAATGGCCTTGATGGATATGGACATGGACTTGTTCTTATGTTTCTCATGAAATTGGTCATTTGAAGACCAATTGTGCTGGAAAATTGGTTTCCTTCAATGATTATTCGATCATCCCAAACCTGCAAAAAAAACTTGACATAAAGAACATAAGTGTGTTAAAAAAGAAATGGTCAATTTCTCTCTGAATCTTACGCAAAAATTTGAATGTCAAATGAAACAGATTAAGAAAAATCAAGTGTTATATTTAGTCCAATTCATGATATTGATAATAATCCATTTTTAAGAAATAACTATGAAAAATAAATCAACTCCTTGTTGTCGGATGACTTCATGCAATATGCTCAGTAATATGATTGGCATCAAATATTTGTTGTGTCCTGCAAGTTAAAGCTTCACAACAACAATATTATAATTTTTAATGCGAAATATTCAGAAATCATCTAAATATTCTTCCAATTGTTCTACAAGTCACTATCAAATTGAATCATCATATGTGTTGCAAAAGTAAAAAATATTTGAAGCGGTAAAAGAAAAAAGTATTTGCACAAAAAATTATTTCAGTTAAATTTTGCAAGTATCTTACGCCTTATAAATTGCTTCAATAAATCAATTGTATATGAGATTTTTTTATTTCTCATTTTTTATTTTATTATATATATATATATATTTATTATTATTTATGTATTTTTTTTAATGATGAGACACATAGGGAATGAAACACATATGTATCTAAAATCAAATTTATTAAATCAAATTGGACTCTTATACCACATGGCATGTGGAGCAGAGTTTGTTATTCACTTGGATTCTTCTAAAATCAAATTTATTAAATCAAATTGGACTCTTAGACCATGTTATACCTTAAGAGACAATCCCTTGGTTGTGGTAAGGAATCCGTACTTAACACATTTAGATAAATATGTCACAGAAATATTGGTCTTTGTTTAATCACCTTCATATATTTATCATTAAACCCTCAAAGATCAAATATAATGAATGTCCCACAATGCGATTATCTGTTGATATAGAATGGAATGATCAGAAGAATCATGAAAGAAAAAGCCCAAACTGATATGCTGAGTACAAAATATATCACCTCAAACCTCAGAAGAATTATAAGAAAAGGAACAGTTAAAATGAAGGAGCACCTATTGAGGATTTTAACTCTTATTCACACAAGTAAAAGGAGACCTACAGATTCATTACTTCATTTTATCTAAAACTCGAAACCCTTCTCTTTCTTGTTTATCTTCTTAAATACAATAGAGAGCAGATTGTAACTGCTGGAACTAATCCTAACTGCTTCAACTACTTAGGACTTCGTCAACTACCTATTACATGTCATCAAAAATGTCTTATTACAATTACATTCTCTTTAAAAGAGGAAAATAACATGAAACATAACTCCTAATCTATTTGTTGAATGTGAACTGATGATGTTGTTGCTGCATTTCCTTGACTGGTTGGTTTATAATTCTTTGAGGTCAAGGGATCCTTTGGTAAATCTGTCATCCAGGCTCTGCATTTCTTCCATATCTCAATGTTTGTCTTAGGTGAATGAACCAGCTTGTGATATTCCAATCTAAAAGTAGTGATTCTGTTGAATAATGGCCTCTCTATAAATAAAGTATTCACTAACCACAGCAGTTGAAAATGTCTTTGAAGGAAATTGATCATTGTTGCTCCTTTAAGAACCTGAGTCTTTTCATGAGTATTGTCTACCTTGATTTTTTCCAACTCCAGTGAGGGTTCATAAGAATCCCATGATAAAATACTACCTCCAAGGCCCAAACATGATGGTAAACCTGCTCTTGCTATTTTGTCAAATAAATTATCAAATTGGCTCACTATTTCTTTAAGATCAATCAAATTCTTCTCTGTAGACTTCCTACAATCATTTTTGACAATCATCTTATTAATTTCCACATCATATAAAATCCTGTCTTTAATCTCATTCTCTTCCAACTCTTGATCTGTTTTGGAATCAATGAAATCAATAAATTTTCTTGCCCAAATGGCCCTGTTAACTGTTTTTGGCTTGTCTACCATGACGAGTTCTTTAAAATCCATGATAATAATTCTTTCCTCTCCTACAACAGTTAGAAAACCCCAAATTTCTTTCATTTCTGCAATGATATCATTCCATATGATATCCTTAGCCTGTATTAGGGATATATTTCCCTTCAATTTTTTCTTAAGATTTTTAATCTCAACGTTAGCAGTTGGAAATCTGTTCTATATTTACTGACTTCCCCCTCTTTGGCTTGTATGATCTTTGTTGCTATCTCCAAATTAGCTTCTGCATTTTTGCGATCCCTCTCTGCCATCTTCAATTCAACAGTCAATTGAGATATTTGTGCTGCTGGATCATCATTACCGGATGGAAAAACAAAAGTACAAGTATGAGATTCAATATGATTCTGCAAAATTAATGCAGTTTGCTTTAATTTATTGATTTCTTCTTCCTTTTGCAGGAGCTGCTGAAGAAGTTTCTCTTTCTCATTTTCTACTTCTGCAATCTCTGCTACCATGGTGTGCTCTCCTGTAGGCAATTTCAATTTATTATTCAGCACAGAGATTTCTGATTCAACACTTTGCAGAAGCTTTTGTACAGTAGACCTGTCATTGGGATCTACCCCAATCTTCACAATAATATTGTTGAGCTCTTCATTCTGGATTGTTAAAGCCCTGGAATTTTCTTTCTCTAACTTCAACTACTTGATAACTTTCCCAAGCATGTTTTCAGTCTTGATTTCCATTACATTGGTTTTGGTTAAGTCATTCATAATCATCTGGCCTGTTTTCATATGTAGATTTACTTTATCAAGCAATGGAATTTTCTTTACATCTACAGTTAGATTCACAATAGTAAAATCATTGGATGAACCAATAGACATATCAGATGGATGTGAAAGGGCGATCTTAAATTGATCCTTTTCAAGTTCCATTGCAGTTAGCAGTCTTGTTTACTTTGGGGTTATCTGGTACTCAGCTTGAGCTTCCATTCTTGCCTTCATTTTCTGATTTAATTCTGCAATCTGAGCAAACATTTGTTTAATTAAGGGCACTTTTTCCTGAGTTCTTTCATGCATTCTTGGTGAAGCAGTAATATTCTTCTCATCTCCTAATTGTAGTGAGAAACTAGGTTGAGCATCTATAGAATCCTCACTGAGCTTTGTCCTCTTTTTAGTCCTCTGTTCTTCATCCTCTGAATCAATCACTGCGTTTTTACCTCTCTTATTTGACTTCTCTGATATAAAAGGATTTTGTATACTTGAGTTCAGAGAACCTGAAAAACCCTTATTTTCCATCTTTTCTACATCAGGTCTGATTTCATGAATGAATGTTGAATACCCATTTTCAATTCTCCTATTAGAAATCACACTAAGAGGGTCATAAGACCACTTCTCTCTTAACAGTAGGTGCATTTCATCTAACATATTAGTGACTTAATTAGTTGCCTGTCTCATATTAACTATAAAAGGACCAACAGTCATTGGGAATTTAAACATATGACCTTTCTTCATAGGCACAAAATGGATTTGATCAACATTTAAACTTTTCCTAATGAATTCCAAAGTAAATAATCTCATGGGCACAAACACTGGAAGCCTATGAGGTTCCACACCAGCTCCATAAAAGTATAATTTCAGAATAATCTTCAAAGACATACCAATCACCAAACTTACAATTTATTCCCAACTGCAAGAACTATTGAGCCTTCGGTAGGAAGCATGGGGGTGATATTCCATTCAAAATTGTATATGCAGTAGACATAAAATGACTTGCAAAGTGAAACAAACCTTCCTTATTATGTTCTTTCCTTACTATATCTGTCCAAAATATCACTGACTGCCTCTTCTTATTAATATCCATTATATTTAACCCCAGATGCATGAATTATTCTAAATTTTGATATAAAAACAGATAAGTAACAAGAGAGGGAAACTTGAATGAACCCGTAAGTGATAAACTCATGAGCTGGGAATTGACAACTTCTTGCCAATAAGAAGGGATATCCAGCGCTACTTCTGGCTTCATCATCAAGGCGAACATCCCCAGAACTGATTTGTCTATTATACTGTCATCATCTTTTCCCAAAATATTTGAAATGCACCTCAGCACAGGTCTAACTTCTACATAAAAACCTCCATGGAAAATTCTTTACTCTCAGGTGCAATTTGCTTTGTATTTGGCTTCAGAAAAAATATAAATTGGTTGAACTCTTGACCTGCGAGACTATCATAGTGTACCATCAATGAATCATCAATGAATTGGACATACGACTATGAATCAAGGTAACACAGAGCTTAATGAATTAGTTGGGCTGAGACTTGCAGAACATTTTCTCCTTGAAAATTCATTACAAAACACTTTCCTGGGTACATGACAGACACTAGCCAATACACAAGTTCAGGAAAAGGTGTGTTATTAGAATGCATGCAGACAATATACCATTTTTAATCATGGCAGAGTAAATTGGAGAAGATTTTTCATTTAAACAGACTTGCTGATAAAATGAAAGGTGGTCTAGTGAACAGAAAATATCATGGATGTCCCTCTCAGTATCCATGAGAGGAATGTGGCTGGAAGAACCTGAAAGGGATGGACGCTTGGCCATAATTTAGCTTGGGATGATAGAAAATTGACAGGATGGAAGTCAACAGAAAAAGACATAGCGTAAACACAACTTCAAACACAAACTAACAACAATAACCTTAGAAATTATGAGAATCCATATTAAACAGGTGGCGTGGGCTTAAGAATTAAATGTTGAAGAGATGCGCCAAAAGACCGTTAAAAGTACTCCGACGTGGACCACATCTGTCACTAGTTGGTTGCATACATCACTGCGGGAGGTCTCAAGGTACGTAGAGTTCATCGGGTTCATGCCCTCACAGTGAATCTCGACTGTTGATCTGGATCGGCCTCGTAGTCAACATGGTCAACTACGGAGGCACCCTCCTCGTTAAACCGCATGATGAAAGTGCCCACGGGTTGACACTTTTATTCCCTGTCTGTCAAATCATCAGATCCCACTCCATAACATGCTCAATATTTATTTTTTACGCTGGGACCCGCTTTAAAAAAGGTTTAAAGTATTAAAATTTAAACCTAATGTAATGAATATTACATTTTTATGCTAAAGTACGTGAAACCTTATATTTTAACATATATTTTGATAATTTTCTATTTTTTTGTATTTTTGAAAATTAAAAAAATAAAGGATATTGCAAATGAGACACAACATCTAGCTCCACCTGGGGATAGTGTTTTTTTCCACGAAACACTAAGAACTTTAGATTAGTGGCTTCACTTTGGGCATGGAGTCAAATGTCGTTTGATGAAAAATGTACAATGAAGGAAACCGAATATGTACAATGATGAACCATAAAACTTCAATGCTGAAAGTAATGTTTTAGATACTGCCCATTCATAGGCAGCTCTACTGTTACCCCATCAAGATCCTCCAGCATGAATGTGTTATTTGATCTAGCTTCAACAATCCTGTATGGGCCATACCAAAGTGGATCAAACTTATCATGCTTTCGCTTTTCTTCTCTTCTAGTATCCCATCTTAATACCAAGTCTCCAGTTTGAAAAAGAATCTCCTTTGCTTTTCTATCAAAAATGGACTTCATCTTTTCTTGATAGGTGACCAAATTTTCCCTGACTTTATTCTTGCTCTCACTCAATTCTATCATCTTATTCAGCCTTCTTATCAATGCATTAGGTTCTTCTTGTGCTTCTTGAAGAAAATAAATTACTGGTCTAGCTAGTTGAGTAGGAAACAAAGCTTGAGTACCATATACTAATTCATAAGGAGACTTACCAGTAGATCTTCTAGTAGTCATTCTTACTGCCCAAAGAGCAAATATCAACTTTGAATCCCAGTTTTTCTAATTTTCATTAATTGTTTTCTTCAAAATCTTAACCAATGTCTTATTGGAAGATTTAGCTAGTCCATTCCCTTGAGGATGATATGTTGTAGAATGAGACAAAATGACATTATATGTTTGACAAAAATTAATGAATCTGACTGAATTAAACACTTGAGTATTGTCTGTTACAATATTGACTGGACACCCAAACCTGCCGAAAATGTTTTCTTCCAGAAACTTCATTACTACCAAATCATTTTCTTTTCTGGTAGGTATTGCCTCCACCCACTTTGTAAAATAATCAGTGGCAGTCAGAATCCACTTGAACTTCCCACTTGATGGTGGATTGATTTCTCCAATAAAATATAATCCCCATTGTCTAAAGGGTTCTTCAACAAATACCGAAAGAAGAGGTAGAGGAGCTAACCTTTTCTTCTCTGCAAATAATTGACATTTCTGGGAGCTTCTAACCAATCTGTATACATCAACAAAGAAGGAAGGCCAGTAAAAACATGATTTGAGGATTTTGTGAGCAATGACCTTTCAACTATAATGGCCTCCATAAAAAATTTCATGCTATTCTTTGATCACTTCCATTGACTCTTCTTCTCTCAAACACAACAAAAAAATACCATCAGGATCCTTCCAATACAATTTAGCATCAATTATAACATAAGGTTGAGATTTGAGTTTAAGAGCTTTGTACTTTGTTCTGTTTATTGAGGGAGGACAAGAGAAAAATAACAAGTAGTGAATAACATCCTTATACCAATCATAGTAGATAAATTTGTACTTAATTGTTGATTTTGTGCTAATTTGACTTCTTTCGTCAACAACTTCATCCAAATGTGTAAGCAGATTGATTCCTAGAGCTTGAAAATTAGATTTTGTTAGCAACTTTTTCAAGCCCTGTCCTTTTACCAATTTAGTAGGTTTAATGTCTAAGTCATACTCTTGGATTTTAGCAATCCACTTTCCTCTTTTTACTTCAACATCACTTTGAACTAACACATATTTTACAACCGAGTTAGGTACATATGCAACTATTTGAGACTGCAACACATAATTCCTAAAGGCTTTTAATGCTTTAACTAAGGCATACACCTGTTTATCCAAGATATTGTATTTGAGTTTTGCATCTCTGAGAACTTTACTGAAAAATGCCACAGGTTGCTCTTTTACCTCTTCATTCTTCTACAACAACACAACAGCAATGGTAGAAGGTGATGCAAATGAAAAAATTTGGAAAGGCTTTAGATAATCTGGACTAATTAAAATAGGAGCTTCTTGAAGAGCTTCTTTAATCCTGGCAAAAGACCCTCTTGCATCTTTGTCCCATTTTACTTCAGCATTTTTCTTCAGCATATCTATTATGTCTCTGAAAATTTCAGCATAATTTGGGACAAATCTTCTCAGGAAATTAATTTTTCCTAGAAACCTCTCGATATCCTTCTTACTTCTAGGCAAAGGAATTTTCTGTATAGCTTCAACTCTTGCTGGATCAATTTTCACCTCCTGATTTGAAACTATATGCCCTATTAACTTTCCTTCTTCCAAAGAAAATAGAGATTTCTTACAATTCAATGATAACCCAAACTTCCTGCGTTTCAGGAAAGCCTTCTACAAATGCTCCAAGTGCTCATCATCAGAACTTGAAAAAATAGTCACATCATCCAAATATATTGTTAGTCATCAGTAATTTTTTGTTGTTCTAAATATGACTAAGTAATGGTCCTATATTTCTAAAAACAACATTTGTGAAATATTGTGAGTTTTAGAAATCTCATTACCTTCATTATCCTAGGTCAAAAATTGTTTCACTGAATTTCTCCCTCTCTACCTTCTAAATTTCACTTCACTGATCCAAAAAGACTTCATTATTGAGCCTATTAATCTCATTTTCACTCCCCTACCCACACTTTCTCATTCACTCTTTTTTTCTCTAAAACCCATTTTTCCCTTTCCTAAATCCCCCATAAAGGGCACCCTCATTGATCATTTTTCTTTGAATATATTAAATAATGTAAAAGCCCCCTTTTACATTGTTTAAAACCCAAAACTTAAGCCTATCGAGTCTCCTTATTTTATAAATAAAACTCTTTTTTGTATTATAAACCCGCCCTTATATAATATAGGCCTAAGCCCCTTTTTCTTCTAACCCCCTTGAGCTCATGTGGCCATGACCCCACTTATCTTATAAGCGCCTCCCGACATAATTTCACCCTCCACCTCTTTGTTATATAAAACCCCCATAAACCTTATAAAAGTGCATTTTCTTTGTTTTATTCAAAAGATCCGGGCCCGCCTTCCACTATACTCCATGCCCCAATCAAGTCACGCCACCTGTCTGCCCAAACCTTTCCTTATTCCACAGCCCCCAACCTTATTAAACGAACAAATTCTGCATTTATTTAGACCTTGTGCTAAATGAAAAACACCTTGCCACGTCGTCCTTTCCTGACATCATATATCGCACATAAAGTGGTGCAGGGGCTAACGTTTTGTGACCCACGCAAAATGAGCGGTTTCGCCCTGCCATGCGTCGCGTTCTGGGCCATATGGCATGCCCTCTCCCAAAAACTGCTTACCTCCATTTCTCCACGCGATAAACTGCTCCCAGTTTTTCGATACTACTTATCCCTCCACACATTTTTTCAAACCTTCCCGCCTCCATTCAAACTCCTGCTTAGTTCTGCCTTCGAAAACCTAACTCCCACATCGGTTTCTCCTCTGTAAACCCTTCCAACTGATCCAAACCACAGAAGATGTAGTCATACGCCCTCCCCACAGGTTTTTAATTAACAAATTGTGTTTATGTGCAGGTTTAATGGCAGAATGCCTGAGGGGCATTTCGATGGTCCAAAAACGACCAAATAAGCCTCTAGATGATGATCCAGGAGCTTAAATCAAGTCAATAATGACCAGAGGGTTTTTATTAATGTTTTCCATCGATGAAACATGATCATCGATGGGCAAGTAACCCTCCTGCCATGAAAGGAAGCTTCCCCTATGTTGTGGATTGTTTTCATATCCTTTATTTCCAATTCTTCAAAATATATATATATATATATATATATATATATATATATATTTTAAATTGTTGAAATTATGTTAAAGTATAAAAAAAAACCATTTATGTTGATATACTGGAGTTAAAAGTTTAAACACTTTAAAATTTATGAAAATGGGTTCCACATTTATGTTTAAATATCGATCAGTTTGTTGGATGGAAAGTGTTGATGGTTTAGTTTCTTATCAAAAGGCCCAACCTGTGGGCACAACCAGTGCACGAAATAATAGGATGAGTGCCTCCGCAGTTGACTGGGTTGACTGCGAGGAAAATAGAGATGAACGGTGGAGATTGAGCGAGGGGCCACCAGCCAAAATTTTCCTCTGTACCTCGAGACCCCCCGCAGTGATGTAGGGCGCTGAGTTGTTCACAACTGTCTTCCACGTCGGGTGAAATCAACGGCTCATTGGCGCATCATGTCAACATTAAATTTTAAAGCTGCGCCACATATCTAAACAAAATACACATTGTTTCAAATCATTTGTGATTAGTTTATGCTACGTCCTATTTCAATCTTCTCTCACCCTAGTAAAATTGACCACCCTGTGATTTTTTCTTTGCGATAATTTTCAGTCATGGCTAAGCGTTCGTCCTTGTCAGGTTCTGCTAGTCATATCCCTCTCATGGACACCGAGGGGGATAGTCAAGATACCCTTTGTTCTATAATTCACCTTCCTCTTTATCAGCAAGTCATCTTGAATGACAAAGCCTCCCTTGTTTATATTGCCATGGTCAAGTCTGGAGTGCTTTCTGCATGTATCCAAAAGATCCACCTTTTTCCTAAATTTATCTATTGGTTGGTATCAGTCATGTACCATGGGAAATGTTTTATTATGAATTGTCAGGGAGGAAATGTTTTACAAGTGTCTACCCAATTAATTTTCCAAGCCCTTTTCTATCCTGAGTCAGAGTCATCTATTCAGTTCTCTGAAGATTCTTTGGTAATCTATTATAATAACCTTGCAGGTGAAGAGTTTAATCAGTTCATATATTTTTTGAAGCCAAACACAAAGAAATATCAGCCAGACAACAAAGAGTTTTCCATGGAGATTTTTGATGCAGAAATTCGACCAGTGTTAAGCAGCATTGCGAAAATTCTGGGTAAAGATGATAACAGTACAATGGATAAATCATTCTTGGGGATGTTTTCTATTGTGAAGAAGCCAGGAATGGTGTTGGAGATTCCATCATATTTGTAGGAAGTAGTTAATTCACAACTAATGAGCCTTTCATTAACAGGTTCTTTCAAATTTCCTTCATTGATTGTCTATTTGTTCTTATATCAAAATGTGGAAGAGTTCATGCATCTAGGTCTGAATATTATGGATATAAAAAAGAAAATACAATCAGAAGTGTTTTGGAATGATATAGTAAGAAGAGAGAAAAATGAAGTTGGATTGTTTGCTTTTGCCAGTTATTTCATGTCAGCTGCATATAAAATCTTGAATGGAGTTCATCCTCCCTGTTTTCCACCTAAAGCTCAAGAATATTTGCATTTAGGAGTAAATTTCAAATTTGGAGATTGGTTTGTTTTTGAGGATTACTCTGAAATTAGGCTATACGGAGCAAGTGTTGAGCCTTATAGACTCCCAACATTTGTGCCTATGAGGCTATTTGCCTTGGAATTTATTCGACAAAGCCTAAATTTTGATTAGGTTCACTTTGTGCCCATGAAAAAGGGGCACATTTAAAAACTACCCATGACTGTAGGCCCTTTCATAGTCAATATGAGATAGGCATTTGAGGAGGTTACTAAAATGTTAGATGAGATGCATATGATGTTAGGGTAAAGTTTAGCTTGTGACCCTCACAGTGTAATCTCGAATAGAAGAATTGAGAATGGGTATTCAGCTTTCATTCATGAAAGTAGGGTAGATTTGGAGAAGATAGCTAGTAAAGGTGTGATGAGTTCAGCAGGTTCAAACAGTCATACTCCTATCATATTAGAGAAATCAAACAAAAGAAGCGAAGAAACAGTGATCAATTTAGATGATGAGGAGCAAGGAGCTGAGAAGAAGACAAAGTTTATTGAAGAATCTACATCTAACTCACCTGGTTTTCATTTACATCTGGGAGAAGAACAAAATGTTCCTGCTTCACCCAAGAGTCATGAAATCTCTCATGAATAAGTACCTCTGATCAAATAGATGTTTACACAAATTGAAGAAAGGAATCAGAAGATGAAGGCCAACATGGAGGCCCAAGCTGAATATCAAGTTGCTCCAGATCAAACAAAACTTTTCACTGTCGTGGATCTTGAGAAAGATAAATTTAGGATTTCCCTGTCACATGCTATAGACATGTCAAAAGGTTCTTCTAACAATTTCAATACTATAAATGTGACTATATATGTGAAGAAGATTCCCCTGATGGATAAGATGAATTTACATATGCAAACTGGTTAGTTGATTGTGAATGACCTGACAATGACCAATGCAATGGCAATGAAGGAAAAAAATATGTTGGGAAAGGTACTTAAGCAATTGAAGTTAGAGAAATCTAACTCAAGAGCTTTAACAGTTCAGAATGATGAGCTAAAGAAAATCATTGTAAATATTGGAGTGGACCCTAGTGATAAGACTGTTGTACAAAAATTTATGCAAAGTGTTGAGACATAAATATTTACATTGAGGAAAAAGCTAAAATTTCCTAAAGCGGAACATTCTATGGCTGCAAAAGTTGCAGAGGTGGAGAAGGAAAAGAAAAAGATTTTACAACAAATCATGCAAAAATATGAAGAAATTTCCAAAATAAAGCAAACTGCAATATCACTGCAAAATCATATTGATAACCATAATTGTACTTTTTTTTTCCTGCAGGTAATGAGGATTCACAAACACAGATTGTTCAGTTGAATACTGAGTTGCAGATGGTTGAAAGAGATAAAAAAAAGGCTCAAACAGATCTGGAGACTGCAACAAAGCTTATTCAAGCCATAGGGAATGAAGCTAACAAGTACAAAATGGATATTTAGAATGCCAATACTGAGATTAAAAATCTCAAAGAGAGACTGAAAGGAAACATTTCACTAATACAAGCCAAATATATCATTTGGAATGATATAATTTCAGAAATGAAATCAATTTGGAGCTGTTTGATGATAGTTGCAGAGGAGAAAAGTCTTATAAGGGAATATGAAGAACCAATCATGACAGATAAACAAAAGGAAATTAATAGAGCTATTTGGGCTAGAAGGTTCATTGAATTTATTAATGCTAAAACAGATCAAGAATTAGAAGAAAATGACATTAAAGACAAGACCTTAGAGATCAATAAGATGATTGTCAGAAATGATCACAGAGAGGCTACAGAAAAGAAATTGATGGAAATTAAAGAAGCAGTAAGCCAGTTTGATAAGTTATTTGACAAATTAACAAGAATAGGTCTGCCATCATGTTGGGGAGATGAAGGAAATATTTTGGCATAGGATTCTTATGAGAATTTACTAGTTATGACAAAAATTAAAGTTGATAACAGGCATGAAAAAAATCAAGTGCTTAAAGGGGAAACAATGGTCAAATTTCTGCAGAAACATTTTCAGCTACTGTGGTTGGTAAAAACTATTTTCACAGAAGTACCATCCTATAGTCGAATTACTGCATTCAGATTGGAGTATCACAATCTAACACATTCGCCCAGGATAAAGATAGAGATATGGAAAAAGTGCAGAGCTTGGGCAATAGACTTGCGAAAAGGGTTTTCAGCATTAAAGAAAGACAAATCAACTGACCAAGGAAATTCAGCAGCATCATCAATAATTCCTATAGATTAGGATATATATTTTTACATTATATTACTTTTTCAAAGACACTGTAATTGTAATAAGACATTTTCAAGGCATGTAATAAATAGCCTCCGAAGTCCTAAGTAGTTGTGGTAGTTATGATTGATTACAACAGTTCCAAACCGTTTTTTACTGTATTTAATGTAATTTTCAAGGTGAAGAAAGGTTTCGAGTTTTGGAACTTCAGACTATAATTTTGTACTCAAAGTTTTTAAGGATTAATGAATGAGAAGCAAGTTTCTGGAATATGTTTATGTTGATATGTGTTCAATTTTTCATCTTGTGTTTTCTATGTTTGAATAAATCAAAGTAATGAGTAGCAGGTCTTTTTTTACCTATGTAAGCAAGAGTTAAAATCCTTAATTAGCACTCCTTCGTTTTAGTTGTTTGTTTCATATAATTCTTCTGGGGTTTGAGATGATATATTATGTGTAACAACATATCAGTTTGGACTTCCTTCTTTCATTTTCTTCTAGTCATTTCATTCAACATAAGCAAATGACAACATTGTGAGATGTTCATTATATTTGATATTTGAGGGTTTTATGATAAATACTTGAGGGTTATTAAACAAAGACAAATAATTTTGTGAAATAATCATATAAATGGCTTAAGCACTGATTCCTTATCGTAGCTAAGGGATTGTCTCTTAAGGTACAACATTAATTGGCGCTGTTGTCGGGGAATGAAGAAACGAAGTTTTTTCCCTAGGTTTTATTTGTATTTCTTTTGGTTGTTCAGAGAGGAGGAAATATTAAAAGTTGTGTTTCATTTCTAATTATGGCTTATAAGAGGCCACATACAAGGTCTGATACCTCTCAGTAGAAGGTTCCTATCCTTTCAAATGCAGAAAAGTTGGTTTATAAAAAGAGCTAGAAATCAAAAATCCTTTCTACACTTGATAACACACTGCCTACACAAGGCAGCAGTTCACATACTGTTTCATCCATGGATATTTCGCGGAAACTTACTTTCTCGGAACAAGAATCATTGTCTTCATCCATTCACTTCCAAGAACCAAAGTTAGAAGAGAAATATTTCGAATTTGTATCTTTCACATTTATAGAAACTCAGCCTGATACAGTTGCTAGTTCTTTTGCTTTAGTTTATCAACCCCTTCCTTTATCAGTTGTTTTACCCCATTCATACACACCTACAACTGGTACACAGATTCCCACTACTCAAGGAGCAGTGAATCAAGGCATAAACATGGAAGCCCCTGCTTTCTTGATGAACATATATGCACCATTAAATCTTCCTCAACCAATGAATGCAATGCCTCAAGAATATCTTAAGTTGCTTCCTAGATTTACTGGTGAAGATGAAATAACTGCAGAACAACACTTGCCTTTGTTTTGCACTTTTGCTGAAAATTTCAATGTAGAACATCTTGATGTTGTAATGAGAATTTTTGTGCAGTCTCTAAATGGAGAGGCAAGAAAATGGTTCAAAGGATTACCAAATGGCTCAGTCAATTATTGGGATGAATTAGAAAGATAGTTCATCCAAAAATGGGGTGAAAAGAGAGATCATGGTTATTCCTTAACAGAATTTAATGTTGTAAAAAAAAATCAGATGAAAACATGAGTAATTTTATCAAAAGATTTAATAAATTGTACAATAGTTTACTGGTGGAAATGAAACCTCCTCCTATTGGAGCAAGGATTGTTTTTGCTGGGGCATTTGCATCAGATTTCAGTTTCACATTGAGAGAAATAGGATCACCCTCTCTTGAACAAATTCAAACTAATGCCTTAGAGATTGAGGCAAATATGACTGCTGCTGGAAAAGTACAAGAAAAATAGTCAGTTCAAGATAAAGGAAAAGCTAAAGAGGAGTCATCACAGGATCAAAGGATCGATGACATGACTAAGGTCATTAAAAATTTGTCAAAAAAATTAGTAAATATGGAAATGGATAACAAGTAGCTTGTACAACAAAACATAGGGGTTTTTAATTCCCAATTTAGAAAGCAGCCCCTGCAGATTCTGTAGAGGAAAAGAAGAGATCAGGATCAAGTTCAATCACCATTATATATAGAAGCAACACCATCACAGTCTGCTGATGAAGATCAAATTTCTGTTGTGTATATGGAAGATGGTGAAACAGAAGAAGAATGTGAAAAGGATTGTGTAGAAGAATCTAAAGAAGCTAATGTTTCATTTGATCAAGAAGAAATGGATGATTACTGCAAACAATTTACTGATTTTATGCAAGAAGAATTGCATAAAAAGTATGACTTGAGATAAAATAAGAGGTTGATAACTCAAGATAATGAAGAGAAAGAATCAGAGTCAGTACCTTTCCTAATGGCAACTCCACTACAGAAAAATTCAATAAAACAACCAAACAAGGGGAAGCAACCTATGAATCCAGTAAAAGAAAAGGAGAAGCAACAAGCTGAGGCTTCCCAAATCAAGTCTAATGACTCGAATATTTTGGAGAAGATTGTTACTGTTCCCGAGCAACATGCAAATCCAAACAAAAATCAAGAAGAACCTGAAATGCTGACCAAACAAAATCAATTTTTCAGTTTGTCAAAAGTGTTAGAAAAATTTAAAATACAAGTACCTCTTCTTGAGTTGGCTAAAACACATACTTATAAGAAAGAAACTGCAAAATTTATTGATTTATCTCAGTCTGATGAGGTGGGTGATATTGTGAATTTGCAAGAAGAGAAGCCAGTAGTTACTTTTGGACCTCATGTTGAAGAGGTAGACTCTTCTATTCCACCTTTTTATATATCAGTGATTTTGCATGATTTCATTATACATAATTGTATGCTTGATTCTGGTGCATCACATAATCTTATAACATTAGCTGTGATTAAAGAGCTAAAGTTAA
Organism: Pinus albicaulis; assembly: GCA_034641835.2. Classification (NCBI taxonomy): domain Eukaryota; kingdom Viridiplantae; phylum Streptophyta; class Pinopsida; order Pinales; family Pinaceae; genus Pinus; species Pinus albicaulis. The sequence continues at coordinate 1,968,424,767 of CM076578.1, read as the reverse complement.
AAATCACTAAGCCATATAGAGACCTTTATTCCTTTAATTCATAGAGAGTGAAGTGTGTAGGCCTTATCAAAGACATGGTGGTTTCCTTAGCTCAAATTCCAACCAAGAGTATTATGATGGATGTTGTGGTAGCAGATATTCCAGCCAGATTTGGTATGTTGTTGTTTAGATCCTAGAGAGCAAAGCTTGGGGGTGTCTTGAAGTTGGATTTCACATATGCCATCATTCCTATTTTTAATGAGGAGGAAAGGAGGTTATACAGAGAAACCATATTTCTGAAAACTACCACCAAGAAAGATGTAGGTAATTCCCCCATTTATGGCCAAGAGAAGGAGGATCTCTCTTGTTTCATGTTGCATGAAGTTGCAGAATTTGCTGAAGACTCAAAAGAACAAATCTCTTTAGCCAATGTACATAAGGAGCTACATTCAAATAAAATTTGGAAGTGTTATTTCGATGGTGCATTTTCTAAAGAGGGCACTGGAGCTGGATTCATATTTATATCTCCTGAAGGTAACCTTTAACCTTTTTCCTTTAAACTGGAATTTGAATATACTAATAATGTGGCTGAGTACGAAGCATTGATTTTAAGCCTACAAACAACCAAACAAATGGGGATTCAGTCTATTTCTATTTTTGGTGATTTTGAATTAATAATAAGACAGATTAAGAATTGGTGTCAAACTAAACATCCTAGATTGAGGTCCTATAGAAATGAGGTGTGGGATCTAGTTGAAAATTATTTTGAAGTTTTTAACCTTCAATCTATTCCAAGAGAAGAAAATAGAATGGTAGCTTCATTGGAAGTTGCAGCCAGTACATTTAAGCCACCAATTAATCCAAGGTTGTGATATGAAATTGAGTTAAGACACATGCCTTCAATCCCTGATAATGTAAAGCATTGGCAGGTTTTTGAGGATGATGACCAGATTAATCAATTTTTAACAATGATTGGAAATTTTGAAGATAGTCAAATTGATTTAGAAGCTGATGAAAGTAGTCAAAGTGATATGTCTAGAAACCTGAAGCAGACAATTGGTGATCAGAAGATAATTCAATTAAAGGATAATATTTTGCCCAGAGGTTTTGTGCCTCTTGAGAGATTTTTTAATGCTAATGATGTGGCAGTTAATCAGAAAAAGGTATCTCAGGATGGAGAAATGGAGGACTGTAATTTAGAAACTCAACATGAGCCCAAAAAAGTCAAGTTATTTAAAGGAGTTCCTAAATAATATAAAGAAAGGTATGTATATCTCTTCAAACAATTTATGGATGTTTTTGCATGGTCATATAAAGATTTAAAGACTTATGATCTAGATATTATTCAGCACAAAATACCACTGAAAGATGGGGTTAAACCACACAGACAAAAGCTCAAACAAATTAATCCATTGTTACTTGCCCCAATTGAAAAAGAAGTAACGAAACTTTTGCAAGCTAAAATCATAGTTCCACTCAGATATTGAGATTGGGTTTCCAATCTGGTACCAGTCAGGAAGAAAAATGGAGAGATAAGATTATGTGTGGATTTTAGAAATTTGAATAGAGCTTCCCTGAAGGATAATTATCCTTTGCCGAAGATGGATTTTGTTCTGCATAAAGTGACTGGAGCTTACAGGTTGTCCATGGTTGATGGTTTTTCTGGATATAATCAGGTAGCTGTGGAGAAGGAAGATCAAAAGAAAACTGCTTTCACCACACCTTGGGGAACTTTCATGTATGCCAGGATGCCATTCGGCCTCATGAATGCAGGAGCTAATTTCCAAAGGGAAATGGATATTAATTTTGTGGGTGAAAAATTTGTAGTCATTTATCTTGATGATGTTACTATTTTTTTCAGGTTCTGATGATGAGCACTTAGAACACTTGCAGAAAGCTTTCTTGAAATGTAGAAAATTTGGGTTATCGTTGAACCCCAAGAAATCCTTGTTTGCTCTAGAGGAAGGTAAGTTTATAGGTCATATAGTTTCAAATCAAGGGTGAAAATTGATCCAGCAAGGGTTGAGGCTATACAAACAATTCCACTGCCTAGAAGTAAAAAGGATATCCAAAGGTTTCTAGGGAAAGTTAATTTTCTAAGAAGATTTGTTGCAAATAATCTTGATATTTTCAGGAGAATAACAGATATGTTGAAAAAGAATGCTGAAGTGAAATGGGACAAGGATGCAAGAGAATCCTTTGGCAGAATTAAAGAAGCTCTCCAAGAAGCTCCAATTTTAATCAGTCCAGATTACTTGAAGCCTTTCCAAATATTCTCATTTGCATCATCCTCTACTATCGCCGCTTTGTTGTTACAGAAAATGAAGAAGGAAGTGAGCAACCTGTATCCTTTTTCAGTAAGGTCCTCAAAGATGCCGAGCTCAAGTATAATATCCTGGAGAAGCAGGTATATGCTTTAGTTAAATCATTAAAATCTTTCAGGACCTATGTACTTCATTCTCAAGTAGTAGCATATGTGCCTAATTCTATTGTAAAAGATGTGCTAGTACAGAGTGATGTGGAGGGGAAAAGAGGGAAATGGATTGCCAAAATCAAAGAATATGATTTGGACATTAAGCCTACTAAGTTAGTCAAAGGACAGGGATTAGTTAAGTTGTTAACAGAATCTAATTTCCAAACTCTGGGAATTAATTTGCTTACACCATTAGATGAAGTGGTTGAGGAGACTAATCAGATTACGACAAAATAGACAATCAAATACAAATTTCTTTTCTCGGATTGGTATAAAGATATTATTCACTATTTGTGTTTTTTCTCTTGCCCTCCCTCAATCAATAGATCAAAATACAGAGCTCTAAAACTCAAAGCTCAACCTTATGTTATAATTGATGCTAAATTATATTGGAAAGACCCTGCTGGTATCTTGTTGATGTGTTTAACAGAAGGAGAATCAATGGAAGTGATCAAGGAGTATCATGAATGTTTGTGTGGAGGACATTACAGTTGGAAAGTAACCGCTCATAAAATTCTTAAATCAGGTTTCTACTAGCCTTCTTTATTTTCTAATGTATACAGAGTTGTTAGAAGTTGTCAGAAATGCCAATTATTTGCAGAAAAGAAAAGGTTAGCTCCTTTACCTCTTCTTCCTGTTTTTATTGAAGAACCCTTTAGACAATGGGGATTATATTTTATTGGGGAAATTAATACACCATCAAGTGAGCAATTTAAGTGTATTCTGACAGCCATTGATTATTTTACAAAATGGGTACAGGCAATTCCTACCAGGAAAGCAAATGATTTGGTAGTAATGAAGTTTTTGGAAGAGAATATTTTCAGCAAGTTTGGATGTCCAATCAAAATCGTCACAGACAATGCTCAAGTATTCAACTCAGTAAGATTTATAAATTTTTGTCAAACTTATAATGTGATATTGTCTCATTCTACAACATATCATCCACAAGGGAATGGTTTAGTAGAGTCATCAAACAAGACATTGGTCAAGATCCTCAAGAAAACAATTAATGAGAACCAGAAAAATTGGGATTCAAAGTTGACATTTTCTCTCTGGGCAGTAAGAATGACTACTAGAATATCCACTGGTAAGTCCCCTTATGAATTAGTATACGATACTCAAGCTTTGTTTCCTACTCAGTTAACAAAACCAGTAATTTCTTTTCTTCAAGATGCACAAGAAGAACCTAATGCATTGATAAGAAGATTGAATAAGGTGATGGAATTAAGTGAAAGCAGAAATAAAGTCAGAGATAATTTGGTCACATATCAGGAAAAAATGAAGTCCATTTCTGACAGGAAGGAAAAGGAGATCATGTTTCAAACTGGAGATCTAGTATTAAGATGGGATACCAGAAGAGAGGAGAAAGGGAAACATGGCAAGTTTGATCCTTTATGGTACGGGCCTTACACAATCACTGAAGATAGATCAAATAACACTTTTATGTTGGGAAATATTGATGGAGAAACAATAGGGTTGCCTATGAATGGGAAGTATCTAAAACACTATTTCCAACACTGAAAACAACCATTTCATCATTGTGCATATTCGGTTTTTCCACATTGTATATTTCTCATCAAGCAATTTTTGACTCCATGCCCGAAGTGAAGGCACTGATATGCAGGTTCTTAGTGTTTCGTGGCAAAAACACTATCCCCAGGTGGAGCCAGATGTTGTGGATCATTTGCATATCCTTTTATTTCCAATTCTTCAAAATATAAAAAAAAATTTAAATTGTTGAAATTATGTTAAAGTATTAAAATCATATACTTTAGCATTAAAAAAAAACATTTATGTTGATATATTGGAGTTCCGCATTTATGTTTAAATATCGATTAGTTTGTTGGGCGGAAAGTGTTGATGGTTTAGTTTCTTATCAAAAGGCCCAACCCGCGGGCACAACCAACGCACGAAATAATAGGATGAGTGCCTCCGCAGTTGACTGGGCTGACTGTGAGGACAACAGAGATGAACGATGGAGATTGAGCACGGGGGAACCAGCCAAAATTTTCCTTCATACCTTGAGACCCCCCGCAGTGACGTAGGGCGCTAAGTTGTTCACAACTATCTTCCACGTCGGGTGAAATCAACGGCTCGTTGGTGCATCATGTCAGCATTAAATTTTAAAGCTGCGCCACATATCTAAACAAAATTCACATTGTTTCAAATCATTTGTGATGATTTTATGTTGCGTCCTATTTCAGTCTTCTGTCACCCTAGTAAAATTGACCACCCTGTGAGTTGTTCTTTGCGATAATTTTCAGTCATGGCTAAGTGTTCGTCCTTGTCAGGTTCTGCTAGTCATATCCCTCTCATGGACACTGAGGGGGATATTCAAGATACCCTTTGTTCTATAATTCACCTTCTGTTTTATCAACAAGTCATCTTGAATGACAAAGCCTCCCTTGTTTATACTACCATGGTCAAGTCTGGAGTGCTTTTTGCATGTATCCCAAAGACCCACCTTTTTCCTGAATTTATCTATTGGTTGGTATTAGTCATGTACCCTGGGAAGTGTTTTATTATAAATTGTCAGGGAGAGAATGTTTTGCAAGTGTCTACCCAGTTGATTCACCAAGCCCTTTGCTATCCTAAGTCAGAGTCATTTGTTCAATTCTCTGACGATTCTCTGGTAACTTATTATGATAACCTTGCAGGTGAAGAGTTTAATCAATTCATATATTTTTTGAAGCCAAACAAAAAGAAATTTCAGTCGGAAAGAAAAGCATTTTCCATGGAGATTTTTGATGCAGAAATTTGACCAATATTAAGCAGCATTGCGAAAATTCTGGACAAAGATGATGACAGTACAGTGGATAAATCAGTCTTGGGGATATTTTATATGATGATGAAGCCAGGAATAGTTCTGGATATTCCATCATATTGGCAGGAATCAGTTAATTCACAGCTAGTGAGCATTTCATTAACAGGTTCTTTTAAATTTCCTTCATTGATTGTCTATTTGTTCTTATATCAAAATGTGGAAGAGTTCATGCATCTAGGTCTGAATATTATGGATATAAAAAAGAAAAGACAATAAGTAGTGTTCTGGACTGATATAGTAAGAAGAGTGTAAAATGAAGCTGGATTGTTTGATTTTGCCGGTTATTTCATGTCAGTTGCATATAAACTCTTGAATGGAGTTCATCCTCCCTCTTTTACCTAAAGCTTAGGAATATTTGCATTTAGGAGTAAATTGCAAATTTGGAGATTGGTATGTTTTTTAGGATTACTCTGAAATTAGGCTATACGGAGCAAGTGTTGAGCCTTATAGACTCCCAACGTTTGTGCCTATGAGGCTATTTGCCTTGGAATTTATTCGACAAAGCATAAATGTTGATCAGGTTCACTTTGTGCCCATGATAAAGGTGCACATGTACAAACTACCCATGACTGTAGGCCCTTTCATAGTCAATATGAGACAGGAATTTGAGGAGGTTACTAAAATGTTAGATGAGATGCATATGTTGTTAGGGGAAAGTTGGGCTTGTGACCCTCACAGTGTAATCTTGAATAGAAGAATTGAGAATGGGTATTCAACTTTCATTCATGAGAGTAGGCCATATTTGGAGAAGATAGCAAGTAAAGGTGTGATGGGTTCAACAGGTTCAAACATTCAAACTCCTATCATATCAGAGAAATCAAACAAAAGAAGCAAAGAAACAGTGATTGATTTAGATGATGAGGATCAAGGAGCTGAGAAGAGGACAAATTTTACTGAAGAATCTACATCTAACCGACCTAGTTTTTTTTTACATCTGGGAGAAGAACAAAATGTTCCTGCTTCACCTAGGAGTCATGAAATCTCTCATGAACAAGTACCTCTGTGATGTAGGAGCATCAAGGCCATTTTTCATTTGTAAATATGTAATAAAGGGGGGTGTGACATTTTTATTATTTTGTTATTTTTAATAAAATAGGAGATAAATTATATAAGTGAGGATTTTGTAAATATTCTTTTATTAATTAAAAGGATATGAGAGAAATAGATTAGGAGCAAAATTAGAGAGTAGGAATTCTATGTATGGGACTTTGTTGAGTCCACACCTAAAATATAGATTTAGTTGAGGATTAGGTGGAGAGATTTTTGGAGTGAATTAAATGCATTATTTATGTATAAATATGAGTGGGTTTTGTGAGGAAAATACACTTGAATAGTTGCAGAGAGAGTGTGAGTGTGAGTAGTGAGAGGGTTTCCTCTTGGGAGCCTTCGGGCGATTGTAAAGGGCCACAGATCTTGAATATCTGGCCAACAAGAGTTTGTAAGTAATTTGTTTTGTTTCAGATTATATATATACATTGGTTGATTGATTGTAAAAGTTGTATGTGTTTCTGGTTAAATGTATATATATGATTTGAGGCATCGATCGTTGGAGAGATCAACTGAAGGAAGTGTGCAATAAAAGAATTTTAAGATCGATTTATGCGTATAAGTTGAAAGGATCAAATTTAATATGGCAATTGTTAAATTGTATTGATAATCCATGTCCGTGTATATCGTATATCGATCTGTAGATTTGATTGATAGAAATGGAAAAAGAAGAGCGCCAACGAATGTGAAGCCGTGGAGTTTCATATGTGGAATGGTAAATCCATGTGAACCAAATGAGAAATCAAGGGGCGATGCATAAATCGTTGATCTCTATTTTCCGGAATGATGGAGATTCAAAGCTTTGAAGCCACAGCATTAACGCAGAGTACAGGTTTATAACCAAAGGGTAACGTTGTTTTAAAACCCAATTCAACTATCAATCGATTGAAGGTTTGAATGAATGTTCTTTGCGTATCTGTTCTGCGTGAAGAAGATTGGTACAGAATTGTGATAATGCAGTGTAAAGGCGGAACGATGGTGGATTGTATAAACTAGAAGCGACGACATTGAAACAAACCAGTTCGAATCTAATTAGATGTTGAAAGCGCCAGTCGGTGAATGGTAAGTAATAAATCCATGTCGATTTTTATGTTACAAACCCGATTCAGAATCGTGGAGTATAATTGTTGAACGTAGGAGGCATCAAATCTTGACTTGAATGGTTAATTTCAAATGTATTGGGTCCATGATTTTGGTGGTGAATCCAGAGAACACGGCGCTATTCCTTTGGGTTTGGTTTGTTATAAATGTAAGCGGTGTCAAAAGCCTGTGGAATCGATAGTGAATTGATTGCGGAAATCACTATTAGTTTAATGCGTTGAAGCCCAGCTCTAATATGCCCAGAAGTCGTGAATTGAAGTAATAGGAAAGGGCGCAGAAATCTGTGGGCGTTTTCATGAATTGTCTTGTAGAGTAGAACTGCTCTGGAATGCAGATGGAATGACATTTCCAACGTTCGTAAGAATAATCGTAATTGACAGAGGTGAGTTAAATCGATTCAGAAGTTATGAAAACCTAGTTCTATTATGTTCAGAAATCGAGGTTTTTTTAAGTTGTTATGTTTGCCAGATTGCTACAGTGGAATATTGTTGGATGGACAGAGTCTGGAAATGGAGTACATGACATACAGTGTTTGTAGAATTGATAAAAGATTGTCGGTTGATGTAATAAATCTGAATTCGATAGCGTAGATTGAGAAGTGTTAACCAGTGATACTGAAATTCGATGTGTTGGTAGTGTTAAAAGCTGAGTTGGACATTCCTTATAGGAGTTCGGATGGATGGAGAAGCTGGGTAAGAAAAGAGAGATAGGCATTGTCTCTTCAGAAACATGGAAGCTTTGGATGAGCGGTGCAATTAAATATCAGTGAGGAAGGTAAGTGACTGTATGGGTCAGCGTTGAGGTTTGATTTAGGAATCCATGAAAATGTTAAAGGAAGAGCTTGACCTGGAGAATGGACAGCGTTTTGATAACACAGGTATGTTTATTTCGATGAAATAAGATAACTATTATAAATCAAATGGAATTAGATTGGATAGCGCTGGCAAGATAAGTTGTGGGCTGAGGTTCAATACTTGATTTGTATTGAGTTCAAAGATGAAACCTTGTTATGATGCTTGTTTTGTAGAATCAAGCATGGGAAGACCATGAGCACATGGTATAGAATTAATAATTGGAATTTATTCCAATTGTGGAATATTTGAACTCTCATTGTTATTGGGTTCTATATACTCATATTGCAGGCATTGAAATAAATCAAATGGAAAGTGATGGGTGAGTTTATGGGATTTATGTTGAAGGGCTTCCGCATGATAATGGTATTGTGTGAATTTGCCAGCTATTGGGGTTTTTATTTGGATCAATGCTGAGATGAATGTTTAAAAGCATGGTGTTTAGAGATTCTTGGTTTGCAGGGTTGGCCCTGCATCACTCTGAACAAACAGATGTTTACACAAATTGAAGAAAGGAATCAGAAGATGAAGGCCAGCATGGAGGCCCAAGCTAAATATCAAGTTGCTCCAGATCAAATAAGACTTTTGACTATCATGGATCTTGAGAAATATCAATTCAGGATTGCCCTGTCACATCCTACAGACATGTCAGTAGGTTCTTCTAAAAATTTCAATACTGTAAATGTGACTGTAGATGTGAAGAAATTCCCCTGATGGATAAGATGAATTTACATATGCAAACTGGTCAGATGATTGTGAATGACCTGACAAAGACCAATGCAATGGAAACTAAGGCAGAAAATATGTTGGGAAAGGTACTTAAGCAATTAAAGTTAGAAAAATCTAACTCAAGAGCTTTAACAGTTCAGAATGATGAGCTAAAAAAAGTCATTGTAAAGATTGGAGTGGACCCTATTGACCCTAGGACCTCAATCTAGGACCTCAAGCTTTCAAGGATTAATGAATGAGAAGCAAGTCTCTAGAATATGTTTATGTTGATATATGTTCAAGTTTTCATCTTGTGTTTTCTATCTTTGAATAAATCAAAGTAATGAGCAGCAGGTCTCTTTTTACCTATGTAAGAAAGAGTTGAAATCCTTAATTAGTGCTCCTTTGTTTTAATTGTTTGTTTCATATAATTCTTCTGGCGTTTGATATAATATATTTTTTGTAACATCATATTTGTTTGGACTTCCTTCTTTCATTTTCTTCTAGTCATTTCATTCAACATAAGCAAATGACAACATTGTGAGATGTTCATTATATTTGATATTTGAGGGTTTTATGATAAATACTTGAAGGTTATTAAATAGAGACAAATAATTTTGTGACATAATCATATAAATGGCTTAAGCACTGATTCCTTATCACAGCTAAGGGATTGTCTCTTAAGGTACAACATTAATTGGCACTATTGCCAGGGAGTGAAGAAACAAAGTTTTTCCCTTGGGTTTTATTTGTATTTCCTTTGGTTGTTCAGAGAGGAGGAAATATTAAAAGTTGTGTTTCATTTTCTAATTTTGGCTTATAAGAGGACACATACGAGGTCTGATACCTCTCAGCAGAAGGTTCCTACCCTTTCAAATCCAAAAAAGTTGGTTTCTAAAAAGAGCTAGAAATAAAAAAATCCTTTCTACACCTGGTGCCACACTGCCTACACACGACAGCAGTTCACATACTCTTTCATCCAAGGATATTTCCTGGAAACTCACTTTCTTGAAACAAGAATTCTTGTCTTCATCCATTCACTTCCAAGAACCAAAGTTAGAAGAGAAATCTTTCGAATCTGTATCTTTCACATTTAGAGAAACTCAGCCTAATACAATTGCTATTTCTTGTACTTTAGTTTATCAATTTCTTTACCCCATTCATACACACCTACAACTGGTACACAGATTCCCACTACTCAAGGAGTAGTGAATCAAGGCATAAACATGGCAACCCCTGCTTTCTTGATGAACAGATATGCACCATTAAATCTTCCTCAACCAATGAATGCAATGCCTCAAGAATATATTAAGTTGCTTCCTAGATTTAATATGAAAATGAACTAATTGAAGAACAACACTTTCCTTTTTTTTGCACTTTTGCCGAAAATTTCAATGTAGAACATCTTGATGTTGTAATGAGACTTTTTGTGCAGTCTCTAAATGGAGAGGCAAGAAAATGGTTCAAAGGATTACCAAATGGCTCAATCAATGATTGGGATGAATTAGAAATACAGTTCATCCAAAGATGGGGTGAAAAGAGAGATTTTGGTTATTCTTTAACATAATTTAATGCTATAAAAAAAAAATCAGATGAAAACATGAGTGATTTCATCAAAAGATTTAATAAATTGTACAATAGTTTGCCTGTGGAAATGAAACCTCCTCCTATTGGAGAAAGGGTTTTTTTTGCTGGGGCATTTCCATCAGATTTCAGTTTCACATTGAGAGAAAGAATATCACCCACTCTTGAACAAATTCAAACTGATTCCTTAGAGATTGAGGAAAATATGACTGCTTCTGGAAAAGTACAAGAAAAATAGTTAGTTCAATATAAAGGAAAATCTAAAGAGGAGTCATCACAGGATCAAAGGATCGATGACATGAATAAGGTCATTAAAAATCTGTCAAACAAATTAGTAAAGATGGAAATGGATAACAAGAAGCCTGTACAAAAAATAGAGGGGTTTTTAATTCCCAATTCAGAAAGCAACCCCTGCAGATTCTGCAGAGGGAAAGAAGAGATTGGGATCAAGTTCAAGCACCCTTATATATAGAAGCAGCACCATCATAGTCTGCTGATGATGATAAGAAAGAAGATGAATATCAAAATTATGTTGTGTATATGGAAGATGGTGAAATAGAAGAAGAATGTAAAGAGGCCGATGTTTCATTTGAACAAGAAGAAATGGATGATTACTACAAACAATTTACTGATTTTATGCAAGTAGAATTTCATAAAAAGTATGACTTGAGATCAAAGAAGAGGTTCAAAACTCAAGATAATGAAGAGAAAGGATCAGAGTCAATACCTTCCCTAATGGCGACTTCACTACAGAAAAATTCAATAAAACAATCAGACAAGGGGAAGCAGCCCATGAATCCAGTAAAAGAAAAGGAGAAGCAGCAAGCCAAGGCTTCCCAAATCAAGTCTAATGACTCAAATATTTTGGAGAAGATTGTTACTGTTCCTAAGCAAGATGCAAATCCAAACAAAAATCAAGAAGAACCTGAAAATTTGACAAAACAAAATCAAATTTTTAGTTTTTAGAAAGAGTTAGAAAAAGTTAAAATACAAGTACCTCTTCTTGAGTTGGTTAAAACACCTGGTTATAAGAAAGAAATTGCAGAATCTATTAATTTATCTCAGTCTGATGAGGTGGGTGATATTGTGAATTTGCAAGAAGAGAAGCCAGTAGTTACTTTTGGACCTCATGTTGAAGAGGTAGACTCTTCTATTCCACCTTTTTATATATCAGTACTTTTGCATGATTTCATTTTACATAATTGTATTCTTGATTATGGTGCATCACATAATCTTATGCCATTATGTGTGATGAAAGAGCTAAATTTAAAATTCACTAAGCCATATAGATACCTTTATTCCTTTGATTCAAAGAGAGTGAAGTGTGTAGGCCTTATCAAAGACATGATGGTTTCCTTAGCTCAAATTCCAACCAAGTGTATTATGATGGATGTTGTGGTAGCAGATATTCCGACCAGATTTGGTATGTTTTTGTCTAGATCCTGGGGATAAAAGCTTGGGGGTGTCTTGAAATTGGATTTCACATATGCCATCATTCCCATTTTTAATGGGGAGGAAAGGAGGTTATACAGAGAAACCAGATTTCTGAAAACTACCACCAAGAAAGATGCAGGTAATTCCCCCATTTATGGCCAAGAGAAGGAGGATCTCTCTTGTTTCATGTTGCATGAAGATGCAGAATTTGCTGAAGACTCAGAAGAACAACTCTCTTCAGCCAATTTACATGAGCTACATTCAAATAAAATTTGGAAGTGTTATTTCGATGGTGCATTTTCTAAAGAGGGCACTGGAGCTAGATTCATATTTATATCTCCTGAAGGTAACCTTTCACATTTTTCCTTTAAACTGGAATTTGAATCTACTAATAATGTGGCTGAGTACGAAGCATTTATTTTAAGCCTGCAAAAAGCCAAACAATGGGGATTTAGTCTATTTCTGTTTTTGGTGATTCTGAATTAATAATAAGACAGATTAAGAATTGGTGTCAAACTAAACATCCTAGATTGAGGTCCTATAGAAATGAGGTGTGGGATCTAGTTGAAAATTATTTTGAAGCCTTTAACCTTCAATTTATTCCAAGAGAAGAAAATAGAATGGCAGCTTCATTGGCAATTGCATCTAGTACATTTAAGCCACCAATTAATCCAAGGTTGAGATATGAAATTGAGTTAGGACACACACCTTCAATCCCTGATAATGTAAAGCATTCATAGGTTTTTGAGGATGATGACCATATTAATCAATTTTTAACAATGATTGGAAATTTTGAAGATAGTCAAATTGATTTAGAAGTTGATGAAAGTAGTTAAAGTTATATGTCTAGAAACCTGACGCGGACAATTGGTGATCAGAAGATAATTCAATTGAAGGATAATATTTTTCCGAGAGGTTTTGTGCCTCTTGAGAGATTATTTGATACTAATGATGTGGCAGTTAATTAGAAAAAGGTATCTCAGGATGGAGAAATGGAGGACTGTAATCTAGGAACTCAGCATGAGCCCAAAATAGTCAAGTTGTTTAAAGGAGTTCCTAAAGAATATAAAGAAAGGTATGTAGATCTCTTCAAAAAATTTATGGATGTGTTTGCATGGTCATATGAAGATTTAAAGACTTATGATCTAGATATTATTCAGCACAAAATACCACTAAAAGATGGGGTTAAACCACACAGACAAAAGCTCAGACAAATTAATCCACTGTTACTTGCCCCAACTGAAAAAGAAGTAAAGAAAATTTTGCAAGCTAAAATCATAGTTCCACTCAGATATTTAGATTGGGTTTCCAATCTGGTACCAGTCAGGAAGAAAAATGGAGAGATAAGATTATGTGTGGATTTCAGAAATTTAAACAGAGCTTCCCTGAAGGATAATCATCCTTTGCCGAAGATGGATTTTGTTCTGCAGAAAGTGATTGGAGCTTATAGGTTGTCCATGGTTGATGGTTTTTCTGGATATAATCAGGTAGCTATGGAGAAGGAAGATCAAAAGAAAACTGCTTTCACCACACCTTGGGGAACTTTCATGTATGCCAGGATGTGATTCGGCCTCATGAATGCAGGAGCTACTTTCCAAAGGGAAATGGATATATCTTTTGTGGGTGACAAATTTTTAGTCATTTATCTTGATGACGTTACTATTTTTTCAGGTTTTGATGATGAGCACTTAGAACACTTGCAGAAAGCTTTCTTGAAATGTAGAAAATTTGGGTTATCATTGAACCCCAAGAAATCCTTGTTTGCTCTAGAGGAAGGTAAGTTGCTAGGTCATATAGTTTCAAATCAAGGTGTGAAAATTGATCCAGCAAGGGTTGAGGCTATACAAACAATTCCACTGCCTAGAAGTAAAAAGGATATCCAAAGGTTTCTAGGGACAGAGTACATAGTAGCCTAAAAACTCTTATAGACTCATTCAAACCCTCAGTTAAGATTAAGAAAATCAATTTATAGCCAAGAGTAGACTCTTCTTGTTTCACCATACTAGCTAAATGATGATTTAGGTGTAGGAGACTCATACAAACCTTAGGGCTACATAAAGAAACTTATAAAACCCCAAAAACATTCCTATATTGGTTTTTTGTCATTTATTGGTGGTGGACCATACACATTTATCTTCAAAATAACCAAAAATATCCACTTAGCAACTCCATTAGCTTCCAGTAGGCCTATTACTTCACTAGTTCTCATTAGACTTCCTTAGGATCATGTCAAATCAGCCATGAGAAGTTTAGAAGCCTATTCCCCTATTATACAAGTTTACTAAGCACCTAAGAGAGGTCAACCTTCTGAAAACAGTCCTAAACTTTCAACCTCTCTAAATTTTGAGTTTGAAATCTGGCTTCACAAAGTATCAATACCAGATCTCATCCAGACCCAAATCCTCCTACTATAGTTGATGACCCAGAAATATTTTGTGGCAAACTTCTAAATCTAGAAATTTAACTACTGTTAGGACCATTCCAAGAGCAAGATCTGTCCTTGAACACCTTACAGCCTTGTAAGATCCTCAGTTTGACTTGCACCATAGAAAGGACCTATTTAGAACCAAGTCACATAGTGAGATTAACCAGACTGACCTTGAGCCCATAGATTTGTAGCAGAGTTCTAGTAGAGAAGCCTCTCCTTCCACTCCTCCTGATTTCCAGCTTCTCCATCACTTTAACTCTTTTCATACCAAATCTGCTCATAATCAGTTTGCTGGTCCAAGTACTTCCACCACACCCATACACACATCCACTGTTCAAAACACTCCATTTCATCCCACACTCCCTCTCACAAATCCTCCTCTTGTAAATTTTCCATTTGCTCCCATCATGGCAGCATGGTATGACCCCTTAGTGTTACCAAAACATCTGGTTCCTTTACCAAATGATTACCAATCTAGAATTCCCCACTTCACTAGAACTGAATCTACTACTGCCCAACAGCATGTAGATAAAATGAATGATGCCTTTGACTACATGGAAATAGAAGAATAGACCATTAAGATAAGAATCTTTGCCCAAATCTTAGGAGGAGAAGTCAAAAAATGGTTTAAAATCTTAACTCCTAACAGCATACATGATCTCCCTTCTCTATACCAAACATTCATAAAAAAATGGGAAATTAAAAAAAACCCTCTCCAAATCCTTTCAGAATATAGAAACCTTAAAATAAATGTTGGGGAAAGTGTCCAAGATTACTACACTAGATTCAATAGTGTTTACAATGCATTTCCACCAAAAATGAAACCCCCACTAGGCTTAGCCTTAGCAAAATTTCTAGAAGGTTTTGACCCAGACATGGCCTACCAGCTAAGAGAAAGAGACCCCTTAACTTTAGAAGATATGCAGAGGGTAGTTGTAAGTGTATAAGAAAATCTGATTGAAAAAGAGCTAGGTTAAAATCAGAAAAAAGAGTTACATACAGAGATGAAACAATGGTATCAACCTCATCATTTGATGCCAAAATTGATAACTTAGTGAGGCTCATGGAAAGAATGATGGAAAGGATAAAATTAACCGAAAGAGTACCTCCTAGGGAGAACCAAGCAAATCCCCAAAATAGAAATAGGAATTCAAATTTTAGAAGAGATCCTCCTCAAAACAGACAAAGAGACAATGACCAACAAATTGGGCCTCCTTTCCAAGACAACTATGTAGATGAAGAAGAAAGGGAGATAGAAAGGCTGGAAGAAAATCATGTAAATCTGATAGGATTTGACAGTGAGGGTGATGTTTTTCTCACTGAAGAAGAACAAGGATTATTTTCCTCAGACCAAAATGAAAATAACCATGAGGATTCGGAAGATTAACAATTGGGATTTGAAAATGCTATAATGGAGGTCCATAGGCAATATGACCTTCAAAGAAAAAATAACCAAGAGACTTCTAAGAATAATAACGCATACACTGCTGTTAGGAAAACCTCAGAAAATCCTCTTAAAAAGATAGCAAACAGTACTAACACTATGGCAAAGAAAGTTGATCTAAACAAAGACAAAACCAACCAGCAAAGTGTTGACCCAAGTTGCCCTAGTACTTCTGCTAGTGGCCCTGGAAAATATGTTCAAAATGACAGTCCTAATAAAATTCAGCAAATCAAAACTGTTGAAAAGACTATATGTGACAAAACATATGTAAATATGTCAAAAACACTAGCACCTTTTAGCCTTGAGGGAGAAATTTCCAAAATCAAAATTAGTATACCCCTTGCTGAACTAGTAACTCAGGATGTATATAAAAATCAATTCTTGAAAGCTTTGAACATAGGAAATGATAATGATACTTTAAACTTGACTGATGATAAACTAGAATTAATGTTTGGTCCTAAAGTAGAAGGAAAATACCAAGAAGGGGTTGTCCCTCCTTTCTATGTCATCTTAAACATACATGATAAAATCTTGCATAATGCCATACTAGACTCTGGTGCCTCTCACAACCTCATGCCAAAAGTGGTGATGTAGAGATTAGGCCTAGAAATTACTAAACCTTACAAAGGCCTTTATTCTTTCGATTCAAGCAAAGTCAAATTTTTGGGGCTAATCAAGGATTTATGTGTCAATCTGGCACAAATTCCTGTTAAGTGTCTAGTTATGGACATAGTAGTTTCTGACATTCCCCCAAAGTATGGCATTCTTTTATCCAGATCATGGGGAGCAAAACTTCAAGGGAGCCTTCAAATGGACATGTCTTATGCTACCATCCCAGTATTTAACCAAACCAAGAGATTGTACCGGGAATCTCATATTAAATATATGGTAAGCAACCTAGATAGGCCAAACAACACTCCTGTTTATTCCATTAATTCAGACCTTGATTAATTTATCTTGTACAATAAAGTTGAAATCAAAAAACAAGAAAATGAAAATGAGAGGGAGTTGAGCCCACCAGAACAGTCAAATCTGTACTCAAATGAAGAACATAACAACTCAAATTTTGACAGCCTTGAACAGCAACATGACAATGAGTATGAGATAGAAACATTGTGGGACATGAGCTTTGATGGCTCTTGTGGAAAAAATGGTTATGGAGTTGGTGTATTGATACATAATACAAACAAAGGACATTCCTACAAACTTGATTTCCAATGCACTAATAACATTGCAGAATATGAAGCTCTCCTCCTTGGCTTACATTTGCTTAAAAACATAGGATCCAAGAAAATATCAGTCCAAGGAGATTCAGAGCTGATCATTAGGCAAATAAAAGGGGAGTATTCATCCAAAAACCAAAGATTAAGAGAATATAGGAATGTTGCCCTAGATCTCCTGTAAACCTTTGAGAAATATGAACTCACTTTCATCCCTAGAGCTCAGAATAACCTTACAAATGAGCTTGCCTTTGCTTCCAGCAATTGCCAAATATCCCATGTAAATGACCAATTCACTGTCAAAGTAAAAAATCGGCCTACAGTACCTGACAATGAAAACTATTGGCAAGTGTTTGAGGGTGATAAACACATTGATGATTTTCTGCAATCTAAAAATGATTTTGTTGTACCCACACCTAGCTCAAGCCATGAAGAAGATTGTTTTGCTAAAAAACAAGCCCACAAAACAGAGTTGTCCTCTACTGCTGATATAAAACCAATTTGAACATCTTTATAAAGCATAATTACTTGGAAATCTATACCAAAAGGACCTTGAGGTTTTGCAATGAAAATATGATACAATACCAAGGGGCCTTACACCATTAGAGGAGCTATTTGATTTCAATGATGTAGCTAAAAAATGAAAGATGGAGCCTACAGAAACTAATGTAGAAGAATATAACATAGGCAGCATGAAGGAACCCAAAATGATCAAGCTATCTAAAACCCTTCCTCCTCACATAAAACAGGAATATATTGAGCTTTTCAAAGAATTTGGAGATGTGTTTGCATGGGGGTACAAAGATCTGAAATCATATGATACCAGCATTATTCAACATAAAATTCCTCTTAAGGAAAATCAGAAACCTTTCAAACAGAAACTAAGAAGGATAAAACTTGTTTTACTTCCTTTAGTTGAGAAAGAGATCAAAAATATGTTTGATGCTGAGATCATAGTTACCCTTAGATACTCAGAGTGGGTTTCCAACCTTGTGTCCGTTAGGAAGAATACCAGGGAAATTAGGCTTTGCATTGACTTCAGAAACCTTAACAAGGCCTCCCTGAAAGATAATTATCCCTTGCCTAAAATGGATCACATACTTCAAAAGGTGGTTGGATTTAAAAGAATATCATTGTTGGATGTTTTTTCAGGCTACAACCAAGTGCTAGCACTCCTAAGTGATCAACACAAAACTGCCTTCACCACACCTTGGGGTACATTCATGTATGTTAAAATGCCATTTGGTTTGATGAATGCAGGGGCCACATTGAAAAGGGCCATGGATATAGCTTTTTCAGAGGACACAGACTCCTTTATAATCATTTACCTTGATGACATCACTGTTTAGTCCAAAACTAATAAAGAGAACTTAGTCCATTTGAAAAAAGTTTTTGAAAAATGTAGGAAATATGGCTTGTATTTGAATCCCAAGAAAACACTCTTTGGTCTCCAGGAAGGAAATCTTCTAGGCCACATAATCTCTAAAGAAGGAATCAAAGTAGACCCCAAAAGGATTAAAGGCATTTTGAAAATCAACCATCCTAGAAACCTCAAAGAGTTGCAATCTTTCATTGGGAAGATCAACTTTTTAAGAAGATTCATTCCTAGCCTTGCTGAACTTCTGAGAAATATCACAAACATGCTAAAAAATGAGACAAGAGTTAAATGGACCTTAAAATCCAAACAGTCATTTGAACTAGTGAAACAAGCTTTCACTCAAACACCAATTCTTATCAGTCCTAATTTTATCAAGGATTTCTACATTTTTTCATTTGCATTTGAACACACCATTGCAGCAGTGTTGTTACAGAAGAATAACATGGGGCAAGAACAACCAATAGCCTTTTTCAGTAAAGCATTAAGATACACTCCACTCAAGTATAACATCATGGAGAAACAAGCCTTAGCCTTGATAAAAGCATTGAAAGATTTCCGAGTCTACATTTTACACTCTCATATCATTTCTTTTGTCCCACATACAGTTGTCAAGGACATTCTAAATCAAGACCCCGATGGTAAAAGGGGAAAATGGATTGCTATTATCTTAGAATATGATTTAGAAATCAGACCTACCAAGATGATTAAAGGAAAATGATTAGCAAAACTTATGGAAGAATCAAATTTCCAAGCATTAGACATGAATATGATTGATGTTTTAGAAGAAATAGAAGAATTCACAGCTCCATATATTGAATAAATATTTTTGAATTCATATTGGTATGCTGATATCATATATGTGCTTATTTATCTCAATACTACTCCTTCTTTATCAAAGACAAAAGCTAGATTTTTGAAACAAAAGCTTTGAATTACTGCATTTTAGATGGAGTTTTATATTGGAATAATGTTGTTGGCATATTGCTTAAATGTTTGCTTGATAATGATGCAAGAAAAATAATGCATGAGCTACATGAGGGAGAGTGTGGAGGTCACCTTTACTAGAAAACCACAACAAATAAGATTCTTAGAGCTGGCTATTATTAGCCCACCCTTTTCCCTGATACTCAAAAACTAGTCATGACTTGCCATAAGTGTCAAATTTTTTATGGCAAAACAAAACTCCTACCTTTACCTTTGCATTCCATCAGTATTGAGGCTCCCTTTCAATAATGGGGTTTGGACTTTATTGGAGAAATTCACCCCACCTCATCTGCCCAACATAAGTGGATCCTTACTTAAACTGATTATTTCACCAAGGGGATAGGGGCCATCCCCTCTAGGAATGCTACCGACTCAGTCATTATCAAATTCCTTGAGACCAACATATTATCCCGTTTTGGTTGTCCTAAAAAGATCATTACAGATAATGTTGCTGCCTTTAAATCCAAAAGAATGGTTGAATTCTGCTATAGATATCATATCACATTGGGGCATTCCATAACTTACTACCCCCAAGGTAATGGTTTAGCTGAATCCTCCAACAAAAGTCTAATCAACATTATCAAGAGACTGCTGGAACAGAACCAAAAATCATGGCATAGTAAGCTAGTTCATGGATTATGGGTTGATAGACTAACCACCAAGAAATCAATCAGTATGTCTCCCTATCAGTTGGTATATGGCATGGATACAGTCTTCCCAACATCCTTGGGAGTTCCAGTCATGAAACTCCTCCAAGAAGTACAATCAGAAGAAAATTACATGCAAATAAGGCTGAACCAGACCATTCATTTACAACAGTCCAGAGAGGAGGTTTAAAAGAGAACACAAGCAGTACAAGAGAGCATCAAGAAGATCTTTGACAGAAGGAATAAGTCCAATAATTTCCAAGTTGGAGACACAGTTTTGAAATGAGATTCTAGGAGGGAAGACAAAGGTAAACATGGTAAATTTGAGAATTTTCGGAAAGGGCCTTATATCATTCATTCAATTAGGGGTCATAATGCTTTGTTTTTACAAGGATTGAATGGGGAAGAGTTTTTTTGAGGTCCTGTCAATGGCAGGATGCTCAAATACTATTTTTGTCAAGAATCCTAGCTTCAAAGTTTTCATTCATTATACATAACACTACATGATAAGAGATTATAAAAACAAAAAATTCAGAAAACAAAAAAAGGAAAAGAGGGAAGATTTGAAAAGAGGTACAACCCCATACCCAAAAAACAATACTGCTGAAAGTGTGCAAGCCTAAATGCCACTGCCGGTTCAAAAAGAATATCTTGTTTTAGTCATCTAGCCTAATCATGGCTGAACATGTTTTAAATTTATGTTGATAAGTTAGTGTAAAAAATGATTGTCAAATTTATTCAAGCTTGAATTATCAGAAAGGATAGATTAGGAAGTGAAAGATACTGGTTCCACATGCTCAAAACAGAACCAAAGAGAAAAATGGGAATGCATAACAAATGATAGATCTCAGCCCTTATTTTTCTAAGTTACTTTCTATGCAAAATAATGTTTGTGTGAAACTTGTTCCAATGCCACAAACCATGGTAAGCCAGATTGCCTAATCCTTATTTGAACCATGCTTTCAATTTTTTTGTCAATAGCTTAGAGAATCAATACTGCCAAATAGCTTAATCTTGGAAGTCAAATATTCTAGGTAGAGAATACAAGAGTTCACTAGCTTAATATGAACTCTTGGAAGCAATAAGGATAGAAGTAGATAGTTTATTTTTACTTTCAAAATAAAAATGTCAAGAGTTTCCCAGTTCAAGTGCACTCAAGGAAGAAAAAATGTTAGGCCAAGTAGGTTGGATAGGTAGAAAGAAAGTGGAAGTGATCATGTTGCAGATTATTAAGATCACAACTTCAAAGGAATATCAAAAAAATAAAAGAAGGAAAAATCTGCCCAATGGAAGAGGCACTGGCCTTCATAAACTTAGAGATTTGGTATCTGAAAGTTTTGGACACCTCCAAAAAAAGGGAGCTTCCCTCCCCAAGTGGAGCCACTATTAGCCATCAGTAATTTTTCGATTTTCTAAAGATGACTAAGTAATGGTCCTAGATTTATAAAAACAACATTTGTGAAATATTGTGAGTTTTAGAAATCTCACTGCCTTCATTATCCTAAGTCAAAATTATTTCATTGAATTTGTCCCTCTTTGCCTTCAAAGTTTCACTTCACTGATCCAAAAAGACTTCATTATTGGGCCTATTAATCTCATTTTCACTCCCCTACCCACACTTTCTCATTCACTCCTTTTTTATCTAAAACCCCATTTTTCCCTTTCCTAAAAACCCCATAAAGGGCACCCTCATTCATCATTTTTCTTTGAATATATTAAACAATGTAAAAGCCCCCTTTTACATTGTTTAAAACCCAAAACTTATGCCTGTCAGGTCTCCTTATTTTATAAATAAAAACTCTTTTTTGCATTATAAACCCGCCATTATATAATATAGGTCTAAGCCCCTTTTTCTTCTAACCCCCTCGAGCTCATGTGGCCATGAACCCACTTATCTTATAAGCCCCTCCCGACATAATTTCACCCTCTACCTCTTTGTTATATTAAACTCCCATAAACCTTATAAAAGCGCATTCACTTTGTCTTATTCAAAATACCTGGGCCCGCCTTACACTATACTCCATGCCCCAATCAAGTCACGCCACCTGTTCGCCCTGACCTTTCCTTATTCCACAGCCCCCAACCTTATTAAATGAACAAATTATTCATTTGTTTAGACCCCGCGCTAAACGACAAATACCCTACCATGTCGTCCTTTCCCCATGGCCCATCCCAAACTATTCTGCACCATCTATCTCCTTCCCGAAGATCCAACGACCCACATCGTATATCACACATAAAGTGGCACCTGGGATAACATTTTGTGACCCATGTGAAATGGGTGGTTTTTCCCTACCACACGTCGCGTGCTGGGCCATATCACATGCCCTCTCCCAAAAACCGCTCCTGGTTTTTCGATATCGCTTATCCCTCCATGCCTTTTTTCAAACCTTCCCGCCTCCATTCAAACTCCTACTTGGTTCTGCCTTCGAAACCCTACCTCCCACATCGGTTTCTCCTTTGCAAACCCTTCCAACCGATCCAAACCATAGAATATCAAGTCATGTTCCCTCCCCGTAGGTTTTTAATTAACAAATTGTGTTTATGTGCAGGTTTAATGGCGGAATGCCCAAAGGGCATTCCGAAGGTCCAAAAATGACCAAATAAACCTCTGGATGACGATCCAGGGTCTTAAATCAAGTCAATAATGACCAAAGGGTTTGTATTAATGTTTTCCATCGATGAAACATGATCATCGATGGCCAAGCAACCCTCTTGCCATGAAATGAAGCTTCCCATGCACACGGAAGACAAATACAGTCAAAGGAAAAAATGAAGAGAAGAAGATTGAAAGATTAAAGGTTGATTATTGATCAGAAGATAAAACAGAGGATTAGGCAGTCAAAGCAGAAGTTAAAAAAAAAAGACAGATAGTTAACAGATTAAAGGATAAAGGAAAAAGATCAGAAAGGTAAATCAAAATGGATTAATGAACAGATAGTCAGAGCTTAAAGACAGAGTTTTTAGGCCTAAACACAGAGATTAAAGATAAAAAAAAGGTAGATGAGCCCAAAGAAAATTCGAATTAACTACACCTATAGGAAATTACTTATTTCAAAGATATTTATGCCACCTAGTGCTTTGTTTCCTTCAAAAAATAATTAAATAGTTATTGAACCCAGTCAGAGATATTTTCTATTTTCCAAGTAGTTATTGTAAAGTTATGAATAGGCCTTAAAGTCAAAAATTTCACCTATAAACCCTCAGAAGTTAAGATTGGAGTTATTATTCAGATAAATATCTGCAGATATTCCTGCCTTGAGCCTTGCATGGTCTTCAAGGTAAAGAATTCATTAACTCTGTAATAAATGACACCCAAACCCTAAGACTTAGTTCCACCTCCTCATTTGCAGATAAATACTGCATTTGAGCTCGTTATCTTGTTGGCATTTGATGACTCTTTTAAGTAACACATAGTCTCTTGGAAGTTGAAAAGAAATTGATGTCTTGAGCCTTGTGAATGCCCTAATTTGTTTGTTGATGGAGGAGGCTTGCTTGCAGGATCATTGAGCTTGGTTGATGGTGAAGTTCTTCTATTTTTTATTGTTATTTCCTATTTCATTATGTTTCCATCTTTCTATGTTGTAGTAGAGCAAAGGATTTATACTAAGAAATGTTTCTAAAGGAACCTTAGTTCTGTTTGTTCTTCACTGCCTTAATGTTCTAGGACATTTTAGGGAATTCTTAATTTCTCTCTAGATCCCCTAAGCTTGTTTATTTGATAAATGGTTTAATACAGTTGGTATCAAGCATGATTCATGGCTAGCCTTGCTTACTGGATGTCACTAAAACACTATTTTTGAGCTCTCTCTAAAGTACCATTACTTAGGTCTGCCAAAGAGGTTTTGCTCTGATCATACCCTTTATACTGGCTTAAATAATTGTTTTAGAGATCTTCATAGCTATAATCAAAGATGTTTAGGCATTCCCTCTTCTATGATTACAGTTATATGTGTGTCTTAAATGTTTTTTGTCCTTTAAGGTGAAATCACTAGAAGTTAAAATGAATTTCTCGCCTTCTATATTTCATTGGAATGTTTGTCTTGAAGAATTATCTGCTTAATCTGAATCAAAAAATTTATGGTTTTCCTTGTCTATTGATTTCCTCTTTATGCTTATGATATTTAAGTCCCTCTTGTTAAAAGTACATGATAAAGGATTCTTAATTTCCATTTGTCCTACTTTTATTCTCACAATTGATGTCCATCTCACTGCCCTTAAAAAACCTTGAAGATCTATTAACCAAGTTAGATTTTCCCTGTGATGCTTCCCGATCTATTGATTAACTTTTCATGACTTTTATAGACTCCATTTCCCAATGACTTGATGATTTCCTCATTCTATCTATTTTTCTTGATCATCTTGCCCAACCAAAACAATCAAACAAACTCTGCACTCAATAACTAGCCTAAAATCAACCATCTAAAGAAAACAAGTTCACATCCTTTGAAAACAAATAGAGAGAGCCCTCTTTGAGTCCAGGAAGGCTAGGTCCTAGGACTCCAAAGACTGGTCTGATGTTACACTGTGCATTTTGTCTACCAATCTGCTAATTCACGAGACACTAACATATATGACTACAAACTTGTCACCCACAAATGCTATGTCCACGACCCTTTGAAAAGTGGCCCCTGTGTTCATGAGTCTGAATGGCATCCTAGCATACATGAACGTTCTCCATGGTGTAGTAAAAGCTATTTTATACTGATCTTCCTTTTCAACAGCTACTTGGTTGTACTCGAAGAAACCATTAACCATGGATAATCTGTAAGCTCCCATCACTTTTTGCGAAACATAATCCATATTTGGCAAAGGATAATTGTATTTTAGAGAAGCTCTGTTCAAATTCCTGAAATCAACACATAACCTTATCTCTCCATTATTTTTCCTCACAGGAACCAGAGTAGAAATCTAGTTTGAATATCTAAGTGGGACTATGATTTTTTCTTGCATCAATTTCTTCACCTCCTTTTCAATTGGGGTGAGGAATAGGGGATTAATCTTCCTGAGCTTCTGAATGTGAGGCTTGATCCCATCTTTTAATTGTATTTTATGTTGAATAATATTTAAATCATATGTTTTCAAATCATCATAGGACCATGCAAATACATCCATATACTTTTTGAAAATATAAATATACCTTTATTGATAATCCTTTGGAACTCCTTTGAATATCTTAACAACCTTGGGCTCCTGCTGAGTTCCTAGATTACAGTCTTCCATCTCACCTTATTGAGATACCTTCTTTTTATCTAGTGCTACATCATTTGCATCAAACAACCTTTCAAGAGGAACCAAACCTCTGGGTAATACATTGTCTTTCAATTGTATTATCTTCTGATCACCTATTGATTCCTTAAGGTTTTCCAACCCCTCATTCTGATTCGTCTGCTCACTATCCTAATCTATTTCACTATCTTCAAAGTTTCCAATCATTGTTAGAAAATGATTGATTTGCTCATCATCTTTGAAAACTTGCCAATGTTTAACATTATCAGGGATTGAGGGTCTATGCCTCAACTCAATATCATATCTCAGTTTAGGATTGATGGGTGGCTTGAATGTATTGGCTACAAATGCCAATGAATCTGCCATTCTGTTTTCTTCTCTTGGAATAAATTAAAGATTCAAAGCTTCAAAGTAATTTTCAATAAGGTCCTAGACCTCATTCCTATATGATCTCAACCTCGGATGCTTGGTTTGACACAAATTTTTAATCTCTCTTATAATCAACTCAGAGTCACCAAAAATGGAAATACATTGAATTCCCATTTTTTTGGCAATTTGGAGACACAAAATTAATTCCTCATACTCAGCTCCACTAGTTTTCGATTCAAATTCAAGCTTAAAAGAAAAACGCAAAAGATTACCTTATGGAGAAATCAGTAAAAATCCAGCTCCTGTGCCCTTCTTTGAATAGGTACCATCAAAATAACACTTCCAAATTTTATTTGAATCCAAATCCTTATGTAAAATTGCTGAAGAGAGCCACTTCTGTGAGTCTTCAGCGAATTTTTCATCTTCATGCAGCATAAAACAAGAAATATATTCCTTCTCTTGGCCATAGATAGGGGAATTTCCTGCATATTTCTTTGTGGTAGTCTTAACAAATCTGGTTTCTCTGTATAAAATTATTTCTTCCCCATTGAACACAGGAAT
Source organism: Pinus albicaulis (assembly GCA_034641835.2). NCBI lineage: Eukaryota > Viridiplantae > Streptophyta > Pinopsida > Pinales > Pinaceae > Pinus > Pinus albicaulis. Next base: position 1,968,398,506 of record CM076578.1, on the reverse strand, counting down.
GATAGCATATGTGAAGTCCAGCTTTAAAACACCTCCAAGCTTTGCTCCCCAAGATCTGGAAAAAAGCGTACCAAATCTAGTTGGAATACCTGCAACAACTACATCCATCATAATACTCTTGGCTGGAATTTGGGCTAGGGATACTACCATGTCTTTGATAAGCCCAACACACTTCACTCTTTTTGAATCAAATGAATAAAGGTCTCTATCGAAATTATTGATTTTTAAATTTAATTTTTTCTTCACATATAATGGCATAAGATTATGTGATGCACCAGAATCTAACATACAATTATGTAGAATGAAATCATGAAGAAGTACCGATATATAAAATGGAGGAATAGAAGAATCTACCTCTTCAACATGTCAACCAAAAGTGATCACTGGTTTTTCTTCTTGCAAATTCACAGTAACACCAACATCATCAGAGTCAGAAAGATTAATAAATTTTGCAATCTCCTTCTTGTAACCAGGTGTCTTAGCTAACTCAAGCAAGGGTACTTGAATTTTGATCTTTTCTAATTCTTTGGAAAGACTGAAAGTTTGATTTTGTTTAATAATATTCTTAGGTTCTTCTTGATTCTTGTTAGGATCAACATTCTGCTAAGGTATAGTGACAATATTCTCCAAAATATTTTAATCAACAGACTTATTCTGGGAAGCCTCAGCCTGTTGTTTTTCATTTCCACTCACTGAATTCATAGGCTATTTCCCCTTGTCTAATTTTTTTATTGAGTTCTTTGGTTGTGGAGTCACCATTGGAGAAGGGACTGACTCGGGCCCTTTTTCTTCATCATCTTGAGTTCTTTAGTTCTTAATCTCTTTTTTGATCTTAATTCATACCTCTTATGCATCTCTTCTTGCATAAAATCTGTGAATTTCTTACAATACTCATCCATTTATTCTTGATAAAATTAAACATAAGCTTATGTTCATTCTTGATCACATTCCTCTTCTTCCTCATCATCTTCCATATAAACAACAGATATTTGATCTTCAACTTCTTTCTGATCTTCCTCAGTAGACTGTGAAGGTGTTGCTTCTATACCCTCTGCAGAATCTGCAAGGGTTGCTTTCTGAACTGCGGATTGAAAACTCCTTTGTTTTTTTGTACAAGTTTCTTACTGTCCAATTCAATATTTACTAATTTATTTGATAAATTATTTATAACTTTTGTCATGTCATCAATTCTTTGATCTTGTGATGAATCTTCTTTGACTTTACCTTTATCTTGAACTGACTGTTTCTCTTGTTTTTTTCCAGCAGTAGTCATGTTTGCTTCAATCTCTAAATAATCTGCTTGGATTTTTTCAAGAGTAGCAGATCTTCTCTCTCTCAAAGTGAAACTAAAATCTGATACAAAAGCCCCAGCAAAAACAAATCTTGCTCCAATAGGAGGGGGTTTCATTTCTGCAGGAAAACTATTATACAATTTATTGAATATTTTAATGAAATCATTCATTTTTTCATCAGAATTTTTCATATCATTAATGATCTGAATGGAATTTATTATTTTTTTTGTGCTAAGTATCCAAATAGTAATTAAAATATGTGCATAAGGTTCTCTCAAGTTTGTAGGTGAAACAAATGGTTTTAACTTTGTTAAACAGATTTATGTGTGAGGATTAATTAAGTATTTTAATTGTTTATCATTCTACAACAATAAATAATAGAGAATTAAACATCACATAACACATTACTCAACAAATTTGATGAAGTAGTTCACCCCTCCTAGGATACATCTTCTGGTCCAGCTCCCAATGGCATGTCCCTCATATCTTATTACTTAAATATGGTAAGTAGAAGTGAAAATAAGCCTCAATAGGCTGTACTCTCTGTAAAATCAGCTTCAAAATGTATGAAATAGCAAGAGATGACTATTCATTTGAATAAAACAGACAAAGGATGCCCAATACACTGCCTACACCATGGTGGCCTTGATGGCTCCTTGATCTTCCCTGAAGTTAAACCTGCTGAAGATGATTTCTAATGGCTCCGAAACCTATGCCAAACTATTCATAATCTCGAGAATACCCAAATTTGACTACTTTTGTACCTTGTTTGGTTGAAAATTGAAGGATTTATGGCAGAAATAAGATTTTCCCAATATCCCTCAAAAACCTCCTCCAAAACTTGAGGAACTCCAGTTAAAGTCGACAAAATTGGCACGCTGTCGGAAATGGAAGACTCTGCCCCAAAAATAGAGGTGACATTAAATGTGATAGTTATCTGCTTACAGCGCATGTGATCAGTTCCTACAAAGCCAAAAACATCTTCGTTAATGGATCGTGGTATATTATGTCACAGCGTGTTCACATGAAGAATAGCCACAAAATGTAACCATCGGAGGTTGGAGGTTAGTTGGCAGTAGCTCCCAGTCGCAGGCGGAGGTCACGTGGAGTAGGGGATAGCCCTGAGGGCTAGCCCCTTTAATTTTTTCGCTTAATTCAATTACAAACAACAAAATTAAAGTGTGCCCATACATGGTTAAGAATTACTTCCCAATCGGGCCGATCGGCTGGCAGCCGAGAGACCCGTCTTCGAGTCCTGTAGCCATACAAAAATTTTACCATGAGAATTTTCCACAAGCCTAGGGCCACGTGGCAGCCTCTGGGCTTGCCACGTGGCACCCTTTGATTGGCCACAATCTAACAAGTCAAACCAATGCCGAATCAAACTCTACCACTTGTCCTCATGTAATTCACCCTCCAAGGAATATTATGAGGAATATTCCTGGAATATTCTTTTTAAAAATTTTCACAAATTTTATAAAGTCAAACTTGGTCAACATTTTTTTGGAGTTTACTAGCCTTTTCAAACCTTCATAAATTATGCATACAACCTCTGTTTTGCAAACCGTTCATGGTGCCATAATCGCAGTGACAATACCTTTCCGATCGTTTAGGTTGCAACCATTTCTGAGCATTTTCATTTTTGAGCATTTTTTTTTAACTTGGACATGATCTCATGATCACACCTCCCCAATGGGAAGATTTTGGACCCCAAAAGCTCTTTGGAATACTGAACTTGAAGATGAGGAGACTGTGTCTCCACTCTTCCAATCTTAATCCATTGAAATTTCCCTGATTTCATTAAGTGGAGCTTTTCTGTAAATGACAAATTTTTCCTTGAATATGTTGACTAACTGTTGCTGACTTTGAATTTGTCATGCTGCACATTTTCGAAACTTGTAGAAAAATAAATTAACTTTGTAGTAAACATATTTTTTCTACATTGGTCTATATTCAAAGGAAACTGAAAATTATTTTCACCTTGCGCCCTGTCCTTATGGATATTTTTTGCTGAATTAGCCTTGTACTTGTGTCGATTCCGGACCAAGTTTCCTCGCCATAGTACCCTGCCATTCTGAAACCAGCAATTATCATTGCTGAAATTTGTGCCTTCTCTACTTCGATGCTTTACCCTCTCTTGGATCTTTGCACTTCCTTGCATTGACACTTTGTTTTCAGCATTGATTGACACCAAAGACAATTGCTACAACTTCTTGTCATATTCTTTCAAATTCAACCTGATTTCAGACTGAAAAAAATCATTATTTACATCAAAATTTATATGAAAAGGATTATGTACAACTTCTCTTTGTTTAATCATCAACAAATTCAAATTTTGACTTGAATTGACAAGCCTTTTCATCTACCTAGCATTCATTAAAGAAGAGTCTGGTTTTTTGCGATGAACTCTCACAATAAACTCCTTGCCATATTTGAATAAATGGTACTTGTTCTCATGGCGATGGAGGATATCTTCCTGTCATACAAGTAAGGACTTCCCAACACCACACATGTTATATCAAGCAGAACAACATCTAATTCAATAGTGTCAATAAAATGCACTGTTATTGCAAAGCGCAACATGCACTTCTTTGAAACCTGTAAATTTGCATCCTTACAAATCCAACCAAGAGGATATGGTTTCAGATGTGGAATGGTCTCAAGTTTTAGTTTCTTGACTAAGTCTTCAAAAATAAGGTTCGCTTGCGACCCACTGTCAAATAGTGTGTCAACCTTGGTATGTTTGGAAATGACCCTCACATGAAACAGTTCAATTCTCTTCTCTTCACTTGGAGCTTCTATGTGACAGTTAGAAATACTAGAACTGGGTTTAGTTTCATTCTCTTTCCCCTTCAAGTTCTTTAGTGACATAGCTATGATTTTAGTTTCATATCCTGAATCTGATCCTAGATCTTGTTCAGCTATTGCAATTGTCTTGCCTTTCTCTTTGAATTTATATTTGGCTTTAAAACTTTTTAGTTTCAACTCCGGATGAAGTTTCCAACAATGGTCCTCATCATGGCTTGTTTTAGAACACTGTTTGCAGAAAAATTTTCCCTTCTCTTTTCTAGAATTTGCATTTCTCTTTTTCTTCCATTTGCCTTTAAACTCACTTTCCTCATTCCCATATAAATTTTGTTTTCCCCTTGCCTCTAAATGTGTGGCTTGAACACAAACCTCATCTAAGATTGTAGGGTTAAACATGAGAATGGTATGTCTTAGGTAAGTATGCAAACCTCATATATACCTGAGTAAAGTTTCTTGGCTATGCAAATCTCTTCCTAGTAAAAGAGCTCTTCTTCTAAATTCTTGGTTATAAACTTGAACATTTTTTCCTTTCAATTGTTTAAAATTTTTCCAGTCCATTATGGCTTTTTGCATGTGAGATAATGGATAAAACTATTGTTTAATTGCAGAAATAAAATCAGACCATGATAAGATAATCTTACCATATTTTTGGATCTCCTCCTTTGTCTTGGCTTCCCACCAAACAAGAGCTGCACCTTCCATTCTCAATGAAGCTAGTTGAATTTTAGTTTCGTCATCATGAAAAATTTGAATTCTCAAGTAGACCTCTAATTGCCTAATCCAATTGTCTAGCTTTTCTGTATTTACTTCACCATCAAACTTTGGCAATTCAAACTTAATATCAAGTTTAAGAAAAGGACTTTTACCCATGTTCTTGACTTTGTGAGAATGATGTACTGAAAATGATGTAGAGGTTGATGAAGATGAAGATGAGGGTGATGATGGTGACTTTCCATTGTCTAAATTTCCTCCATTACCCTTCTTGGATTTATCCTCATCATTATGGCCTCTTGACGATCCCTCTCCTTCTTTGTGAAGTTTGGATCCTTCTCCTTCTAGTCTTTCATTCCTTTCTTGATAAAGGACTCTCACCATTTCTATCAAATCAAGGAATGCTTTTCTAAACACCCTTTCTTCCTCCTTGGGATCAATTTCTTCATGGATTTATCCTTCTCTTGAAGTCATGCTTATGGCTTCTTCTGCTTCTCTTTAAGGTAAAATTGAAGGTGGAGATACTGGCACTCTTTCCCTCCTTGGCTGAGGATTACTATAAGTCCTTGCCAATTGACCTTCTCATCTCTTAAGCTTCAACCTAGTAAGCATGAAAATCCTTGCAAATAGTTAAATAAACTTTGCACAAGAACAATACTATGACTGAAAACTCTAGCTCTGATACTAACATGATTTGAATGGAATGTATTATTTTTTCTGTGCTAAGTATCTAAACAGTAATTAAAATATGTGCATAAGGTTATCTGAATTTTGCAAGTGCAGCAAATGGTTTTAGTTTTGCTAAAAAGATTTATGTGTGAGGATTAATTAAGTATTTTAACTGTTTATCATTGTACAACAGTAAATAACATAGAATTAAACATCACATAGCACATTACTCAACAAATTTGATGAAGCAATTCACCCCTCTTGGGCTACATCTGCTGGTCCAGCTCCCAATGGCATGTCGCTCATATATTGTTGCTCAAAAATGGTAAGTAGAAGTGAAAATAAGCCTTAATAGGCTGTGCTATCTGTAAAATAAGATTCATAATGTATGAAATAGCCAGATATGACTATTCATTTGCATAAAACAGACAAAGGATGCCCAATACATTGTCTACACCATGGTGGCCCTAATGGCTCCTTGATCTTCCCTGAAGTTAAAATTGCTAAAGATGACCTCTAATGACTATGAAACCTACGTAAAACTGTCCAGAATGTCGAGAATACCCAAAATTGACTAATTTTTCACCTTGTTTGGTCAAAAATTGAAGGAGTTATCGCAGAAGAAAGATTTGCCTAATATCCCTAAAAAGGCTCCTCCAAAACTGGAGGAACTCCAGTTAAAGTTGAAAAAATTGGCATGCTACCAGAAATGCCAGAATCTACCCCAAAAATAGTGGTGACAATAAATGTGATAGTTAACCACTTACAACGCATGTGACCGGTTCCTACAAAGCCGCAAGTATCTCCGTTAATGGACCGTGGTATATTATGTCACAGCGTGTTCACATGCGGAATACCCGCAAACTATAACCATCAACGGTTGGAGGTTGGTTGGTGGTAGCTTCCGGTCATAGGCGGAGGTCACGTGGAGTCGGGGCTAGCCCCTTTACTTTTTCCTCTGAATTCAATTACAAACAACAAAATGAAAGTGCGCCCATAGATGGTTAAGAACTACTGCCTAGTCGGGCCGGTCGGTTGGTAGCCGAGAGACTCATCTACGAATCATGTAGCCACAAAAAAAATTTACCATGCGAATTTTCCATCGGCCTGGGGCCACGTGGCACCCTCTGATTGGCCACAATGTAATAATTCAAACCAATGCCGAATCAAACTCTACCACTTGTCCTCATGTAATTCGCCCTCCAAGGAATATTCTGGGGAATATTCTAAGGAAGATTCCTAGAATATTCTTTTTTAAATTTTTCCCAAAGTTTATAAAGTCAAACTTGGTCAACATTTTTTTGGAGTTTACTAGGATTTTCAAACCTTCATAACTTCTTCATATTACCTCTATTTTGCAAACCATTCGTGGCGCCAGAATTGCAGCGATGAGACCTTTCTGGTCATTCAGGTTGCAACCATTTCTGAGAAATTTCACTTTGAGCATTTTTTTGAACTTGGACATGATCCCCTGATCAATTAAACTCTATCAATGAATAACCATGATCTCTCTTTTCACCCCATATTTGGATGAATTGTGTTTCTAATTTGTCCCAATTATTAATTGAGGCATTCGGCAATCCTTTAAAGCATTTTCTTGCCTCTCCATTCAAAGACTGTACAAAAAAGTCTCATTACTACATCAAGATGTTCAATATTTAAATTTTCAACAAAAGTGCAAAACAAGGCAAGTGTTGTTCTGCAATTACTTCATATTCAACAGTAAATCTAGGAAGAAACATAAGGTATTCATGGGGCATTGCATTCATAGGTTGTAGGAGATTTATTGGTGCATATCTATTCATCAAGAAAGTAGGGACAGGGGCTGCCATGTTTATTCCTTGATTAACTACTCCTTGAGTAGGTGGGGTTTGTATACCAGTTTTAAATGTGAATGGATGGGGTGAAACAACTGATATGGGAAGGGGTTTATGAACAATAGCAAAAGAACTGGAAAATGTACTAGGCTGAGCTTCTATAAAGGTGAATGAAACAGACTCAAAAGATTGTTCTTGTAACTTTGGTTCTTGGAAATGAATAGGTGAGTACAAGGATTCTTGTTCCAAAAATGTGAGTTTCCGGAAAATATCCTCGGATGAAAGGTTATGGGAACTGCTGCCTAGCATAGGCAGTGTAGCATTAGGTGTAGAAAGCGTTACTGATTTCTGACTTTTTTTAGAAACCATCTTTTTAGGATCTGACATAATAGGAGCCTTTTGTTGTGTTGGGGTTCCCATGTTTTGGCCAGATTGGCAAGACCAAAAGATGAGACAACATCAGAACCGCTTTGGGGCCCTAAGATCTAGCCCTCTTGGACCCGGGGAGGGATCTCTCCAATAAAACAAAGAATGGTATATCTTTGAAAGCTCACAATGAGATGTTAGGCTAGTTATGAAGCACAAAGGGGGGTTTTAAAATGATTTGGTTGGCTGGTTGCTGGGTTGGTCATGAGATCATGGACTGAGAAAGTAATAGGAGAAAAGGAACAAAGTAGCAGGATGCTTCAGCCAAGAGGATAGTTCAAGAAAGTGCCATCCATTGGGCTATGGAGTCATGAAAGGTAATTACATGCAACAACTAGCCAAAGCCTCCAAAGGGCAAGTCATCTAATACTAAAGGATCTTTTGGAACATTAAGGAAAGAAAGTGAGAAAAGGAAAGCAACCTAATTTCTGTCTATAGATCAGGTCAGAGGTCATTTAACTGCAGACATGCTTGGACATACTCATGGGAAACTCTCAAAGAGGGACAAAGGGGTAGCTTATAGATCGGACCAGAGGTCATTTAACTCTAGGTCAGCTTTAGCATGCTCCAAGGGAAAACAGAGATAATTTTAACAAAGAGATCTTAGAAAGGCCAGCTGGTCGCACAAGGATCCTAGTGGACAGGGCTAGCTCTAATCCCCAGTGTTCCCAAATCTTCCAGCTTAAACCAAACAAGAACATCTAAGAACTGATTCCATCCAATTCATACATCAGCTAGCAGCGTAAGGAACTACTACACTGGTTAAATTAACTAAAACCGAATCCTCAGATAACACATTTAGCAGAACAACATTTAAGGCAAGGAGAGCAGAGACATAGGGTACCTAACAAGGGTAAATCCTATGCCATATTTTTGATGCAAGCCAGCCGAAAATGAAACAATATGAAATGTAATAAACAAAGTTAGAAGAAATCACCAATAGTAATAGACCAGGATCCTGTGAAATGTGCTTTGATTAATCGATGCAAAACCAGTCACATACACTGAGCTCAATGGCTGTTACAATCCAAAATTCTCCTCCCAGCCTAATACATAACAACTACTCTGCTATCCCTCCCAAGACTGTTCTAATAGTCAGAATGAATCCCTCTAACAGCGACGGCAGCAGCCGAACAACAACCCTTTACAATATGCTCCTTTGGATTCTTATAGGAGAAAGGAAAGACAGTGGTAGTTGTAAACTTAAATGTATTATTAAAAATCTGAAGAAGTAGGAGAGCCGAGGCCCCATCTAGTTTTAATCTGAGCGTTAATCTTTGGTACTCGTCGCAGTATCCTGGTGAATTGCACAACAGGCAGAATAATGATGTTAAGGTCTGCCATACTATGTAACAAATGCTTCTGATGGTGAAGGACGGCTGATAGGGTTAAAATCTTCATTTGGACATAAAGTAGACTAAAACAGTAATGTGTACCGTGTCCTTTCATGGAAGAACTTTATGTTGATACGGAAACCCTGATAGTATTATATTTCTGTGCATTGAACCGTCTAAACGATCCACGGGGTTTTTGATTTTTGTACGCTGCCTTCCAAAATCCCTGAAGGAGCTCAAAAGTATTCTATTTATTGTCTTGAGCTCTCTGCTGCTTCTGTACGATCTTTGTCTGTGCAATTCGAGCTTTTAATGGTACCAGACAGGGTTTGCAAAGTTTAAACTCTATCCTTGGATGAAATCTATGATGCGGAGACCTTTCCGGACAGTCTTCTGTGAAATTAGGCTCTAAATTCAGCTCCTCTGTGCACTGCGCCATTACAATGGCATATATGAACCATGGTGGGTTTTACCACCTGATAAACCTGCAAAACACAAAAACTCTTACCAAAAACACGTATGGAGGTGGTGGCATGGATGAACGTGATAGGCAGCGTCGCGTGGATGAGGATAACGAATGCAGAGGTTACGGTGGAGGAAAATGCTAGTGGAGGTGGCGGAACACAGAGAGATTTTAATGCAAAACATTAAAATTAACCTTTGAATGCATATATATACACAGGGACAGGCGAGAAATGCAATGGCACACATGGACAGAGACGTGGCGGGAGCGATCAACGGCAGACCATGCAGATGGATCTGGACCGATCGATCTTGAAGGAGATCGACAGTGGAAAACACGTCGGAGGTGATTGACCATGGGCTAGGGGTACGGTGGCCATGGGTTAAAATGCGCGCAGCTCTAATGAGCGATGACCGTTAGATGGGTGATCGCAGATCAGACGGCTCACAGCGATATCGATGCGCATCCTGTACCGAACGTTAATGCACGATGATCAGGCGGTTCTGAAATCGTACAGGAGCCACGCGTCGATCGCTGTATGGAATCGCTGGGCCAAAGGAAAATATCGCCCGACCTCCAATAGCGGTGTGATGAAAACCAGGTTGTTTTGGAACAGTGAAAGCGGGCGGCGACCACCGGAACGGGCGGATTCGGCACCGTCGGATCTGTACAGATCAACGATTGAAAACACACCCAATATGGATGAACTGTGGACCGTTGATCTGGCAAATTAATGAACGACGGAGATGCGACTACGGGCGGTGAACAGGTGAACAATGGACGATTGCGAGGGTGGCGATCACCGTCCAATCTGTTAAGATCGATGGTCGAAAACGCGCCCGATGATCACATGAGATAAGCGCTTCCCGCTCTGGTGCTTGGTCATGGCGCTTGGTCATGGCGAAAAAGGGGCTAGGCCCTATTATGATGTGGAAAGTGGGTTTTTTAACCCATTTCAAAGCATTTTAAGGGTTAGGAAGGGGAAAGATAAGAGGAAAAAGGGGAAAAATGGCACGACAAAGGGTGAGGGTAGGATTTAAAGGGGAATTTGGAGGGAAATTTGGGATGGAAAGGGGACTTTGAAGAGGGGAAGAAAGGGGCAAAAATGGAGCATTTTGCAAGGGTACAAGGGGGTAAATGAAGGGCTTTAGGAGCACAAGTTTTTGCAATCAGAGGGTCTTTTATAATGGAAATCAGCAGAGGGGATTATCAAAGGCAAAGGCCCAGGAGACCTCAAGGATGATGTGTCTCAGGGGAGATGCATTCATTGAAGGCTCAGAAACAATTTAGCCCCCTACTTTGCCTGTCAAAAATTTACAGGGGGCTAACAGTGCCTCCACATGGGGATGGCTTCTTCTTGAAGGAGTCAAGAATTCAGAGGATAAATCTTTGGTGTAGGCCAGATGCCTGCTGCTTGGCACATCCCTTTCTTTCTTTGATCAGCTGCCACAAACCCTGAAGACATCAAATCAGCAAAAACATTCTCAAAAACTACCTGCCCAGACTACAATCCTATCATTTTCTTTTAGGGTGCATTTAGACTAGCAGACCCTTTACATCATTTATTTTTTAAAAATAGGAAAATAAACCTATTCTACTTCTACCCTTATTACTCCATGAGACCAGATTAGACTGTTGGCCTCATAGATGCTCTACCTAATCTAATATCTGCTAGGATTAAACTATCTAGTAGATTTCTTTTCTATATTCTAAGACAGAAATTGAAAAACATTCAAGCTAGGATTAGACTCTTTGGCTTGCTGGACTTTGCAGCAATTAAAAACAATTAACTATATGCTCACAGACTGAGCTTTATTGAGCTTTTCCTACCTACCCTACTCTATCTCAAATATTTACAAATCTAGCTTACAAACATTGTCTTCCAATGTAACCAGTTCATCAAGTGATCCCATGGTTGGTTCTTTCTGCTCAACTCCTTGAGCAGGCTGGAAAGGCAGGGCAGCTCCCACTCTTTTTGTTCAATAACAATAGCTTTGAAAATATTTCTTTCTGTTTGTAACATGCTACTCAAAAAGACCTTTGATCCTTCTTCAAATGTGCGCAGGAAATGTACATAAGGATCATGGAATGATACCTGGTTATGAATATCTGGCAGGCAAGCCTCAACCAGGATTTCTTCTTCTTCCACTGGATCAAGGAGAAGACTCTCTTGAGGGAGAGAATCTCCCTCATCTTCTTCATTTTATGAACTGGAGGACTCATCATAAATGGCAGTGTTATCCTCCTGGAGCTTTGGTATATTCTTCTCTGAGGTGCTGAGCTCCGTGAGAAGGTCTATGTATTATTGAGCAGGGGCTTGTTCCATTGCTTCCTCTTTTTCAGAAGAAGACTCATTGCTTTTAGCTTGCTCAAGAATCTCTTCTTTGCTTTCCTCCTCCTCTTCTGAAATGAAAGGCTGCTGACCTCCAAACACGTGAAAACCATTATTGATGAGTTGTAATGGAGTGAAGCAAAGATCTAGAGATCCTTCACCCTCTTCTGCACTCTTAAAGCTCTCTTCATCCGTATCATAAATAGCCTGCATTGGCTCATTACTCTCTGGAAGTAAAGGGGGCTGAATTTCCTCCCATAAATCTACTAATGATGACCCTACAAGATCGTCTTCCGTTTGGAGAAAATCATTATCAGATAGATCAAAAATAGGGTAATCATGAATGTAAGTAATGTTACCAACCAGATATACTAGATTGTCAGCAGATTTTTCTTCATTCTGATTTACATGTGAGCTTTCCAACTCTGTACAATAAAGCTCATCAGGTGAATGGGAAAGGATGTATGATCTGCAAAAAAATTCAGAGGCTAGCTGTCTATTGATGATCTGATCTATTTCTTCTTCTGTCAAGGGGGAAGATGGTCTTGTTTTCCCTTGAGCAGAAGTGCAGCAGCTCTCTGTTTACTTTGAAGGCTGGATTTGAGGCAGGATGTCATCTTGAGCCTCAACTATACGGGGTGATAAATCAACATCTGAGTTTTCAGGAATATCTTGAAGAATGTCCACAGTCCCTGGACTGTTTTCTTCCTCAGCTGATTCATCTATGTTCTTGTGATAGCTAGGGTGCATATGAAAATTTTGAATGGCTATTAATAGATATTCAGGATGCATATTAACCAAATCCTCATCAATACCTAACATATACTGTATGATATTCTGAGATTGAGCACAAAAATCCCATGATAAGGGTGGAGAGTTTCCTTTATAATTCTTGTAAAATACTTGGTGCATGTCCCTTAAGGAAAACAAACTCCGAGGTTCTAACCATTCATACCAGACCCTAGCTTTTCCTTCTAATGTTTCCATGAACATTTTCATTAGGCAGTCTTCATGCCATTCAACTTTAAATCTCCACACAGGTATATGAAACTTGATGAGATGTAGCAAGGGGTCCTCAGTATTTTAACCCTGAAAGATAGGTAGGTTTTTTAACCAGTCCACTTCAGGCATTTTTTGTGGGAATCCAGGGATATGCTCCCTGCTCATTGGGGCATATCTTTTCTATATGCGTGGAAGCATGTTTGTAAATTAGAAAGAGGTCACTGTATCTTCTCAACTAGTTCAAAGTCTTCTACCAGTGGAGTCATTAGGTCTTTGGATCATAGGGAGTGTGGAGTCGCCAGGTGGATATATATGAATGATTGAAGCATGATGTTGTCCACCATCAGCAAAAAAATGCCAATCTAACCAGAGATCTTGAGTCTTTGAGTGCCTAATAATGTTTAAGGTGAAATGCACCCAGTTCCCCAGCGGAGTCAACATTATGTTGGGGTTCCAATTTTTTGGCCAGATTGGCAAGACCAAAAGATGAGACAACATTAGAACCGCTTTGGGGCCCTAGGATCCAGCCCTCCTAGACTCGGAGAGGGATCTCTCCAATAAAAAAAAGAATGGTATATCTTTGAAAGCTCACAATGAGATGTTAGGCTAGACGTTATGAAGCACAAAGGGGGGTTTTTAAATGATTTGGCTGGTTGGTTGCTGGGTTGGTCATGAGATCATGGACTGAGAAAGTAATAGGAGAAAAGGGAAAAAGTAGCAGGATGCTTCAGCCAAGAGGATAGGTCAAGAATGTGCCATCCATTGGGCTATGGAGTCATGAAAGGTAATTACATGCAACAACTAGCCAAAGCCTCCAAAGGGCAAGTCATCTAATACTAAAGGATATTTTAGATTAGATGGTGGGATGGAACATTAAGGAAAGAAAGTGGGAGAAGGAAAGAAACCTAATTTCTTTCTATAGATCAGGTCAGAGGTCATTTAACTCCAGACCTGCTTGGACATACTCATGGGCAACTCTCAAAGAGGGACAAAGGGGCAGCTTATAGATCGGACCAGAGGTCATTTAACTCCAGGTCATATTTAGCATGTTACAAGGGAAAACAGAGATAATTTTAACAAAGAGATCTTAGAAAGGCCATCTGGTCGCACAAGGATCCTAGTGGACAGGGCTATCTCTAATCCCCAATGTTCCAAAATCTTCTATTTTAAACCAAAAAAGAACATCTAAGAACTGATTCCATCCAATTCATACATCAGCTAGCAGCATAAGGAACTACTACACTGGTTAAATTAACTGAAATCGAATCCTCAGATAACACATTTATCAGAACAAAATTTAAGGCAAGGAGAGCAGAGACATAGGGTACCTAACAAGGGTAAATCCTATGCCATATTTCTGATGCAAGCCAGCAGAAAATGAAACAATATGAAATGTAATAAACAAAGTTAGAAGACATCACCAATAGTAATAGACCAGGATCTTTTGAAATGTGCTTTGATTAATCGATGCAAAACCAGTCACATACACTGAGCTCAATGGCTGTTACAATCTAAAATTCTCCTCCCAGCCTAATACATAACAACTACTCTGCTATCCCTCCCAAGACTATTCTAACAGTCAGAATGAATCCCTCTAACAGCAACGGCAGGAGCCGAACAACAACCCTTTACAATATGTTCCTTTGGATTCTTATAGGAGAAAGGAAAGACAGTGGTAGTTGTAAACTTAAATGCAACATTAACAATCTGAAGAAGTAGGAGAGCCGAGGCCCCATCTGGTTTTAATCTGAGTGTTAATATTTGGTACTCATCGCAGTGTTCTGCTGAATTGCACAACAGGTAGAATAATGATGTTAAGGTCTGCCATACCGTGTAACAAATGCTTCTGATGGTGTAGGACAGCTGATAGGGGGGAAATATTCATTTGGACATAAAGTAGACTGAAACAGTAATGTGTACCGTGTCCTTTCATGGAAGAATGTTCTGCTGATATGGAAACCTTGATAGTATTATATTTCTGTGCATTGAACCGTCTGAACGATCCACGGGGTTTTTGATTTTGGCACTCTGCCTTCCAAAATCCCTGAAGGAGCTCAAAAGTCTTCTATTTCTTTTCTCGAGCTCTCTGCTGCTTCTGTACGATCTCTGTCTATGCAATTCGAGCTTTTAATGGCGCCAGATAGGGTTTGCAGAGTTTAAACTCTGTCCTTGGATGAAATCTATGATGCAGACACCTTTCTGAACAGTCTTCTGTGAAATTAGGCTCTAAATTCAGCCCCTTTGTGCACTGCGCCATTACAATGGCGTATATGAACCATGGCGGGTTTTAACACCTGATAAACCTGGAAAACACGAAAATAATTACCAAAAACATGTATGGAGGTGGTGGCATGGATGAACGTGATAGGCAGCGTGGCGTGGACAAGGATAATGAATGCAAAGGTTACGGTGGAGGAAAACACTGGTGGAGGTGGCGAAACACGGAGAGATTTTAATGCAAAACATTAAAATTAACCTTTGAATGCATATATACACAGGGACAGGCGAGAAATGCAATGGCACACGTGGACAGAGACGTGGCGGGACCAGTCAACGACTGACCATGCAGATGGATCTGGACCGACCGATCTCGAAGGATATTGACGGTGGAAAACACGTCGGAGGCGATTGACCGTGTGCCAGGGGTATGGTGTCCACGGGTTAAAACGCGCGTAGCTCCGATGAGCGATGATCGTTGGATGGACGATCGCAGATCAGACGGCTGATAGCGATATCGCTGCGCATCCTGTATCGAACGTTAATGCGCGATGATCAGGCGTTTTTGAAATTGTACAAGAGCCACCCGTCGATCGCTGTATGGAATTGCTGGGCCAAAGGAAAATACCGCCCGGCCTCCAATAGCAGTGTGATGAAAACTGGGCTGCTTTGGAACAGTGAAAGCGGGCGGGGACCACCAGGACGGGCGGATTCCACACTGTCGGATCTGTACAGATCAACGGTTGAAAACGCGCCCGATATGGATGAACTGTGGACCATTGATTTTGCGAATTAACGAACGGCGGAGATGCGACTACGGGCGGTGAACGGGTGAACAATGGATGCTTGCGGGGGTGGCGATCGCCGTCCAATCTGTTAATATCGACGGTCGAAAACGCGCCCGATGATCACATGAGATAAGCACTTCCCACCTTGGCGCCTGGTCATGGCGCTCGGTCACGAGGAGGGAAAAGGAGCGGGGGCTGGCGGAAAAGGGGCTAGGCCCTATTATGATGTGGAAAGTGGGTTTTTTAACCCATTTCAAAGCATTTTAGGGGTTAGGAAGGGGAACGATAAGAGGAAAAAGGGGAAAAATGGCACGACAAAGGGTGAGGGTAGGATTTAAAGGGGAATTTGGAGGGAAATTTGGGATGGAAAGGGGACTTTGAAGAGGGGAATAAAGGGTCAAAAATGGAGTATTTTGCAAGGGTACAAGGGAGTAAATGAAGGCTTTCAGGAGCACAAGTTTTTGCAATCAGAGGGTCTTTTATAATGGAAATCAGCGGAGGGGATTATCAAAGGCAAAGGCCCAAGACACTTCAAGGATGATGTGTCTCAGGGGAGATGCATTCATTGAAGGCTCAGAAACAATTTAGCCACCTACTTTTCCTGTCAAAAATTTACAGGGGGCTAATAGTGGCTCCACATGGGGATGGCTTCTTCTTGAAGGAGTCAAGAATTCAGAGGATAAATCTTTGGTGTAGGCTAGATGCCTGCTGCTTGGCACATCCCTTTCTTTATTTGAGTAGCTGCCACAAATCCTGAAGACCTCAAATCAACAAAAACATTCTCAAAAACTACCTACCCAAACTACAATCCTAGCATTTTCTTTTAGGGTGCATTTAGACTAGCATACCCTTTACATCATTTATTTTTTACAAACAAGAAAATAAACCTATTCTACTTCTAGCCTTATTACTCCATGAGACCAGATTAGACTATTGGCCTCATAGCTTCTCTACCTAATCTAATATCTACTAGGATTAAACTGTCTAGTAGATTTCTTCTCTATATTATAAGACAGAAATTGAAAAACAGTCAAGCCAGGATTAGTCTGTCTGGCTTGCTGGACTTTGCAGAAATTATAAAAAACTAACTATATGCTCATAGACTGAGATTTATTGAGCTTTTCCTACCTACCCTACTCTAACTCAAATATTTACAAATATAGCTTACAAACATTGTCTTCCAATGTAACCAGTCCATCAAGTGATCCCATGGCTAGTGCTTTCTGCTCAACTCCTTGAGTAGGCTGGATAGGCAGGGCAGCTCCCACTGTTTTTGTTCAATAACAACAGCTTTGAAAAAATTTCTTTCTGTTTGTAACATGCTGCTCAAAAATACCTTTGATCCTTCTTCAAATGTGCGCAGGAAATGTACATAAGTATCATGGAATGATACCTGGTTATGAATATCTGGCAGGCAGGCCTCAACCAAGATTTCTTCTTCTTCCACTGGATCAAGGAGAAGACTCTCTTGAGGGAGAGAATCTCCCTCATCTTCTTCATTTTCTGAACTGGAGGAATCATCATAAATCGCAGTGTTATCCTCTTGGAGCTCTGGTATATTCTGCTCTGAGGTGCTGAGCTCCGTGAGAAGGTCTAGGTATTCTTGAGCAGGGGCTTGTTCCATTGCTTCCTTTTTTTCAGAAGAAGACTCATTGCTTTCAGCTTGCTCAAGAATCTCTTCTTTTCTTTCCTCCTCCTCTTCTGAAATGAAAGGCTACTGAACTCCAAACACGTGAAAACCATTACTGATGAGTTGTAATGGAGTGAAGCAAAGATCTAGAGATCCTTCACCCTCTTCTGCACTCTTAAATCTCTCTTCATCCGTATCATAAATAGCCTGCATTGGCTCATTACTCTCTGGAAGTAAAGGGGGCTGAATTTCCTCCCATAAATCTACTAATGATCACCCTGCAAGATCATCTTCCGTTTGGAGAACATCATCATCAGATAGATCAAAAATAGGGGAATCATGAATGTAAGTAATGTTACCAATCAGATATACTGGATTGTCAGCAGATTTTTCTTCATTCTGGTTTACATGTGAGCTTTCCAACTCTGTACAATAAAGCTCATCAGATGAATGGGCAAGGATGTCTGATCTGCAAAAAAATTCAGACGCTGGCTGTCTATTGATGATCTAATATATTTCTTCTTCTATCAAGGGGGAAGTTGGTCTTGTTTTCCCTTGAGCAAAAGTGTAACGGCTCTCTGTTTCCTTTGAAGGATGGATTTGAGGTAGGATTTTATCTTGAGCCTCAACTATACGGGGTGATAAATCAGCATCTGAGTTTTCAGGAATATCTTGAAGAATTTCCACAGTCCCTGGACTGTTTTCTTCCTCAACTGATTCATCTATGTTCTTGTGATAGCTAGGGTGCATATGAAAATTTTGAATGGCTGTTAATAGATATTCAGGATGCATATTAACCAAATCCTCATCAATACCTAACAGATACTATATGATATTCTGAGATTCATCACAACAATCCCATGATAAGGGTGGAGAGTTTCCTTTATAATTCTTGTAAAATACTTGGTGCATGTCCCTTAAGGAAAACAAACTCCGAGGTTCTAACCATTCATACCAGACCCTAGATTTTCCTTCTAATGTTGCCATGAACATTTTCATTAGGCAGTCTTCATGCTATTCAACTTTAAATTTACACACATGTATATGAGACTTGATGAGATGTAGCAAGGGGTCCTCATTATTTTAACCCTGAAAGATAGGTAGGTTTTTTAACCAGTCCACTTCAGGAATTTTGTGTGGGAATCCAGGGATATGATCCCTGCTCATTGGGGTATATCTTTTTTGTATGCGTGGAAGCATGTTTGTAAATCAGAAAGAGGTCACTGTATCTTCTCAACCAGTTTAGAGTCTTCTACCAGTGGAGTCATTAGGTATTTGGATCATAGGGAGTGTGGAGTCGCCAGGTGGATGTATATGAATGTTTGAAGAAAGATCCTGTCCACCATCAGCAAATAAATGCCAATCTAACCAGAGATCTTGAGTCTTTGAGTGCCTAAGAATTTTTAAGGTGAAATGCACTCAGTTCCCCAACAGAGTCACCATTATGTTGGGATTCCCATGTTTTGGCCAGATTGGCAAGACCAAAAGATGAGACAACATCAGAACCGCTTTGGGGCCCTAAGATGTAGCCCTTCTGGACTCGGAGAGGGATCTCTCCAATAAAACAAAGAATGTTATATTTTTGAAAGCTCACAATGAGATGTTAGGCTAGTTATGAAGCACAAAGGGGGGTTTTAAAATGACTTGGTTGGCTGGTTGCTGGGTTGGTCATGAGATCATGGACTGAGAAAGTAATAGGAGAGAAGGAACAAAGTAGCAGGATGCTTCAGCCAAGAGGATAGGTCAAGAAAGTGCCATCCATTGGGCTATGGAGTCATGAAAGGTAATTACATGCAACAACTAGCCAAAGCCTCCAAAGGGCAAGTCATCTAATACTAAAGGATCTTTTAGATTAGATGGTGGGATGGAACATTAAGGAAAGAAAGTGAGAGAAGGAAAGCAACCTAATTTCTGTCTATAGATCAGGTCAGAGGTCATTTAACTCCATACCTGCTTGGACATACTCATGGGCAACTCTCAAAGAGGGACAAAGGGGCAGCTTATAGATCGGACCAAAGGTCATTTAACTCCAGGTCAGCTTTAGCATGCTCCAAGGGAAAAAAGAGATAAGTTTAACAAAGAGATCTTAGAAAGGCCAGATGGTCGCACAAGGATCCTAGTGGATAGGGCTAGCTCTAATCCCCAGTGTTCCCAAATCTTCCAGCTTAAACCAAACAAGAACATCTAAGAACTGATTCCATCCAATTCATACATCAGCTAGCAGTGTAAGGAACTACTACACCGGTTAAATTAACTGAAATCGAATCCTCAGATAACACATTTAGCAGAACAACATTTAAGGCAAGGAGAGTAGAGACATAGGGTACCTAACAAGGGTAAATCCTATGCCATATTTCTGATGCAAGCCAGCAGAAAATGAAACAATATGAAATGTAATAAACAAAGTTAGAAGACATTACCAATAGTAATAGACCAGGATCCTGTGAAATGTGATTTGATTAATCGATGCAAAACCAGTCACATACACTGAGCTCAATGGCTGTTACAATCCAAAATTCTCCTCTGAGCCTAATACATGACAACTACTCTGTTATCCCTCCCAAGACTGTTCTAATAGTCAGAATGAATCCCTCTAACAGCAACGACAGCAGCCGAACAACAACCCTTTACAATATGTTCCTTTGGATTCTTATAGGAGAAAGGAAAGACATTGGTAGTTGTAAACTTAAATGCATCATTAAAAATCTCAAGTAGTAGGAGAGCTGAGGCCCCATCTGGTTTTAATCTGAGCGTTAATCTTTGGTACTCGTCGCAGTGTTCTGGTGAATTGCACAACAGGCAGAATAATGATGTTAAGGTCTGCCATACCGTGTAACAAATGCTTCTGATGGTGCAGGACAGCTGATAGGGTGGAAATCTTCATTTGGACACAAAGTATATTGAAACAGTAATGTGTACCGTGTCCTTTCATGGAAGAACGTTCTACTGATACGGAAACCCTGATAGTATTATATTTCTGTGCATTGAACCGTTTGAACGATCCACGGGGTTTTTGATTTTGGTACTTTGCCTTCCAAAATCCCTGAAGGAGCTCAAAAGTCTTCTATTTCTTGTCTCAAGCTCTTTGCTGCTCCTGTACGATCTCTGTCTATGCAATTCGAGCTTTTAATGGCGCTGGATAGGGTTTGCAGAGTTTAAACTCTGTCCTTGGATGAAATCTATGATGCGGACACCTTTCCGGACAGTCTTCTGTGAAATTAGGCTCTAAATTCAGCCCCTCTGTTCACTACGCCATTACGATGGCGTATATGAACCATGGCGGGTTTTACCACCTGATAAACCTGCAAAACACGAAAACAGTTACCAAAAACACGTATGGAGGTGGTGGCATGTATGAACGTGATAGGCAGCGTGGCATGGACGAGGATAACGAATGCAGAGGTTATGGTGGAGGAAAACACTGGTGGAGGTGGCGGAACACAGAGATATTTTAATGCAAAACATTAAAATTAACCTTTGAATGCATATATACGCAGGGACAGGCGAGAAATGCAATGATACACGTGGACAGAGACGTGGCGGGACCGTTCAATGGCGGATCATGCAGATGGATCTGGACCGACCGATCTCGAAGGATATCGACGTTGGAAAACACATCGGAGGTGATTGACCGTGGGCTAGGGGTACGGTGGCGATGGGTTAAAACGCGTGCAGCTCCAATGAGAAATGACCGTTGGATGGGCGATCGTAGATCAGACGGCTAACAACGATATCGCTGTGCATCCTGTATCGAACGCTAATGCGCGATGATCAGGTGGTTTTTAAATCGTACAGGAGCCATGCGTCGATCGCTGTATGGAATCGCTAGGCCAAAGGGAAATACTGCCCGACCTCCAATAGCGGTGCGATGAAAACCGGGCTATTTTGGAACAGTGAAAGCGAGCGGGGACCAACGGGACGTGCGGATTCTGCACCGTCGAATCTGTACAGATCAACGGTTGAAAATGCGCTCGATATGGATGAACTGTGGACCGTTGATCTGGCGAATTAACGAATGACGAAGATGCAACTACGGGTGGCGAACGAGTGAACAATGGATGCTTGCGGGGGCAGTGATCATCGTCCAATCTGTTAAGATCGACGGTCGAAAACGCGCTCGATGATCACATGAGATAAGCGCTTCCCGCCCTCGCGCCTGGTCATGGCGCTTGGTCACGAGGAGGGAAAAGGAGCGGGGGTTGGCGGAAAAGGGGCTAGGCCCTATTATGAAGTGGAAAGTGGGTTTTTTAACCCATTTCAAAGCATTTTAAGGGTTAGGAAGGGGAACGATAAGAGGAAAAAGGGGAAAAATGGCACGACAAAGGGTGAGGGTAGGATTTAAAGGGGAATTTGGAGGGAAATTTGGGATGGAAAGGGGACTTTGCAGAGGGGAAGAAAGGGGCAAAAATGGAGCATTTTGCAAGGGTACAAGGGGGTAAATGAAGTCCTTTAGGAGCACAAGTTTTTGCAATTAGAGGGTCTTTTATAATGGAAATCAGTAGAGGGGATTATCAAAGGCAAAGGCCTAGGAGAGTTCAAGGATGGTTTGTCTTAGGGGAGATGCATTCATTGAAGGCTCAGAAACAATTTAGCCCCCTACTTTGCCTGTTTAAATTTACAGGGGGCTAACATTTTGAGAGGTATTTGACCTCGTATGTGGCCTTTTATATGCCTGAATTATGAAATAAAGACATAGCCTAATATTTCCTCCTCTCTGAATAAATAGAGGAAATATAAATAAAACCCAGGGAAAGAACCTTGCTTCTTCGTCCCTAGCAACAATGCCAAAAAATGTTGTACCTTAAGAGACAATCCCTTGGTTGTGGTAAGGAATCTGTGCTTAAGACATTTATATAAATATGTCACAGAAATATTGGTCTTTGTTTAATCACCTTCATATATTTATCATTAAACCCTCAAAGATAAAATATAATGAATGTCCCATAATGCTATTATTTGTTGATATAGAATGGAATGATCAGAAGAATCATGAAAGAAAAATCCCAAACTGATATACTGATGTACATAATATATCACCTCAAACCTTAGAAGAATTATAAGAAAAGGAAGAGTAAAAATGAAGGAGCGCCTATTAAGGATTTTAACTCTTATTCACACAAGTAAAAAGATACTTGCAACTTCATTACTTCATTTTATTCGAGGATAGAGAGAACACAATGTAAACAAGAAGACACATCGATATCAACAAATGCCATAAACTTGCTTTCCATTCATTAATCATATGAAAACTGAGTACAAAATTTGTAGTCTGAAGGTCCAAAACTTGAAACCCTTATCTTTCTTGTTAATCTTCTTAAATACAATAGAGAGCAGATTGTAACTGCTGGAACTAATCCTAACTGCTTCAACTACTTAGGACTTCATCAACTACCTATTACATGTCATCAAAAATGTCTTATTACAATTACATTCTCTTTAAAAGAGGAAAATAACATGAAACATAACTCCTAATCTATTTGTTGAATGTGAATTGATGATGTTACTGCTGCATTTCCTTGACTGACTGGTTTATCATTCTTTGAGGTCAAGGGATCCTTTGGTAAATTTGTCATCCAAGCTCTGCATTTACTCCATATCTCAATGTTTGTCTTAGGTGAATGAACCAGCTTGTGACATTCCAATCTAAAAGCAGTGATTCTGTTGAATAATGGCCTCTTTGTAAATAAAGTCTTCACTAACCATAGCAGCTTAAAATGTCTTTGAAGGAAATTGATCATTGTTGCTCCTTTAAGAACCTGAGTCTTTTCATGGGTATTGTCTACCTTGCTCTTTTCCAACACCAGTAAGGGTTCATAAGAATCCCATGATAAAAGACTACCTCCAAGACCCCAACATGATGGTAAACCTTCTCTTGCTATTTTGTCAAATAAATTATCAAATTGGATCACTAATTCTTTAAGCTTAATCAACTTCTTCTTTGTAGACTTCCTGCAATCATTTTTGACAATCATCTTATTAATTTCCAATGCATTTAAAATCCCGTCTTTAATCTCATTCTCTTCCAACTCTTGATCTGTTTTGGAATCAATGAAATCAATGAATTTTCTTGCCCAAATGGACCTGTTAATTGTTTTTTGCTTGTGTGCCATGACTAGTTCCTCAAAATATCTGATAATACTTCTTTCCTCTGCTACAATAGTCAGAAAACCCCAAATTGCTTTCATTTTTGCAATGATATCATTCCAAATGGTAACCTTAGCCTGTATTAGGGATATATTTCCCTTCAATTTTTCTTTAAGATTTTTAATCTCAGCATCAGTAGTCTGGAAATCTATTATGTATTTACTGACTTCCCCCTCTTTGGCTTGTATGATCTTTGTTGTTGTCTCCAAATCAGTTTGTGCATTTTTGCGCTCCCTCTCCGCCATCTTCAATTCAATAGTCAATTGAGACATTTGTGTTGCTAGATCGTCATTACCAGATGGAAAAGCAAAAGTACAAGTATGAGATTCAATATGATTATGCAAAGATAATGCAGTTTGCTTTAATTTATTGATTTATTCTTCCTTTTGCAGGAGCTGCTGAAGAAGTTTCTCTTTCTCATTTTCTACTTCTGCAACCTCTGCTGCCACAGAGTGCTCTCCTGTAGGCAATTTCAATTTCTTCTTCAGCACATATATTTCTGATTCAGCACTTTGCAGAAGCTTCTATACAACATACCTATCATTGGGATCTACCCCAATCTTCACAATAATCTTTTTGAGCTCTTCATTCTGGATTGTTAAAGCCGTGGAATTTTCTTTCTCTAACTTCAAATGCTTGATAAATTTTCCAAGCATGTTTTCAACCTTGAGTGCCATTGCATTGGTTTTGGTTAAGTCATTCACAATCAACTGGCCTGTTTGCAAATGTAGATTTACTTTATCAAGCAATGGAATTTTCTTTACATCTACAATTAGATTCACAGTATTAAAATTATTGGATGAACCAATAGACATATCAGAGGCATGTGAAAAGGCGATCTTAAATTGATCCTTTTCAAGATCCATTGCAGTTAGCAGTCTTGTTTGCTCTGGGGTAAGTTGGTACTCAGCTTGAGCTTCCATGCTTGCCTTCATTTTCTGATTTCTTTTTTCAATCTGAGAAAACATTTGTTTAATTAAGGGCACTTGTTCCTGAGTTCTTTCATGCCTTCTTGGTGAAGGAGGAAAATTATTCTCATCTCCTAATTGTAGTGAGAAACCAGGTTGAGCATCTATAGAATCCTCATTGAGCTTTGTCCTCTTTTCAGTCCTCTGACCTTCATCCTCTGAATCAATCACAACTTCTTTACCTCTCTTATTTGACTTCTCTGATATGACAAGAGTTTGTACACTTGAGTTCAGAGAACCTGCAAAACACTTATTTGCCATTTTTTCTACATTAGGTCTGCTTTCATGAATGAATACTGAATACCCATTTTCAATTCTCCTATTAGAAATCACACTATGAGGGTCATAAGATCACTTCTCTCTTAACAGTAGGTGCATTTCATCTAACATCTTAGTGACTTCATCAGTTGCCTGTCTCATATTAACTATAAAAGGACCAACAATCATTGGAAAGTTAAACATATGACCTTTCTTCATAGGCACAAAATGGATTTGATCAACATTTAAACTTTTCCTAATGAATTACAAAGAAAATAATCTCATGGGCACAAATACTGGAAACCTATAAGGTTCCACACCAGCTCCATAAAGTCTAATTTCAGAATAATCTTTAAAGACATACCAATCACCAAACTTACAATTTATTCCCAGCTGTAAGAACTCTTGAGCCTTTGGTAGGAAGAATGGGGGAGATATTCCATTCAAAATGTTATATGAGGTAAACATAAAATGACTTGCAAAGTCAAACAAACCTTCCTCATTTTGTTCTTTCCTTACTATGTCTGTCCAAAATATCATTGACTGCCTCTTCTTATTAATATCCATTATGTTTAACCCTATATGCATGAATTCTTCTACATTTTGATATAAAAACAGATAAATAACAAGAGAGGGAAACCTGAATGAACTCGTAAGTGATAAAATCATAAGTTGGGAATTGATAGCTTCTTGCCAATAAGAAGTGATATACAACTGTTTCGGGGGAAATCACCCTAGAGGTTTGTTGGTTCTAAACCTCCACAGAGCAGGGCATGCTATTCAGAAGGACTCACACACAACCATACTTGAATGCAAAAAACTAGTTAACAACGATATCAGAACTCACCCGAAGTCCTACGTTCGATGTAGATCCCGCGGGGTCCAAACCCCCAGCAACTCTCCTTCCTCCTTCAACCTGGAAAACAAGAAGAACGTGCACGGAAACCTATTTGTACAACATATACTTCTCCTAAACGTTAGTGCAATCCATTTGAAATATTATATAAACCATAATAAATGCTTAAATGATAATCTTTTCACATATATAAATAAACATTAACACACGAGTTCAGGAACAAGATGGTTCTTCATTATCACGAACAGCACGTACAGTAGTAAAAGTGGAGAGATCACCTGAATCCTTCCATGATCTTCGAGAAGACCGTCATCCGGATTCGTCCCGCCCTTGCCTCGCTAAGATTCTTCCAAGACTTGTGCACTCGAGATGGCATATAAATGGATGAAAATCTCCAGGAAACAAAGTTTTCCTGATATAAATCTGGGAAAGTGCAAGAGGCACGGGGAATTAGAATTGAACTGGGATTCCAACAGAGTATAATGTCTATAGAATTTCTCTCTCCCTTAGGCCATACACATGAGGAGCTTTTATACTCCCTCAAAGTAGTTTCAATCAGTTGGAAACAGTTGGCCACGTGCTAGGGTGGTTGAACTACCAGAGTAACCATCAACCCAGCCCGAAAATAGGGATTTTTTATATATATTTTTAATGATTTTAATGGCATACACGGAAAAGTACATGTGGACTCCCGTATACACGCGAAAAAGTCTGGGCATATCCGCGTATGGGGATTTTAACACTGTTTTTAGTGAATTTTGTTCAAGTCTGTAGGAATGGGTGCCCAAAGCCATAAAAGCAATCATGAATCATATGAAGGTGAAAAATGATGCTATAACAGATGCCCCCTAATATATGAGGTCAGAAGGGGTACATGATGGCCGAAATGTATTATGCACATAGAAAGAACTTGGCAAGGACAAGAGAGGACTTCACCAGATTTCAGCCTGCCAAAAACTAATGAAAGAAAACAGAGAGTCAACTCATGCTGAGGCGGGCATACCCATGCTCAGTAAAAAATACATCATATGGAAAGTACTGAATAGATCCAACATGTATACAAGTATAGCTGAACTGAAAGTACACAATGAATCATCTGAGCATGGCCCGGAAGTATAAGTCTGAATCAATGTCCAAGTATCACATATAGAAAGATGATCAATGATGTTGCAACTAGATGTCTGATCATATAAGTAACTGAATCTCCAAGTACCAAATCATAAGAGGTGGAATAAACGGTACAATCACGCAACTCGGGAGCCAACATATAGGATGCTGTTGTACTGATACTGCAACATATAAGGGTGAACGACATCACTGGCAGAAACTGAATGGACTGTCAAAAGTGAACCGAAAGATGCTGATGCAACCCGAGGTCTTCACCGATCTCGATGGCACAATTCTACACAATGGGAATAAATGAGCTGAAGTCGACCATGTGAGAAATCGTTGGATTACCGGTCAATGATGAATACCGTTAACCAACGCGAGACAACCCACCAATAATGAAAATGAGTGTCAAGGTGCCCCAGTACAATCTAACAAGTGCGAATGAATGAGTTGAAGTCGAACACTTGAAAGAATCTACCAATCGGGAGGCAATGATGAATCCCCACTGTCGATAGCGAAGAGTCTGCCACTGATGACTGCAAACCCTAAGGTACTGACAAAAAGACTCTAGACCTTATTCCCAGAGAAATGAGTCGGAGTCGATGGGAAAAGATCTGCTGGAAGGAAGGCATTAAGGCATCCCACATCAGTCTAGCGCGAGTGTAACCCGCAGGCCAAGATTTGGAAGGAATCGGACGAAGTAGAGTGACGGAACCAAACCGAAGTACATTTTCGACATGCACAAGATGAAGCTAGCGCATGGAAGAAACCCTATGAACCAACCAATAATGAAATCTGACATAGAGGCGAGAAATCCACTGATAGGGTCAAATGGAAATCAAGGTACCGCATGAATCCCAAGTGTGATAATGTATGCTGACATCAAACACAGGGGAAACCACTCAATCAAAGACCCATAATGATGATCAAATGCTGAGCACAAGGTCACCTATCAATGATGGAAATAGGGCCAGGGTGCAGCTCTAGGTTTGCTCTCAGAGCAATGTGTCGTAGTTGATAAGAGACAAACCCGCCAGCAAGAAGTCAATGGAGACCTTCTCAAACCAGCATGAGCAGAGGACCAAAACATCTGATGTGATAGAACAAGATACTGACAAGACCGGGAAGGCCGACTGAATAATGAGTCAAGAGACACCGCAGAATGGCCAACTCTGGTTAGACTTCCCTTGAACAAAAGCATGACTCGTGATGACCATGGCAGTAAAAAGTGACACTGTTTAAGTCTGTTATGCAGGAGGCAAAACAAACTCTCCATATGATTGGAAGAGATAACCAACCGGGGGAGGACTGACCAGTGAAACAAGGCAAAGGCTAAACCTAGATCAAAAACTAAAACCATCCCAAATGGAGGAAAGATATAAGTGTATATGCTTTGTTCAAGGGTGACAAACTGACACTGTACTCCATCAAATTACGAAGTTACATCCTGTTCCCACTCTTTTTGTTATATTTGATTTTTTTGTCTTTTTCATATAATAAGCCTGAAAAAGAATAAAAGAATGCTATGGTACAATGGATAGAACGAGTATCAAGAAACAAATGCACTAGTTCCTGGGATTGGAACGATCCTATGCTCAATGCAAGGTGGCGAAAACTGGTAAGAGATACTCAGAGGAATGTTCCATCCATGGGTAAAAGGGTGTCAAGTCGCGATAGCTAAGTGCATGCAATGGTTTAACTTGTACAGATAGACAAGGTCAAAATTTGGCTTAAACATTGAGTCCAAATGAAGCCGGCTAAAGGCCAGGATAAACAAGTAGCCAATATGCAATGTAGTAATACAACTCAACAACACCAGGGAGCCTCTAGGGTAATAGCCAAAAAAATGATAGTGAGGAAGAAGAAGAATGAAGCTTCAACACATAAGTCATGGCGGGACTAAAGAGGACTCCCGAGCCTACATAAAACGCAGCATGGGCAACAA
The DNA here is from genome assembly GCA_034641835.2 of Pinus albicaulis. Classification (NCBI taxonomy): domain Eukaryota; kingdom Viridiplantae; phylum Streptophyta; class Pinopsida; order Pinales; family Pinaceae; genus Pinus; species Pinus albicaulis. Next base: position 1,968,369,736 of record CM076578.1, on the reverse strand, counting down.
GTGATAGCGAGGAACTAACTAGGAAGCCCATGTAAAGGAAGGCTCTACCACCAAGTCATGATTAAATAATCGGCGAGTGAAATGGGTGTAATACTCATGAATTGATGGGATCGACCCTATGGAAAGTTATCAGAATGGAGGCTAGTATGCAAAATGCAATGGAAAGTGGATTCCCAAACCTATATGCCAGTGAAGATCATATACCTGCCATGACGGGTCAGCAGTCATGGATCAAAATCCAGAAAAATCTCAAAAATCGTCAAAATGTACCTGAAACTACCAAACTGGACACTTCCAAGCATCCGGGTTATGCAGCTTAAGATAGATTAAAAAAATAAGCATAACAAATTTTTGCGAAAATTTTCAACTTTTTGGGCTTAAATAGACAAATTACCTCATATTTGGTTCATTATTACATTGCTGATTTGGAAAAATGTGATCTGGAGCAAAAAAATTATTTCGTCAAAACAGGAGCAATCGACCGTCGAATCCCACCGAATTTCTCAGGCTAGCTCTTAATTCATCCTGCTATTCATTTTGTCCGTTCATAAATTAAAATTTATGAATTTTTCACCATAGAATCTCTTGCTAAAAATCATGGGTTTGCACATACGCGGGTTGGTATTGACAAAGTCGCGTATACACGCGACTGTGCACAAATAAAGTCACGTATGCGCAGGCCCAAATTAAAAAAGAAAGTAGCTAATGAAGGAATTATTGAAATTTTGCAGGATGACCATATCATGGAGAGAGCGTGAACACAGTGCAATTGATCAAGAAGTCATGCAGAACCAAGCATCATTAAATATTCTTCGGAATTGCGGATTGCTCAAGTTTTTTAAAATGCCAAATATGAAGAGCAATGTCCAGTTGCCCGAAATGCTTGTGAACTATTGGGAACCGGAAGAGGACTGCTTTATGATAGATCAGATGCCTGTACACATTGAAGTGGAAGACATATATTTTATCACTGGACTCTCTCGGAGGGGGGAGCCACTAGACTTGCATGGTAAGCCTTTGGGAGGGCTCACTGTGGAAGATTACGTCCACGTGTACTGCGTACAGGGTTCCAAGAAAGTTGGAACTCAAATTGCAATCAAAGATTTAAGGGATTTGCACATGAAAATCCTCCTTTTCACCATTGGCAGAGTGGCAGGATCTGCCTCCCTACACCAGGCATCTAGGACGCAAATGAGCATAGCAGTGGAATGCTTAACTCATGTATATGATTGGTGCACAGCCCTATTGCTGAACATGAAGCAACAATTGACCTCTATCCGCCAAACAAAGACAAAACACTTTGGATACGGTACAATTTTGATGACATTCTTCTTTGAGAAGATTCCAGCACTAAGACCCAGAGTGATATCTACCATCAGTAGCCCAAGAGACCCAAGAATTGCCCGCTGGGCAGACATGATGAAGAGATTGGGGGGAAGTGAAGTTCCCCGGACCACTTGGGATGATGAGTTCTTCTTATGGTGGAGAGAATAAATCATCGCGGTGGACGACTATCCCTATGCCGGGATGGACTTTCGTGGTGATCCAGATCTTGTCCTTCCACCAGGCACGGCATGGGGTACAGTCGGTAAGTTTACAAAATTTTTTACTTATATAATTTTTTTGGATTTTTTCAATATGTATGAAAAAATGTGAAAAACAAACATGGTTTTGATTGGATTCATAATGAGTTTAAAAATGATCATGATACAGATATTGGACCAGTTCGACCTGAGGGTTTCCCACGACACAAACGTCGCCGAGGCGAAGCGGATACAGTGGATTCAGACAGGACACTCCAGGCTGTACAGAGGAACTTGGAGGGATTAACCCGCCAAGTACCTATGGCTGCAGTGGAAGATCTGCCGGAAGCCATCCAGAGGCAGGTGGTAGGAGTACCCCGCGACTGGGTACGGTTATTCCGTCGAGTTGCCACTACGATTGTGTTCTATAAGAATACCACTTCTGGGCAGGGACCTCAGTAGTAGATAGATATGATGTATCAAATGACTGTATATTTTTTGAGACTGAACATGATCAGGCATAAGCCCAAGTTTTTGTATGACCTATGGATCCAAATTTTTGTATAGTTTTGAACACTCTGATAATATATATACAGTGATATTTGATGTGATGTGACAAATGTATCAAAATGTATGATGTTTTTGATTGATTTTTATTGTATGGAATGATTAATGTGCCAATCAATTGCTTGATTAACTAATGAGTCTGCCAACCAATTGTCAGCTCGAGTAATATGAATGAAAGTTAAAAATTGAAATGATCTTTGTAACAAACATACCCTCAAGAACAACTGGAGTAAAAATGGATCTCGAACCCGATAAGTATTGTTCAACTATGACACCACCAGCTGAGATTCCAAGAAAACTACCAATGAATCAACACCCAAAGATATTGCCTCTGAGAGTAGATAAACAACTACAGTGTATTCTGCTATATTATTGGAAGCAGGACCAATGCAGACCCCTCTTGATACTAATAGCTGACCGGATGGATAATGAAGCATCCAAGCTGCGAAAGCTAAGTTCCGGGTGTGTCTACTAGCACCATCGGCGAAACCAAAATGACTCATGACATCCGACACAACCTGCCAAAGAAGATCAAAAACATCACCATCGCATCAAAGATCGAAAATCAACGAGATATGTACAAAGAAAAAACTACTATATACAAAAGCAACATGCCAGGCCGAAGCCTAGGCATAATACTTCTTCAAATAGAGCCCATTTCTGGGCTCTGGCAACTCGTTCCCTTCAAAATCAACCAAGGTATATGCTCCTTTTTTAAGGATTTTTTTAACGATAAAGGGGCCATACCACATAGATTTAAATTTTCCTGCCCCCAGGGCATCTTTTTCTTGGGCATAGACCAAAACAAGGTCACCTTCCGAAAAAACCCTAGGCTTGACCGCCTTATCGTACTGAACTTTAACTCGATTTTTATGCGCCTCATTCATCGTGGCGGCATCCCGACGCTGCTCATCGAGATGTTCCAGATGAAGGAGCCGTTCTTCAAGACTAGAAGTGTCAGGAAGAAGTTCAATAGCTAATTTAAGAGAAGGAATCTCGCATTCAATGGGAAATACGGATTCCAACCCGTGCACTAGCTGAAACGGAGTAAAGCCAGTTGCAGTTTTCACTGACGTCCTGTATGCCCAAAGTGTAGGATATAGCATAATATGCTAGTTGGATCTAGCTTTATCAATTGTCCTTTGAAGAATTGTCTTCAAGGATTTATTCACGGCTTCCACTTGCCCATTGGCTTGAGGATAATATGGAGATGAATGCTCCTGCCGGAAACCCAATTTGAGAGCCAACTCAGCCATCATGCTATTCTGAAAATGACTTCCATGATCAGTGACAATCTCTCTAGGAATACCAAAACGAGCAATAACCTGGTTGAAAAGAAAACGAGCTGCAGTCTCACCATCATTCCCAAAAGTAGGCATAGCCTCGACCCACTTCGTAAAGTAGTCTACTGCTACAATAATGTACTTGTGACCTTTAGCTGAAGGCGGGTTACAAGTAGTATAATCAATACCCCACTTTGTAAAGGGATTGACAGTAATGACTGGAAAAAGCGGAGCTGGATGAGCGCGCATTTTTCGAGTATAAACTTGACACGGCTGACACTTTTTGACCGACTCCATACAATCTTTGAAAATCGAAGGCCAAAAGTACCTAGCACGCAAAATATTTTGGGCTGTAGCAAGCCCAGATAAATGACCACCACAAGCTCCACTGTGGCAATCATTCAGCACAGCCTCAGCTTCTTCGAGAGTTAAGCAACGTCTCAAGATTGAATCAACCCCTCGACGATATAAATCAACACCAATAATCAAGTAATTCTTAGCCAAGTGACGCAACTTACGACGCTCATCTTTCGAAAAAGTAGAGGGAAAATTCGCAGTCTGGAGATACACAATGATATCTCCATACCAAGGATCCTGTGGAGAGATTAGAAACAAATGTTCATCCGGGAAGGATTCATCATAAACCATCTCATCCCCACAGGGCAACTCGGAGATCAATTCCGCGAAAACCAATGATTTCTTGGACTTGGCAGACATAAACTCAAGATCAAATTCCTGCAAAATCACAATCCATCTATTGTATTTGCCTCCAATCACTCACCTACTGAGGACAAACTGAAATGGATTGGTTGCTACCAAAACATAAGTTTTTCGTAGAATAATGTAATGCTGGAGTCGCTGCACAGCATGAACAGCTGCCAAAGCTAACTTTTCTATTGGAGTGTACCGGAGTTCAGGTCCTACCAAACCTCGACTAAGGTAGTAAATAACATGCTCTGCAAGAGCATCATCCTCCTGAACCAGAACCATACCAATAGTAGATTCTGCTGCTGCCAGATACAAAAGGAAATCCCTACTATAATCAGGTGGACTCAATAAAGGAGTAGAGGTCAATGCTTTTTTCAAAGCATCGAATGAGCGTTGAGCGAAGTCATCCCAAAGAAATGGAACTCCCTTCTTCAACAATCTCATAAATCCCTTGGTAACTTCAGCATAATTTACGATAAACCTCCGAAGAAAATTAGACTTTCCTTGTAGACTTTGAAGTTGATGAACAGAGGACGGGGGAGGCAACCGAAGTATTGCCTCAACCTTGAAGGGATCTATCCTAATCCCTTCTCTAGACACAATGAATCCCAAATAACCTACTCGGATGTAATCGCGAAAATGCACTTGTTCAGTATTCAACCAATCTTATAGAAACGACACCGTTCAAATATTCTGACGTAGGTGAGCAGGGATGATCCATCCTCTTTCGAGGAATGAGCAGCTAAAGCATCCAAATACGCCTCGATAATCTTTTTGATGTCGTGGAAGGCATATGACATGGCCCGCTGAAAGGTAGCCCCAGCATTTTTAAGACCTAAAGGCATCTTCTTGTATGCAAAAGTACCCCAGGGAAAAATAAAGGCAGTCTTATGCTGATCTTCAGGATGGATAGTAATCTGATTATATCCAGAGAAACCATCCATGAAGGAGAAAATCTCATTATCGACACACTCGTCAATGATCTGATCAATAAATGGTGTGGGGTAATTATCTTTAGGACATGCTTTATTTAGGTCTCTGAAATCGATGCAAACTCGAATCGTTCCTTGTTTTTTATCTACCGGAACAGGGTTTGAAACCCATTCAGTCAAAGGAGCAGGGAAAATGAATCCCGCCTTAAGCAGCTTCTCAACCTCAGCTTTGATAGCTACTGCCTTCCTAGGATTGACCGGACGAAGTTTTTGCCTTACAGGCTTAGCGTTTTCGTAAGTCTTGATCTCATGCTGGACAACAGATGGATCTATACCAGACATTTCCTCATAAGACCAAGCGAATACATCCCTATACTCTTTAAAAAGCTCGGTGTAAATCTAAATCTCTTCACGGGAACATTCAGCTCTGATGAAGACATTCTCAATGATATTGGGATCCCTGGAAATGTTCACCGGGATAGTAGGAGAAATCACAACCATGTTCCCTTCAGCATAAACCTGTGTTAGTGCCAAAGGGTTCAGGACTGGGCGAACAGGACTAGGAGATGGAGGACTTGGAAAACTTGTTTCAACTTCGCTCAAATTAGGTAAAAAGTAAGACCGATGATGCAAATCATCCCACGGTCTATCTATACCAGTCATAGCTTCCAGGATGGCCTCTTCAGATGGAAGAGTGGTATCAAGGCAATCCTGGGCAGAAGAAGAACTAAGTGCCCAAGCCGGAGCCACATCTCCATCCAACTCTTCTGGTGAAAGAGGAGTTGGGATGGATTCTGCAGAGTCAAAAATAGACTGATAAGCAATCTCAGCTGCAGACATTGGAAATGCCATTCCACCCACTTGACCTTCCGCTAATGTGGCAGTAGGGGAAGGTAAGGTCCAAGGGTCCGAGAAATAATGAGTTCTGAAGAACTCTCTTCGAAGAGGAGCCTTGGAGGATGAAATTGCATTAATATGAACCATAGGAGGAGGAATATCAAAAGTACCCATCAAGGAAGAATACATTCCAACTCCTCAATTCTCAACAAGCGCCTTAGTATTATCCAACTTGGGAACAGATGAGTCAGTGGACGCATTCGGGTCTACAGGAGGACAGTCCAGTTGGTCCACTGTAACAATCCTCCCTTCGTGAGGGAAACAAATAATGCAAAATAATGAAGATGCAATGGCATCCATCTCATAAATCTAGTTTCTCCCCAACAGAAGGTTGTAGTCCAAGCTTGCATCAACTACCTCAACCTCTATATTCACAGTTTTTCCCCCAACACAGATAGGCAAAGTCGGGACAATACCATGGGGTCTGTGAGAATGACCATCAAACGCAGTCAGACGAGTGGTAGATGGAACAGCTTTGGGAGATCCAATTGTCTTCCAACATGTGAGAGACATCACACACGTGGAAGCACCCTCATCAACAACCGTTCGAAAGATATTGCACTTCCGGTACGAGGACTTAATATGAAAATCCATATGATGGGGTAGTCTCTTCTTAAAATTAGTCATATCAAATGTAATCAGAAGAGAATTTTTCGGATCAATAGCCCCAATGGAAGTGAGCAAAGCACTGCACTGAGCCGGACAAGACTGGAGCACCTCTAAAGCCGACATGGCACAAGGACTCTGCGCCAGATCTTCCACAATAGAGTAGTTCTGGGCAGCCCTAGGGTTTGGATTAATCGTCGACCACTTGGTAGATGCTTTGGGTATCCGAGGTATAGGCTCAACAGTAGGCCTTGTAATGTGAAGTGGCTCAGTAGCATCAGGAGCATCCTTAGCTTTAGAAGACTCTTCTCCGCCATAATCATGGGATCTCGTAGCGACATCCACGTGAGCACTCATCATGAATATGTTTGATGGAATTTCCCCTTCCTGGGTGCCCCCAGAGGAAGCCCCAAGATTTTGATTCGCACCAAAAACTAGTTGTTGCCCTTGGGGAAAAGGGTTTGTTAACAGAGCCTGGGAACTAGAAGAACCTTGCTGAGCTAACAAGCGCTGCGCATCTTGAATTTTAGGGCAAAGGTGTGTAAGATGGTCTCCAGCACACAGCTTGCATGGAAACTTCAATTTCTTTTTCTCCTTTGGACCCTCACCAACATGCTCGTTGGTTTTATTTGCATTACCCTTCTCATTCTTTCCCTCTTTCTTATTATTTCATCCCTTCTTCTTCCCTTCGGATTGTTGATTTCCTTTGGGATCAGAAGCTTGGACAACATTTATGGACAAAGACTGGGAAGGTGCTGACTCAGCAGACATAGCCTGACTAGAAGGAGCAGATTGCAAAGACAACTGCTGCAATTGAGTAAGCAGGCTGGCTGCACCAATATTGATTGATCCAATCAGTCCGTCACCATGAGGACCAGGCTTAGTTTTGGATAAATATAATTTGGAGCGAGGAGCATTGGGCAGATATTTATGGAGGACCCCAAACTGAGAATATATTAGTTCCAACTGCTGGGCCCTAAAAATGGCCTGCTCCTCTGAAAATACCCCTGAGAGGGATACGTCCTTCGAAATATCTGACTGCAGAGATTTCAGAAACCATTCCAAAAGGAATTCACCCGGAATATGAGCTTTAATAAGCCTCTTCCTTCTCCGCCATTCCTGAATATGATCAGAAATGTGGGTCACATCGTCCTATTTAAAATTAGCTAGGAGTTTAGTCCCAGCATCATATCGGACAGGAAACTGGAAATGGTTTAGAAATGTAACAGCCAGTTCTCCAAATGTAGCAAAACTGCCCCCAGTTAGCTCAATATACCATTTGGCAGCATTTCCTGTTAGGGTGCGTTGAAAAAATCTCAACCTAATCGAATCATCGATCAGGGAGTTCGAAGAACACCATAATTGGAAGGTAGTGATGTGGTCAGTCGGATCTTCTCCATTCTTGCCTTCAAACTTTGGAATGTCTGAAGGAAGTTTGGTGGGAACCGGAGGCCACCTCGGACTATAACGGATCAGATCATTAGTCAATTTCGAGAGATCTGGCAAGTTTAACGTTGCCAGAAAAGGTAAACGAGGCGGAGCCTGAGGATTCCATCCTTGATAGGATGAATTCCCAACATTTTGAAAATAATACCCTGGATTTGATGAGGCACCAGGTTTCCAGAAAGAACTTGTAGAAAAAGGAGAAGAACCTCCTCCCAACGCAGAGTTACGAAAGCCCAAACCAGTTCTCCCCCCTGAAGTATGAAATGAAGAGGAAAGCCCCTGATAAGGGTTCCAGGCATTAGACAGAGAAGAAAAAGTCTGATAAGCACTCTACGAAGGGAAAGAAGCATTCCCTTGGGGACCAGCGTAAAACTGATTCCCTGCCCCCGCTGTAGTGAATACAGGGTTCCAACCTGTAAAAGTAGTCGAATTCTGACCTCCAGACCAGGGGTTGAAACTCTGAGTCTGAGAAGTAAATGGAAAGGACCCTAAAGAAGGATTTGAACTAGGAATATGTCTAGTTCCGAAGGGGAACCCTTGAAAAGAAGCTGATCCACTAGCCATGGAAGACATGGGTGTAGATCCAGCTACAACAGCGGAAAAGGAAAAAGAAGGAATCCCACTAGTGGGCATTCCAAAACTGAAGCGACCAGATTGAGAAGCATGTGCTTGGGTGAAACCAGAGCCAAACACAGTAGCACTAGAAGCAATCGAAGATATACCAATAGTGCCCCCTCCTTCAACAGAAGCAGGAGTCTGAATTCCTGCAGCACTCACAGCAGAAGTCACGTTCCCAGTCGTGGCCATTGAAAGGTATGTATAATACGGAGGATCTTCCGGTCTCTCTGACTCAGGTCCGATGTATTCAACAACGAATGGATAATCAGGAGGAAGAGGAGATGGAAGTGATACTGATGGTTCAGGTACTTCCTCTATTTGAACTTCTTCTTCCTGAGGAAATAAAACTCGCGAGGTGAGCGGAGTGGTCCTCTCGGAACCAACACCAGAATCAGCTACGAAACCTTTAGACCCTTGTGGAGGATCTCTCTCCACTGCGTCAGACATCACAGGGTGGTACCTACCTGCTAAATCACTCCTACACCTTCTTGAAGAAGGCTCTGAACTCTCGGGAGATAACCCCTAGATTCTCCTCGATCGACGAGGCGCTTGATCAGCCACTTTAACAAATTTTAATTAGACTCAAAAAAAAAAATATAAAGCTAGCCAAGCTAGGAGCAAAGAGCACTCACTACAAAAAGAAATCCCTGAGATATAAGCAAGCAAACAACCTTCAGGTATTTCCGCTCCGAGTGATTAGGACGGGAAACCAAAATACAAGAAAGCGAAATATAGGACCTCCCGAAAGTAGTCTGGGATAATTACGGCCTAGGCCTACTAGCGAAGGTAACAGAAACAGTTACGCCGACCTCCTAACAATAGCATTTGCCAGCACAAGTACCCAAGCTTCGCAAGGGCACCCCCCAGAAGTACTGCTGAAAGTGATGCGACGTCTGCCTCAGGTACCACGGGTATTCCCCCCCGCAGTCACCTATGTGGAACCTAGGAGTGGCAACTATGGGCACCAATCCGTGTCAGAAGCCGGGTGGAACGGTCTTGAGGTCAAATTCAGCAAATCAGAGAGGGGGTATCTCTCTTCTCAGCCTTCACTTCCCCTCGCGCTTGACTCTCTGGAGGAGAGCTTTCCCGGTCCACCTAACGGAGTTGGATTTCGCTCAATTAATCAACTTCTATGTTTTGTTTGAGCGTCCTTGGAGAGTTAACTCTCCACTCACCTAATCCAAGGCCCTACAACCTAGCTAGTTGGTGTATGACACTTAAAAAACTTGCTAGTTGCTTTTAAATTATATCGCTTATTTTAATTGGTCGTTATGTTAAGTCAAAGGGATACAGAAATTAAACTTGTGGTGTTTTGACGCAGAAAAAGAAATTAATAAAAACCAAACTACATGCAAATGCAGTTATTGTCTTTTGATGAAAATAAACTTCTATACGGATTCTACGAGACTAAAAAAAAAATATTTTTCTTTTCAGATAACAAACTCCACACTCACAAAAACTATGAAAATGACTAAATGCTTAAGTGCACCTGATGCAAATCACTAAGAGCATGCAAATTCTAAGATGAAAAATCTACTAAAGCAAAGAGAAATTTCCCAAAGATCCTTCAACTTTATCTCTTTTTGGTTGTCCAGAAAGCTACTTCCCTAAATCGGAAACTCTTAATATAAAGACACCAAAAACGCTTGAAACAAGAGGAAGAAAACCAATGACAATTCCTTTCCAAAATCAAGTTGAAAACCAAAAGCAACAAACTTCAACAAAGCTTCAATAGATATAACAAAACGAAAACAAAAATGCGAAACAAAAGCAAAGGACAAAACCAAATGTTTTTGAGATTTTGAGTTTTATAAAAAGGAAGAGCTCGACAAGACCAAGAAAAACTATCAAATTCTAAGCCAAACAACTCTGAATTTCAAGCAAAAACTTCAAAAATGCTCCAAACCTTATAGGGCTAGCTAGTAGCAAGATTTATATGAGAAAAATAAGACAAGAAACTTAAACACTCAGCCTAGAAGAATAGTACAACCTTGTAGCAAACAAAAACTTCAAAGAACCTAGAAAGACTCTTCAAAAATTGCAACAAGAGCTAGTCAACTGAACTCAAGAAAACCAACTAAGAAATGGGCAAAAATTGAAATGCAAAGCAAGACACAAAGGTAGGAAAGAGTATATGAGCAAAAGCTCTCTGTTCTGATGAATCAGAACAGCCAAGAATCCCCAGGAAGAGATCTTGGTACTCAAACTAGAAATGCCAGCACAAGAAACAAGATTTGCCAAAAAAGCTAGTTTTCAACCAAACCAGAGAGAGAAAAAACCAAGGACCACTTTCTACACAATCCAGAGGATACAAAGACACTGTAGGAACAGGCCTCCACAGGCAGACAAGGCCAAAAAGCCAAAAAACCTAAAATTTCAAAATTGACCTAGGTATACGCGACTTGACAGTTTAGTAACAAGCGTGCATACGCGACTGTGCTAAAGGAAACCAGCGTATATGCAACTCCCTTTAACAAAAAATGCGTTTATACGTGTCTGTGTACAGACTAATCCGCGTATGCAAAGGTAAATAATGAAAATTAAAAAAGATCAAGCTTGGATAAGAAACCAGGACTTCAGTCCGACTGAGAAAGAGTTAACTGGACTGGAAATAAAAGTTAAAACTGTTGGAAACCTATCAAACAGCTAAAACCACCCAACATGGGAATCACAATAATGTGGTCCCCAGTGGAGTCGCCAGTTCTGTTTCAGGGAAAATCACCCTAGAGGTTTGTTGGGTCTAAACCTCCACAGAGCAGGGCATGCTATTTAGAAGGACTCACACACAACCATACTTGAATGCAAAAAACTAGTTAACAACGATATCAGAACTCACCCGAAGTCCTACGTTCGATGTAGATCCCGCGGGGTTCAAACCCCCAGCAACTCTCCTTCTACCTTCAACCTGGAAAACAAGAAAGAACGTGCACAGAAACCTAGTTGTACAACATATAATTCTCCTAAACGTTAGTGCAATCCATGTGAAATATTATATAAACCATAATAAATGCTTAAATGATAATCTTTTCACATATATAAATAAACATTAACACACGAGTTCAGGAACAAGATGGTTCTTCATTATCACGAATAGCATGTACAGTAGTAAAAGTGGAGAGATCACCTGAATCCTTCCACGATCTTCGAGCAGACCGTCGTCCGGATTCGTCCCGCCCTTGACTCGCTAAGATTCTTCCAAGACTTGTGCACTCAAGATGGCATATAAATGGATGAACATCTCCAGGAAACAAAGGTTTCCTGATATAAATCTGGGAAAGTGCAGGAGGCACGGGGAATCAGACTTGAACTGGGATTCCAACAGAGTATAATGTCTATAGAATTTCTCTCTCCCTTAGGCCATACACATGAGGAGCTTTTATACTCCCTCAAAGTAGTTTCAATCAGTTGGAAACAGTTGGCCATGTGCTGGGGTGGTTGAACTACCAGAGTAACCATCAACCCAACCCGAAAATAGGGATTTTTTATATATTTTTTAATGATTTTAATGGCATACGCGGAAAAGTACATGTGGACTTACGTATACACGCGGAAAAGTCTGGGCATATCCACGTATGGGGATTTTAACACTGTTTTTTAGTGAATTTTGTTCAAGTCTACAGGAATGGGTGCCCAAAGCCATAAAAGCAATCATGAATCATATGAAGGTGAAAAATGATGCTATAACAACAACACTACTTCTGGCTTCATCATCAAGGTGAACATCCCCAGAACTGATTTGTCTATTGTACTATCATCATCTTTTCCAAAAATATTTGAAATGCACCTCAGCACAGGACTGACTTCTACATCAAAAACCTCGATGGAAAATTCTTTACTCTCATGTGAAAACTGCTCTATATCTGGCTTCAGAAAAAATATAAATTGTTTGAACTATTGACCTGCAAGACTATCATAGTGTGCCATCAACGAATCATCAGTGAATTGGACATACGACTTTGACTCAGGGTTCAAACTTTGCCAAAGGCTGGGGTCCTTTTCTTCCACCTCTACTTCTTTAAGACTCTTCAGCTTAAGGAATCCTTGGATATCTATGGCCTGGTTGACAAATTGACACAAAGACACAGAAGAGAAATGCAGAGAGCACAGCAGCACTCCATATCATTTATTGAAGGAGAAATGTATATTTATACAATTAAGAAACAGTTATGCAGAAACTGAATCTAGAAACTGATTACTAACTAATTTAAAACTAATTCTAGACTAACCGAACGATTAATTCTTTAACACTCCCCCTTACTTGAGGGTTACATTGTTTTATTCATAATTTTTGACATTGAAATTCATTCTATATATTCGAAGTCAGAGAGAAGTCTCTTGAATTTCAACTAGATTTGGTTTTCTTATTTTCTTCTTCCAAATTTTGTAGCCTCTAAATTGTTTCATCATTTTCGTCTCATTGTATTCTTCAAACCTTAGATTCTTCATTTGCTGGTGCAGTCTTTTACTATTCCAGTCTGTCTAAGCATGTCCTGGACATCTTCAAGAAATGTGGGATGTTGCCACATATTGTCTTCTGTAGTGCGCTTTTCATGATCAATCTGCTGCAACATAATATTAGAATAATATTTTATTTCTTCAAAACTCCAATGCATGAAAATTACATTGACATGTTCATCATGCATGTCATCTTCAACATTCATATCTACATCTTCTGTGTAGATCTCATCTAGACATGGTGTTGCAAGCCATGTTTCAATAAAATTTAACTCATCTCCATAATCAATCTGTGTACTTGCACACTTGAAATTAATGTTAGAATTAAAAATATTTGCAGAATGACATTCGTTCTGGTCTTTCTACTATGCAATGAGAGCTTTCTCCTATTGTGTTTCCTTTTCTGCTTCTGCCTCTATCTCTGTTTCTGCTTTCCCTTCGCAGACTTCTTTCTTTGCTTCTGTCTCTGCTTCTTTCTTTGTTTCTTCCTTCTCTGTCTCTTCCTCTTATCAACTAACCTGTAATGCTGCAAATAGGTTGTCTTCCATTGTTTGAAGTGGGGTTACCTCACCAAATAACATCATGTCAATATCATGTTTATGTTGCATCATCTTCAACCAATCATCATTAGTCAATAAATATTCTTTATCAAAATTTACATCATCGAGTTGTATTGCTCGATTCAGCATATCATTATCAGTAAACTCTGTTGCTGGTATCACCAAGTTTTCATCATCAACAAGATCTGTTGTTGGTATCATCAAATCTTCGTTAACAAGCTCTGTTGCTGAAATCAACAAATCATCATCAACAAACTATGTTGCTAGAATAATCAAACCTTCGTCAGCAAGCTCTGTTGCTGGAATCACAAAATCTTCGTCAGCAATCCATGTTGCTGGTATCATAAAATATTCGTCCATTTGTCGCTGTGTACAGTGGGGTTCACAAGCATCTTCGTAATCTTTTTCAGCAATCCATGTTGCTGGTATCATCAAATCTTCGTCCACTTTTAGCTGTGTACAATGGGGTTCACGAGCATCTTCATTCTCTCTCTCTGTCGCTTCTGCACTTTCTTCGCAAACATCGTCCACCTATGACTGAGCACGGTGGGATTCAACAAACTCTTCATATCGTTCTGCACTTTCTTCGCAGATATCATCCACCTGTGACTGAGCATGGTGGGATTTAACAAACTCTTCATATCGTTCTGCACTTTCTTCACAGACATCATCCACCTGTGACTGAACACAGTGGGATTCAACAAACTCTTCATCTCGTTCTGCACTTTCTTCGCAGACATCATCCACTTGTGACTGAGCACAGTGGGATTCAACAAACTCTTCATCTCATTTTAGATCTGCTGCTACAAATCCACCTTCATCTTCAACTTCACCAAAAAATCTCTCAAGGTTATCTCAAGCCTCCTTGGTTGTCTTGGCATCTGAAATCAAGAGAAGTATTCTTTCATCGGCTGATTCTATTATGCATTTTAATGCATAGGCATCTTTTTGCCTTTTTATTTCCAGATCTAAAAAGGTCTGGAACATCTTCTTTTTATGCTTTAGCCTCTTGAATTTTCCCATGACCTCGTTGCTTAACTTCCATAAACAAACGAGTCTACATATGCATCAAATACCTTACTTCCGAAAACTTCCAAAATTTCTGTACTAAGACAATACTTTGACAAGACTTTCACACTTTCACTTTCTCACAATTTCAAGTTTACAAAATTTCATATCCTTTAAAAACTTAAAAATATCTTTTAAAAATTACAGCTCTCTTTTAATCCAGACAAATTTATAAAACTATCGAAGGAAAGAAACGCTAAATAGTTTAAACCAAGAGATGCGCAAAAAAAAAAAATTTGAAATGTTCATACCTATTAGACCTCCATATCTAGTCTAGGTTGAAGGACAAAAGCACGTGAAGGAGTATCCCACTCCTCCCAGTCGTCGGGCATTGGACATCTAGGAAGCCATCTCCATGCTCCATGTCCACCATCGCTATTACTTTAAATTTGTCTATATTTTGGCTGTGGCCCTCCTCGGCAATGATGGCCATGGCCCAAATATCACCATCGTCTATCCTCAGAAGTTCTATTGACTTTCCTATAAGAGGATTGTAGACAATATGCAGGTTCACCAAACGACCAATATCAAAAGATTGGATCGTTGCCAAGAAAAGGCCCGCCGCAGATGCGTGCACCCAAAAAATATCAACCTCATATTGTTTCTTTAAAAAGGTGAGAGAGAGTCTTTTCCACGTGGCAATGAAGAAGCAGTAAGCCATACAACTCAAAGAGTTCGATCTCGAATGAAACAAAACAAGCCATGATTTCTTGTTGGGAGGTGCAGCAATCCAATCATTAGTTATGGATTTTTTTTTTGATGAAAAGAGTGAAAAGAATTGAAAAATTGAAATGTTAACTGGAGCAGAGAATTTCTCATCTCAATATTACGAACTAGTTAAATAGGATTACATTGGAAACATCAGCAATAAATGACTGGAGTAAAACTGAGGTAAACTGAAGTAAAACTAAACTACCTATGACACCTAGTAGACAATAAATTAAATGAACTTAACCTAACGGACAGTGATATTAATATCTCAACATCCCCTCCTAATCTCAACTGTTACAAGTGGAGGCACTAATAATGCCTAATTTCTCTCTTTGAAATTCAAATACATTATTTCCCAATGGCTTTGTGAAAATATCTGCACGCTGATCTTTGGAACCAAGAAAAGAAAGTGTGATGTCCACATCATTGACAAGTTCGTGAATGAAATGAAAACGTGTGTCAATGTGCTTGCTCTTTTTGTAAAAAACATGATTTTTTGATAAAGAAATTGCTAAACTGTTATCACAGTAAATTGGAGTTGGCTCCTTTTGAATATCTGAAATGTCTTTCAATAATATTCTCAACCATACTGCTTGACAAGTTGTTGAATTTGCTGCTACATATTCTGCCTCTACAGAAGATATTGAAACGATTGACTGTTTCTTGGGTGCCCATGAAATCAGATTTGTTCCAAGATGAAAAACATACCCTGAGGTACTTTTGCGATCATCTAAACTCCCTGCATAATCGCTGTCTGTATAACCTGAAAGTGAACAATTTTCAGAATGTGTATAAAACAAACCATAGTTTATGGTCCCTGCAATATACCTTAAGATCCATTTTGCAACCTGCCAATGAGTAAGCTTTGGTGACTGCATAAAACTGGAGACAAAACTTGCTGCAAACATAATATCTGGTCTAGTTGCAATTAGATACAACAAACTACAAACTAGGCTTTTATATAATGTGGGATAAACAAAAGGTGCTACATCTTCTTTGCTGAGTTTGGTACCTTGAGAAATTGGCGTATTAGCTGATTTGAAATTGGTCATTCTGAACTTTTGAATGATATCAGTGGCATATTTTTGTTGACCAACAAAAATGCCATTATCAGATTGGTGAATTTCAATTCCTAGGAAATATTTCATGACTCCTAGATCTGTCATATCAAACTCTGCTTGCATTGCTGCTTTGAAATCTTCTAACATCATATTTCCTGTATAAATAATATCATCTACATAAAGACATACAATAAGAATTTTACCTTCATGAAATTTGGTATACAAAGTGGGTTCATGGCTACTTCTGGAAAAACCACTTTTGATGAGATAGGTGTCGATGCGACTGTACCAAGCTCTTGGAGCTTGTTTCAAACCATATAAAGTTTTCTTCAATCTATATACTTTATGATCTTGTCCTTTTACTTCAAAACCTGGAGGCTACTCTAAATAAAATTATTCCTGTAATACACCATTTAGGAAGGTAGATTTTACATCAAGTTGATAGACTTTCCATTTGTGTTGAGCTGTTGTGGAAAAAATGGTTCTGACTGTAGACATTTGAATAACTGTTAAATTATTCACCAAGATTATCCTTCTCACACACTATTTGAGCTTCATGCATAATACATAACCTCTTCTACTATTGATCATCAATTTGCAAAAATATAAACAATCGCATGTGCACATTAAAACCATAAAAAATCACACATATAAACACAGTATTTATGGGAAAGCTTAAAGCTGAAAACCCCCAACTATCTGTATATTATAATGATAGAGATCATGTAACAATCATTGTACAAAATCCTCACAAGCTCTCAGTACAATCTCCAATTGTTACACACTACACAAGCTCAAATCATACAAAACACATGCTCCAATCTGCTCCACCTGTTAGCCAGCCTCTACTACGCAATCCAATATGGATAATTACCAGATCCAGGTTCAAATCCCACTGGTATGTACTGCGCAATCCTCATTGGCTTCTCCATCAATGTGTGTGCAAATATCATGCACCAGTATAGTCACAACTGATAGTCACACTTGCTCTTTCACCTACCTCTTCACTGGTCTCCACTGAAACTGTCCATGCACCGAAGTTAACTGATGTATTCTTTAGTTGATTTATTAGTTTATAATTAGTGAATTAATTAATAATTAATTCACACCACTCTCACTAATTGTATCAATCAGTTAGACTAGATACAACTAGCTCAACTAAGTTAAACTGAACACAACTCCATTAACTGTCTCATCAACTCCACCAAACTCTGTCACATGAGTTCTAACTGAATTCAACCATGCAATAGCTCCACTAAACCCTAGGAATAGCGTAATTCCTTCTGTCAGCTGCATGTGCCACATCCATGCATCAAACTGAAGTGCTCCAAGAGGATAAGATAATGTTTAGAGTCCAAATATTATTAAGAGCTAATAATATTCGACATATCTATTTTTAGAATGGCAATCTAAAAATAGATTCCGCCCAGTATGTCTAAAAATAGAAGTCCATCTATTTTTCCCGACTTGACCAAACATCCACAAATAGAATCCTGCAACTCATAGAACATGATCCATATGTCTAAAAATAGACAGTCTAAAAATAGACTTTGCGCCAAAAATACCCTGTGGGCCCACTTAGTGAAGGCGACTCCTTTCCACTAAGCTCATCATCTTGTTGCAATCTCAACACTGACAGTGTCTAACCTTGCTACTGGAGCAAATTTTTCACCATAGTCGACACCAAACTGTTGTAAGAATCCTTTGGCGACCAACCTTGCCTTATGTTTCTCAACTTTCCCTTTTTCATTTAGCTTGGTCTTATATACCCATTTTAAACCAATTTTTGTTTTGTCTCTTGGGAGATCAGCTAATTACCAAGTCTGATTTTTCTCTATGGCAGCAATTTCTTGGTTCATTGCTTCAACCCACTGCTTTTCTTTAACTACTTCTTCAAAATGAGTTGGTTGAGTTGAAATGAATGCAAACATATTCTGTTGTTCAGATTCATGCTCATGTTCATACATCTCTCTAATACTTCTTGTTTTCTATCCCTCTTCTGAAGATGTTTGATCACTGGCTGAATCAGTGCTTGATGATGTTCCATTTTCAGAATGTTCTAGCTACTCTTGAATCTACAACCTTGGAGACTATGGTGGATAAAAAGGCTGATTTGAAGTTTCATCTACATGGTCAAACCAAGATTTATTTTCGAAAAATTTCACATCTCTGCTTATAATGAACTTTTTGGTAATGGGGTTGTAAAGTCTGTAGGCTTTCGACTGCTCACTGTAACCTACAAATATTCATTTCTCACTTCTATCATCAAGCTTTTTTCTGATTTTTTCAGGAACATGAGAAAAAGCTACTGATCCAAAGATTCTAAAGTGTGACACATTTACCTTGTTTCCATCCCATGCTTCTTGAGGTATTTTATCTTGTAGGCTGGATGTTGGAGATCTATTAAGAACATAGACTGCTGTCGACACTACTTCAGCCCAATAGTTATTTGTCAACTTCTTCTCCTGTAGCATGCATATCGCCATGTTCATGATCGACTGATTCTTTCTTTCTGCTACTCCATTTTGCTGTAGAGTGTATCTCGTTGTGTACTGCATTAGGATACCTTGTTGTCGACAAAATGTTTTGAATTCATTTCAGGTGTATTCTCCTCCTCTATCTGATCTGAGTACTTTCAAGAGTTTTCCACTCTGTTTTTCTGCTTCTGCCTTAAACTTCAGAAATATAGAGAAGGTATCTGATTTGTTTTTTAAAAATTACACCCATATCTTCCTGCTAAAGTCATCAATAAAATTCAAAAAGTAAAAACTACCACCAATGGACAATGTCTGCATTGGACCACATATGTCGGTGTGGACAAGTGCCAAAGGCTCTTTTGCCCTTGAGGTTGATGAGGGAAAACTATCTCTTTTATGCTTGGACAAGACACAAATTTCACAATTACAGACTTTTTCATTGATAGTAGGTAGACCAATGACTATAGATTTCTTTTGAAGCAGACTAAGACTCCTGACTGGAATGTGACCATACCTAGAATGCCATAGATGAGTTTCATCTATTCTTGATATATTGTGGACTAAATATTGGTTGGTATTTTGGCTTCTAAGGGTCAATGGAAACATCCTACTCTTGGTCTTTTTAACTTTTGCTATCAACTTTTTATGAGGATCTTTGTCATATATATAGCAGGTGTTCTTTTGAAACAATAAATCATAGCCATGTTCCATTAATTTTCCTACACTAAGGAGGTTATGTTTGAGCTGAGGAACATAATAAACATAAGGGATGTATTTGTTTTGATTCTGCTTAGTAAGAATAGGAACAGTACCTTTTCCTTCAGCTTTAATACCTGTATGATCTCCAAGCATTATCTCTGATGTTATGGAAGCATCTAGAGAAGAAAGAAGTCTCTTTTTTCCTATCATGTGATTGCTGCATCCGCTGTCGAGCAACCAAAGATCTTCAATCTATTTGTCTTTTGAGAGATGGCATGAAAGAAACATGGTCTCTGAGGATTCTCCTTCATTGTTGGAGAGATTGATATAGCCTCTATGCTGATCTGATTGTTTCTTTCTATATTCGTGTTCGTAGTGGCCAAACTTCTTACAATAGTAACATTGAACACTGGATCTGTTCCATGACCTTCCTCTCTGATTTCGGTTTTGTGGAAATCTCCACTGCTCTGTTGCATGATGATGATCAGATCTACCATTGCTTCGGCCTCTGCCTCGCTTGTTGATGCCTATGTATCCTCTACCACTACGTATGTCAAATGACAAGTGTGCTTTGAAGGCTTGTTTTGTGGAATCTTCTGTCAGATTGAGTCTTGTTTCGTGTGCCAAAAGTGATCCAGTCAACTGTTCTACTGAGAAAGTTTTAAAATCTTTGGATTCCAAAATCGCTGTCACAATCATGTCATATTTCTTCGGTAGAATTCGAAGAACTTTTTCAACAACTTTCTGATCTGCAATGGTTTTGCCAATGAGTTTGATCTGATTGACTATTCCCATGACTCTAGTCATGAACTGATCCACATTCTCGGTGTCAGCCAGCTTTAGAGTTTCAAACTGAGCTCTCAGTGTTTGCAATTTAACCGTCTTCACTGTATCATTTCCTTGATACGCAGCTTGCAAAATATCCCAACATTCTTTTGTTGTTGTCGCACCAGTTATTTTGTCAAAAATAGAATCATCGACTAAATTTTGTATCCATAATTTGGCTCTGTGCTCCTTCTTTCTGAGTTCAATAGCTTCATTTCTCTGATTATTGGTCATGGCCACCCATGCTTCTTGGGTCGGCTGTACATAAGCAATCAGAAGTGTGTCCCAACAATCTTGTGCTTGTAAAAAAGTCTTCATTCTCAAATTCTAGAATTCATAATTTTTACCAATCAGATATGGTGTCTGTGGCAAAGAACTTGAAGAGGTCATTATTTCTTCAAATGCTAATATGCGCCTTCTGTAAATCTTCTCTAATTTTTTTTTTTAAAATCTCTTTTAATGACTTAAAAAAAAATCCCTTAAAACCCTTTTTTAAATTTCTTCTTCAAAAAATACTTTCTTCTTTTTAAAAAAAACTTCACCTTCACCACATGCTCTTTATAAAAACCTTTGAACAAATTTTAAGTTTTTTTTTATAAAAAAAACTTAAATAAAAAAAACCTTTCTTTATATAAAACTTTCACCCTTTTTTTTAAATCACGTAAAACTTTGAAAATCACGTAAAAGGGTTTCACCATTTTTTTAAATCGATACCTCTTATGTAAAATTTTGAAAATCACGTAAAAGGGCTTTCACCTTAATGCGGGTAAATTCAAAGAAATTTTTTTAAAAGGCTTATGCAAGGCAAAAAACTGGGCAGGTATGCCTTGTATTTTCGCGCCAATCTCTTATTTTGGCGTGTTGGTGTGAGTATTGGTCTAACAGAGGTGCCAACCAACTTCTCAACTCTACTACTTCTTTTTGGCTCTGTTGCTGCTCTTCGGGGAGGCTTATGCAAGCTAGCTCCGATACCATGAAAAGAATTGAAAAACTGAAACGTTAACTGGAGCAGAGTAACGCATTTGTTTCAACTCCGAACCCACTTTGCTCTCTACTGCTCCAACTTGGCTCTGTTGCTGCTTTCTGGGGAGCAGAGTAATGCATTTGTTTCAACTCCGGACCCAATTTGCTCTCTACTGCTCCAACTTGGCTCTGTTGCTGCTTTCTGGGGAGGTTTATGTAAGTGGCTCTGATACCATGAAAAATTGACAAAAAGATACAGCAGAGAAATGAAGAGAGCACAACAGCACTCCATATCATTTATTGAAAGAGAAATGTATATTTATACAAGTAAACAGTTATGTAGAAACTGAATCTGGAAATTGATTACTAAATAATTTAAAACTAATTCTAGACTAACCGAACGATTAGCATTTTTTGATTCGCAAATAATTCTAGACTAACCGAACGATTAGCATTTTTTGATTCGCAAATACTGTAACTTTGGAATTGCATTATTCTTCGAAACGGGAAACTGTCCCAACCTGCCAAAATCTTCTATCATGAGCATTTTCAGATTCGGAAATGTCGTAGCTGTTCCAAACTCGTTTGGAAACGCTTCACTCTCTTCGTTCCCTGACAAACGTAGTTTTCTCAGATTAGGGATTTTTTGTAGGCCTGTATATTCTACACCAGAGATATTTCCATCTAAAACCAGCACCATGAGGTTCTCAAGGTGAAAGATCCATTTGGGCACCGAACAGCTATGTAGATGAACGCGCTCAAGGCGCTGAGCGATGAACTCCATGTCATCAGAAAGATCGAGGCAACAGGAACTTAGAACGGATTTTTAAACTTGTGACCCTCGCATTCCTCTACGATATCCATGGCACGGTACAGAAAATCCTAAACTTTTTTCAACCAGTTAGTGGTCGAACTGGATTACCTCATCTCTCTCACGTCCATCAACATGGTTTTAAAGGAATTGAGCTTATCACAAATGAACTCTAAATTCTCTCTGAAATTGATAACCAGAGACAGCTCTTGAAATATTTTGTCAGCGAGCAACGAAGACAGTTTCTCAGTAAGTGTGCTTACAATAGTGTCTACCATGTTTCCATATTTTCTTTGACAGAAAAATACTCAGGCAAGAACATACGTAACTATTGAGGATCCTCTCTGTGCGTCTGAGCAACGCCATGATCATAAGATTAAATAATGTTTCACTTCACACTTCAAGCCGTTGAGGGTGGACACGCAAAAACTGTGAGTGGTGCTGGTTCATGCGTTGTTTTCACTTCACCCATAATTGTACGAGAGAATTATTTATTATGTTCCTACTCTACTACACATATTTACCGTCTTCTTCAATTTTATATCTGGAAATGCTTACCACGGTCTTCATTTCTAACGTTTTTCAAAATCTTCCACCTGGTGACTCCACAAATCCAAAAGACCTAATGACTCCACTGGTAGAAGACTCTGAACTGGTTGAATAGACACAGTGACCTCTTTCTTGATTTATAAAATGATTCCAAGGATACAACGAAGGTATGCCCCAATGAGCAGGGAGCATATCCCTAGATTCCCACAAAAAATTCCTAAAGTAGATTGGTTAGGAAACTTACCTACCTTTCAGGGCGAAAATTTTGATAACCCCTTGCTACATCTCATCAAGTTTCATATACATGTGTGGAAGTTCAAGGTTCAATGGCACGAAGACTGCCTAATGAAAATGTTCATGGCAACATTAGAAGGAAAAGCTAGGAATTGGTATGAATGGTTAGAACCCAAAAGTTTGTTTTCTTTAAAAGACATGCACCAAGTATTTTACAAGAATTATAAAGGAAACTCTCCATCCTTGTCATGGGATTGTTGTGATCAATCTCAGAATATTATACAGTACCTGTTAGATATTGATGTGGATTTGGTTAATATGCATCCCGAAGATCTGTTAACAACCATTCAAGAATTTCGTATGCATCTTAGCTATCACAAGAACATGGATGAAACAACTGAGGAAGAAAAAATTCAAGAGACCTCAGATATTCCTCAAGATATTCCTGAAAAATTAGATGCTGATCCATCATCCCTTACAGTTGAGGCTCAAGAAGACATCCAGCCTCAAAATCAATCTTCACAAGAGACAGAGATCTGTTGTACTCCTATTCAAAGGAACATAGAAACATCTTCCCCTTTGACAAAAAAAGAGATAGATCAGACTATTTATAAATAGTCGTTGTCTGAAAATTTCTGCAAAACGAACACTCCTGCCCATTCACATAATGAACTTTGTTGTAAAGATTCAGAAAGTTCTTCTGTAAATCAAAATAAAGAAAGACTTGCTGATAACCCAGTATGTTTGATTGGTAGTATTACTTATATTTATGATTCTCCTAACTTTGATCTATCTAGTGATGATGCTTCCCAAATAGAAGTTAATTTTTGCAGGGTCATCATTAGTATATTTATGGGAGGAAGATCAGTTCCTTCAAAAAATTAATGAACCAGTGCAGACTATCTATGATACTGATGACGAAATTTTTCAAAACCTAGAAGTAAGTGAAGATTTATTGGATCTTTGCTCTGCTTCATCTCAGATCATCAGTGATATTTTCCAGGTGATTGGGAATCAATAGAATTTCAGCTCAAAGGTTGAGGGGGAAAGCAATGAAGAAATTTTTGAGCAAGTTGAAACCAAGAAGCCTTCTCTTGAAAAAGAGTAAGCAATAGAAAAAAACCCTGCTCCAGAATACATTGATATTTTCACAGAGCTCAGCCTATTAAATCAGAATATCTCAGAGCTACAAGAGGACAACACTGTAATATATGATGAGTCCTCTAGTTCAGATAATAATGAATATAAGGAAGTTTTTCTTCCTCAAAAGAATCTTTGCCTTAATCCAGTGGAGAAAAAAGAGATGATCCTGGTTGAAACACATCTTCCAAACACTCTTGACCAGGCACTATTTCAATATCCCTATGCTCACTTCTTGAAGGAATTTGCAGAAGGGATAAAGGTCATTAGGAGCAGTGTATTACCAAAGGCAACATGATTATTTAGCACTGCTGCTAAAAAACAAAAAGAATGGGAGTGGCCCTGTTTGTCCAGCCTGCCCAAGGAGATGAAGAAGGACCAATCATGGAATTATTTGCTAGATTAGTTGTACTGGAAAAGAGAGTTCATCAGCTAAAACATGTGAATGTTCCAAGTTATATTAGGTTAGATAGGAAAGCAATAAAGCTCAGCTTTGAGCATTTAGTTAGTTGTTGATTTTTGTCTTGAAAGAAAAAGAAAAATACAAAAAACAATAAAAAGAGAAAAGAGGGCAGATTGTAAAACAAGAAAGGTATAGCCCCATGCCAAAAAAGAGAAACAAATCTGAAAGTGTGCAAGCTCAAATTCCACTCCTAAAAAAAACACACTTCTAGTTAGACAAACAACTTAATCTTGACTAACTAGCTCTAAATTTTCTGCTGATAGGATAGTGAATTCGATTTGCCAAACTGTTTAATCTTGGCTTATCAGTAGGTAGTTTAGGATAGAAATCAGAGGTTCAAACATACTCAAAATCTGAACCTAACATTTCAAAAAGAGAATGACTCAAATCTGTTTTGTTTTCTGAGTCAAAAAGGATAAAAATCTGGTTCTAATTAGCTCAAAATCTGAACCAGATGGCAAAGGAGAAACAGCTCAAATAAAGTCAAAACAGAGCTGTAAAAAGATGAAGGAAGTGCTTTGAATTTTTAGATCTTAAGCCTTCATCATTTTGTTTTAATTTTCTACAAATAATAATCTATGTGAAGCTTGTTTTTATGCCATAGATCAGCATCAAGTTAGACTATTTAATCCTGACTTGAATGCTTTTTAATTTTCTGTTGTAGAAATTAGAGAATAAAAATCTATTGGACAGTTTAATCCCAACAGATAGTAGGATAGGTAGAGAAGCATCTGAAATCAACTGTTTAATCTGAGTTTAGGGAGCAATAAGGGGTAGAATTAGATTAGTTTTATGCTTTCAAAAGAATAAAATGTTGTAAACGATTTTGCCAATCCAAGTGCACTCTAATGAAGAAAAAATGTTAGATCAGTAGGATTGGGTAGGTAGAAGCTTGTACTGATAAAGATCCATTATCTTTATGGTTGCTAATATGTTTTCAAAGAAAGTCATCTCAGCAAATGAAGGGCAGCCCAATGGATGAGGCAACTAATCAGCCTCCCAGAGAATCCAAGTCTGAAAATTCTTGATGCCTTCAAGAAGGCATCATCCCCAAGTGGAGCCACTGTTAGCCAGCTATAAATTTTTTTATACCAAATGCTGGCTAAAACTCTTTGGAGCCTTCAAGGAACACATTTTATGACTAAAATTGTTGGCTCTTGAAGACTCTTGAAGGCCTCCTGCCTCTGTCCCAATCTTCACTACTGTGCCTTTTTCCCCTTCAGAAATCCTGCTGATTCCCAAGGAAGAATATTGCTGCAAACACCTTTTTCCTTTTCCCCTTCTCCCAACACTAATATCATATTTAACCCCTTCATATCCCACGAAACCCCTCATTTTCATGTTTTTCCCCTTTTCCCTTTGTTCAACATCCCTTGGTAAGGTTTTAAGACTCCCCTTTGGCCTTATCGAATTTTTTAAATTCCTTTGAAAACCATTAAAATGCACATTTTTATGTATTTGGGACTTAAGCTCCCTTGGGCTAAGTCTTTAGTCCTCCCTCCCATACGCCCTGGCGCCAGAACCAAGCGCCAATTCTCCAAGAGCTTATCGGGTTGCCCTTAGCCCCTCCTTTTCTAGCCCCCGGTCGTATTATCCTCCATACACCCCAAGGTCCTGCAGTCGGGCGCCAAGCCGCTTCGTGAAATAATATTTTAAACCTTGGTTTATATTAAAAAATTGTCGGTTTTTATTATTTTATAAAATTTCTGCCGGTTCCAAATTTAATCCGCACCGTCGATCTAATATGCAGATCGATGGTGCGGAGTCCGTCTCCCCGGTGGTCCCCACATTCCACTCACCTGTCCAAAAACCGCACGGTATTCATCGCACCGCCTTTGGGCAAGGGCGGGTTTTTCCCGATCGACAACGATTCCATATGCTGGCTGACGCGTGTCCTGCACACTGTTCATAAAACTTCTGTCCATCGCGCGTTAAAGTTCGGACGTGGACCCCGCGCGATATTGATGCACGCCATCCAATCTGAGGCCGCCCATCCAACGGCTATCGCTCACTGGAGATGCCTGACAGTTAACCAGGCTACGGCGCGGTCATTCAAGCATCTTCGTCATCGATATGATCTGCAGATTGACGGCCCACGTTTTATTGCCCTGATTCCCCGTTTTGACTTTTCGCCTCCGCTCCTGACCGTCGATCTCTGCGCGATTGACAGCTCTGATTTAAAATATTCTTCTGCCTTCTCTATGAATTCTCCCGATCATCCTCGACCGTTGGATGATGCCATCCAACGGCCATGATTCCTCCACATGCCTTCTGTAGCAGTAAACCTATATATGCATGGATTTTATAATATTTTCTCGTATTTTGCAGGGATTAGTCATTTTTTTCGCTATGCTTGAAGACAAATGAAAGGCAAAAGGCGACGATCCTCCTGCCTTCGATTCACCAAAGAAAATCAATCACAGGGTTTAAAATTCATGTTTCATTGATGATTCTTGAGGAATTGATGCCATATCGCCCCTACGCAGCCCTGCACATTCGCAAAAACACAATGAATCAAGCGCAGTCAGAGAATTATCAGTGCCAAAGATAAAATTATCAGGACAGAGAATTAAAGATAGAGTTATGGGGATTACGGCTGAAAAATGTATTATCAGAAGCCTAAACCACAGTTTAAAAGAAAATCATGACTGTTTTATCAGAAAAGAGACCTCCACTGTCACCTTAGGGGCTAATTAAAACTTCCAACCACCGCAGAGCCACCTGTAGCCTCAAAGCAATCAAAGAAGGTCGAATTTATTACCAGACCAAGAGATATTTTGCATCAATACAACTGAACAGTTATTCCAACTAAAGGAACTTATTGTAAACTGTCAGTGGAAGTTAATCCCAAGATAAAAAAAGGCCTTGAAGTTAAAAAACTTTTTCCAGCAAGCCTAATAGTTAATGTAAACCAATTAATACAGGGGAAATATCAAAAATCTTCTCTATTGAGCCCCTCAAAGGTTGAGAGACAATGCACTGTATTGATTGAACTTAGAAGATATTTTACCCCATCTTCACCTCCTCATTCTTCTATAAATATTACTGGAGAATATAAGAAAGTGGTTGGTTGGTTGTTGGTTGATCACTAGTTGTAATATTGAAACTCTCTGAAATAAATACATAGTCTGTTGAAGTTGAAGAAGAAATTGAAGTCTTGGAAGCCCTGATGATGTTGTTGCATGCTTGTGACTGAGAAGGATCTATCATTGGATCCATGAGCTTGGCTGTTGGTGAAGTATTCTGAACTGTTTAATGTCTTCCCCTGTTTTCATTATGTTCCATAATATCTTACTACAGTAGGTTGAAAGTTTTAGGCTAAGAAATGACTCTTGGAAGCACCTTAAACCTATTCATCCTCCATTGTTTTATGTTTTCTTCTGCTGAAGTATTTTAGAGTCTTTAATCTCTCTGTTTAGTCTTCATGCTCGTTTATTTCCTTAATATTTCGAATAGTTGGTTTTAGCATGATTTATGGTTTTCCCAGCTTGTCTGCTGCCACTCAAAAACTGTTATTGAAGTCTCCCTTTGAAATTTCTTGTTTACAGTGAATCAAGGAGGTCTGTTCCGATCTTGCCCTTTGTCCTTGCTTAAATAGTTACTTTGAAGGTCTTTATAGTTGTAATCATAGATGTGTTAGGTGTTCCCTCTTCTATGACCGCAATTATCAGTGAATCTTTTATGTTTTCTAAGTCATTTGAAATAAAATCTTTGAGGAAATAGGGTGTTCTCCGAATCTTAGATTTAATTTTAAAAGTTGTTTTGGAATCATGGTTTGCTTAAAGGTGTGATTTTTAGAATTCATGGTTAGCCCTGTCTATCAGAAAGCTATTTATTGTTCATATTTTGTTTCCCAATTCCCTTTGTTGAGAATTAAACTTTTCTTTCCAAATCATTGATGTCCATCTCATTCCAAAAACCAAAGGATCCTGTGGCCAAGTTAGATTTGCCCTCTAATATCCCATATCCATTGATAAGTGTGTTATGACCTCTTCTTGATTCCATTTCCCAATGAACCATATGTTTCTCCATTCTGTGTATCTTTCCTAGACCTTTCATGTTATGCTGTATCAATTCCATCCAACCAAACAATCAAACAAACACCTGCACTTAATAACTAGTCTAAAATCAATACTCTAAGCACACAATATAAACCCTTGCAAACAAATATTTGAGAGATCCCTCTCTGAGAACAGGAGGACTAGATCCTGGGACTCTAAATATTGGTTCTGATGTTGCCTTGTCTTTTGATTTGCAAAACTATCAAAACACGGGACCCCAACAGAAACTATAATTTTAAAATAGATACACCTAGTGAGAGTAGAGGTTAGGAAATTATAATAAGAATTATTACAAGATATCACTCACAGTGCAGTTGATTGTTCATTGTCTGCTATAACTATAATTTTAAAGAAGACATACTTAGTGATATAGACACCACCAAGTGAGAGCAGAGGTTATAAAATTATAATGAGAATTATTTCAAGATATCATATTACTCATAGTACAGTTAATTGTTTATTGTTTGGTGTAATAATTGTTTATTATTTATAAACACAATCAAACATATTATGAGGGATGGTGATGAAATTGACAACGGTCTCATAACAAACCATAACGGGCACATCCCCTGGCAAGATAGACTCTGAATAAGAAAGAAAACAAAACAATGTGATTACTTACAGGATCATAGGCTTCTTGAAGAATAAGATCCAGAGAAGCATTTGTAACCCCTAAAGAAACACCTCTCTCTGCAAGATGAATCGCTACATCTTTCATGTGTATTCTAGCAAATTTTCTGAGCTCATCACGAGAAAGAGGATCAAATACAACTATCTCATCAAGTCTATTCAATAGCTCTGGCCTGAAATGTCTTCTAACCTGAAAAAATATTCAAAGGCATGTCAAAGCACTGCAGCCAACTTCGTGATAAAACTATATGAAAAATATACATACACAGAGTCCAGGAGAATGAAACGGCAGGTGTATTAGCAGTTGCCGAAATGCAGAACTAAAACGGTAGGTGTATTGGCAGTTGCGGAAATGCAGCTACTAAAACGATAGGTCTGTCGATAGTTGCAGGTGTGTGGATTGTTGCTAGTATTTTCAGACTGATTCCATGGAAATATACTAGAAACCAGTGGTATGTCAAACCTAGAAGGTAACCCGAGAGATTGTGACCGTCAGATTAAACAAGTAACAGGTGTTGTGCCTAGATAAGAAGTGTTGACGAAAAAAAATTTGATCTCTTTAATAATAGAAGGCCTATCGGCCTAAATATCTAGGACATGTGGCACTCCATGATAAAGACACATGCTGTGTGGATTTGAGTTTTTCAGGTGGTCAAGTGGGCCGAAAATAGGTGAAATGTGGCACCACTCAGTAATTGACATGTGCCAATTGGTACAAGTGGTAGACAATTGGCATGCTCAAACAACGAGGTGATGCAGGAATGACATGAGGGAAAAAATATTAGAAAAGCCCCAAATCTGGAGAACTAAAGCTCATCACCAACCTGAGATTGACAACTTTACATGATGTAACCTATGAAATCGTAAATGGAGAAATCATAGTAACAATAAATTAACCTATGTAAAAATAAAGTCAGATTCATCCTGGGAGTGGTAATGGGAGAAATCATAGTGAAGAACAAGAAACATGCAGAGTTGCTTACAATCAAATAGATGAAAAAAAACATACAAAAAACCTAGATAATAATCATGAACAAGCTTAATATTGAATTATGAGCTGTAAAGGAACTTACAAAATGTGACATTGCGAACCTGGTCAAGCGCACAAGCAAAAATATCCTGGACATGACCCTGGTTGACAAGTTGTATTGCTCATGATGCAAGAGGATTTGTACCTGCATTGCCAAGTCAATTAAAAACCATCATTATCTATACAATAAATACAAGTAATTGATGTAGTATTTTTTACTCTAAGATGCATTCTTATGATAATGTTAGAACATATGTTGAAAATGTCAAAACATACCTGAATAAGCTCCTCTTCGTTTCAAGAACAATTTATTGGAGTCGCATGAATTTGGAACAAGCCTCCCACAATCTGAAAGAATAGCAACTAAGTCAACAGTGACTTTTTTGTTGCTACGCTGGATCAAGGGAGGTTTGCTCCAAGATTAAATCGCTCCAATAAATTATTCTCTACTAAACAGGGCCAACCACGTGAAGGTGGAAGCTCTTATGGCCCCTCCCCCCCCCCTCACATCACTCTCAATTCCCCAATACCCAATCTATATTTCATTTTTTACTTTCATGAGCATAAAAAAAAAAATTCAATAACTAATTAAAAAACAATTCAACAAAAAGTACGCAAGGAAACATTGCAATTAATGCTTGACATAAAAATAGTATGATAAATGAGTTTTTTATATAACGCAAAAAACGTTCCAAGTATGGTAACGTTTGTCTTATAATAATACAATATTTTACATTATCAAATTTTCCTTTTCTTCTTCCTATTTTTAAAGCTCCTAATTACATCATCAATATCATCATGCTCTGCTTCTGTTTCGTGCCTTTCGACTCGCACTGCTGACCTAGATGAGTAGTCACGATGTTTGCTCTCATCCAGTGACGGGGCATCGCCTACAAAAACAGATAATATTAAATTTTAATTGTCAGTTTTTAAATATCATTGAACTAGTTCGGTAATATTAATAAAAAAAATTGCAATGAGATTATTTACCTGGTGCACCAATTTTCGCCATTGGGACTGTTGCCCTGTCTTCCTCTCTGGTGGTAAGATCCTCAAGGGAAACATTCTCTATCATTTAAAAAAAAAACGTTATAAGGACAACCATCAAGGTATAATTAGAAAAAATTATAAGTGGAAATTAATTACCGTCACGGCCCTCACTGATAGCAGCATTGTCGGCCTGGTCCCCACTACAATGATCAGGTTGCACGAGAGGATCATCTACATCTGGCTCTAAAACCGGGTTATTTGCCTCGTCGGTAGTGTTGCTCCCCTGATTTAAACAAAGTTGTTAGACATTAAATTTATGGACGAAAACAAACATATTGAAAGGTTAATGTTTTACCTTATCAGGCATTCTGGATCTTGGGACCTGCCCCAAGCTTCTGCGACGTTCAACTATGGCTTGATAGCCAAAATGGAAAGCGATATTTTTATCTTCCTCTGTAGTTTCTGTTCCGAAGTCATCACCTTACATTACATATGATTGTGTATTTTTAATCATATTTGATAGGATTACAAAAACGTTGGAAGGCGATACAATTAATTATAAGATGTTTAGCTACTTAATTACAATTCTTGCGGCCAATTTCAAGTAGCCGCCCTGGCCTAGCTTGTGATGGCCCTTTTTTTCAATCCTAGCTTTGGTTGCCTTTGAGGTGTCAAGCAACCTAGCATCAAAAGATTAAAGTCAGATATGACGTAGCACACTTTTATTTTAGACATAGAGAAAATTAAAGCTATTGAATTAAAGTTGTAATTTACCTTGCGGGTCCAGTTGGCATTTTTCCTTCTTTCTTTGCCCTTTTCTCTTTTCCGTCATGGATGAGCGCTCTCCACTCACTCGAACTGTGGGAGTGACGTATCTAGGGGTTAAATTAATTGCGTCCCCATAGGTGTCCCCTGTATATTTCAAATATTTGTCCCCATGGTTAATGTTTCCGTCTCATGTGCCGACCCCAAAGGGCTTCTAGATAATCTAGGCCATGTTGACCTGGGGAATTACACCTTGTACGTATGGTTGGGCCAAAAATTACCAACTCATGGCTCTCCAAAAACCTGTAGAACTCATTGTTTCCTACACAGAAAAAAAAGATATTATCATTAATTTAAAAATAAAAATCATGATAAAATATGTTTTAGATAGAGTACATGAAATATTTAAAATAATAAAACTTACCTGGGAGTTGTACGTGCTTTATAGGGACACCTTCATCGTTCACCATCAACGTGCCATTAATGGTCCCCGTGGAGCTGACATGTGTAGCTCCAGGAAACGAAGTCAACAGGTTGGCTAATGCTGCTTTAATTGCCAACGTTCACGGTTGATTTGGTGGGAGTGGTTCTGCTTTGGCAGGTGTTTTTGGCCGGGCACCCATGAGTAGAAGGAGAGGGTTTCGGCAAATTTCTTGCTTTTGTGTCCGTTCACCACCACAACACTCGGGTTCAAATAAGGTTAAACATACAAAAGAACTTTTTGTTAGTTTAGTCATTGTAAAAATTAAAAATCAAACTATCACAATTCATCTCATGCAGAACAAAAAAAATATCCTTTTGACTTTTTATTATTACCTGATATGTTTCTAGCTGGGTCATAAGTTGTTTTATCCTCTCTTCTGTTTCAGGTGTTTGAGGCGCGTCTATCAAAGTAATCAAATTTCCAACCTTGCATTTTCTTGCCTTTTTTTCGCAACAAGAGCACTCGGAGATAGGGATGAAGAAAGCTCTTCCTCATGAGGGAATCATCGTGCGTACCATGGTTAGGTGTCTGCATATTTGAAAAAAAATTAATATTGTTTCAATTATGTAAATAACTAAAATACTTGAAGATAGAGAAATGTCGGCACTTTACATGTTCTTCCGCTGGCCTCCTTTCCGCGATCATCCCGTCTTCGGGTTGTTCCCGTACCGCCCGATCGACCGCCACATTGCAAAAAAAATTATAAATGCAAAAACTTGAAAACAATATCTAACTTGAAAAACACAAAAATGAAAACTGAAATAATTTATAATAAGACACCGAAAGACAGTAGTTAGAGTTTCAAATATGCCTTGCATTGAATTCGACCTCGAAAACATGTCATTGCACATTAAGGCACCCAAACAAGAGACGAGTTGACAATGAAGACCTTATTGAATATATTGTTGGAGCAACTTCTAGTAAACTTGTTGTGAAGACCTTGAGGACATTTTTTGGAGCAACATTGTTGAAGTCGATGGTATAGCATTGTTAGAGACGATCTTGAAGGGCCTTGAAGTGAAGCTTTTTGGAGCAACTATTGAAAAAATACTTAGAGCATTTAAGTAAGGCACTTTCTATCTCCCATCACCTTTTTCTCCTTTAAATATCCTTTAAACGATTTTGTTGATATTTAATGTTTGAAATCACGTTATAATTCCTTAATTATATGTGTTTGGGGACTTTCCTTTGAAATTACCCAAAAATACTCTAGTAATTTTATCTTCGTGATGCATGTACCCGACCCTATTGTTCAATATTTTTGATTGATAGTAGTAAACATAGAGAGTTAGGGGGCTCTTGACTTGGTTTGGTTGGGCCATTAGATCCCTAACATCTACTAGGGAGAACCCCCTTGAGTTGGAGTGAGAGCTAGCCCGAAGTGAAAAGAGGTTGGTGAGGGTGACAATGGGGCTATTGAATTACACATGGTATCACACTTTAGCTTTAGGACTTTATCTTGAGAAGTGCTGAGATTTTGCTATATCAATTCTCAAATTGTTTACAACACTATTGTTAAGAACTAATAAGAAGTGATGTTGAGGGGTTTTTTGGCATAAGAAACTGATACCATTTAAAAACTCAGGGTTCTCCTACCCTTTGGCATTCCTTCACTCCTGGACCTAGGGGCACACAAGAATAATTTCACACTAAACCATGCAAACTTAAAAGTAACTTAACAGATCCATAAAGTAATAATAATCATAATTCCTAATTTCCTATTGTACGATATAATGCAAATTATTCAAACATGAAGCAATGAAGACATGCAATGTCTAAATTTCAAGATTGATGAACCAATAAAAGAACTTAGAAACTACAACTTTGATTCAATACTTTGTGTCCTAACTTCAAGAAGGAATCTAGTTTGTAGTACAGAACATGCATCGTGTATTATCAATTCTTAATTGACAACAACTAAAGGTCATATACCTTATCAATTCCTTCCCATTTTGTGTTTTTATGTTATATTTCTTATAAAAAGTGTCAAATTTCTCTCAAAGTAAGCAACCACCGAAATAAAATAAAAAATAGTTGAGATATGATTGAGAAATGAGTCATTATTTTCTTGAAAGGATCTTCACGATTTCTTTGGTTGTTTTTTCATCTCAAGAAACAAGAAAATGACCTAAGAAACTATCGCGATGTAAGATATGAAACAACACATGAGTAATGGCTATTTTCAAAGCCAAATGATGTCCATTGAGGACATGGTTTCCTTTATTTGGTTCCTATTTCATAGGAGTTTTCGAGTAGAAATGGAACTTTGTTGTACCATTTCAAGTATTAAAAAGGGAAAACCTTCTTTTTCCATGGGAAATAATTTACCTTTCCTTTTTCAAGATAATCTAAATCACAAAAAAAATATGAACTATACTACACACTATTCTTTGGATAATGGAAAGTGGAAAAAGGAATATCCTACACAAGTGATGCACACATGTACATGAAATACTAATAGATTTTTGTAGTTGAAATGCAATGCTTGTTTTCATTTAAATGTAGGGTTTTTGAAAGCTGTGGAGAAATAATGGCTACCAATTTAATAAGCATTTCTTTGGGAAAAATTTAAATCTTTAGTATTGGGTGATGAAGATAATAGAGGGTATTGAATCTTGATTCTTGACATTGTGTTTAACTTGAATAACTCAAATGATTATAAATATCAAAGGGATGAGTTCTTTTTTCAAGTATGTCACTCAAAACTCTTATGTCAAAGCATTGTATGATGGCTAGCATTTGCTTGTTCTCTCTTCAGCTCAATGTAAAAAGTATATTAATATATTGAAGCACGAATGATAACTACAATTGTTTTTGCTTCTCATAATATATCCAAATTTCCCAAGATTATGAAAAGTTTTCTCAAGTGGAGCTATTGGTTATCGATGAAGCATGCCCGCAATTTCATCGCTTGTTGTAAAGGCTTTGCTCTAGACATATTTAGTGTTTCTATGCTCTACCGTAAATGGGTAATAATTATAAATGAGCCAACCACAATCACGCATTTTGTAACCATTCGGTTTCCCATGGATAGTGATGATGATATTAACCCTATATATTAGTGACCTATATCTATATGAGAATGATCTCAACATTGACCTTGATATGGTTGTATGGATGTGACTTTTGGTATGTCATCGAAAAATCCCCCAAATATCGTAAAATCCCAACCGGGAGAACTAAAGCTCATCACTTTCGATCCCGGAGTACTACCCTTGTGATAAAGTTGATGACTTTCGATCTCCCATTCTCTACCACTTTGCACTTCACCTTCAATATAGATCGTACCAAGGGCAATTCATTGCCGGGGTGTTGAGATGGATGAGTTTGTCGAACTAAAAATCCATAGCTTAAACTTCATGAAACTCGGTGGAGTCAAATTCATGCAAGCACAAACACATCTTACACATCCTCTTTGAAACTCATTCGAAAGAACATTGGAAGACATCTAAAGAGAACCCTATAGCCTAACACAATCCAATGTAATTGACCAAAAAAACCCAAATAGAGTCAACCCTACTATAGGAGGAAGGCTTATGCGTAAGAACTTACCATTTTGCAAGAGCCGAGGGCGAATGCCGAGGGCAAATGATGTTCGCAAGAGCTAAGGGCAAATGTTGTTCTCGCAAGAGCCGAGGGAAAAATGATGTTCGCAAGAGTTGAGGCGAATGCCGAGGGCGAATGCGAGTCCGCAAAGAGCCGAGGGGTGAATGCCGAGGGCAAATGCTATTTCTGCAAGAGCTAGGGGAAAATGCACGAGTGATATTTCGTACGTTAATGTAGTTTTTAATAAAATCATTTTTATGTAGCGTACATTTTATTTTTTCATTTCAAATCATTTTTATATACATTTGATTTTTGCATTTCTAATACAAGTGACAAACAAATTCCTACAAGAGGTTGAAATTTTTACTAGAATAGCCATGAAAGACTAATTAAAATGGCTTAACATGCAAGTGGATCTTCAAAATAAATGTAATTGAAGGTTCTCCCCACTAAATTTTTGCAAAGTGCTTACATTATTTAATTTATCTAGGATATTTTTTTGTATTACACAATTTAAATTAAATAATGAAATAGTTGGGTAGTCTTATTGTTTCAAATTAGGACACAATTTTCAAATGGTGATGAAGTTTCATGTGATGATTAATCGACAATATTCTCCTTTCCTATCCTTGAAAAAACTATACATAGGTTCCCCGCTACCACATGAAACCCTAACTCATGTAGCAAAGATAGGACCAAATCCTCCATTTTTTCCCGTCCTAAGGCATTTCTGCACGTATTTGACGACTAGAATTTGTGGATTCCCGTTTTCGTGATGTGCTAGGAAAGGATAAAAGACTTAATTTTGACGTTTGAAATTTTTTTTCAAAAACGTTCTTACGCCTTTAATTTCCACTTACCAATAATTTTGCAACACTAGTCCTCTTCGCAATTGTAATATCGTACTCAAAAAAGTAAGGAAAATTACTTTTTTTGGCTCACTCAAAAATTAAAAATTTAATAAAGGAATTACCACTTATCATTATTGATATTTTAAAATTAGAATCAATTTAGTTTTCCCCTTCCTATTACAAAAATTTCACAAATCCTTTCTTTTACATAAAACACCAAAGAAAGAATAAAGCCCGTTGCCCTACAAACTTCCAAGGTTGTGATTAGTGAAGCAGTGAAAAAGTACAACTATAGCACTAAAAAATTAGAATGCCAATCTACCCCAACATGAAGTAGTGTTAATATAGCTAGTGGCTTGGCTTGATGGTCAAACAATGAATTACACAAGTACAAAATAAAAGCTAGGGCATCTAGTTCCTTACACTCGCACTCTCGAGGCATTTAGACTTAGACCAAGCTCAATATCGATTCCGAGGAAACTAGATTGGCTCATTAACTCGCCATATTTTAATTTCATAAGGTATGTTTGAAGTTTGAACTTCTAGGGGTAATTTATTATTGTGAAATCATAGTTATAAATTATCTCTTATTCTCGTGAGCAATGTAATCTATTAATTGTAAGCGTATTCATTAAAAAAATTGAAACCGATTTTAGCATGAATGATGACAATTTATATATTAATTGGTTTTTTAAGAGTATTTGTATTATGTAGGAGCAATCGGGAAAAGAAAAAATTAAGACTTCATTTTTCTGTTCTCCTTATTTTATTGAGGTTGAACTGGAGAAAATTGAATATGAATAGTGAGTTAATTGTAAGATCAATGGGCCAAAGCCATACATCAACATTGACCACAAAGTTGGGGAAGTATAAAAAGCATGGATATTCATGCAAGTATAGTTATTAATGTAAGATCAAAGTTAACTCTTCCATTCACTAAAGAAATAGAAGGCAAAGATCTAGCATCAACTGAAACTCACGTGAAAAAGTAGATGAAAAATGTACAATCATCCAATGGAGAGGTAATCTATAATTATCCAAAGAAGACTCTTTGGCTATGCCTTGAGACTAAACTAATTCTCAATATTTTTTAATAATCATCCATTGGAATTTAGTAGGAAAACCATAGTAAATCATTGTCCAATGGCCATGCAAAAAATATATAAAAAATAATATTTGTTGGTTGTTTTTCAATAGGTGGGACCATGATGGGACCACCGAGAAGGTGGGGGTGTTTTTTTTAATCATGGAAGTGAGGTTTAGTAGATTGATAGTCAAGTTACCTTTCCCTATAAGTTTTCTCGATCAAGTTATTCATTCATTGAACTTTGATTCATTCCTACTGTTTTGATACACAATCCAATCCAATTGAGTCTTGAGTCTTCATTGAGAATGGAATTCATAAGTTGTCAAGAAAGAAGTTATCATGCACATGCACTCTTCTTTTCTTGGTATCTTTGTAACTATGTTCAACCTGAGTTCTATATTTTTAAATTATCATAATAGTTTGTGATTATTAGGCTTTTATTTTGTCTTTTAAGAATTTTAATTAATTTAATTATTATTAATCATTATATATATATATATATATATATATATATATATATATATATATATATATATATATATATATATATATATATATATATTAGTTATTAAATCATAGAATTATTAAACTTTCGAATTATTAAACTTTCAATGGTACATCAACTTTCATATATGAGAAAATAGATATCGACAAATGGTACATCATGGCTCTGATTAATTTCCGTCAAAGAATTTCAAATGGTATAACATTTAGGCAACAGTAATCATTAATTTCTGAAAACATAGACTAATTTCTCTGGAAGCTTGAGATTTCTTTGGCTTGTTATTATTATAACTACATAGACATAATTAATAGAGAGATTGAGGAAAAAAAACAAATCTAGCGCTTAGTCGCCACTACTCAACATGATTTTGTGAGAAATAATACATAGATTGATTTATCTGAGTGCCTTAGCGTTCTTTGGCTCATTATTTAATCACGACAACAATAAAAAATGCACTGAGGATCTGTTCTTAGTCCGATTATGCAATTTTTATAAGACAGATTATGCAATATTAATAATAAACATAAATTTATTGCAATTTAGGAAAGCTCAGTTCATGTTTTTTTCTTTATATTGGAAGGTTACTTTCTTTTGAAGTAATTTTTAGTAGATCATAGCATATATTGAGGAAATATTAGTTTGACAATAATCATTTATTTCTCTTGAAACTTTAGGTATTAAAAGTCCATGACATGATATATCACACTCCAAAAATCCAAAGAAAATGGAAGAGCATTCAATTTTTTTTAATCAAAATTTTATTTGGTGAAGGGTTAATTTATTATGAGAACGTCTATTAATGGAGTGCAAAAATTTAAAACGTAACGTTTATTGACTAGAAAAATAATGACCAAAAACGTCAAAAAAAATTGTGTGACGGTAAAGAGAAATTCAAATTCCAACCCACTCGCACGCCACGTTGGTGAGTGGAGGTTATTCACTTTTTCATTTATGACTTTTACCAAGTTACTCATGTTACCAATATTTTTCACATGGCCTCACTTTTTAGGTGACTACTTATTGTACTTCTTCTTTATAAAGAACAATTGGTAGATAATTGTATTATTTGAAATCTATAACAAATCCAGTACAACAAAATTACAACAAATAGAAAATTATGCAAAAAAATTCACCAGGGCACTAATGTGGATACCCTATCATTTATTAGATCCTCATAACTTACCAACACCTACTATATTGGTATACACATAATATGGCATTTACCTGAAGTATTTCATATGTATATAGAAGTAAAATAAGTTGTATGACAATTGTTATGAGTGTATATAAGATGTGTATTATAGTTTATATTTCAATTTTTTCTTAAGTAGCATGCATGTCGCGGTTCATATAGTGACTACAATTACCAAATATATTTCGTTGAAGATGTGAAGATGATCTCTCATTAGGTCCTAATTACTTAAAGCATCATTAACTAGCTTTCCAAATGAATAAAATATGTTAACAAATTAGTAAAAACTAGGAAAAACAAATCATGCTTTAAAAAAATATGGCACAATGAGTCACACTCGAGATTTATTTAATTACTCATCAAGTGTCGCTACAACATATATATGATCACCATTACCATAGAAATGGGAAATGTGACCATCATTTTTGGTTTCACCAATGACATTCCACATCATGAGCATTGTTTAGGGTTGATTGTGTTGATTTTTTTTAAACAAATCATTTATACATTTTATGGAAATTATAGACACAATTTATAATCACATTACAAGATCATGATGTATGGATATTCCTTATCATTTCTTAGATACTCACAACTTACCAACACCTAATAGATTGATATACACATCATATGGAATTTACCCCCTAGAATGCCACATGTATCCTAAAACAAATTAGTTGTATGGCAATTGTTATGGTGCATATATGATGTATACTATGGCTTTTATATTATAATTTTTGTTGAAGTAGCATACAACAATATACATAGTGATATGAGAACCACTCTCTAGAGTATACATCGATTTTGTACACATGGCTTTTCGGGTTTGCTTTTAAGATATATCATCGTGGTGATGGTCACATGATTATATAATGAACCATTAAGTTGAACTATGAAGTTATTCATCACAACACACACACACACATATCGATGAATTAATAATTTTTCTCATATAATTTTTTTTAATCTATTTTGAAAAAAAAATTATATATAATTATTTCTAAGAAGAAAAGAGATAATTCCTTACCATATCTTTCGTAAAACATATAATAGCAAGAAAAATTAATCTATTGAAATTTCATTTCCAAAACATATTCATGGAGTAAAATGAAGATTAAAAGGAGATATTCATGGATTTACCTATAACATCACCTCATAATTAAGAATGTAAATGTAAAATATTGATGATACATAGGTTAGGAGAAAATTAATCTATTGGAATTTCATTTCCAAACATATTCATGGAATAAAATGATGATTAAAAAGAGATATTTATGAATTTACTTATAATGTCACCTCATAAAAGTGTAAATGTACAATATTGATAAAATTTATTTATATATGATAAATAATAAACCTTTATCTCACATGTATCATATAATATTATAAACAAACACATCTCTATAATATGCAATAAAAGTGAAATTACACAATCCACATGGAAATAAGACTTAGTTCAAGCAAAAGAAAATAAAAAATAAACCATAAGTGACACGGATTTTTCAAAGGCATATAAGTGTCGTTATACCGACGGCGGCCAAAGCATCACCATTGCGATGACTGCCTCCAAACGTCGCAATTGCGACACTTAGACATTGTGTCGCAATTGCGATGTTTGGAGGCAGCCGTCACAATAGCGACGCTTTGGGGCATAGTGTCGCAATTGCGACGTCTTCCTCCAAATGTCACAATTGTGACACTTTTTCTAAGTGTCGGTATTGCGACACCTTTCTCTAAACGTCGGTATAGCGACGATTTCGGGCAGGATTGAAAAAATTTGGGGA
Organism: Pinus albicaulis; assembly: GCA_034641835.2. Classification (NCBI taxonomy): domain Eukaryota; kingdom Viridiplantae; phylum Streptophyta; class Pinopsida; order Pinales; family Pinaceae; genus Pinus; species Pinus albicaulis. The sequence continues at coordinate 1,968,328,215 of CM076578.1, read as the reverse complement.
AATTTCCGACATTTGGTCAAAAGTGTCGGAACCAAGTGTCGGAATTTCTGCCAAATGTACTAGTGTATTGGCCAACCATGTTTGCATATGTTTATAGACTGGCCAGAAGTTGTCAGAAGTGTCAGTTGTTTGCTGAAAATAAAAAACTTGCCCCATTACCTCTCATCCCAGTATTTATTGAAGAACCTTTTAGGCAATGGGGATTGGATTTTATTGGAGAGATCAATCCACCATCAAGTGAAAATTTCAAGTGGATTCTGAATGCCACTGATTATTTTAAAAAATGGTTTGAAGCAATACCCACTAAGAAGGCGAATGACCAAGTAGTGATGAAGTTTCTGGAGGAAAACATTTTCAACAGAGTTAGATGTCCATTCAAAATTGTGACTGATAATTCTCATGTATTCAACTTTTCTCATTTCGTTAATTTTTTTCAAACACATAATGTGATTTTATCACATTCCACGGTGTATCATCCCCAAGGGAATGGATTGGCAGAGTTTTCAAATAAGACATTGGTCAAAATCTTGAAGAAAACAATCACCAAGAATCAGAAGGATTGGGATATGAAGTTGAAGTTTTCCCTCTAGGTAGTTCGAATCACTACCAAGAGATCTACTAGGAAGCCTCCCTATGAACTGGTTTATGGAACTTAAGCACTATTTCCTACTCAGCTAGCCAAACCAGTGATTTATTTCCTTCAAGAAGCTCAGGAAGAACCGAATGCTCTGGTAAGAATATTGAACAAAATAACTGAATCAATTGAAAATAGAAACAAAGTCAGGGATAACTTGATTACATATCAGGAAAGGATGAAGTCTATATTTGACAGAAAAAATAAAAAAATAAAAAAAATTCTCTTTCAAGTAGGAGATTTGGTACTAAGATGGGACACCCGATGAGAATAAAAGGGGAACCATGGTAAATTTGACCCTTTCTGGTATGGTCCATACAAGATCTCCGAGGCAAGTTCAAATAATGCATTCATTTTGGAAGATCTAGATGGAGAGATAGTACAACTTCCTGTGAACGGGCAGTATCTGAAGCATTATTTCCAGCATTAAAAGTCAGCATTCCACCATTGTAAATACCAGATTGCTCATTTTTTATATGTCACCAAGAAATATTTTACTCGATGCCCTATGGATAAGGCACTAATCTGCAGTTCTTAGCGCTTCCGTGGAAAAAATCATTATCCCCAGGTGGAGCCAGATGTTGTGGCTCATTTGCATTTACCTTAGAAATATTTTTCAAAACACCAAAAAAACATATATGATAGAAAATGTAAAATTTTGTGTGTCATAAAAGAATTTTGATTTATATATTGGTACATTAACATTACGTGATGAGATGTGAAGGTGGGATGAGTCGGGCTCATTCACGTACAGAACAGTTCAAGAGTTGGACCGATGGGTACATTCACAACATTGCACGTCGAACATGGTCGATTCGGGCTCATTCGCAAGCTTAGGAGGGACCATCGTGGCTGAACACCGGATAAGCTCAGCAAGGTTACACTGTGGAGAAAACAAACTAATTTCCCAAAGGCGGAGAAAGGGCACATTTCCCTTAAACACTTAAGAGTTTTGGAGAAGGCACAAAGGGAAAAACGGATGGCCAGGATCAAAGCACAGAACTAGAGTGGAGAGATAGACAATGGAGATTAAATTGAAAACCGCAAATTACAAGTTTCAAAGGATAGGCACGCGAGGAAAGTGATAAAATCGTTGAAGTGCGACGTGCGATGCCAAGTGGGACCCGATCGCATAGCACACATTGCAGGTTTTAAAAGATAAGTGTTAAGGAAAAGGTTAAAGTCAACGAAATGTGAAGTGTGAAGTGGCAAGCTGATGTGGTAGACGATGTGGCCCTAGCCCGCATACCGCACAACGAGGGTTCTAAAAGTTAAGGGCGGAGGGCAAGTGTTATAATCGCCGAAGTGCGATGTGCAATGCAGTGGGGCCCGATCGCAAATCATGAATCACAAGTTTTAAAGGATCACCAGGGAGGTGAGTGATAAGGCTGCCGAAATGCGATGTGCACTGCCACGTGGGACTCGATCGCATAACGCACATCACAAGTTTTTAAAGATAAATGCCAAGGAAAAGTTAAATATGGCAAAATGTGAAGTGATATGTTGGCACAGACATGATGTGGCCGCAAGATGAAATCTAAAGGATTTCAAGTCCGAGCTTATGAAATTATGCGCCATCTTATGAAGAAATAGGCAGAACGCGGCAAAAAAACTAGGGTAAGTGACCCAACGCAGATCAAAGGAAAAGAGGTAGAGTCGGGTAGCAGGTGATATGATTAACATCGTTTGAAGCACAGGGGCATAGGTAGAGTCGGGTATAAGAGCGTATAGCGGCCCTATTGGGAGAATGACAGCTAGGTCAAGTCAGGCACTGAGGCATCGTTACAGAGCTGTGCAGCTGCTACATCATAAACAGAAAGGACACATTGACACTTCGGCAGGATGCATCAGCAACATCAGCTTCAGCAAAACGAACAATATTTCCAGTTTTAATTTGTTTTCTCAAGTATGATTGTAGAAGTAATCTTAACAGTTTAGGTAGTCGGATAGTTTCAAGAATTTCAGGACTTACAAAGCAATGTGATGTATTTAAGTATATAGAAATAAAGAAAGGAGGTTCTGAGTTTTTGGACCTCTGGAGGATTGTTAATTTGGTACTGAATTTTTTGAGAAATAAATGAAAGAAGATCAAGTTTCCTACAACTGTTTATGTTGATATTTCTTTCGAGTTTCACTCTGTGTTTATTCCTCTTTGAATGAAGTGAAGTAATGTAGTTGTCAGTCTCTTAAGTACATCTGTAATTAAGAGTTAAACAACCTTAATTTGTGCTCCTTCACCTCATCTCTTCTTTCTTCACAAAATCCTGATGAAACTTTAAAGTAATAGATTTTGTGTTTGCAACATATTATTTCGAGTTTCCTCTCTCTCCATGAATTTCCTCTGAAACTTAAAAGTGATATATTCTGTTGAACAACATAACACTTCAAGTTTCCTTTACAGTTCTTCTTTTCATTTCATTCGGATATCAACAGTTTATGACATTGTGAAGGCTTTCATTATATTAGATTATTGAGTGTATTAAATAATTAGATTCCAAAGGTGTTAAGTAGAGGCCATTTGATATTATAATTGTGACATACATTTACAAAATGTCTTAAGCATTGATTCCTTACCATAGCCAAGGGATTGTTTCTTGAGATACAACATCTTCAACAATAGTAATTAATTATTTGCAATGTTATGATGTTCTTTTGAATGTGTAGTTTCTCTACACTTTACTTTCAATACCCGCCATAACATTTTGTTTTCAAATTTATAATAACAATTTATAAACCATTTTGTTGTCAAATTTATAACAACCATTTATAAACCACAATATAAACTAAGTAGATAAGAGGAAACAGAGAAAGTTGAAATGAATGACACTAGCTTATCCCACAAACTTCTATTGATTTCTGAAAGTTTATTCCACAAAATTTACAATTAAGAGTTCTTATTGTTTTCCTATTTTTTAAAATATAATATAATCCCTGTCAGCTCACCAACGGTTGTTACTTTCACATTAACATTAAAAAGACCCAATTTCTGTACAATGTAACCCTAGCCAACTATTTTTTTGACATTAATTTAAATGGTTTTCCCATTAATGTTACAATAAAGAGTTCTTATTATTTTCCTATTTTTTAAAATATAATATAATTCTAGTCAGCTCACCAATTGTTGTTGCTTTCACATAAACATAAAAAAGACCCAATTTGTTGATATTAATTTAAATGGTTTTATCATTAATGTTACAATAAAGAATTCTTATTATTTTTCGTATTTTTTAAAATATAATATAATCCTAGTCAGCTCACTAATTGTTGTTGATTTCACATTAACATAAAAAAGACCCAACCTTTGTACAATGTAACCCCTCGCCAACTATTTTGTTGACATTAATTTAAATGGTTTTCTCATTCATGTAAATGGTTTGCACCTCCTAAAGGTTTTGTATACACAATAATTTTGTGTACAATATATCTTTATATACACAGTAATTTTATGTACAATACATCTCTCACTGTATGTTTTTTCTTACAATATAGCTCTCACTGTATGTTTTGTCCTGCAATATAGCTCACAATATAGCTCTCAGTGTATGTTATGTACAATATAGCTCTCACTATATGTTTTTTCCCTACCGCCTGTTGCCTAAAAACTGTAATAAATAATCAACTAGATTAAATAAAACTAGGTCTATCATTTTCTTGGTAGTACCTTTCAATTTTTTTTTTACTCCATCTTCATCAACCTGTCCAAATACATCACCCCGATCGAAGAGAGGAATTGAACCTGTGATGAGTGTTATAACAACCCGCCTCATCACCGTTTAACCAAGACCTCACGGACCATTAGTTCTAGTTTTTAAAAAAACATATAAGCAAATAATTTAATAGCATATATTCTAGTTTTAATAAATAAATTTTATAACTAGATATCATAAGTGTTAAATTTATTAGAATGAATATGGAAATAATTTAGGAAATATTTTCAGATTTGAAATGAGTTGGAGCTAAGTTGAATTAGAGATAAATTAGGAAATATTTTCAACCTTCAATTGAGTTGCAGCTAAGTTGAATTATAAATTTGTGGCTGAGTTGAATTAGAGATTTCTAACTATCTTCATCTCACATTTGTCCAGAACTGTTAGACTAAATTTACCATCCAGCCAACTTGAAACAACCTTTCTTGCTATGGAGCTACCCCTATTCTTAAATTCCTTCGAGTTTGTTATGATATAATATCATATTTACATTTGCAGTACTTTATCTAGGTGCATTAAATTCCTTATCTAGGTACATTAAATTACTTCCAGTTTGTGATGATATAATATCATATTTACATTTGTAGTACTTTAACTAGGTTACTTTTCCAGAGTTTTCCTAAAACATTTTTTAGTGACTTTTAAGTTAAATCAGATTAGAAATTTAAGTAATTATAATTTTAAATTGTTAAATCTAAGTCGTAAATATCTTCAATATACCAAATCTATTTCTACATTCAAAATTATAATTTAAATGACAAAACATCTCATCATTAATATAATAAAATCATGTTAATTAAAAATTAAAAATTCACCTACACCTTTATACTTTATTTACATATTAAATAAAAAAATTTACACCTTCTATATCATCCAATACCCATCAACCTTTTCCAACTAATCATAAAGTAATTTCCAATACTAACATGGTCAAAACTATTTCCAGCTTTTTCCAACTTATCACCGGATAATCCCCTGTTCCCTTTGTTTTCTCACTTCTGGCTTAATTAACAAACGTTCCAATGATATCACTCAGATTCTTAGAGTCGATCTGATCCACCAACATTCCATAGGGAATGGTGATATCATTATTCAAGTAATTGAGATCTTGAATGTGGCCCTGCCTTAGTCATGACATAAATATTATAATGACCAAGTTGTGATTGGATATTGTTTGGAGTTTTTTTATTAGTTTATAATTTACATTTATTTCATTTTAATTTAATTGTATTTAATTTATTTTAAATTTTATGTAATAGCAGAAATAATTAATTATTTTATATTAATTTACAATATTAAACAAAAGTTTATTGACTTAGTAAGTTATAAATAAATTATTGTCTTTATGTTAATATCTAATTATTTTTAAATATTAGATGTCATTTTTGAAGATTTAACTGTTGTAAGTCATTCAGTTATGATTTAAATTGTTGCAGAATCTCTTTGTGTATGCATTATAGTAGTTCATGAAAGTCAGCATCCTACTATCATTTTAAATTATTTTATTAGGGTGAAGTAAACTCCTTGGTTGCTAACTTATTGAAAACAATGTGGCATATCCTTGAGGATTTAACTCTAAGTTAATACTAGTTAAAATGAAAAGGCATCAATTTCAAAATAATAGATATTTGTACACAATATAATAGTGCTTAAGATATGGCATTAATTTCAAGAAAGTTTTGCTCAATATTTGGAAGACTCTAAGTTAATACTAGTTAAAATGAAAAGGCATCAATTTCAAAATAATAGATATTTGTACACAATATAATAGTGCTCAAGATATGACATTAATTTCAAGAAAGTTTTGCTCAATATTTGGAAGTTCTAAACTAACGTTCATATTTGAAGTATATAGAAAAGGGAATAAATATTAAGAATCATGTTCAATCTTAATAACCAAAATCTATTAAAGTCATAGAGAATTGGTTTCAGAAGTACCACCCACATGAGACAAGCAAGCAATGACCAAATGTAATTGAAATACCAAGCACATAAGGCAAGCAAGTAGTGATCTAATTTAATTGAAGTAAAGTACCAAACACAAGAGAAAGCAAGAAATTTGTACCAAATACAAGAGCAAGCGAGCAATGATCAAATTTGATTGAAAATGAAATGAAAAATAAAGATAATATATTGTTTTTAATTGAAATATATATTTTTTATAACTTTTCATTATATAAAAGTGACATAAATATATGCTCGTATAATTGAACTGAAGACCAACCCTTCAAATTTCATGAAATTTCATCACTGTTCCCCACATGGTTCTCTGTCTCACGCCTCTCTAACTTTGTCCTTTTCCATTCTTCCATTGATCGCCTTCTCTTCGATCACCTCCTCCGAATGGGTTTATTACTCTGATATTAACATGGCGATCTTTCAAACTTTGCCAAAGGATGAGGTCCTTTTCTTCCACCTCTACTTCTTTAAGACTCTTCAGCTTAAGGAATCCTTGGATATCAATGGCCTGGTTGAGAAATTGACAAAAAGACACAGCAAAGAAATGCAGAGAGCACAACAGCACTCCATATAATTTATTGAAGGAGAAATGTATATTTATACAATTAAGAAACAATTATACAGAAACTGAATCTGGAAACTGATTACTAACTAATTTAAAACTAATTCTAGACTAACCGAACGATTAATTCTTTAACACTCCCCCTTAATCTTGAGGGTTACATTGTTTTATTCATAATTTTTGACATTGAAATTCATTCTATATATTCGAAGTCAGAGAAAAGTCTCTTGAATTTCAACTAGATTTGGTTTTCTTCTTCTCTTCTTCCAAATTTTGTAGACTCTAAATTGTTTCATCATTTTCGTCTCATTGTATTCTTCAAACCTCAGATTCTTCATTTGCTGGTGCAGGTCTTTTACTATTCCAGTTTGTCTAAGCATGTCCTGGACATCTTCAGGAAATGTGGGCTGTTGCCACATATTGTCTTCTGTAGTGCGCTTTTCATGATCAATCTGCTGCAACATAATATTAGAATAATATTTTATTTCTTCAAAACTCCAATGCATGAAAATTGCATTGACATGTTCATCATGCATGTCATCTTCAACATTCGTATCTACATCTTCTATGTAGATCTCATCCAGACATGGTGTTGCAAGCCATGTTTCAATAAAATTTAACTCATCTCCATAATCAATTTGTGTACTTGCACACTTGAAATTAATGTTAGAATTAAAAATATTTGTAGAACGACATTCGTTCTAATCTTTCTGCTCTGCAATGAGAGCTTTCTCCTATTGTGTTTCCTTTTCTACTTCTGCCTCTATCTCTGTTTTTGCTTTCCCTTCGCAGACTTCTTTCTTTTCTTCTGTCTCGGTTTCTTTCTTTGTTTCTTCCTTCTTTGTCTCTTCCTCTTATCGCCTAACCTGTAATGCTGCAAACAGGTTGTCTTCCATTGTTTGAAGTGGGATTATCTCACCAAATAACATCATATCAATATCATGTTTATGTTGCATCATCTGCAAACCAATCATCATTAGTCAATAAATATTATTTATCAAAATTTACATCATCGAGTTGTATTGCTCGATTCAACATATCATTATCAGTGAACTCTATTGCTAGTATCACCAAGTTTTCATCATCAGCAAGATCTGTTGCTGGTATCATCAAATCTTCGTTAACAAGCTTTGTTGCTGAAATCAACAAATCATCATCAACAAACTGTGCTGCTGGAATCATCAAACCTTCGTCAGCAAGCTCTGTTGCTGGAATCACAAAATCTTCGTCAGCAATCCATGTTGCTGGTATCATCAAATCTTCGTCCATTTGTTGCTGTGTACAGTGGGGTTCACAAGCATCTTCGTAATCTTCGTCAACAATCCATGTTGCTGGTATCATCAAATCTTCTTCCACTTGTAGCTGTGTACAATGGGGTTCATGAGCATCTTCGTTCTCTCTCTCTGTCACTTCTGCACTTTCTTCGCAAACATCATCCACCTGTGACTGAGCACGATGGGATTCAACAAACTCTTCATATCGTTCTGCACTTTCTTCGCAGACATCATCCACCTGTGACTGAGCATGGTGGGATTTAACAAACTCTTCATATCGTTCTGCACTTTCTTCGTAGACATCATCCACCTGTGACTGAACATAGTGGGATTCAACAAACTCTTCATCTCGTTCTGCACTTTCTTCGCAGACATCATCCACCTGTGACTGAGCACAGTGGGATTCAACAAACTCTTCATCTCGTTTTAGATCTGCTGCTACAGTTCCACCTTCATCTTCAACTTCACCAAAACATCTCTCAAGGTTATCTCAAGCCTCCTTGGTTGTCTTGGCATCTGAAATCAGGAGAAGTATTCTTTCATCGGCTGATTCTTTTATGCATTCTAATGCATAGGCATCTTTTTGCCTCTTTATTTCCAGATCTAAAAAGGCATGGAACATCTTCTTTTTATGCTTTAGCCTCTTGGCTTTTCCCATGACCTCGTTGCTTAACTTCCACAAACAAACGAGTCTACAAATGCATCAAATACCTTACTTCCGAAAACTTCCAAAATTTCTGTACTAAGACAATACTTTGACAAGGCTTTCACACTTTCACTTTCTCACAATTTCAAGTTTACAAAATTTCATATCCTTTAAAAACTTAAAAATATCTTTTAAAAATTACAGCTCTCTTTTAATCGAGACAAATTTATAAAACTATCGAAGGAAAGAAACGCTAAATAGTTTAAACCAAGAGATGCGCAAAAAAATAAAATTGAAATGTTTATACCTATTAGACCTCCATATCTAGTCTAGGTTGAAGGACAAAAGCACGTGGAGGAGTATCCCACTCCTCCCAGTCGTCGGGCATTGGACATCTCGAAAGCCATCTCCATGCTCCATGTCCACCATCGCTATTACTTTAAATGTGTCTATATTCTGGCTGTGGCCCTCCTCGGCAATGATGGCCATGGCCCAAATATCACCATCGTCTATCCTCAGAAGTTCTATCGACTTTCCTATAAGAGGATTGCAGACAATATGCAGGTTCACCAAACGGCTAATATCAAAAGACTGGATTGTTGCCAAGAAAAGGCCCGCCGCAGATGCGTGCACCCAAAAACTATCAACCTCATATTGTTTCTTTAAAAAGGTGAGAGAGAGTCTTTTCCACGTGGCAGTGAAGAAGCAGTAAGCCATACAACTCAAAGAGTTCGATCTCGAATGAAACAAAACAAGCCATGATTTCTTGTTGGGCAGCAATCCAATCATTAGTTATGGATTTTTTTTTTGATGAAAAGAGTGAAAAGAATTGAAAAACTGAAACGTTAACTCGAGCAGAGAATTTCTCATCTCAATATTACGAACTGGTTAAAGAGGATTACATTGGAAACATCAGCAATAAATGACTGGAGTAAAACTGAGGTAAACTGAAGTAAAACTAAACTACCTATGACACCTAGTAGACAATAAATTAAATGAACTGAACCTAACGGACAGTGAGATTAATATCTCAACATCCCCTCCTAATCTCAACTGTTACAAGTGGAGGCACTAATAATGCCTAATTTCTCTCTTTGAAATTCAAATACATTCTTTCCCAATGGCTTTGTGAAAATATCTGCACGCTGATCTTTGGAACCAAGAAAAGAAAGTGTGATGTCCACATCATTGACAAGTTCGCGAATGAAATGAAAACGTGTGTCAATGTGCTTGCTCTTTTTGTAAAAAACATGATTTTTTGATAAAGAAATTGCTAAACTGTTATCACAGTAAATTGGAGTTGCCTCCTTTTGAATATCTGAAATGTCTTTCAATAATCTTCTCAACCATACTGCTTGACAAGTTGTTGAATTTGCTGCTACATATTCTGCCTCTGCAGAAGATATTGAAACGATTGATTGTTTCTTGGGTGCCCATGAAATCAGATTTGTTCCAAGATGAAAAACATACCCCGAGGTACTTTTGCGATCATCTAAACTCCCTGCATAATCGCTGTCTGTATAACCTGAAAGTGAACTATTTTCAGAATGTGTATAAAACAAACCATATTCTATGGTCCTTGCAATATACCTTAAGATCCATTTTGCAACCTGCCAATGAGTAAGCTTTGGTGACTGCATAAAACTGGAGACAAAACTTGCTGCAAACATAATATCTGGTCTAGTTGCAATTAGATACAACAAACTACAAACTAGGCTTTTATATAATGTGGGATCAAAAAATGGTGCTACATCTTCTTTGTTGAGTTTGGTACCTTGAAAAATTGGCGTATCAGCTGATTTGAAATTGGTCATTCTGAACTTTTGAATGATATCAGTGGCATATTTTTTTTTACCAACAAAAATGCCATTATCAGATTGGTGAATTTCAATTCCTAGGAAATATTTCATGACTCCTAGATCTGTCATATCAAACTCTGCTTGCATTGCTGCTTTGAACTCTTCTAACATCATATATCCTGTATAAAGAATATCATCTACATAAAGGCATACAATAAGAATTTTACCTTCATGAAATTTGGTATACAAAATGGGTTCATGGCTACTTCTGGAAAAACCACTTTTGATGAGATAGGTGTCGATGCAACTGTACCAAGCTCTTGGAGCTTGTTTCAAACCATATAAAGCTTTCTTCAATATATATACTTTATGATCTTGTTATTTTACTTCAAAACCTAGAGGCTCCTCTACATAAAATTCTTCCTGTAATACACCATTTAGGAAGGCAGATTTTACATCAAGTTGATAGACTTTCCATTTGTGTTGAGCTGTTGTGGACAAAATGGTTCTGACTGTAGAAATTTGAATAACTGTTAAATTATTCACCGAGATTATCCTGCTCACACACTATTTGAGCTTCATGCATAATACATAACCTCTTCTACTATTGATCATCAATTTGCAGAAATATAAACAATCGCATGCTCACATTAAAACCATAAACAATCACACATATAAACACAGTATTTATGGGAAATATTAAAGCTGAAAAACCCCAAATATCTGTATATTATAATGATAGAGATCATGTAACAATCATTGTACAATCTCCTCACAAGCTCTCAGTAAAATCTCCAATTGTTACACACTACACAAGCTCAAATCATACAAAACACATGCTTCAATCTGCTCCACCTGTTAGCCAGCCTCTACTGCGCAATCCAATATGGACAATTACCAGATCCAGGTTCAAATCCCACTGGTATGTACTGCACAATCCTCATTGGCTTCTCCATTAATGTGTGTGCAAATCTCATGCACCAGTATAGTCACAACTGATAGTCACACTTGCTCTTTCACCTACCTCTTCACTGGTCTCCACTGAAACTGTCCATGCACTGAAGTTAACTGATGTATTCTTTAGTTGATTTATGAGTTAATAATTAGTGAATTAATTAATAATTAATTCACACCACTTTCACTAATTGTATCAATCAGTTAGACTAGATACAACTAGCTCAACTAAGTTAAACTGAACACAACTCCATTAACTCTCTCATCAACTCCACCAAACTATGTCACATGAGTTCTAATTGAATTCAACCATGCAATAGCTCCACTAAACCCTAGGAATAGCGTAATTCCTTCTGTCAGCTGCATGTGCCACATCCAGGCATCAAACTGAAGTGCTCCAAGAGGATAAGATAATGTTTAGAGTCCAAATATTATTAAGAGCTAATAATATTCGACATATCTATTTTTAGACCGGCAATCTAAAAATAGATTCCGCCCAGTATGTCTAAAAATAGAAGTCCATCTATTTTTCCCGACTTGACCAACCATCCACAAATAGCATCCTGCAACTCATATAACATGATCCATATGTCTAAAAATAGACATAGTCTAAAAATAGACTTTGCGCCAAAAATACCCTGCGGGCCCACTTAGTGAAGGCGACTCCTTTCCACTAAGCTCATCATCTTGTTGCAATCTCAACACTGACAGTGTCTAACCTTGCTACTGGAGCAAATGTTTCACCATAGTCGACACCAAACTGTTGTGAGAATCCTTTGGCGACCAACCTTGCCTTATGTTTCTCAACTTTCCCTTTTTTATTTAGCTTGGTCTTATATACCCATTTGACACCAATTTTTTTTTGTCTCTTGGGAGATCAGCTAATTACCAAGTCTGATTTTTCTCTATGGCAGCAATTTCTTGGTTCATTGCTTCAACCCACTGCTTTTCTTTAACTATTTCTTCAAAATGAGTTGGCTGAGTTGAAATGAATGCAAACATATTCTGTTGTTCAGATTCATGCTCATGTTCATACATCTCTCTGATACTTCTTGTTTTCTATCCCTCTTCTGAAGATGTTTGATCACTGGCTGAATCAGTGCTTGATGATGTTCCATTTTCAGAATGTTCTAGCTACTCTTGAATCTACAACCTTGGACACTGTGGTGGATAAAAAGGCTGATTTGAAGTTTCATCTACATGGTCAAACCAAGATTTATTTTCGAAAAATTTCACATCTCTGCTTATAATGAACTTTTTGGTAATGGGGTTGTAAAGTCTGTAGGCTTTCGACTGCTCACTGTAACCTACAAATATTCATTTCTCACTTTTATCATCAAGCTTTTTTCTGATTTTTTCAGGAACATGAGAAAAAGCTACTAATCAAAGATTCTAAAGTGTGACACATTTACCTTGTTTCCATCCCATGCTTCTTGAGGTATTTTATCTTGTAGGCTGGATGTTGGAGATCTGTTAAGAACATAGACTGCTGTCGACACTACTACAACCCAATAGTTATTTGTCAACTTCTTCTCCTGTAGCATGCATCTCGCCATGTTCATGATCGACTGATTCTTTCTTTCTGCTACTCCATTTTGCTGTGGAGTGTATCTGGTTGTGTACTGCATTAGGATACCTTGTTGTCGACAAAATGTTTTGAATTCATTTGAGGTGTATTCTCCTCCTCTGTCTGATCTGAGTACTTTCAAGAGTTTTTCACTCTGTTTTTCTGCTTCTGCCTTAAAATTCAGAGATATAGAGAAGGTATCTGATTTTTTTTTTTTTAATTACACCCATATCTTCCTGCTAAAGTCATCAATAAAAGTCAGAAAGTAAAAACTACCACCAATGGACAATGTCTGCATTGGACCACATATGTCGGTATGGACAAGTGCCAAAGGCTCTTTCGCCCTTGAGGTTGATGAGGGAAAACTATCTCTTTTATGCTTGGACAAGACACAAATTTCACAATTACAGACTTTTTCACTGATAGTAGGTAGATCAATGACTATAGATTTCTTTTGAAGCAGACTAAGACTCTTGACTGGAATGTGACCATACCTAGAATGCCATAGATGAGTTTCATCTATTCTTGATATATTGTGGACTAAAGATTGGTTGGTATTTTGGCTTCTAAGCGTCAATGGAAACATCCTACTCTTGGTCTTTTCAACTTTTGCTATCAACCTTTTATGAGGATCTTTGTCATATATATAGCAGGTGTTCTTTTGAAACAATACATCATAGCCATGTTCCATTAATTGTCCTACACTAAGGAGGTTATGTTTGAGCTGAGGAACATAATAAACATCAGGGATGTATTTGTTTTGATTCTGCTTAGTAAGAATAGGAACAATACCTTTTCCTTCAACTTTAATACTTGTACGATCTCCAAGCGTTATCTCTGATGTTATGGAAGCATCTAGAGAAGAAAGAAGTCTCTTATTACCTATCATGTGATTGCTGCATCCGTTGTCGAGCAACCAAAGATCTTCACTCTGTTTGTCTTTTGAGAAATGGCATGAAAGAAACATGGTCTCTGAGGATTCTCCTTCATTGTTGGAGAGATTGATATAGCCTCTGTGCTGATCTGATTGTTTCTTTCTACAGTCGTGTTCGTAGTGGCCAAACTTCTTACAGTAGTAACATTGAACACTGGATCTGTTCCATGACCTTCCTCTTTGATTTCGGTTTTGTGGAGGTCTCCACTGCTCTGTTGCATGATGATGATCAGATCTGCCATTGCTTCGGCCTCTGCCTCACTTGTTGATGCCTATTTATCCTCTGCCTTTGCCTCTGTCAAATGACAGGTGTGCTTTGAAGGCTTGTTCTGTGGAATCTTTTGTCAGATTGAGTCTTGTTTCATGTGCCAAAAGTGATCCAATCAACTGTTCTACTGAGAAAGTTATAAAATCTTTGGATTCCAAAACTGCTATCACAATCATGTCATATTTCTTCAGTAGACTTCGAAGAACTTTTTCAACAACTTTCTGATCTGTAATGGTTTCGTCAATGAGTTTGATCTGATTGACTATTCCCATGACTCTAGTCATGAACTGATCCACATTCTCGGTGTCAGCCAGCTTTAAAGTTTCAAATTGAGCTTTCAGTGTTTGTAGTTTAACCGTCTTCACTGTATCATTTCCTTGATACGCAGCTTGCAAAATATCCCAACATTCTTTTGCTGTTGTTGCACCAGTTATTTTGTCAAAAATAGAATCATCGACTGAATTTTGTATCCAGCATTTGGCTATGTGCTCCTTCTTTCTGAGTTCAATAGCTGCATTTCTCTGATTATTGGTCATGGCCGCCCATGCTTCTTGGGTCGGCTGTACATAAGCAATCAGAAGCGTGTCCCAACAATCTTGTGCTTGTAAAAAAGTCTTCATTCTCAAATTCTAGAATTCATAATTTTTGCCAATCAGATGTGGTGTCTGTGGCAAAGAACTTGAAGAGGTCATTATTTCTTCAAATGCTAATATGCGCCTTTTGTAAATCTTCTCTATTTTTTTTTTAAATCTCTTTTAAAGACTTAAAAAAAAATCCCTTAAAACCCTTTTTTAAATTTCCTCTTCAAAAAATACTTTCTTCTTTTTAAAAAAAACTTCACCTTCACAAATTTCAAGTTTTTTTTATAAAAAAAACTTAAATAAAAAAAAACCTTTCTTTATATAAAACTTTCACCCTTTTTTTTAAATCACGTAAAACTTTGAAAATCACGTAAAAGGGTTTCACCATTTTTTTAAATCGATACCTCTTATGTAAAATTTTGAAAATCACGTAAAAGGGCTTTCACATTAACGTGGGTAAATTCAAAGCAAATTTTTTAAAAGGCTTATGCAAGGCAAAAAACTGGGCAGGTATGGCTTGTATTTTCGCGCCAATTTCTTATTTTGGCGTGTTGGTGTGAGTATTGGTCTAACAAAGGTGCCAACCAACTTCTCAACTCTACTGCTCCTTCTTGGCTTTGTTGCTGCTCTCTGGAGAGGCTTATGCAAGCTAGCTCCGATACCATGAAAAGAATTGAAAACTGAAACGTTAACTGAAGCAGAGTAAAGCATTTGTTTCAACTCCGGACCCACTTTGCTCTCTACTGCTCCAACTTGGCTCTGTTGTTGCTTTCTGAGGAGGTTTATGTAAGTGACTCTGATACCATGACAAATTGACAAAAAAATACAGCAGAGAAATGAAGAGAGCACAGCAGCACTTCATATCATTTATTGAAAGAGAAATTTATATTTATACAAGTAAACAGTTATGCAGAAACTGAATCTGAAAACGGATTACTAAATAATTTAAAACTAATTCTAGACTAACCGAACGATTAGCATTTTTTGATTCGCAAATACTGTAACTTTGGAATTGCAGTATTTTTCGAAACGGGAAACTGTCCCAACCTGCCAAAATCTTCTATCATGAGCATTTTCAGATTCGAAAATGCCGTAGCTGTTCCAAACTCGTTTGGAAACGCTTCACTCTCTTCGTTCCCTGACAAACGTAGTTTTCTCAGATTAGGGATTTTTTGTAGGCCTGTATATTCTGCACCGGAGATATTGCCATCTAAAACCAGCACCATGACGTTCTCAAGGTAAAAGATCCATTTGGGCACCGAACAGCTATTTAGACGAACGCGCTCAAGGCGCTGAGCGATGAACTCCATGTCATCAGGAAGATCGAGGCGGCAGGAACTTAGAACGGATTTTTAAACTTGCGACCCTCGCATTCCTCCACGATATCCATGGCACGGTACAGAAAATCCTCAACTTTGTTCAACCAGTTAGTGGTCGAACCGGATTTCCTCGTCTCTCTCACGTCCGTCAACATGGTTTTAAAGGAATTGAGCTGATCACAAATGAACTCTACATTCTCTTTGAAATTGATAACCAGAGAGCAACGAAGACAGTTTTGTCAGCGAGCAACGAAGACAGTTTCTCACTAAGTGTGCTTACAATAGCGTCTGCCATGTTTCCGTATTTTCTTTTACAGAAGAATACTCAGGCAAGAACATACGTAACTATTGAGGAGCCTCTCTGTGCGTCTGAGCAACGCCATGATCATAAGCTTAAATAATGTTTCACTTCACACTTCAAGCCGTTGAGGGTGGACACGCAAAAACTGTGAGTGGTGCTGGTTCATGCGTCGTTTTCACTTCACCCATAATTGTACGAGAGAATTATTTATTATGTTCCTACTCTACTACACATATTTACCGTCTTCTAACGTTTTTCAATTTTACAGCTATATCAATTATTTGCTGATAGAAATTTGTCTTTCCAACATTTGGTTATGGCCAGAGTATAGGGAATAAGCTAACTGATCAGTTTTCAGATTATTGCTTTCACCAATATACAACTGAAAGGAAAACTTCAAAAAGGTAAACAAAAAATTTAAGTATATTTTGATATATAAAATATAATTTTAAATCAGATTATTGCTTTCACCAATATACAATTGAAAGGAAAACTTCAAAAAGGTAAACAAAAAATTTCAAGTATATTTTGATATATAAAATATAATTTTAAATCACATTTTTCAATGCAATATTGAGAACATTTTTGCTGTAATATTATTTTAACATTTTTTTTAACTTATAGAAAATGAATTTTTACATTATTTTTTTAATACAATAATAAAGGAAAATACATTTTTACATTATTTTTTAATACAATAATTATGATATATATAAAATAAAGTATATCTATTTATATATATAAACAAAAAATTATTAAAATAATATTTTTTATTTATTATATAAATAATTATTTTAAACATTTTAAAATAATTATTATCCCTGTCCCGGGGGAGGATACTCACTCATTTATTATGAAGTGGTAGAAGTGGCCCTATCACTGGCATGAGGCGAAGCGCACCCACCCATTGACTGCCTGCTGCTATTGCGAAAACAAGGAAGGATGGCTTGCTCGACAATAGGTTCTTTATTGCTCACCCTTGATGTTCTATTTATCTATTAAATTATTTTACATATTTAAATAATAATTTTTTATATTTAATATCAATATTTTTTTTTTTATTACTTAATATTAATATTTTATGTAAAATTTCTGTAAAAATTCGGCAGAAATGGTAAACACAATTTTAATTCGAAGAAATCATTTTTTTCGGACCGTGACAACACCATATGTGTGTTTCCATGTAGATATGGAGATGGTCTAGAAAATGTGTGCTCCTATATCAGAATAATGAAATTAACGTCGAGGACACAAGAGTTTCAAAGGGTGTAGGTCACCGTGGGCCACATGGACCCAAAACCTCTCCTGATTGTGATGTCGACGCTACCATCCATGTCATGTTTTACAATGTCAATCATCGTTAATGGGTTGGCAACTAATGGACTTCTAGGTGCCGACACATCAAATATTTCACAATTCCAATATCACATTTTTAATGATAAACTCGTAGAAGTATTGCATTTTATGTAAAGATATTAATATAGTATAAAACTAGAATGACCTTATTAAAGATATTAATATACAATAAAACTCAAATGATTTGATTTATATATTACTATTGAAAACACATTAAAATTATTAATGGGGTTGCTATAAGCCAAAGACTTCATTTGTATGTACCATTGATAAATATATAACAATAATATTATAAACCCAAGAGAATAATAAACCCAAGGGGTTAACACTAAAACCCTAAGGGATTATAACCCAAGGTAATAATATTAACCCAAGGGTTAACGAACCCAAGGGATTATTAGTATAAACCCAATGGTTTACATTCCCTTGGGTTTTTAGTATTAATCTCTTGGGTATATTATTCCATTGGATTTATAATATCAATCCCTTAGATATATTAATCAAAGTGTTCATATTCTTAGGGTATAAAATTATTCGTAGGTTTATGATATTAATCCCTTAAGTTAAATATAAATTATGGTCAACCAAAGGTTTATATACCTTGGATTTATAATATTAGACCCTTGGGTTTAATAATATTAGTCCCTTGGGTTTATAATACCTTGGGGTTTTAGTATTAACCCTTTAGTTTAGTATTCCCTTGGTTTGATAATATCAATCCCTTGGGTTTACTAATGTAAGGGTTCATATTCCCAGGGTTTAATACTAAAACCCCAAGGGATTCTAAACCAAAGGCAATAATATTAACCTAAGGAATAATAAACCCAAGGCTTAATACTAAAAACCCAAGGGAATAATATTAAACTCTAGGGATTAATATTATAAACAATTTAATATTATTAACCTAAGGTATCTAAACCATAAGAAAAATATTATAAAAACTAAAATAAACATTGTCGGCCATGGTTCACAATGATTACATTTTTCATTTTGAGAAACTCCCTGTCACAATGTGACGTTGGACCATGGTTGACCACAGTCAACTATCTTTATTCTAGGGTTAATATACCTTGGTTTAATAATATTAATTCCTTTGGGTTTATAATCCCTTAGGTTTAATACTAAGAATCCAAGGAATTATAAATCATAGGGAATAATATTAAACCCTAGGGATTAATATTAATTACAAACCCTAGAAATAAAATTATACCTTGTGAATATCAAGCCTTAGATTAATAAACTCAAGGAATTGATTTTATAAATCCAAGAGAATAATAAACCTAACAGGTTAATAGTAAAACCCCAAGGGATTATAAACCATATATTATTCCCCTAGGTTTATAATCCTTTGTGTTAATATTATTCCCTTGGGTTTATAATCTCTTAGGGTTTTAGTATTAACCCTTTGGGTATATTATTTCCTTGGGTTTATAATATCAATCCTTTGGGTTTATATTCCTAGGGTATAATATTATCCACAGGGTTTCTAATTAACATTAATTCAGAGGGTTTAATATTATTCTCTAGGGTTTATAATTCCTTGGGTTTTTAGTATTATAAACCTAAGGGGTTAACCCTAAAACTACAAGGGATTATAAACCAAATGGAATAATATTAATCCAACGGATAATAAACCCAAGGAATTAATACTAAAAGCCCTAGCGTTCATATTCCCTTGGGGTTTTAGTATTAATCCCTTGGGTTTATAAACCCTATAATATTCACATGGCTTATAAACCCAATGGATTAATACTAAAAACCCAAGAGAATATAAATTCTATGGTTTTCAGTATTAATCCCTTAGGTTTATTATCCCTTGGGTTAATATTATTCCCTTGGGTTTATAATCCATTGGGGTTTTATTAATAACCCTTTGGGTATATTATTCCCTTTAGTTTATAATATCAATCCCTTGGGTTTATATTTCGAGGATATAATATTCTTCATAGGGTTTGTAATTAATATTAATTCCAAGGGTTTAATATTATTCCCTTAGGTTTATAAACCCCTCGAGCTTTATTATTATTATTTTTTCTAAATAAGTCTACTTCTATTATAGAATACATGTCACAATATTACAATCATCATCCTCTAGAGTTGGCTAGCCAATTCTGGCAGGAAATACCAGATTCAAAACAGGAAAATAGGGGTTGCCCGAAACGGGGAAACCAACCCATGAAATATGTTCATGAAAATTAGAGGGTGCTACCCATATAGGGAAACCAGCTATGTTCATACCATATCTAGACCCGAGTTTAAAAAGAGGCAATTTGACTAGACTAGAGAAAAATTGACTGGAAAAAAACACAGAGAGAAGACAAATAGGAACCTAGTAGTTAAGCTGTCGATTTCTTGTCATCCATGATTAGCAGTTGAAGCGACTCTTCCTTAATTCGACACTTGTACTCAGAGTCATCGTCCTCGAGATTGGACACCTAGGCGTTCAGTGGAGGAGAGGATGTCGTGTGAGCACCTGTTCCTGCATTTGTGCTGTCTTCATCCAAGCTACAAATTCTGTCACTATTTGAGGCCAGCTAAACGGACAAAGCTTCCATTTTGCGTGGGGGAAACGGGGAGGCGGGGGAGATGGCAGATTTGCGTGGAAATTTCCTGGAGTGGGAGCCGGAGCTAGAGGGCTCAGTAGAGGGCTCAGGAATGTGGATTGACAGGTGGGCGGAGAGGCTAAGGGGGTCCAAGACCCCCGACTCATCCCAATTGACAGATAAATCCATTGTTCTGCTAGCCATGGTGTGAAAGGGAGGATGGGAAGGGAGCCCACGTCCTCCACCCCTGTGGCAGTGCATGCAGTGACGAACGGGCATGGTTGAGAAGCAGGGATGCAAATGAGGTGAGGGGGGAAGCACGACATTGTGAAATAGAGCCGAAGGAGCAGAGGAATGGCGTTAGAGCTTGGTAGAAGAAAAGGCGCGAGGAGTGTGAGAGTCGAGCCTAAGAATAACAGAAATGTTGAAACGGGGAGCCGAAAGCACATAATTATGGTCCATGAATGGCGGCAAGAGGCAAGTTGGCGTGACAGGCAGATTGAATGTGGGAGGGTCGACGTTAATGTAGATCTAATGCAGAGAGGACGATGCATTATGTTCAAGGGTGGTGGAGTATAAAATACCCACGCCCCAGACTTTATTCACCTTGCCATGGCCATGTGCTCCTACGTGAGGAGGACGAATGTCCAACGTTGGCGTGGCCAGGTAGCGACAAACCTTAAATCTCATTAACACCCGTATCCGGGGCCTGGGGCTTTATTATTAACCCCTTCGGTTTATATTATTATTCCCTTAGGTTTATAATATCAATATGTTGGGTTTATTAATCTAAGGGTTCATATATATTCCCAAGGTATAATATTATTCATAGGGTTTTTTATTAATATTAATCCCTAGGGTTTAATATTATTCCACATGGTTTATAATTTCTTGGATTTTTAATATTAAACCCAATAAATTATATGGTTGAGCATGTTTGACCATGATTAATTTTTAAATTGTGAGAATATTTTCCACAATGCAACATTGCACCATGGTTCACCATGGTTGATTCCCATATTGAGACAATACTCCTCATAATGCAATGTTGGACCATGATTATCCATGATTGAATTTATAATACATGGTTTACCATAATTAATATTATGAATCCAAGGGAATAAAAACCCTAGGGACCAATAATAAAAACCCAAGGTATTATAACTTAAGGGATTAATATTAAACCCTAGGAATATGAACCCTTACATTAATAAACCTAAGCGACTGACATTAGAAATCCAAGTGAATAATAAATCCAAGGGATAAAAATTATAAACCTAAGGAATATAAACCATAATATAAATCTTATAAACCATAAAATAAACGTGGTTGACCACAATTGAACATGGTTGACCGAAGTTGAACATGGTTGACCACGATGCGGCCTTGGACCATGGTTGATCATGTCTAATCATGTTGATTTTAAAATCAAGAGAATATTTGTCACAATGCGAAATTGGAGCATGGTTAACCATGGTTGATTATAATATTGAGACAATATTTGTCACAGTGCGACATTGGACCATGGTTGACCATTATTGAATCTATAAAACATGGTTGAACATCATTCATATTATGAACCCAAGGGAATATTAAACCCTAGGGATTAATAATAAAAACCCAAGGGATTATAAACGTAAGAGAATAATATTAAACCCTAGGAATATGAACCCTTAGATTAATTAACTAAAGGGGTTGATATTATAAACCCAAGGGAATAATAAATTCAAGGGTTCATATTCTTGATAATACTTTAGTTTGTAAACCTAAAGTATATAAACTCTAAGATAAATATTATAAACCCTAAAATAAACATGGTTGACCATATTTGACTTCCATATTGATACAATTCTTGTCATAATGCAACATTGGACCATGGTTGACCATGGTTGACCATGATTGATTTTCATATCGAGACAAACTTTGTAAAAATGTGACATTGGACCAAGGTTGACCATGATTGATTTTCATATTAAGACAATCATTGTCAGAATGCAACATTCGACTATGGTTTACCATGGTTGGCTCTAATTTACCATGGTTTATCATGATTGATATTATAAACCTAGGGGAATAATAAACCCAAGGGATTGATATTATGGACCCAGGGGATTGATATTATAAAACTAAGGGATTAATACTAAACCCCAAGGGAATAATATTAAACCCAAGGGACTAATATCATAAACTTAAGGTGTGTAAACCCAAAGATAAAAATTATAAGCACTAAAATAAACATGCTTGGCCATGGTTTATTTCCATATTCAGACAATCCTTGTCACAATGCAACATTGGACCATGGTTTACCATGCTTGTCCATGATTGATTTTCAAATCAAGACAAAATTTGTCACAATGTGACATTGGACCAAGTTTGACCATGATTGATTTTCATATTGAGAAGATCATTTTCAAAATGCAACATTCGACCATGGTTGGCCATGGTTGGCCATGGTTGGCTCTGATTAACCATGGTTGATCATTATTGATATTATAAACCCAAGGGAATAATAATCCCCAAGGGATTGCTATTATAAACCTAGGAGATTGATATTATAAACCCAAGGGAATAATCAACCTAAGGGATTAATACTAAAACCCCAAGGAATTATGAACCCAAGGGAATAATATTATAAACCTAAGTTATACAAACCCAAAGATAAAAATTGTAAACACTAAAATAAACATGGCTCACCATGGTTGATTTTTATATTGAAACAATCCTTATCACAATGTGACGTTGGACCTTGGTTAACCATGCTTAACCATGGTTGATTCTCATATCAACATAGTCTTTGTGACAATGGGACGTTCGACCATGGCTGACGATGATTGACCATGGATGACCATGTTTGATTTTATAAATCATGGTTGAGTATGGTTGACCATGGTTGACCATGATTAACCATGGTTGACCAAGATTGATTTTATAAAACATGGTTGAGCATGGTTGAATAGGGTTGAATAATACTAAATCCAAGGGACCAATATTATAAAATCAAGGTATATAAACCCTAAGATAAATATTGTAAACACTAAAATAAACATGGTTGATAAAAACTAAACACTAAATTTTTATACTATTAATCCCAACACTTACTAAACCCAAGGAATTAATACTAAAATCCCAAGGAACGATAAACCCAAGGGAATAATATTAAACCCAAAGGAATAATATAAAACCAAGGTATATAAACCTTAAGATAAATATTATAAATCCTTAAATAAACATGGTGACCCATGGTTGATTTTCATATTGAGACAATCTTTGTCACAATGCAATGTTGGACCATGCTCGACCATGGTTGAACCCTTAAATTAATAAACCTAGCAGATTGATATTATAAACCCAAGGGAAAAATATTAAACCCGAGTCATTAACATTATAAATCCAATGTATATAAACCCTAAGATAAATATTAAAAAGCCTAAAATAAACATGGTTGATAATGGTTTATTTTCATATTGAGACAATCCTTGTCACAATGTGACGTTCAACCATGGTTGACCATGATTTATTTTCATATCGAGACAATATTTGTCACAATGCGATGTTGGACCATGGTTGACCATGTTTGTTTTACATATTGACACAATGTTTGTCACAATTCGACATTGGACCATGGTTGACCATGATTGATTTTATAAAGCTTAGTTGACCATCATTGACCATGATTTCCCATG
This sequence comes from Pinus albicaulis, assembly GCA_034641835.2. NCBI lineage: Eukaryota > Viridiplantae > Streptophyta > Pinopsida > Pinales > Pinaceae > Pinus > Pinus albicaulis. Next base: position 1,968,304,128 of record CM076578.1, on the reverse strand, counting down.
GTTGACTATGATTGATATTATAAACCCAAGGTATTGAACCTAAAACCCAATGGGAATAATATTAAACCCTAGGAATATGAACCCTTAAATTAGTAAACTCAAGGAACTGGTATTCAGACATGGTTGACCATGGTTGATTTTTATATTGAGACAATCCTTGTCACAATGCGATGTTGGAACATGGTTGATATACCATGTGACGTCTAACCATGGTTGATATACAATGCGATATTGAACCATGGTTGATATAAGATGTGACATTGGACCATGCGATGTTGGACCATTAAACCCAAGAAATTAATATTTAACCCAATGGATTAATATTATAACCCTTAAGATAAATATTATAACCCTAAAATAAACATGGCTTACCATGATTAACTATGGTTGGCCATGGTTGATTTAAATATTGATACAATTTTTTCACAATGCTACGATGGACCATGGTTGAGCATGGTTAACCATGATTGATTTTCATATTGAGACAATCTTTGTCACAATATGTCATTGGACCATGGTTGACATGATTAAACCCTATGAATAATATTATACCCTAAGAATATGAACACTTAGATTAATAATTTCAAGGGATTAATTCTAAAAACTTAAAGATTTATAAATCCAAAGGATAATATTAAACCCAAGGGATTAAATGAGAGTATTAGAACTTTCATTTATTAGAAGGGAGTATTAGAATTTTCATTTATTAAAAAAATGTTGATACTATAAAATTATTATGGAATTAAAAAGAAATTTTGAACTCTAATATAATTTAAGTCATTTTCAGCACTAAAGGAAATTTGCAATGACGATATAATCTCATTAATTGCAAAGAGTTGTGACTTTTAGTGTACAAATAGTAGACTTGTGACTTTTATTATACTAATTTATTTTCATTACATTTCGACTTACAAAGATTCACACTCCAAACAATTTTTTATTAAAGTGTTTTAAATATTAAAATTTTAATTATATTATATTAAATATTATTTTTATATGCTATATTGTAAATAGTAAATGGAAAGAAAAATTGTTACAATTATAAATATAACTTTTATATAATTATTTTTATCAATTTTTTTATAAAAGTTAAATAAATTTTTAATTTTATAGGCTAATTACATTAATATTATTAGTCAATGATTTTCAAATTAGAATAAAAAATGCATGCCACCTTTTAACAATATTATGATGCAATATTTTACACCCTTTACTTTATCATTTATCATTATTATCATTAAAATGTAAATTTTAATAATTTAATAGAATACATCTGAATATACAACTGAAGTGCCAATTAGGTAAGTTCAATTAATGTGCATGCAATGAAACCATAAAAAATCGAGGGCATTTGTGCTTTAGTAGTTCAATTTAAGATTTATAAAAGAGAAAATCAATAGATTCTATAGCGGATGAATCCAAAATTTGTGGTCGAGGAACATCCAATGCCAACTCAACCAATTTAAACAAAAATCAAGCTTTCAATCCAACATTATTTTCTTTCAATCCAACATTATTGTCTACGTTCGAAATTTCTTTAAAAAGTTAATTTTACTTTGCGCTCAGTTCGATACCATTACTCCCGTTGAAGAAATCCCTATAACGTATAGAAAATACATAAGCTCTAGATTTTAATGGATTTCCTTCAAGTGTTGTGCAAGATCTATAGAGCGTTGAATCCTCAATGCATTGAACTCCCTTGAAAATAATGTTTTGAGAAAACCCATTGGCAAGAGAGCTGATTTTAGCTACTGAAGAGGATGCATCTGCCATAGACTAGATTTTTCTTATCTTGAAAATCTTCTTGCGAGCTTTGCACCATTACCAAGCACCATCACAATTATGCATTGGATACACTTCAATGGAACGCAAACTCAAATTTTCTCAAATATCAGAGCCCTCAAAGGTCATGCAAGGGTCGAGCGAGAGCTCAAATTTCACTTACTAATTTATAGAACAAGATCAATACCCAACCATTTTACCAAGAATATTGAATGGATAAGGGCTATCACGCATGCCGAGCCCAACTAAAGATCAGAATCATGAAAGCATATCCTGATACAATCATGAAGCCACTAGTACTTTCTTTTTTCAATTTCCATATCAAAGCTCAAAAGAGCAGGTGATAGTAGTCGAGTCTGCAAAAACACATTGAGCGTTATATCTCAAGAGGTGGGAGTGGAAACCCTGAACAGACTACCCAAGGAAAAAAATCCATGACATGAGGGCCAAAAAAATGGTAGTATGGGGAAGAAGCACCTTCATGTAACCAGCGGAAGAGATAATGGAAGTGACACCACTTCCACTCCCCCTTACCAATGGTTCTTCAATTAGATAATTAATTAAAATATTTATTTAAGTTTGTAAAGTGCAGTAAGTTAAATCACAACCCTTCCAATAATTAATTAGATGAAGAATATTTGGGCACCATTAAATCTCATCGAGGTGAATATAGAGAACGTAACATTTTTATCAACAAAAAGTTATATTTGAAGGTTACAGGGTACACAGTGGAAAACACAATAAAAACAAGCAGCTACGCATAACAGAAAAACAACAAAGCCCAAGAAGAGTTACAACTCATAAAGCATTGATAATAATACATCGTTTATATAATAATGAAACATCAAAGTAGCTTCAACTACATTACAACTCTTACCATGCTTCAAGACTGTGCATCATTTTAATTTATACAAAAATTAAGTTGGTTACATATATTTAAAAAATCAATTTTGGCTCTTCGAGTTCCATGGAATCTAGGCGGTGGTACCACTTCAAAACTCAACAAGACATGGCGGTGGTGTCTCTTTGAGTATGAGTAGGTCATGGCGGTGACAGTGAGTGGTGAGGCGGTCTGTCGGTGAGTTTGTGAGTTGACAGTCGTAATTAATTTCAACACTCCCCCTCAATTATGAATGACCACTTAATCATGACTTAACATAACTTAAACATGCCTACTGGTCTAAGTCTCAGCTAGGCTTACAATGACTCAAAAACTATGACTTGACATTAGCTCTTTAGTTCAATTTGTTTTCCTCCTTTTCCAAATTTTGTACCCTCTGAATTTCTTCATCTTTGTCTTTTTGGTGTAGGCTCCAAATTTCATTTTCCTCATTTGTTGTTGCAGCTCGTCCATCGTTAAATCTTTGTTTATCATAAAAGCATGGAAAATTATTTCACGTTGTCCATGGATGTCCTCTACGTCTTCAAAAATTTCTTCTTATGTGGACTGCTCCCACATCTCATCCTCTATAGTTTGTTTTTTATCATCAATATTATGATTGTCAATTTGCTGCAACATAAGTTCATAATAGAATTTTATCTCTTCAGGACTCCAGTACGTAAAAATTTCATTGACATTTTCATTTTCAACATCGTTGATGTTGTCTTGAACATTCATTGCTACAAGTTCTATGCATACAACATCAACACATGGTGTTTCAAGCCATGCTTCAAGAAATTTTAATTCTTCTTCATATTTTGTTTCTTCTTCTTGGTTTCTTCTAACATCTACATACAAAAAACCAATGTTAAGTTTATATGAAAAAACATCTTCAGAACCATATTGGTTCTGTTCATTTAGCTTTGGAATGAGATATTTCTTTTGGTCTTCCTTCTTTGACTCTATTGATGCCTCATAATCTAGATTCTTCACCTTTTCTTCTGCAAACAGGTTTTCTTCCACTTGGTTTCCAGGTACAAGTGGATTTCTATCGCCAAATAACAATGTATCAATAAGATTTTTCTGTCGCACCATCTACAACCACTCATCACTAATTCATTCATCTTCATCAAAGTTAACATTAGAAATTTCAATTTTTGGATCCACTAATTCAATTTATTCACCACTGGGAACATTATCTATGCCAAAATCAACTCCTGCTCGTAACACACCATCAATATTGTGATCCAATTTCAAGTGATATTCACCAAATCTTCCTCTTTCTATATATTTTCTACTACAGATCCATCTTCAATTTCATCTTCAAACGCTGCTTCAACAGGTTGTACGACGCTACGATCTTCGACTTGATTACTCCCCCTTGCACCAAGTAAATGGTGACATCATTATTCATATAATTGACATCTTGAATGTGGCCATGCCTTAGTCATGACATAAATATTATAATGACCCAGTTGTGATTGGATATTGTCTGGTTATTTTGGTGTTTTTTTAATTAGTTTATAGTTTACAATTATTTCATTTTAATTCAATTATATTTAATTTATTTTAAATTTTATGTAATAACAGGAATAATTAATTATTTTATATTAATTTATAATATTGAATATAATTAACTATTTTATATTAATTTATAATATTAAATATAATTAACTATTTTATATTAATTTATAATATTAAATAAAAGTCTATTGACATTATTGAGTTGGTAAGTTATAAACAAATTATTGTTTCTATGGTAACATCTAATTATTTTTAAATATTAGATATCATTTTTGGGAATTTAACTGCTTTAAGTAAGTCATTAATTTACGACTTAAATAGTTTCATAAAAATTTTGTGTATGCATTATAGTATTTCATGAAATTCAACTCCCTACCATCATTTTTAATTATTTTATCAGGGTGAAGTAAATCCCTTTGGTTGCAAACTTATTGAAAACAATGTGGCATATCCTTGAGGATTTAACTCTAAGTTAATACTAGTTAAAATGAAAAGGCATTAATTTCAAAATAATAGATATATGTATACAATATAATAGTGCTCAAGATGTGCCATTAATTTCAAGATAGTTATGCTCAATATTTGGAAGTTCTAAACTAGGGTTCATATATGAAATATATAGAAGAGGGAATAAATATTAAGAATCAAGTTCAATCCTAGTAACCAAAATCTATTAAAATCATAGAGAATTGGTTTCATAAGTAACAACCACATGGGGCAAGTAAGCAATGACCAAATTTGATTGAAGTACCAAGCACATAGGGCAAGCAAGTAGTGATCAAATTTGATTGAAGTACCAAGCACAAAAGAGAAAGCAATCAATGATCAATTTTGATTGAAAATGAAATGAAAAGTAGAGATAATATACTATTGTTATTTGAAATGTATCTTTTTTTATAACTTTTCATTATGGAAGGGTTACATGAATGTTTGTTCTTCTCATTAAAATTAAAACCAACCCTTCATATTTTATCACTGAGTGTGAGTTCCATTACCAATGAAATGATGTTCCACGTGCACATCATATCAGTTGTCTCGCACAGTCATGGGTGCATTGAAAAGGACGCATGGAGCAACACTGGCCACTCTCTATCTCAAAGGCTTCAAACAGAGAGTGAAACGGGTGTGAAGCATTGTTTAATATTGTGAAGGGATGGCTCAAGGATTCAAAGAAGCTCCTCAATATATTACTAATTTTTTACTTGCCTAATTGAGTATAAGTTGCAAAAGAAAATAGGGGAACATGGTAGTAGAAGATATTGTCAGCACGATCAGTGAGAAATTGACTTCATTGCTGGCTGACAAAATATTTCAACATGCATCTCTGGTTATCAATTTCAGAGAGGATGTAGAGTTTATTTGTGAACAACTTGATTCCTTTAAAACCATGTTAAAAAACGTGAGAGAGATGACAAAATCTAGTTCGACGACCAACTGGTTGCATAAAGTTGAGGATTTTTTGTACCATGCCATGGATATAGTGGATGAATGCAAGGCTTGCAAGTTTAGAAATCCCTTCTTCCGCTGGTGAATGGGCCGAAGGATCAAGGCATTAAAAAGGTGTATCATCGACATACACTCGAGTGCTCAACACCTAAAATATTTGAAGTCTGTGGCTTATGTGAATGCTCATTTTCACTCATTAAATGAAAATTCAGAATTTAAGAGTAAAAAATCGACTGCTCTCCTTACAGAATCTACAATTGTGGGCATGAAATGGGACATTGATCTCATCATTGGGTGGATATTGCAAGAAGGATCTACATTGATTGTAGTTTTGGCCAAGGGAGGGATGGGTAAGACTCTCGTATTACAAAAAGTTTTGAACAACTAAGAAGTTTGAAAATATTTTGACCATGTAGTTTGGTTGGCAGTGTCGCAACAATATATTTTCAAAGAGATTTTCTTGAAATCGGTAGGAAAATCGAGCTTCCAAGTGGAGAGGATCTATCGGGCCTGGGGGAGCAGAGTCTTAGACATATCATTCATAAAAATTTAGTAAAAACATGTTGTTTGCTTGTTTTAGATGACGTGTGGGTGCAAGATGCTTTGCAACAGATTGGGTTGCAGCAGATGCAGAGGGGAAATAACAAGATTGTCATCAGTACACGTGATAAAAGATTTGGAGAAGATATGGGGGCTCATAAGTTCACTCATGAAATGAAATGTTTAACTACCAAAGGGAGCTTGAAATTGTTCAACATTCATGCGTTTCCGAACTGTCAAAATGATCCTCTTTTAGAAGAGATGAAACGGGTCTCCAAGCATATTGTACAAATCTGTGGCGGCCTGCCGTTAGCCATAAAAATAATAGCAGCTTCTTTGGAAAGAGTAGAAAGGATCCCTAATATGTGGGAATCCACCTTGCAATGTCTAAATCAAGCAGAGGCCTTAACTGGCACCGTCATGCCCTCTCTAAGGTTAAGTTACTATGCTTTGCCTTATCATTTGAAATCTTGTTTTATGTATTGCTCTGTTTTTCCTAAAAATACGGAAATGAGAGCACAATATTTAATATATTCGTGGATTGCTGAAGGCTTTGTTTCTACCCCAATAGCAGCAGACGCATACGATTTTGGGCTCTCTTACATTCAGGAACTTGCTGATCGATGTCTGCTGGAAGTTTCGAAGGTTGGCGGAGATGGGCGAATAAAGTACTGTAAAATCCATGCTTTATTGCATGATTTAGCTCTTTCTGAATCTCAGGCTGGAACTAAATTTTTGTTAAAGCCTGGAGAAAAATTGGAAAAATTCCCCTCAAATGAGTGCTTTGGCGTAGGTAGAATTTCATTGGTGAAAAAAAATATAAAAATAATCAAAGATGGTATTCAGTGTCCACAACTCTGAACTCTATTGCTATGGAATAATACCCCCCTAACATCGATTTCTACAAGTATTTTCAATAAGTTGAGATATTTGGCTGTGTTAGATTTAAGTCAGACTAAATTGGATTCAATGCCAAGGTCTATCAGCAAGTTAAAGCATTTGAAGTTCCTGTTGAAATTTCTGAATAATTCCTAACACACAGAGGAAACAAAATTCCTCAACTAAACACATAGATTCAATAGAAAAAAAACTAGACAGAGATGTTGTAAAACACTATTTCATTAAGCATAAAAGGTTGTTACAAAATAAAATTCTTCAGAACTGCATTGTTTTGGATTACAAAAAAAAATTGTTTTCTGTTGACTGCTACAAAATGCAGTGCTACATATCATTTCTCTACTCTCTGTCTTCTTTTTGCCTTCGGGATTTTTTTTTCTTTCACACAGTCAATGCACACCATATGCATTGTCGCTATAAAACATTTATACAAAAGGTTTTGAAACCTTAATACATCCCGACACATAAAATATATTAACCAAGGTCTAAGACCTTATAAAATATTTCATTACGGATTCCAAAAGTATTTATACAAACTAGTTTACGACTTTCTCGCATCCAATTTTGGACTTGCTAAATGTGCACCCAAATGGTGCGATAGAGCTCTCATTGGCTGGTGCTTGACACGGGGGCGGAATTCAACCTTTATCCAAAACGATTCATAAATCTTATCGCATCCATTCTTGAGGTTGGTGATGTAGGCATGGTTTTGTGCGATACGTTTCCTATTAGTCGACGGACTTCATGACTTGGAAAGGTGGGCCAAAGTTATCGCGCACAGGCTAAGGACTGGTGAAAAGGCTTAGGTTCATGCGAACGAGCGTTGATTGGTAGAGGAGGTTGTGACTTGGGATCATGGGCTCCACGAGAGTGACGCGGTTCATTCAAACTCAAATGAAATGCGCGCCAAATACAAACAGTTGGTGGAGGATTTTAATGACGGTGGGTGTGGGTTTATGAAGCGGAGGTTGTGTGGTTCAAACCATGGATTTACAAATCAAAACAGGGCTATGGCCATGACTAAAAATATGAACTTGCAGGGTTTGATCTCAGTGTTTTTAATGCTCGATGGAGTGTAAACAAAAACATAAAATTTCCTGCTCCTTTTGTCCTGCAAATTACGATAAAAAATGAATTTATGTCCTCTTGTTTGCAGTTGCAGTTGGAATTAATATTTCCAACACTCCCCCTTAATTTTTGCATTCTATTACATACCCAGAAATTTTCTCAAATAATTAAAACTCTTCTGCCCCAATGGTTTTGTTAATATATCGACAAACTGCTCTTCTGTTCTGCAATGCTTCAGAAAAATTTCACCATTGTTCACTAGCTCTATGATGTAGTGATACTTGGCATTAATGTGTTTTGTTCTCTTATGAAATAATGAATTATTTGATAAAGCTATATCTGAGCTATTATCACAATAAATTGTTGTGCCTTTTACCTGTTCATGACAGAAACTTCTCAACATTCTCCTCATCCATACTGCTTGACATGCTGCTGCTGTAGCTGTCACATACTCTGCCTCTACTGTTGATAAAACCACAATTGGTTGTTTCTTAGAAGCCCATGAAAGGGCTCATAATACCATATGAAAAAAATAGCCAGAGGTGTTTTTCCTGTCATCGATACTTCAATCACTGTCGGTATATCCAATAAGTTCAAAATTTTCTGAAGTGGTGTATAAAATTCCATACCTCTTTGTTCCTTTTACATACCTCAGAATTCTTTTTGCTGCTTGCCAATGTGTCTCCTTTGGCCTTTCCATGAATCTGGAAATTAAACTTACAACATGCATAATATCTGGCCTAGTTGCAGTCAAATACATGAGGCTGCAAACTATGCTCTTGTACAAACTTGGATCAAAATCCTTGATGTTGTCTTCTTTACTCAGTTTCAATCCCATCACTGTAGGAGTAATTGCTGCTTTGCAATCCTGCATGTCAAATATTTCCAATACTTCTTTAACATACTTTTCTTGAGAAATAAAAATTTTATTTTCATTTTTCTCTACTTCTATTCCTAAGAAGTATCTCAGCAATCCCATATCAGCCATCTCAAATTCATCCTTCATGACTGTTTTAAAATTCTCAATGAGGTAAGAATCATTACATGTGAATATCACATCATCAACATACAAAACAACAATGAGCATCTTACCATTTTTCTCCTTGATGTATAATGTGGGTTCTCCTTCACATTTTTCAAACCCATTTTATAGTAGATAGGCATCTATCCTACTGTACCATGCTCTTGGTGCTTGTTTCAGCCCATACAAAGCTTTCTTCAATTTGCCTACCTTGTGCTCTTGGCCTTCTTTCTCATAGCCCAGAGGTTGTTCAACATAAACCTCTTCAATCAATACTCCATTCAAGAATGTTGATTTCACATACATTTGGTAAACTTTCCACTTATGTTGTGTTGCTATGGACACATTGCTCTTACTGTTTCCATTCTTGCAACCGGTGCAAAAGTTTCTTCATAATCTCTTTGTTGTTGCTTCTTGTAGCCTTTGACAAGAAGTCTGACCTTGTGCCTTTCAATATTACCTTCAGCATTGCTCTTGGTTTTATAAACCCATTTTACTCCAATTACTTATTTGTCTTTTGGGAGATCAAATAATTCCCATGTTTTATTTTTATTTATGGAATTTATCTCTTCATCCATAACATCTATCCATTTCTTATCTTTTACAGCTTCTTCAAAATGAATAGGATCCTCTACATGACAATACAATGCAAATAAGGAGTTCATGCCTTCATTTTCTGCCTCTCTCTTATAAATCTCATTCTGACTTCTGAACCTGGTTCCTCTTTAACTTGTTGAACTTGTGCTTGTAGAAGCACTCAAATTTGTTCCTTGTGATGTGCTTGGAGAAGAACTATCATTACTTCTCAAGGGTGTTCTCATACCTGCTTGTGGTATCCCTTGTTGTCTTTGTGTTGGTGGAGGTGGTGCTGCTAATGAGGGATGTATTTCAGCCATTTCTTCCTCATCATCATCATGAGACACACATCTTTTTACATTCACTGTTTTCTCAATGCTTCCATCCCAAGCTTCTTCCTCAATGAATTGCACATCTCTGCTTATCACAAATTTCTTGGTGGATGGGTTATACAATCTGTATGCTCAGGATTCTTCACTGTATCCAACAAATATGCACTTCTCTCCCTTACTGTCCAACTTCTTCCTTAGCTGATCTGGAATGTGTGCATAAGCCACACAACCAAAAACTCTCATGTGGTTGAAAAATTGTTTTATCCCACTCCATGCTTCTTCCAGAACTCTATTCGTAACACTCTTTGCTGGGCATCTATTCATCACATATGCTGCACAATGTACAACTTCAGTCCAATATTCATTTGACAATTTTTTTGCCTTCAACATACTTCTTACCATATCCATGATGGTTCTATTTTTCCTTTCAACAACTCCATTTTGCTACAGTGTATACCTTGTTGTAAATTTCTTGTGTATCCCATTTTCTCTGCAAAAATGTAGAAATTATTTGGAGATGTATTCTCCTCCTCTGTATGTTCTTAAGACCTTAATATGCTTCCCACTTTGGTTCTCTACAAGAGCCTTAAAGTGGCATAATTTCTCAAACACTTCACTCTTCAACTTCAAGAAATAAACCCAAGTTTTTCTTCTGCAATCATCAATAAAGGTCAGCATATAATGGTTTCCTGCTAATGATTGTTGTGAAACCAGCTCCAAAAAGAGAAGAAAAGAGATATCAATGCCTTAGAAATAAGCCACTTCGAGGGGGAAACCTCTAATACATTACATGAATGAACAATTCTTGGATGATACAAATGACAAAACCTCTCTTCTATATATAGGAGTCCATGAGGCCACAATGTAATCCTAGCCGACCTAATAATAATATTGTAAGGGCACAATAACAACAATATGGGGGTTACAAGAGTACAACAATAACAATAAGGGGGACTATACTAACATAATAAGGGACTACACTAGTAATATAGGGACCTAACATGCCCCTCTCCTTCAAACAAGTGTTTCCCTCAATGCTTGATTATTTCTTGATGCTTCTGTATAAAATTCTCATCCTCCCATGTGGAATCTTCTATAGGAAAGTTCTTCCACTTGTTGAGATACTCTGAAATTGATCGTACTTGTTGAGTTCTTATTTCTGTGACTGCTTCAGAATTTCTTTCGATGTGATGTTGATCTTCTTGTTGTTTCATTTGATTCTGAACCAAAGTTAGGTTATCCTTTGAGAGTTGGAGAACTTGTTGTTGATGCTCGATGTGATCTTCCACTGATTTATCATCCATATTAGATTTTATTTGATCCTTCAAACCATCCAAATTAGCCTCCATTTCTTCTTTTAAACCATCTATGCAATCTTTGGTTGCTCTTCGTAAGATCAAAATTTGTCGCACTTGGTACCATAAATTTGATATCTCACACTGCAATTCTTCCTCTTCATGCGTCATAGTATAACTTTCTAAGGGCTTAATTGGTATGAAATTATTTTTAGGTGGTAGTTTAGAACCCAATACTGATATCTATGCTTCAATATTCCCTTGGAATCACTTCAAACTGATTTTTCACACAAGACTTATGCAATTCGGAAAAACAAAGACACACCTTTTTCTTTCTTTTGAGGAGCTCTATATTGAAACTGAATTATCTATGTGATTTTGGATCTTCAATATCTGAAATTCAGCCCTGTATTAGCCCTTTGAAGCTTCTTTCAAATTCCACAGGTCTGATCTAATTTGGATTCTTCAAGGCAAAGTTATGTCCAATATCCCACAATGACCCAATTTTGAACTGGTTTAGTAGAGAGAACTTGTATGACTTGCCACATGTCACTGTTTCCTCCTTTGGCTTTGAAATTGATAGCCCAAAAACTAAAATCCATGTACTTGTGGCCACTTTTTACAACATTCCAATCCGATGCTCATAGAGAGAGCTATGAAGATTTTCCCACGATCACCTCTTTGAGATGAAATTCAGAAGCCTCAAAAAGCCCTAACTTCCAAAGATCATATCTCCGAAAATATTGTGAACCAATATTTGAAATTTTGTGACGATGTTCCTTAGATTTGCAGCTTCGCACTCTAAAAATTTCAGCTTCTAAACCTTCGTCAAAAAATAGTTATTAAGAAAATACCACGATGACCTGTTTAGGTTAAATTCAGGAGCCTGCAAAATGACCTAACTTGCACAAGTCATATCTCCGAAAATATTGCGAACCAAGCTCTAAAATTTTGTGCTGATGTTCCTCTGTATTTTGGCTTCGCACTCTAAAAATTTCAGATTTTGAACCTTCATAGAAAAAAAAATTATAGCGAAAATGCCACGATGACCTGTTTGGAGCAGCGAAACCCTAGAATCTCAAAGCTCTGATACCAAATGTTGTGAAACCAGCTCCAAAAAGAGAAGAAAAGAGATAATAACGCCTTAGAAATAAGCCAATTTGAGGGGTCAACCTCCAATACATTACATGAATGAACAATTCTTGAATGATACAAATGACAAAACCTCTCTTCTATATATAGGTGTCCATGGGGCCACAATGTAATCCTAGTGGGGCCACAATGTAATCCTAGCCGACCTAATAATAATATTGTAAGGGCATAATAACAACAATATGGGGGTTATAGGGGTACAACAATAACAATAATGGGGACTATACTAACATAATAAGGGACTACACTAGTAATATAGGGACCTAACAATGATGGTGTTTGCATTGGTCCACACAAATCAGAATGGACTATTTCTAAGGGTGCCTTTTCCCTTATGCTCTTTCATGATGGAAAGCCTTCTCTGTGTTGTTTGCCCAAGATGCATCCTTCACAAAGGTTGTATGGATTTTCAATCAATAGTAATCCCTTTACCATAGCTTTTCTGTGCAACAAATTCATACCTCCAAAGTTGAGATGTCCAAATCTCAAGTGCCATAACTAGTTTTCATCCTTTGCTTCTCTTTGGAATGTCTCTTGTGTCACTACTGTCATTACAACTCCTTTCTTCAAAACTGCTCTCATCTTGAGAGGAAACATTTTGATTCTTGTCATATTCACTTGTGCAATGCATTTATTGCTTGGTGGTTTATCCTTGATGGTGCATACATCATCTTCAAAAAACACATTGTAGCCTTTCTGAATGAGTTGTCCAATGCTCAAAAGGTTACACTTCATACCAGGCACATAGTATACATTTGATATGGATTTCGTTTCTCCTTTATTTATCAAAAAACTTACGCTGACTTTCCCCATGGCAGAGACCTTACTGTCTGTCCCCAATGTGACTTGAGACTTTACATTTTCATCAATCATGGAAAACATAGAAATGTTTCCAGTCATATAGTTGCTACATCCTGAATCTAGAAACCATATATCTTCATTATTTTCTTTAGCCATATTACATGCTAAAAACAAACTCTCTTGACTGAGATTTTCTTTTGTAAAATTAGCCCTGGGTCTATTACCCATGTCACTCTGTTTCTTCCTACATTCATTGGCATAATGGCCATACTTCTTACAGTAATGACATTGGACTTGGGATTTATCATACCTTTGTCCATGTGCTTGATTTTATCCACCTTGTTGGCTACTGCCTTGGCCTTGGTTCTGATTTTGGTTGCTGTCCCTTCCACTAGTATTTGCAGGATTGTTTCTTCCTCCTTTGTTTTGGCTTCTGCATCTTCCTTTTCCTTTGTAGTTTCCTCTGCATTAACCTCTTCCTCTTCCAAAGGACATTTGGGTCTTGAAAGCATGCTCCAAATATGAGTTTTTTTTTTCTGCCCAATATTTTTTCATGGGTCATCAATGATGCATGAAGCTCATCAACAGTAAACAACAAGAGATCTTTTGTCTATTCAATGTTTGTTACTATCACATCAAATCTTGAGGGTAAGCTCCTCAATACTTTCTCCACTATTATTTTTTCTTCTACTATCTCTCCATGAGATCTCATTTGGGTAACCAACCCAATAAAAAAAGTGAAGAATGGGTCTATTATGTCAGACTATTTCATGCAAATTACTTCAAAATATATTCTCATTAATTGAAGCTTTGATGTCTTTACTTTATCCATACCTTGGTAGTCTTTCTGGAGGGTATTCCATGCATCCTTGGACCTCTTTGCTGCGCAATCCTTGGAAACATACTTTCATGTACTGCCTGATAGAGATATAAGAGGGCTTTTGAGTCCTTCTTCCTATTACTTTTCAGAAAATCCTTCTCTGCCTATGTTAAGGCATTATATACTTGTTCATCTGCTGGTTCTTCTAAACCATATTCAACTAGCTCCCATAAATCTTGAGAGGCAAACAGGGCTTTCATTTTGATTGCCCAATAGTCATATTTCTTCCCATTGAACCGTGGGAGTTGAGTATTTCCCATACCCGTGCTTGTGCTAGCTCCTGCCATTGCTAGCTTACTAAACTATGCTTAAAAAAAACTTGACTGTGTTTCCAAACAAACTATCTCTTTGCTTAAGAGAAAAACTCTATCTTTTAAAGACTTCTTTGGACTGCACTCTTTAAAAAAAAACACAACACACTGTTTTGTAAATAACTTTCTTGTTGAACCTTCACACTGCTGGAGAAAACTTCAACAAAATTCTTCTTCCTTCAGCTTCTTTAGAAAATGTAAAGAGCCTAGACTAGCTCTGATACCATGTTGAAAATTCTGAATAATTCCTAACACACAGAGGAAATAAAATTCCTCAACTAAACACAGAGATTCAATAGCAACAAAACTAGATAGAGATGTTGTAAAATACTATTTCATTAAGCATAAAAGGCTGTTACAAAATAAAATTCTTCAGAATTGCATTGTTCTGGATTACAAAAAAAAATTGTTTTCTGTTGACTGCTACAAAACACAGTGCTACATATCATTTCTCTGCTCTCTGTCTTCTTTTTTCCTTCGGGATTTTTTTTCTTTCTTTCACACAGTCAATGCACACCATATGCACTGTCGTTGTGTGTTTTTTTTTATATATATAACAAACTAATACTTTATATATATTATAAAAGTACATGTTTATAATATATATATATATATATATATATATATATATATATACCCTAAAGTTTAAAAAAAAATTGTCGCGAGTTAATAAAAAATTTATACAAAAGGTTTTGAAACCTTAATACATCCCGACACATAAAATATATTAACCAAGGTCTAAGACCTTATAAAACATTTCATCATGGATTCTAAAAGTCTTTATGCAAACCAGTTTATGACTTTATCGCATCCAATTTCGGGCTTGCTGATTGTGCACCCGAATGGTGCGATAAAGCTCTCACTGGCTGGCGCTTGACACAGTGGCAGACTTCAACCTTTATCCAAAATGATTTATAAATATTATCACATCCATTCTTGAGGCTGGTGACGTAGGCATGGTTTCGTACGATATGTTTCCTATTGGTCGACAAACTTTGTGACTTGGCAAGGTGGGCCAGAATTATCGCGCACGGGCTAAGGACTAGTGACAAGGCTTAGGTTCATGCGAAAGAGTGTTGATTGGTATAGTAGGTTGTGACATGGGATCATGGGCTCCAAGGGAGTGATGTGGTTCATTCAAACTCAAATGAAATGCATGCCAAATACAAACATTTGGTGGAGGGTTTTAATGACAGTGGGTGTGGGTTTATGAAGCGGAGGTTGCGTGGTTCAAACCACGGATTTACAAATCAAAACAGGACTACGACCATGACTAAAAATATGAACGTGCAGGGTTTTATCATAGGTTTTTTAATGCTCAATGGAGTATAAACAAAAACATAAAATTTCTTGCTCCTTCTGTCCTTAAAATTACAATCAAAAATGAATTTTTGTCCTCCTGTTTGCAGTTGCAGTTGGAATTAATATTTCCAACTATTCCTAAACCTATCTAGGACAAACATCGTGAAGCTGCCAACTTCCTTGAGTGGTCTCTGGCACCTCCAGTTTCTGGATGTTAGTTGGTGCAAACATTTGACAACGATGCATTCAAGGATAGGTGAGCACAAATTTATGCTACATCTCAATGTGAAGCACTACAAAAAGTTGGAACCATTACCTGCAGGAATAGCAAAGCTAAGCTCCTTACAGACATTGAAAGGCACTATATTCAGAATGGAAAGGACAACCAAAAGCTCTTTACAGATATGGAAAGGTGCTATATTTAGAATGGAAAAGGCAGGCGCCAATATGTTACAGTTGGCGTATCTAAAAAAATTGACCCTTCTACAACACCTATCAATGAAAATTGATGTTCACTCGTCATCACAGGCAATTGAGGCCTCCTCATCTTTAAAATATGTCGTTAGACTCCAGAGGGAACTTTTGAGGGCATGACAAAATCGCGAATGGTCTCCTTGTGAAGCAAGATTTCTTTTCGCCTCAATCTTCTCGAGGACATGGAGTCCATTGCTCAACACCTTCAACACTTTCGTCTACACAACTGTTTGGTGCCCAAATGGATCTTTCACCTTGAGAACCTCATGGTGCTGGTTTTAGATGGAAATATCTCTGGTGAAAATTATAAAGGCCTACAAGAAATTCCTAATCTCAGAAAACTATGGTTGTCAGGGAACAGAGAGTGTGAAGCGTTTCCAAACCGAGTTTGGAACAGCTACGACATTTCTGAATATGAAAAAAATCACGATAGAAGATTTTAGGAGTCTGACAGAGTTACCGCATTTGCAGGGTAATGCAATGTCAAATCTACAGTATTTGCGAATCAAAAATTGCAACCACACGATAAATATTATGCACCAAGAATTCGATAAGTTGGAGGCTCTTAGGGAAGTAGAGGTGGAGTAAGAGGGCCTTAATCTTTGGAAAAAATCGAAAGATTTCCATGTTAAAATCAAAGTAATATATTCGTCGGATGAGGAAGCATTTGAAAAAATGGTAAAGGACGCCATCCAGAAGGAAATGGTGGAGGACAAGTCAGACAAGCGTCCGTCTAGAAGCATATTAGGGTGGAGAGATTTGCCTGAGGAGGAGGAGGATTGAACATGCAAGGAAGGATTATTGATTAGTTCCCCAAGGTGGGGAGTGTTGGAAATATTAATTCCTTTTGCGACTGCAAACAGGAGGACGAAATTGAATTCATGATTTGATGTCGGAGGACACTGCAACAACAAGATTTTTTATTTTTATTTTTACTCCATCGCGCATTGAAGCCACCTGCAAGTTCATGTTTTTGGATATGGCCGTAGCTCCACTCAGCTGTGTAAAGTCGTGGCTCCAACTCCACACTACCTCCGCATTTAAAACCCTGCACCAACCATATCATTTAACTGCGCATTTGATTTCATTTGAATGCATCCACATCAACGATTATGGAGCCCATCACTCCACGTCAAACAACCCAACAGCCAATCATGAAGCTATCACAAATTTTGTTGCATATGTCACACCATCCAAAAATGGATGCAATAAAAGATTGAACCATTTTGAATTAATATTGAATTCCACCAGCATGTCAACCCTCCAACCAATAGAACACCATTCACAAATTTTTGAAGCACAATCAGCATGCCCATGAATGGATGTGATAAGCATATCAAATGGAATTTTGAATTTTTGTTTTAAAATTTGCGATGAAAAGTTTATTAAGGTTTTTAACCTTGGTTAAAGGCTTAATGCTTTTAATGTTTTATTTTGTTTTAAAAAAAAATGTCGTGACAGTTTTATTTTAAAACATTGGGGTTATATATTATTTAAGATTTTATAATATATATTATAAAAACCATATGTTTATAATATATATATATATATAAAGACAGTAAAGTGTATATTTATTGGCTATCCGTAATGAAAAAATGCACGAAGGCAGAAAGACTGAAATACATACATGCCGAGACAGTTTAGCAGTGATTGTGTAATAAAAATGGACAGAGTTTTGACTGTGTGAATTTTTTCCTGAAGGCAAAAATAGAATAGTGAGACAGAGTTTTGAAAAAAGATGTGTTTTGTAGCAGCAGGTGTGTTTTTTGTGAATCCAGAACATAGTAGTTTTGAAGAAAGAATCCTATTTTGTAACAGAGTTTTATGCTTAATGAAATCGTGTCCTGTCTCACATCTCTGTCCAGATTTGTTGCTATTGAATCTCTATGTTTAGTCGAGGAATTTTTTTTTTCCTCTGTGTGTTTAGAATATTAAAAAATTCCAACATGGTATCAGAGCTAGTCCAGGCTCTTTGCATTTGCCAAAGAAGTTGAAGGAAGGAAGAAGAAGTTTGTTGAAGTTTTCTCTAGCAGTGTGAAGATTGAGCAAAGCTAGATATTTATCAAAACAGAGTTTTGAGTTTGTTTTAAAAAAATTTAGTCCAGAGAAGTCTCTTGAAGACAAATTTTAATCTCTTAGTAGTGAGAAGGTTTATTTAAGAAACACAGTCAAGTTTTTTTTCCATAGTTCAGTAAGCTAGCCATGGCAAGAGCCAACACAAGCACGAGTATGGGTAATACTCAACTCCCATAGTTCAATGGGAAGAACTAAAACTATTGGGAAATCACAATGACAGCCATGTTTGCCTCTCAAGATTTATGGGAGCTAGTTGAAGATGGTTTAGAAGAACCAGCAGATGACTAATCATATAATGCCTTAACACAGGCAGAGAAGGATTTGCTGAAGAGTATTAGGAAGAAGGACTCAAAATCCCTCTTCTATCTCTATCAGGTAGTACATAAAAGTATATTTCCAAGGATTGCAACAGCAAAGAGGTCCAATGATGTATGGGATACCCTCCAGACAGCCTATCAAGGTATGGAGAAGGTAAAGACAACGAATCTTCAATTAATGAGAAGAAATTTTGAAGTCATTTGCATGAAAGAGTCTGACACAATAGAATCATTCTTCACTTTGTTGATTGGGTCGGTTACCCAAATGAGATCTCATGGAGAGACCATATAAGAGAGAAGAATAGTGGTGAAAGTATTGAGGAGCTTACCCTCAAGGTTTGATGTGATAGTAACAACCATTGAAGAGACAAAAGATCTCTCGTTGTTTACTGTTGATGAGCTTCATGCATCATTGATGACACATGAACAAAGATTGGGCAAAACAAAAAACTCATATTTGGAACATACCTTAAAGACCCAAATGTCTTTTGGAAGAGGAAGAGGTCAAGGCAGATCAAACTACAGAGGAAAAGGAAGAGGCAGAATCTAAAATAGAGGAAGAAACAACCCTGCAAATACAAGTGGAAGGGGCAGCAATCAGAATCAGAACCAAAGCCAAGGCAGTATCCAGCAAGGTGGACAAAATCAAGCACATGGACAAAGGTATGATAAATCCCAAGTCCAATGTCATTATTGTAAGAAGTATGGCCATTATGCCAATGAATGTAGAAAGAAACAAAGTGACATGGGTAGTAGACCCAGTGCTAACTTTACATAAGAAAATATCAGTCAAGATAATTTGTTTTTAGCATGTAATATGGCTGAAGAGAAAAATGAAGATATATGGTTTCTAGACTCAGGATGTAGCAACCATATGACTAGAAAAATTTCAATGTTTTCCATATTAGATGAAAATGTGAAGTCTCAAGTAACATTGGGAACATACATTAAGATATTTGTCATGGGAAAAGGAAGAGTGAGCATTTTAACAAAGAAAAGAGAAAGGATATCCATATCAGATTTATACTATGTGCCTGGTATGAAGTGTAACCTTTTGAGCATCGGACAACTCATTCAGAAATGCTACAATGTTTTCTTTGAGGATGATGTATGTACCATCATGTACATACCACCAAGAAAGCAAAGGATTTCACAATTGAATATGACAAGAAACATAATGTTTCCTCTCAAGATGAGAGCAGATTTGAAGAAAGGAGCTACAATGGTAGCAGTGACACAAGAGACATTCCAAAGAGAAGCAAAGGATGAAAAATGGTTATGACATTTGAGATTTGGACATCTCAACTTTGGAGGTTTGAATTTGTTGCATAGGAAAGTAATGGTAAAGGGATTGCCATTTATTGAGAAGCCAGACAGCCTATGTGAAGGTTGCATCTTGGGAAAACAACACAGAGAAAACTTTCCATCTGGAAAGAGCATAAGGGAAAAAGCACCCTTATAAATTGTCCATTCAGATTTGTGTGGACCA
The DNA here is from genome assembly GCA_034641835.2 of Pinus albicaulis. Taxonomy (NCBI): domain Eukaryota; kingdom Viridiplantae; phylum Streptophyta; class Pinopsida; order Pinales; family Pinaceae; genus Pinus; species Pinus albicaulis. Next base: position 1,968,283,965 of record CM076578.1, on the reverse strand, counting down.
ATGCAAACACCAACATTAGCAGGCAGCCATTATATGCTGACCATTATTGATGATTACATAAGAAAAACATGGGTTTATTTCTTGAAGTGGAAGAGTGAAGTGTCTAATAAATTCTGCCACTTTAAGGCTCTTGTAGAGAATCAAAGTGGGCCGCATATTAAGGTATTAAGAATAGACAGAGGAGGAGAATATATTTCAAAATATTTTTTGCATTTTTGCACAGAAAATGGGATTCATAAACAATTTACAGCAAGGTATACACCACAACAAAATGGAGTTGCTGAAAGGAAAAATAGAACCATCATGGATATGGTAAGGAGCATGCTAAAGGAAAAACATTTTCCAAATGAATATTGGGTTGAAGTTGTACATTGTGCAGCATATGTTTTGAATAGATGCCAAAAAAAGAGTGTTATGAACAAAGTTATAGAAGAAGCATGGAGTGGCATAAAACATTTTGTCACCCACATGAGAGTTTTTGGTTGTGTGGCTTATGTACACATTCCATATCAGCTAAGGAATAACTTGGACAGTAAGGGGGAGAAGTGCATATTTGTTGGATACAATGAAGAATCCAAAGCATACAGATTGTATAACCCATCCACCAAGAAATTTATGATAAGAAGAGATGTACAATTTATTGAGGAAGAAGCTTGTGATGGAAGCATTGAGAAAACAATGAATGTAAAAAGTTGTTTGTCTCATGATGATGATGATGAGGAAGAAATGGCTGAAAGACATCACTCATTAGCAACATCACCTCCACCAACATAAGGACAACAAGGGACACCACAAGAAGGTATGAGAACACCCTTGAGAAGTGATGACAATGCTTCTCCAAGCACATCACAAGGAGCGGATTTGAGTGCTTCTGTAAGCACAAGTTCAGCAAGTCAAAGAGGAACTAGATTCAGAAGTCTGAATGAGATTTATGAGAAAGAGGCAGAAAATGAAGGTATGAACTCTTTATTTGCATTGTATTGTCATGTAGAAGATCCTATTCATTTTAAATAAGCAGTGAAAGATAAGAAATGGATAGATGCTATGGATGAAGAAATAAATGCCATAGAGAAAAATAAGACATGGGAATTGGTTGATCTCCCAAAAGGAAAAGAAGTGATTGGAGTAAAATGGGTTTATAAAACCAAGAGAAATTAAAGGTAGGATTGAAAGGCACAAGGCTAGAATTGTTGTCAAAGGCTACAAGCAGCAACAAGGAAGAGACTACGAGGAAAATTTTGCACCAGTTGCAAGAATGGAAATAGTAATAGTAGTGATGTCCATAGTAGCACAACACAAATGGAAAGTTTACCAAATGGATGTGAAATCAGCATTCCTAAATGGAGTATTGATGGAAGAGGTATATGTTGAACAACCTCTGGGATATGAGAAAGCAGGCCAAGAGCACAAAGTATGCAAATTGAAGAAATCTCTATATGGGCTGAAACAAACACCAAGAGCATGGTATAGTAGGATAGATGCCTATCTACTGGAAAATGGGTTTGAAAAATGTGAAGGAGAACCCACATTATACATCAAGGAGAAAGATGGTAAGATGCTCATTGTTGTTTTGTATGTTGATGATGTGATATTCACAGGTAATGATGCTTATCTCATTGAGAATTTTAAGACAAGCATGAAAGAAGAATTTGAGATGACTGATATGGGATTGCTGAGATACTTCTTAGGAATAGAAGTAGAGCAAAATGAAAATAAATTTTTTATTTCTCAAGCTAAATATGTGAAAAAAGTTTTGGAAAGATTTAATATGCAAGATTGCAAGGCAACAATTACTCCTATAGTGATGGGATTGAAACTGAGAAAGGAAGACAAAAACAAGGATTTTGATCCAAGTCTGTACAAAAGCATAGTTGGCAGCCTTATGTATTTGACTACAACTAGGCCTGATATTATGCATGATGTAAGTTTAATTTCCAGATTTATGGAAAGGCCAAAGGAGACACATTGACAAGCAACAAAAATAATTCTGAGGTATGTGAAAGGAACAAAAAGGTATGGAATTTTATACACCATTTCAGAAAATTTTGAATTGATTGGATATACTGACAGTGATTGGGCTGGAAGTATAGATGACAGGAAAAGCATCTCTCGATATGTTTTCCATATGGGATCAGGAGACATTTCATGGGCTTCTAAGAAACAGCCAATTGTGGCTTTATCAACAACAGAGGTAGAGTATGTGGCAGCTACAGTAGTAGCATATCAATCAGTATGGATGAGGAGAATGTGAGAATTTTTTGTCATGAACAGGTAAATGGAACAGCTGTTTATTGTGATAATAGCTCAGCTATAGATTTATCCAAGAATTCGGTGTTTCATAAGATAACGAAACACATTGATGCCAAGTATCACTACATCAGAGAGCTAGTGAGAAATGGTGAAATTGTTCTGAAGCATTGCAGAACTGAAGAGCTATTTGCTGATATATTGACAAAAACAATGGGGCAGAAAAGTTTTAATTATTTGAGAAAATGTTTAGGTATGCAAGAGTGCAAAAATTGCAATTAATTGGGAGTGTTGGAAATATTAATTCCAACTGCGACTGCAAATAGGAGGATGGAATTAAATTCACGATCTGATGTCGGAAGACACTGCAACAACAAGATTTTTTGTTTTTATTTTTACTCCATTGCGCATTGAAGCCACATGCAAGTTCAAGTTTTTGGATATGGTCGTAGCCCTGCTCAGTTGTGTAAAGTTGTGACTCCAACTCCACACTACCTCTGCATTTAATACCCTGCACCAACCATATCATTTAACCGCGCATTTGATTTCCTTTGAATGCATCCACGTCAACGATTGTGAAGCCCATCACTCCACGTCAAACAACCCAACAACCAATCACGAAGCTATCGCAAATTTTGTTGCATACATCACACCATCCAAAAATGGATGCGATAAAAGATTAACCGTTTTGAATTAATTTTGAATTCCGCCAGCATGTCAACCCTCCAACCAATAGCACATTGTTCGCAAATTTTTGAAGCACAGTCAGCATGCCCATGAATGGTTCAATGAAAATTTTATTAAGGTTTTTAACCTTAGTTAAAGGCTTAATGCTTTTAATGTTTTATTTTGTTTTAAAAAAAATGTTGTGACAATTTTATTTTAAAACATTGGGGTTATATATTATATAAGCTTTTATAATATATATTATAAACATCATATGTTTATAATATATATATATAAAGACAATAAAGTGTATATTTATTAACTGTGTGTAAAAAAAAAAGGCTCGAAGGCAGAAAGACTGAAATACATACATGTCGAGAAAGTTTAGCAGTGATTATGTATTAAAAAGGGACAGAGAGTGAAAAACAATGTAATGTCTCCGTGTGTTAAAACAGAGTGTTGAGTATGTGTAATTTTTTCCCGAAGGAAAAAATAGAACAGTGAGACAGAGTTTTGAAAAAAGTTGTGTTTTGTAGCAGCATGTATATTTTTTGTGAATCCAGAACACAGTAGTTCTGAAGAAAAAATCCTATTTTGTAACAAAGTTTTATGATTAATGAAATAGTGCCCTGTCTCACATCGTTGTCCAGATTTGTTGCTATTGAATCTATGTGTTTAGTTGAGGAATTTTTTTTATTCCTCTGTGTGTTTCGAATATTCACAAATTCCAACACTTTTTGCTTTTTATTTATTTTGAAAATTATACATATTTTTATTAAGTTCAAATAATATATATATTTTTAGAAATTATAAATTAGTTGTTATGTGTGTGTGGTTTATTGGTTATGAAGCTGAGGGTGAGAGCTAATTATGGAGATAAAAACTGTACTTGGGGGTTCTTTTGGTTTATCTTTATCTTTACCAGATTCTATTTATCTTTTACTTATTAGTGCTCGTGCCGGTTAAGCCCTAAGGTGCATCCTAAAGGGTTTCATTTTTATCGATGATAAGTTTTATGTAGTTCATATCATATCTTTCTTGTACATTGCTTAATTCATTCCAATAACTTGAATTCTAAGACATACATTTTTTTTTATATTTGCAAATTTTGATTGACTATGTTGGTTGGTTTCCCAGAGATTGAGGTTTAACAAACAAGCAATGTGGAGCATTCAGAGGAGACGAGATCTTGGTATTTTAGTTAGCTGCCTACCATGAAAATGGCTTGTTAAGTTCTGTTATCTATTTTATATTGCAATTTTTGGATGACTGAATATCCTCTCTGTGGACTGGGCACTATTAGCAACCAGACTTCGTTGTACTAGATTGGAAGGACTTAATGTTTCTGATAGATCTTGAGGTTAATATGGAGCATTTATATCGCATTTGAAATTACATCCTAGTTATTATTTTTAATTTTGAAGGGTACATTGAGATTTTCGGAATATTTTTAAAAATGTTATTTGTGAATATGTGTGAAGTTAAGTTAAAATATTCTCAAAATTTAATCGGCATGAGTAAACTCGAAACTGGCCATATTCATTTCTCCTACTCTAACTCTAGCCATGTGATTGACCATGGTCACATCCGCATTCCATAGTTTTGATACACTGGATCTTTTTGTGTTGATCGCTGGCATTATGCTCGTGTTCTGTGTAGACTTCTGGCATTTATGGTCGCTATGTTTACTTTTGTTTCTCATGTTTTTGGTTGTCCCTTTTTTTTATGGTTGGATCTATCAAGATGATGTCCTTCTTTTTTTCTTTTTCTTTTTTATTATTATGGGGAATCATATGAAGCCAAGTTTTTTTTCAGAACTAATCTTCTTCATTTTGTTAAATCATGGCTTCTTACATGCTGACATGATGGGATTTTTATTATTGTTTACATTTGATATGATGCACAACAATTGGGAATTTATGGAAAATCTCATGTAAACTGTTTTTTCCAACATAATGAAAATGAGTTTGTTTTTTTTCTTCTTAAAAAAAACTCTAAACAAAACAATTGTCTCAGTATATATCTATCCTATATCGCAACTATTCTAAAATATATAATTTAATTAAAGATTACCATTTCAGCTGTATTTCATAATTGAAATATTGAATAATGAAAAATATGATTGATAATAAAAATGTAATCAAATTTATATATAAAATAGATTTTTTGACTGGAATTGGCAAAACAATTTTAATAAAAAAATATGATTTTTTGTTGTTTAAAATATGTTTTTGAATGCATAAATAGATTCAACACAATAAAAACCCTAGCCCACTAGAATTTTTCAGATTAAACAACTTAAACTCAAGTTTTTTAAAATCTCTCCCAAATTTTAATTAAAATTCCTTATATAAATTAAACTACACGAATAATAAATATATACACCAATGAAAATTTTGACATTCAAATTCCATATCTCTATGAAGGATATCCATAGACCTCAGGAAAGTAAAGGTCGGTATGACCAATCGATGTCTTCGATTTTATATATAATCCTTATGTATTATTGTAAGGTCATTTTTCTATGTAAATTAGGTACATACAATGGATATTGATCATTTTTCTGCGTAAATTAGGTACAAACAATGGATACTGGTTATTTTTATGCATAAATGAGTTATAGCGACAGACAGCCTTCGAAGGAGATTGTTGAAGCCTCGAAGGTAATGCTGCATTTTAGGTGTTCTCTTTTATTTTGTTAGATCGCAGATTAATTACCATTTTCTTATTACATATATTTAAGAAAATCATTAGATATAAAAATAAGAACAAGTAAATATACAGACTATTTATACAATTGAACATAAAATGTATTTCGAGAAACCTGTAATGAGTGAAAAAATAGTTATAAGATAAGGCATGTGTTTTTCTATATTTTCTTTACACTATTTATACAATTGAACAAAAAATGTATTTCCTGAAACATGTAATGAGTGAAAAAATAGTTACAAGATAAGGCATGTGTTTATCTATATTTTCTTCAATCATGATATGTTAATACAAAGAAAGAGAGATTCACTATGGAGTTGTCTTTGACTCTATGCTATGAATGGATGTTGTAAAATCTATTTCATTTTTTGATATGCTCTCATATCCCACTCTTAGATGATCTAATTTATTATTGGAAAAGTAAAATACAAAATAATGGAACCCTTTCTCCTACTAGCTCCCACTCTTTAACATACCTTGATAGTTGTATAGGGTTAGGATTTTTGCATCCCTTAATCCTTAATTAGAAATAGGATTTGTACTGTCTAGAATATTTTTGAAATTCTTAGCCCCATATGTGTGAGTAATAGGGACTAATGTGGCATTCACTTATACCATGGTGGTCAACAAATAAGTCACTTGTGAGACACATACCTTCCTCATATGACATCTCACTAATGCGATTTTCATACTATTGGAAACGTTATGGTGTGTAGTTTAGCATTAAGGGTATAGAAGCTAAAATTACAAATATTTGATGGATGTTCAAATATCTAGAACATCCCCACTTCCTTGCTAACCACTTTAACAAACATTCAAACTTTTGGTTCCCCTAACTTCTAGTCTTGACTGATCCCAGTTCTCAATTCTACCACTTAACATATTTTGGTGCCCATCTACCCCACCTGATAGATATTAGTACTTGAAAGATTCAAGATATTTTGCTCCTGTTAGCTCCCCGTAATTTGCAGATTGGCAAGAAAAAATGAACAGGGCTAACATCAAACCAATATTTGGAGTCCTAGGACCTAGCCTTCCTGGACTTAGAGAGGGCTCTCCCTATGTTTGCTTGTAAAGGATCTAACTTTCTTGATTTTAGAGTTTGATTTTACGCTAGTTATAGGATTTAGGGTTGTCTAAATTCTTGGGGAAATTTTGGGGGATAGGGATAGATGTTAGAGAGTAGGGTAAAGTGGATTTTCAAGGATTGAGTGAGGGGGAGAGGTAAAAAAGGGAAAAACATAGGCCTAGTCTCGAAAAGTGTCAAATTGTAGCAATATGCTAGGTTTTGTAGAAAAATGACGAGTTTGATGGATAGGAGTGATGGAAAGTGCTTATGAAGGTATGTTAAGGATAGGGGAAGGTGTAAGAACATCAGGATACAAGCCTTGTTGATGATTTAACCATGGAAGTCATGAAACCAAGAAAAATGCCCTAAAAAACACTATTCATCTACAAGAACAAAGGTAGGTAAAAGCACATAAGAAGTTTTTTAGGAGCAGCGGGGTGACCATGGAATGGAAAAATAGTGGAATAGTGAAATTTTTTCTATAAGGATAATGAAGGCAGTGAGATTTCTAAAACTCACAACGTTCAGGGAATTTTGTTTTTAGAAATCTAGAAACCATCTATAGTCATCTACAGATAGCAAAAATTATTGATGACTAACAGTGGCTCCACTTGGGGAGGGCAGCTACTTTTCAGGGAGGTCTCCAGGACCTCAGAGTTCAAATCTCTGAGTTTTGAAGACCGGTGCCTTACTTTCACTTTGCATATCCTTCTTCCTTCATTTTCCAATGTTCTCTTGAAGCTATGATCTCATAAAATCTGAAAACATGATTGCTTCAACCTCAGTTATACCTACCCATCCTACCTTATCTATCATTTTTTTCTTCTTCCTTTGGGTGCACTTGGACTGGCAAACCCTCAACATTATTTTCTTTTGAAAGAATAAAAAAATATCTACTTGTACCCTTATCACTTCCAAGAGTTCAGATTAGGCTAACGAACTCTCTTATTCTCTACCTAGTCTACTCATTTGTCAAGATTAATCTATTTGACAAACTTTATTCTCTAACTTACTAACATGAAATTGAAAACATGACCAAACCAAGTTTAAAAAATATGATTTTCCATGGGTTGTGGCATTTAGACAAGTTGCACACAGACATTATTTTTTGTACAATCAAAACTAGAAAACATGAGGGCTGTGATCTATCATTTGTTATGTATCCCTCTCTTCCTCTTTGGTTCAGATTTGAGCATTTAGAACAAGCATATTTTCCTGATCTAATCTACTGACAAGCCAAGTTTACATGGTTTGGAAAGCCTTCATTCACTAACCTATCAGCAGAAATTTAAACATGTCTAATCATGATTAGGCTGTATGATTAAACAATACTATTTTTCTCAACTAGTAGTGGCATTTAGGCTTGCACACTTTCAGTAATACTCTTTTTTGGGTATGGGGTTGTACCTATTCTTTAAACCTGCCCTCTTTTTCATCTTTTTCTTTGTTTTTGTACCTTTTTTAGATCAGCATTCTAAGACTAAAACCTAGAAAGATGCTCATAGTGATGAGCTTATTTGCATACCTATCTATCCTAATCTAACCTACATAGGATATACATTTATTTGGTGAACTCCCTTTTCCAATATAACCAGTCATGTAGATGATTCCACAAGTGATCTTTTTTTAGCTTTTTGAGTGTGCTAACAAAATCAAAAGGCCACTCCCACTTTACTTGTGTTTGAACAGTAGTGCTTAAAATTTTCTTTAAACCTTACATCAAACTTCTCTTGACATGTCTTACTCCCTCTTCAAATGTATCTAAGAAAAAAGCAAAGGGATCTTGAAATAATACCTGGCTTAGAGGATTTGGGAAATAAGCTTTATGCAAGACTACTTGTTCCTTCACTTAGTTGAGCTTGGGACTCTTTTGGGAAAGAAAATCCACCTCTTCCTCATGATCATCTATGCTGGCATCTTCATCATATATGGCACTATTGTCCTTTAACGAACCTAATGTATTCTGATTGAGAAGGTTGAAATCCATGTGAGGGCCATCATGTTGATGGGTAGGAGTATCCTTTAGCAGTAAATCTTCTTAAGAAGGCAATACAACAACCCTCTGTGATTATAAATTTCCAAGCCTTCATCTGCAATTTGAAATTCAATGAAACTTGGTGGCTACAGATCAGGAGCTAAGGAGAGTTCTATTTTATAAATGCTTTCCTCAACCATTTCAGGAAAAGGCTTCTCATTTACAACTTGCTCAAGAAGTTCATCATCTTCCCCAACCTTAACATCAAAACACAAAGGCTGTTGATTTCTAAACACATGAAAGTTATTTCTGATTGACTGAAATGAAGTAGAAAAAAGAGTCATAGATTCTTCACTTACTTCCAAGTTTTCTAGACTTTCCTCATCAGTTTCATAGCTGGCATGTATTGGTTGATTACCTTTTTCAAGTTGATGAAACTGACCTTCCTCCCACAAACCAACTGCTGATTGCTTTGCAAGATTAGCTTTCGTTTGGATATCACAACCATCATCATACTGATCAAACTTTGGATAGTCATCAAAATAAGTAATGTCACCAATAAAACATATTGGATTATCAGATTGTTTCTCTTTGAATTGATCTACACATCCAATTTCTGATCCGTGATAGCTAGGATTAGCATGAGAATGAATATAAGTGTTCTTCTCACATAAAGGTTTAGAGGTTGGTTGTATGCTTAAAATCTGGTCTATTTCCTCTTCAGTTAAAAGAGGAGGTATTTTTCTCTTTCTTTGGAAAAAACCATGATGTTTATCTTCCCTTTGTCACTGATCACAAGGCTAAATGTTTTCATTCTCTTGTGAAAGTTGATTATGAGGCTGAATGTCCTTTTTAGCCTCACCTAGAAGAGATGGTGAATCGTTACATGTGCCTTCAGAGAGATCCTGAAGATCTTCCTTTACTTCTTGATCGATTTCATCCTTTACTTACTTCAGAGAGATTTCTTGGCTGTCATAATAGTTATCTTGAGTATGAAATGCATGCAGTCTTCTAATAAATATTTAGGATGCCAGTTCCCTAAATCTTCATCAATGTTTACAAGGTATTGTATGAAATCTTCAGATTGATCACAACAATTTTCAGCTAATGATAAAGATGGACAATATTTTTTATATTTTTCATAAAACACCTTGTGGAAATCCTTCAAAGAAAATAGATTACGAGGGTCTAGGCCTTCATACCATTTCCTTGCTTTACCTTCTAATGTCCCCATTAACATTTTCATGAGGCAGTCTTCATGCCATTCAACATTTAACCTCCATACATGTATATGAAATTTGATGAGATGTAACAAGGGGTCATCACATTTTTCATCTTGAAACATAGGCAGTTTAGTGTACCAATCTATCAGGGGCTTTTTGTGTGGGAATCCAGGGATGTGTTCTCTGTTCATCGAAGCATATCTCCATTGTATCCTTGGATCCATGTTTGTAAATCAGAAAGGGTCACTGCATCTTTTCAACCAGTCTAGAGTCTTCTACCAGTGGAGTCTTTAGGTCTATTGAGAGTTGTGGAGTCACCAGGTGGAGGGTTTCAACTTTGCTGTCCACCATCAACATGATTAATGCATTCCTAGGAGAGTATATGAGAACTAGTGGGGTTAGTAGGCCTACTGGAGGCCAGCGGAGTCACATGGTGGAGGGTGTTTACTGTCTTAAGGATGTTTTTGTTTATCCACCATCAACAACTGAAAGCCAATCTAAGGATGTTTATGGGTTTTTTGAGGTCTTAAGGATGTCTAAAATGTTATTTATTCAGAAATTCCCACCGTGATCGCCACGATGTTAGCTCCCCGTAATTTGCAGATTGGCAAGAACAAATGAACAGGGGTAACATCAAGCCAATATTTGGAGTCCTAGGACCTAGTCTTCTTAGACTCAGAGAGGGCTCTATCTATGTTTGCTTGTAAAGGATTTAACTTGTTTGATTTTAGAGTTTGATTTTAGGCTAGTTATAGGGTTTAGGGTTGTCTAAATTCTTGGGGAAATTTTGGGGGATAGGGATAGATGTTAGAGATTAGGGGAAAGTGGAATTTCAAGGATTGAGTGAGGGGAAGGGGTCCAAAAAAAAATAGGCCTAGTCTCGAAAAGTGTCAAATTGTAGCAATAGGCTAGGTTTTGTAGAAAAATGATGAGTTTGAGGGATAGGAGTGATGGGAAGTGCTTATGAAGGTATATTAGGGATAGAGTAAGGTGTAAGAACATCAGGATACAAGCCTTGTTGATGATTTAACCATGGAAGTCATGAAACCAAGAAAAATTCCCTCAAAAACCCTAGTCATCTACAAGAACAAAGGTAGGTAAAAGCACATAAGAAGTCTTTTAGGAGCAGTGGGATGACCATGGAATGGAAAAATAGTGGAATAGTGAAAAAATTTCTATAAGGATAATGAAGGCAGTGAGATTTCTAAAACTCACAATGTTCAGGGAATTTTGTTTTTAGAAATCTAGAAACCATCTATAGTCATCTACAAATAGAAAAAATTATTGATGACTAACAGCTCCTTTATACATTTTCACTAACCCATTGTCATGGCTCCTAGGGTCATATGACCAAGGGCTTGGGAAAAAAATCTCAATCCTAAAAACTAAAGCTTCCACTAAATATCCTTGAATTTCAGAAACTTCTACTAAACTTTTAGACCTATTTGAAAGGACTGAAAATGACTTCAACAGGGAAAAAAATTTCCCAAATAATTTTGAAGGATTAGAATTATTTAACGACCTATAAAGGTAGCCCAAGACACTACCCACTACTCACTCTTTTGGAACTATGAATTGCATATCTCCAACTCCAAACTATTACATATGGAGAGGTCAACATTGTGGCTTACCTCCAAAGGAACAAAGTCTCTCATCACTAAATAAGTTTCAATTCTTCTCATTTTAAATAAGGATGCAACCATAGATGTTCTCGTAACAACCCCTAGATAAATTTCCGTGTAAATAAATAATGTGTGGACATTATAAAAAAACAAAATCAAACCAAGGTCATGGGACACATATTCCAAGTTGAATGAGGGAAAAAACATTACATTGAGATCCATTTGTGGTTAATTATTTATTGGCTATGGAAATTGGCATTGGCAAGAGGAAAAAGGAAACAAATGGAAAATTAATTATTACAAGTCACCAAGGATATGAGGAAAAAATGCAAAAGAAATAAAGGATAATGAAAGAAATTCCATTTCAACAAGTGGGGAAGAGGAAGAGACAAGGAAATGATAAAAATACTAAAATAATAATATGCATGCAAGGAAAAATGAAGAAAAAAACAAAAAGAAAATAAAATTGGAGAGAGAACATTCTAGCATTCTCTTTTTGGGAAAAGAAAGGAAAAGAGAAAGAAGGCTACAACACTTGGGCTAAAACAAGGAACACAAGCAGGACACAAGGAGAGACAAGCAAGTAAAACAAGTAGCGAAGAGGAATTCAAGTGATAGACAAGAATAAGTTTTGAACAAAAACTAGCAAGGGCATAAAAGAACGTAGAAAAGAGTAGCCAACAAGAGGATATTTTATAGGTAACAGTGTGCATGTTTGATTATCTTACTGGGATTTGAATGCATGGTTCATGAATTATTTTGTTCGTCATTTATTTTGTCAAAGGGAGCTTGAAATTGTTCTGCATCCATGTGTTTCTGAACCGTCATTCAGGAACTTGTCGATCAATGTTTGCTGGAAGTTTCAAAGGTTGGCGGAGATGGGCGAATAAAGTACTGTAAAATCCATGCTTTATTGCATGATTTAGCTCTTTCTGAATCTCAGGATGGAACTAAATGTTTGTTAAAGTTTGGAAAGAAATTGGAAAAAATCCCCTCAAATGAGTGCTTGGGTGTACATAGAATTTCATTGGTGAAAAATTGTAGGTGTACATGCACCTATATTAGCTTTAGTTCAACTCTAGAGATCGCATGTAATGTGCACTTGTCTTTAGCTAGTTAACTTGAGTGCTTTACATGCACATAGTTAACCTTAATTAGCTTTAGTTAAACTCTAGATATTACATGCGATGTGCACTTGGCTTAGTTAGTTAGCTCTAGTGCTTGCATATGGTGCATGTGCACATTAGCAGAACATAAAGCACACTTAGCTTTAGTTAGCTTTAACTATCCATAGTTATTGCATGTACAACTAAGCTTAACTGAGTTGCTTTTATGTATTGATTCCAAAACTAATATTGATGAATTAATTTCATTCTTTTCTCCATCCTTGCTCACTCCTTCATTCTCTTGCAAGTTTGTTCATTATTTCTCAAATATAGATCTTTTTATCTCAAAATCTCACATGGTATCAGAGCACAAGGATTTGCAATCAATGTAGAAGCAATTTTTCTTTGCAGGTTCAGAAGATTGAAGCAACAACAAAGAATGGAGTCAAAATTGGAGTTTCCACAATCGAAAATTCTTACTCCATATAATTACTTCGAATGGAAGCCAAAGAGTCTACTTCATCTCAGAAGTAGAGGCTTATTTCGAGTAATCGTGGAAATTGAAGTTGAACCAACATTGGAAGTGGAGAAAACAAGATATTCAATCACATGGACAAGGCCTTCGACATCATATGTTTATCTATTTCTCCAGAACTACTATTTCATGTTGAATCATGTTCAACTCCAAATGAAGTATGGAAAAATTTGGAAGGATTGTTTGGAAAATAGGATGAAATGAAGGGTCACATTCTCAAAAATGAGTTAAACTCATTAGATCTGAGAAATTTTGAGAACATTCAAGATTTCTTCACAAGGTATAAAGCCTTGTTGCTTGAGCTGAAAGGATGTGGGATCAACAAATCCAAGCAATAAAGTCAGTTGATTCTTTCCATTTTATCAAAACTTGGTCCAGAATATGAAGTATTCGTCTCTACATTCTACACAGTAAGATCTGCAACCAGTGTAGCTTGGAAGATGCCCTCACTGGATTCTTTTATTCAGTATTTGATGCATGAGCAAGATAAGCTCATCAAAACGGGCACACTTAAAAATTCCAAAGCGCATGCACTTACTATGCATGCAAAAGGAAAGGAAAATTCCAAATACCATCAGAAAGGAAAAGGGAAGAAGGATCCTGATCCAAGAAAGGGAGGAAATCCCAAACCCCCTGATGGATCATCCGGCTCAAAGAAAAGGAAAGGAACAAAAGGAAAATAAATGTGCAATTATAGCCACTGTAGTTTTCACCCTGAATCTACATGCATGAAGAAGACTATAGATATTATGGTGCAAACACTCTAGCAACACAATCTTGGAGACCACATTCCTGAGAATGCCAAGAAGAAGTCTATAGAAAAAGCACCAGAACCAAGAGGTAATGGGCATGATTTGATTGCTCTTCATTCTGCACCACAAGAATGGATCATCTATTCAGGAGCTTCACATCATATGGCTTCTTCAAAGGAATCATTTTCTTTTCTACATGCATACTCAAGACCTCTTCTTCTCATGGGAGACAATTCTGCAGTTGCAGCAACTGGACAAGGAAGAGTGCAATTCGAAGATGGAAGTTTTGAGAATGTCTTGCATATTCCAAGGCTTTCTGTGAATCTTCTCTCAGTGTATCAGATGAAATACATAGGTAGCGGAAGGAAAGTGGAATTTACTCCGGATTCCATGAGCATTTATGACATGAAAACCAACTTGAAGATTGCATCTAGCAAGGTAAATGATTAATCTCGTCTGTATACATTTTCTGATTTTGTTCCTCAATCAAATTCTATTTTTCTACTTACGCATGCAAATGAAGAAAGTAGGAATTGGCACGAGATATTTGGGCACTTGAATTTCAGATATATGCAACAACTTAGCAAGAAAGGGATGGTCAAAGGATTTCCGACCATTGAATTTTCAAATGGTGCTTGTAATGGATGTGCTCTTGGAAAACATCCACAAGACAAGTTCGAGAAGGGGCATGCATGAAGAGCCTCTTCACCTTTGGAACTTGTACACAGTGATATCATGGGTCCATTTCCAGTGCTTTCAATGAGCAAAGAAAGATATGTGTTGTCTTTATAGATGATTACACAAGATTCAATTGGGTTTACTTCTTGAAACTTGAGTCTGAAGTTTTTCAACATCTAAAGATTTTCAAAGGTCATGCGGAAAATCAGTCTGGTAAACGCATCAAGATACTCCGCACGTATAATGGGACGGAATGTTTCAACAAAGATATCAAGAATATTTGTAATGAAGCAGGCATACAGTTGCAACATACAATTCCTTACACTCCACAACAAAATGGGGTGGCTGAAAGGAAGAATCGATCTTTGAAAGAGATGGTCAATTGCATGTTGCATGAAAGATCTCTTTCGTCAAAATTGTGGGTTGAAGCTATCAATTGTGCCTCATACATCCAGAACATATCTCCTCATAAATCTGTTACTGGAAAAACACCTTTTGAGGCTTGGACTGGCATGGAACCTAAAGTCAGTCATTTCCGCATTTTTGGATTTGGAGCATGGGCTCGCATTCCTACAGAGAAGAGAAAGGCTTTGGAGCCTCAAAGTAAAGCATGCATGTTTGTTGGATATTCTGATGAATTCAAAGGGTAAATATTGCTTGATATCAACACTGAAGAGCTCTTTTTTGAAAGGAGTGTAAATTTTGACAAAGATATTTTACATACACTAGTAGATGAACTTGTTTCCAAGTTTCCATCACCACTCATTGATGAGTATGCATATGAAACTTCATATTAGAATTCTGATGAAGATAAGTCTTTTCATGTGACACCTATTGGACCACCAATTGTTTAACATCCATATCATACTTCCGCATGTAGTTCGAAAGATTCTTGACCACCTTCAACACAAAAATGACGTAGCATGAGTGATATCCTTGATGATCCTGCCTCTATACCTCAGTTTGAGGAAGACCCGCAAACACTCTTAGCTATGGAGCCATGCATGCCCATGCATGCATCTGATCCACAGACTTATGCAGAAGAAACTGGACATCTTGAATGGGAAGCAGCAATGGATGAGGAATATAAATCTCTCATTGAGAACCAGACTTGGGATTTGGTTCTGCTACCTTCCAATTGTAAACTTGTGAGGTGCTAGTGGGTTTACCGGACAAAGAAAGCAGCAAATAGCCAAGTTAATCAATGTAAGGCACGGTTGGTAGCAAAATCTTTTCAGCAAGTACATGGTGTTGACTATGATGAGACTTTTGCTCCAATGGCAAAAATGGATTCCACTCGGCTAGCTCTCTCCATTGCAGTAGCAAGAGGATGGGAGGTGCATCATATGGATGTGAAGAATGCCTTTCTTCATGGTGATATCAAGGAGGAAATCTACATGGAGCATCCATAGGGATACGTGCATAATTCTTCTCTGGTATGCAAACTAAAGAATTCTCTCAATGGTCTCAAGCAAGCACCTAGAGCATGGTATGCAAAGATGGATTCTTATTTGTTATCTCAAAAAATATTATTCTGCAACTCTGATTCAAATGTTTATTTTTTGAAGAAAAATGACTCCTTGTTGATCATAGTACTCTACGTAGATGATATTTTGATAACAGGTAGTTCAGCTTCTGTAATTACTGAGATTAAAACTGCATTGCATAAGCGATTTTCCATGATAGACATGGGCTTGCTAAATTTATTCCTTGGACTAGAGATCATTCAAAGTGGTTATGGGGTTACCATTTCTCAACCAAAGTATGCTAGAGATCTTTTGGCACGATTTCACATGAGTGATTACAAGCCAACAACCACACCTTTCTTATCAGGAATAAAGCTTGAGAATGGAAAAGACACACCATTGGTTGATTGCACATTGTACCTTCTTTATCTCACTCACTCCCATCCTGATCTCTCATATGCTGTAGGAGCAGTTTCCATATACATGCAGGAGCCACATGAGTTACATTGGAAAGTTGCAAAGTGCATCCTTCGATATGTCCAGGGGACAATCACCTATGGGATTCATTATGCAACCAATTTTTCTTTGAAACTCATTGGGTTCACAGGTTCAAATTGGGTTGGCAACAAAATTGATTGCAAGTCCACCTCGGTTATGTAATTAGTTTGGGATCCGACCCAATTTGTTGGTCAAGCAAGAAGCAGACTGCCATTGCTTTATCATCAGCAGAGGCCGAGTATAGAGGTGTAGTTAATGCCACTATTCAGGTCATTTGGCTTCAAAATTTCCTATCTGAGCTTGGGATCAGTTTCCATTGTCCAACTATCATCTGGTGCAATAATAAAAGTACGCTAAATTTTTGCAGAGATCCAATGCAGCGGCAGCAGACCAAACACATCGAGATCCACATGCGATTTGTTAGAGAACTCATTCATGATGGGATCATCAATCTTTAGTACTATCCTACTTTTGAGCAGACTGTTGATATCTTCGCCAAGACTTTCACTGAGAAGAATTTTCCATTCCTGCGAGATCGTCTCAGGGTGAAGGACACGACTGCCTAGCAGTTGTCTTTTCTCTACTTTTGCATTATATTTTGAGGGGGGGTTTTTCTTCCCACTGGGTTTTCCCTCTTTCCTCCTTTTCATGCATTGAATATGGGTACCTAAAATGGTCGTGTTGCCGGGACTCATTCATTTTGCATCACACTCACCTAAGTTATGCCTAAGGGGGGGTGTTGGTGTACATGCACCTAGATTAGATTTAGTTCAACTCTAGATATTGCATGCAATGTGCACTTGTCTTTATCTAGTTAACTTGAGTGATTTACATGCACATAATTAACCTTAATTATCTTTACTTAAACTCTAGATATTACATACGATGTGCACTTGGCTTAGTTAGTTAGCTCTAGTGCTTGCATACGGTGCATGTGCACATTAGCAGAACATAAAGCACACTTAGCTTCAGTTAGCTTTAACTATCCATAGTTATTGCATGTACAACTAAGCTTAACTGAGTTTATTTTATGTATTGATTCCAAAACTAATATTGATGAATTAATTTCATTCTTTTCTCCATTCTTGCTGACTCCTTCATTCTCTTGCAAGTTTGTTCATTGTTTTTCAAATCTAGATCTTTGTATCTCAAAATATCACAAAAGAAATATAAAAATAATCAAAGATGGCATTCAGTGTCCATAACTGCGAACTCTATTGCTATGGAATAATACCCCCTAGAAATCGATTTCTACAAGTTTTTTCAATAAGTTGAGATATTTGGCAGTGTTAGATTTAAGTCAGACTAAATTGGAATCATTGCCAAGGTCTATTAACAACTTAAAGCATTTGAAGTTCCATGTGTATTATTTGAGAGATTATGTTCATTAGTTGTGCATGTATCCTATTTTAAGAATTAGTTCCTATTTTCTAGGTGTTAGTTCTAAATATCCTATTCTCATGTAAACTTATATATTATTGATGTTATTGATTAATGCGTAGAACATTCTACTTGAGGCAGTCTCCAGGTGCAGTTTTCTCACCTGTCTCCAGGTGTAGCTTTCTCACCTGTGAGATGCTAGTTTCAGAATATATTTGGTTTCTTCCATTTTTTAACATAATATTTTTCCAACCTATCTTCATAATTCCTCCCCACCTTCGAAAGAATGTGACATAGGTGTTGTTGAAATGTGATATTTGAGTTCGCAACCTATCTACTTACTATATATCTGTTCACTTTTTGGTACAATGAAAACTTAAAATACCAAAATTAAAATGTGACCTTTGAAAATTTAGTTGGAAAATATAATTCCTACTTGTATTTGTTGTAATTTATTCTATTTACAAGAGTTTGTTTCTAGTATTTGGGAGTTTTTTGAAGTCTAGTTAGTTGAGAGATTCTCTCCAATTAGTTAGCTTCCTATATTGGTGTGTGGTTGAGATATTCACTCAAACAAGAGATTGTATGTCGAAGATATACTAGCTATCTCTAGACATAAGCTGATGTATTTATATTGCATTACTATTTTCAGGTCAATGCAATTTTGTGTGCCTTATAAAAATTTAACTTAGTAATGGAGCTCATATGAGCCTAGACCCTTCCTAGCTGAGGGAATAGAGAGTATATGTATCTGTTTTGAAGAGTATTGTGTAGTGCTCCTTTTATTTGAGTTTTTTGTCCATGAAATAAAAATGTGTTGTGGACGACTTGAAATTTCAATGCTCGTGAGGAGAGCCATATTGGATGTACTTTCTATGTTCTGTGGTCAAGTTATCCAGAAGGACTATTTCTTTTGTTTTTTTAATATCTCTTAGGAGAAGCACACAAATGCACCAGTCTGTATAGAGGATTTTGCGTGAAATGGAGTTCGCATTGAGTAGTGGTGTGTGGAAGGCCCATTTTCAACCGCAAACGAAGGTGGAGAGTTGTGGGCATAAGGAGGCCGAGCTTGCATACGACGTATGTGTGGAGGCATTGTCAGTGGTGTCGTGGATGATTATCGCTAAAGTGTTGGAAGACCTGTGTTGGAAGTGCTTCAACTGTCAAAATTCAATATGTGATGAGGCAGTTGTTAAAATATGTAATTAACTCCCGCATGCAAAGTTAGACAATCAGTTAAGTGAGCGTTGAGTTGTGTGATAGATAAATTTGTTGTGTGAGTTAGAGAGTCATTTAAGTGAGTGTTGAGGAGGTCCTGTTATGTGATAGATGAGTGTGTGCATTTCAAGTGAGTTTGGATAAATACCCTTCACCAGGTTCATTGTATTAAGCAAGTATTGTGATTGAAGTTCGTGTTATTAATAGAGAGCCGCAACTCGTTTTTGTTTCATGTGTAAAATATTTGTGTAATTTGTACCTTTACTCTTTTTCCATTCCAACAAATTGGTATTAGAGCGAGGTTACAAAGAAAAAGGGAAATACCGATCAACAATCATCTGTGTGTGTGAAGAGATTTTTTTTTTCTCATTGTTTTAAGCTACAACGCACCTCATACATTGTATACAGGGCATTATAACGCAGGTTCCCGTAGCAAAGAACCACATTACAGTTGGTAAACTTACCAGCTTCGCACAACACGCAGAGGTTCCTTTGTTTCAACAGCATTAGCACACTAATGCGGTGCTATTATACGCGACGAGTGTTAAACGCTTCTACAATGCACTTCAGCCACGTTATTATGCGTTATTGAAAGGTTTGAATATTCGAAGAAAAGTTCAACGAGGAGTTTTTCGAAAGGCTTTAAAGCATACGTAAAAGGTTTAAAACATATGAAAAGGTTTTAGAGCATATGTAGGAGTTTTTTGTTTTTGAAAAGTGTTTTTGGAAAGGACTTTTTAAAGCTTATTTTTTTAAAAGTGGATATTGTATAAAGCATTTTTTTTATAAATATTTTTTTTATAAAAGAAATTTCTTATATAAAAACTAAAAATTTAGGGTTTTATTATAAGGTTGTTTTTTGGAGCTTAGCAAAGCATACCAAATTTTTTTAGAGTTTCAAAAGTGAATTTATTGTTTGAAGAAAGATGGCTACAAGCAGTTTCCAGCCACAACTTCCTTCTTTCAAAGGGAAATATTATGATGTGTGGGAAATTAAGGTGGATACCATGTTAAAAGCACATGATGTTTGGGATCATGTCAAGTTTGGGTTTGCAGAACCTCAGGATGATGTAGAAGAATGAGTCCTCAATAATGCAGAGTAATGTAGAGAGAGAACAATGCAAGAAAAACAAAAGGAAGAATACACAAGTGTTGCTTCTTATCTAGTAGGGAGTGGACCGAGTAGTGTTCCAGAAGATAATGTTCACGTCTTCAGCAAAGGAATCATGGGAAACCTTGGCGACAAGCTATCAATGTATGGAAAAAGTCAATATTATTAAATTGCAGAATACTAGGAGAGATTTTGAAATTCCGCAGATGAAGGAGACAAAGGACATTAATTCCTTCATGAATGCGGTCATGTTTGTTGTAAATCAGTTAAAATTCTATGGTGAAGAAATTAAAAATCGAACAGTGATTGAGAAGGTCCTTAGATCTTTGTCTACCAAGTTTGATGTTGTGGTAGTATCCATAGAAGAAGCAAAAGATTTGGAAAAACTGACAGTTGATGAGTTGATGGGATCACTTCTATCACACGAAGTAAGGATAGACAGAAATAAGGATTCCACTTTAGAAACTTCTTTCAAAAGTCAAGTTTCTATTTCAAGAGGTCGATTTAGAGGTCGATCTAGAGGCAGAGGATGAGGCGGAAGATATGGTGGTTAGAGAGATGGCTGAGAAGAGCATGAACATGAAAGTGGAAGTAGCAGCAACAAAAGCTTCAACAATAATTACAAATATGACAAATAAAAGGTGAGATGTTATTATTGCAATAAATTTGGTCATTATGCTCATGATTGTAGGAAGAAGATAGTTGATCAAGGAAACGAGAGAGCTAATGTTAGTACAGAGAATACTAATTCTATGTTCCTAGCATGCAACAACATGCATGAACATTTTGATAAGGTGTGGCTATTAGACAGTGGTTGCAGTAACCACATGACAGGAAACAAGAATTTCGTTGCAAATTTGGATCAATCTATGAAGACTGAGGTAAAGTTGGGGACTGACAAGACTATGGATGTAGATGGAAAAGGAGTGGTGAACATTCTGACCAAGCAGGGGTAGCCAAAGACAATCTCAGAGGTATATTATGCTCCTGGTCTCAAACATAATTTGATTAGTGTTGGTCAATTGACGCAGAAATGATACAGAGTTATCTTTTAGGGGAAAGAGTGTGTATTTATGACAAACCCCCAAGAAAGCAGTTGATAGTAAAGGTGCAGAGGACGAGGAATAGACTATTTCCTCTTATTATGAACTACAATGACCAGTTTAGTTCTTTTACAACTGCATGTTCTATTGATTACTGGTTATGGAACTTTCGGTTTGAACAACTGCATTTTTCTGGTTTAAGATTGTTGTAGCAGAAACAGATGGTCAGAGGATTACCTTCCATCAAAGAACCTGCTAGTACTTGTGAGTGTTGCATCTTGGGAAAGCAACACCATGAAAATTTTCCGAAGGGAGTTTCATATAGAGAAAAGAAGCCACTTGAGTTGGTGCATACATACTTGTGTGGACCTATGAGGACACAGTCAATTGGTGGAAGTTGTTACTTCCTCACTTTTATTGATGAATATAGCAAAAAGACTTGAGTTTAATTTTTGAAGAAGAAGTCAGAAACTTTTTCCAAGTTCAAAGAGTTCAAAGCCTTAGCAGAAAACCAAAGTGATCGATAGATCAAGGTATTGAGATCTGATCGTGGTGGAGAATATGATTCAAAAGCATTCCATGAGTACTGCAAACAACATGGAATCAAAATATAGTTTACAACTATATACACACTGTAGTAGAATGGTGTAGCACAGAGAAAGAACAAAACAATCATGAACATGACAAGGAGCATGTTGAAAGCAAGACACTTTTCTAATGAGTATTGTGCAGAAGCAGTTGCATGTGTTGTTTATGTGATAAACATATCTCCTACAAAGAGTGTGATGAACAGAGTTCCAGAAGAAGCATGGTCAGGTATGTCATGCAGTGTATCTCATTTCATAGTTTTTGGATGTGTAGCCTATGCACATGTGCCTAAGCAGATAAGAGAAAAAATAGATGATCAATGTGAAAAATGCATATTTAGTGGTTATAGTGAGCAGTCAAAAGTTGACAAATTATATAACCCTGTCACCAGAAAGACAATAATTAGTAGAGATGTTGTGTTCAAAGAACAAAATTCATGGAATGGGATTGTAGACAAACCAATTGATGCTCAAGCACCATTGATGGAAGAGGATGATGTAGCAGAAAAGGAGCAGCAAGAATCAATAGAGAAGACACCAAACAAAGTCACACCAGCAAGGACTCCAAGATTTTCATAGCAGCATGGAAGCAGATCAACAGACCAGAATTCTCCAAGCAGCCAATCAGGTAATGACTCAAGCAATGGTAAGAGAAAGATGAGAAGTTTGAAAGATATTTATGATGATTTGGATGTTAGTTCAAATTTTTCATTGTTGTCATTCCAACCTTCTTCGTTTGAAGAAGAAATCAGAGATGAAAATCGGGTACAAGCCATGGATGAAGAGATTGAATCTATTGAAAAGAATGACACATGGGATTTAATTAATTTTCCAAAGGATAAAAACCTCATTGGTGTGAAGTGGGTGTACAAGACAAAGTTGAAGGAGAAAGGTGAAATTGACATATTTAAAGCAAGGCTTGTAGCAAAAGGATTCTCACAGAAACCAAGAAAAGACTCTAGAGAAACATTTTCTTCGGTAGCCAGATTGGATACTATAAGAGAAGTTCTAGCCATAGCAACTTGGAACAAGTGGAAAGTATATCAAATGGATGTGAAATCAACCTTCTTGAATGGAATTCTAGAAGAAGAAAATTATGTGTAGCAACCTCCAGGTTATGAAGTTGAAGGTAAAGAATATAAAGTTTACATGTTGAAGAAAGGGATTTATGGACTGAAGCAAACACCTAGAGCATGGTATAGTAGAATCGACAGTTACATGATTAAGAATGGATTTTTCCGAAGCAACATTGAGCCTACCTTGTACACAAAGGTAAATGAGCATGGAAAAATTTGGATTGTTTGCTTATATGT
Organism: Pinus albicaulis; assembly: GCA_034641835.2. Lineage (NCBI taxonomy): Eukaryota > Viridiplantae > Streptophyta > Pinopsida > Pinales > Pinaceae > Pinus > Pinus albicaulis. The sequence continues at coordinate 1,968,260,767 of CM076578.1, read as the reverse complement.
TGATGATATTATTTTTACAGGTGATCTTGAGTTAGATGAATTTAAAAAAGCCATGATGAAAGAATTTGAGATGACAGATCTTGGTCTCATGAAATATTTTCTTGGCATTGAAGTTGAGAAATATGAAAAAGAAATTTTTATTTTCCAAAATAAGTATGCTAGAGATTTGTTGAAAAGATTCAGGATGGATAATTGCAAACCTGGTGACCTACACCAGTTGCAACAGGTACAAAGTTAAGTAAGGATGATGAAGGAGCAGATGTCAATCCAACACTATTCAAAAGATTGGTTGGCAGCCTTGTATATCTCACAGCTACAAGACCAAATATTATGCAAGGGGTAAGTTTGATTTCCATATTTATGGAGACTCCAAAAGACACACATTGGAGTGTTGGAAAAAGAATTCTAAGATACATATCAAGAACTAGTGATTATGGCATAATGTATGCAATTACAAAAAAGAAAGATTTGATTGGATACATAGATAGTGATTTTGCAGGTAGTTTGGATGATAGGAAGAGCACTTCCGGTTATGTGTTCCATCTTGGTTTAGGTGTGATATCATGGGCATCTAATAAGTAGCCCATTGTGACACTCTCATCAGCAGAAGCAAAATATGTAGCAGCAACTTTAGCAGCAAGTCAAGCAGTATGGTTAAGAAGAGTATTGGTTGGACTCAAGTAGAAACAACAAGGATCAACAACGATATACTGTGACAACACTTCAACGATTGCACTATCAAAGAATAGTGTGTTTCATCAAAAGAGAAAACATATTGATATTAGATATCAATTTATTAGAGAACTTGTGAGAAATGGACAAGTTCACTTGAACCCTTGTAAATCTAGTGATCAATTGGATGATATATTTACAAAGCCATTAGAAATAGATGTGTTTGAGTTTCACAAAAGAAACTTGGGTGTTGTAAGCTTAGCTGAGACATAGACCAGTAGGCATGTTTGAGTTGTCATGAGTTATGTTTTAGTTTAGCGGTCATAATTAAGGGGGAGTGTTAAAATATGTAATTAACTCTTGCATGCAGAGTTATACAATAAGTTAAGTGAGCATTGAGTTGTGTGATAGATAAATTTGATGAGTGAGTTAGAGAGTCAGTTAAGTGAGTGTGTGCATGTCAAGTGAGTTAGGATAAATACCCTTCACTGGATTCATTGTATTAAGCAAGTATTGTTATTGAAGTTCGTGTTATTAATAAAGAGCCGCAACTCGTTTGTGTTTCGTGTGTAAAATATTTGTGTAATTTGTGCCTTTACTCTTCTTCCATTCCAACAACATTGACGAGCTTTGTGAACATGGTGGATACCGAGGTTTGAATCAAAATTTATTGCTGAGCTATATAGGTTGTCCAACATCTAATTACCTGGTTTTTGTGTGTCTACATGGTACGTTGTGGTTTTGTTCCGGTCTTATGTTACTGGTTTATTGAAGCATGGAGACAATCACTAGTCTGTCCAAATTGCCGGAGAAGCTCAAAAATATGTGCATTTGTTGTTGATTGAACCTGTGAAATGCTCAATATTGGGAGGAGAAGGCAAAGGTTGAGATATGTTGTCGATAGATCTTGTTGGTTCCATGTGTTTTTCATCGATTTCGTGTGGAAGGAATTCGAGTGGTGGAGTTTATGCCCACCTGGTGACTCCGAACAGTATTTTGCTACATGTAGCTGGTGTGAAGTCATGCATACTATGGAGGAGAGTGGGACGAACGAGCCTGCGATTCTAGCGTGGAGCATGGCAATGGTTTCTATTTGGAGCCAGAGACACTAGTGGTGGATGAGAATCGTGTGTACCACTGGCATTAGAGTTGACCAGCTTCACAGCATCAAAGAAGACCATTGTCGTGTTCAAAGGAAATTCGTCAATTTGTTTTTGGATGCATGTGACACCTCTATGATGTAATTGACTCAGCGGAATTCTTATTGTGGAATTCTGCGCGAGATTCTTGTTGTGAAATTCTACAGTATGAAGGAGAAAAACACCCCAAACATTGTAACATGTGCATTGCTGTAGAGAAAAAAAAATTGAAGGGATGAATCAAAGGTGCATGCCACATGCGTGGATATAAAGCAAAAAAAAAAACAAAAAGAGCACAGTTTACAAGAAGGTATTTGGTTTAATGGCATAAGAGTGCTTTATGATATTTTAATGGGTGTGTTTTGTGATTTGTTCGATGTGGTGCTTCACCATAATTAAGTATAAGGGCCATTCTTATGATAACCTTTTAATGGAAACGGTAAAAGCAAGTATATAATTTCATGAAGGATTTTATAAAGTGATTGGCTCATATGTTTATGGAATTATGGTAATTGTTTTGGATTATTCAAGTTTTTTTTATTGAGTTTAGCTAGCTCAATGGGTAGTGATTTTGTTAGAATTGGCTACTCTAGCAAATCACACTTATGTGAATATGGGAATCCAAGAGAACTATTGTAGTGTTACGAAAAATGTTAAAGACAATGTTGTAGACAATATGAACAATTTTAAAAGAGGAGGTAAAGGAGCAACAATAGAGATTAAAGGATGATGGACAACAAAGTGAAAGTTTGTGTGAGTTTTTGGGATAGAGTCACGACCATATTTTTTTTACATCCCTAGTAAAATCCAAGCATATAAACTTGAAGGGATCTACTCGCCAGCCAAATAAGCAGGGCCTAACCCCAAGGGTGTCGAGGTGATTTAACCCCATGACCTCCCAATTGGCGAGGTACTTAGCAACTAGAACTTGACCAACTTAGCTAACCCTTGGAGTTAAAATTCATGGACTCATGAGCATGTTGTATTATGAGTCACACATCTTAATTGTAAGCAAGTCTATGGTGTTTTGTAGTGGTCCTTGAAAGGTTTGTAATATTATGTACTTGAATTTGTGTTGTTAGCCTTACCAGGTATGTGTACCCCCATGAAGTTCGTGGTAATATTAAAACCACTTTGTAAGTGAAGGCTTATGGTAAGCCAGAAACCACTTGTGAGAGTGTAGTGCAGGTTTGTGGTAAGACACAAACCACTTGTGAGAGTGAAGTGAGTAGGGATTTTGTAGTGTGGTTTAGAATGAGCTGACAAAACTTTGGGCATGGTTTAGGATAAGTCGATCAAACCCAAAGCATTGTTATGGCTAATCCTAGAAAACCCATGATGATGATGATGGAGGGGAATTTATAGGTACATGTACAAGTATGCAGATAATGGTCGATTGAACCATGTACATGAAGGACATCCAACGGTTGGGCATCTATGCAGTCAGGTAGATGGTTGTTCCTTTATATGGACATCGGCATATCTTTTAATCATGTTTGTAAGCATGAGGACCACACGTGGACTTTGTTGATTGAGATCGAGACAAGTAGTCACTAAAGGGGGACTTGGAAAATATAATTCTTACTTGTCTTTGTTGTGATTCATTCTATGTAGAAGAGTTAGTTGAGGTCTAGTTAGTTGAGACATTATCTCCAACAAGTTAGCTTCCTAGATTAGTGTGTGGTTCAGATATTCACTCAACCAAAAAATTATATGTCCAAAATAAATTAATTATCATAAAACATAACTAATATACCAACCTATTTACTTACTGCATATTGTTTACCATATGGTACCGGCAAAACTAAAAAAAACTACCAAAATTAAAACGCAGCCTTTAACTTTTTACAGTCATGAATACCTTTCTCTCCAATTTTGACCTTGAAACTTTTATAAATAATTTTGCTGGCAGCTGGTCATTTAGCAACAAGACAGTTGTATGAAGAGTGTCTACGGGGTTTTATACTAATTAAAAGTCAAGTCAATGGTTGATTTTGCTATCAGAATGTCCAATCTACAGGGTTGGGTTTGGTGATGAATAATCATTTTGTTGCAAAAGCATTCTTTACAGCTGGATACAATATATGTATCTTGATATTTGTTTCCATGTTTGTTGTATGTGAAGATAGTCTTGTCAGTCAAAATAATTCACATTACCGATGTTCTATTTTTTTTCTTTCTTTTCGAGTATGTAGTTGGATACAATGAATGGATTTTGATGTGTTATTATCTTTTTCTTTTGTTATTTTGTATAATGAATGTAGTGTCCCTAGTCAAAATAATCAAGATCTTTGATGTAGTTATCATGTTTGTCTTTATACCATGAATGTATTTTGATATTTGTTTTCATCTGTGTTGTTATTGCGTATATCATGTGAATAAATTGTATACCTAGCCAAAGTAAGAAATTTCTTTTTCCCTTGTATCACTTTAATGTAGTGACCATGCTGTTTGCCATTATTGTTGTCCATATAAATATGTTGATGTGAATCTAGTGTTGTTAGTCAAAATAATTCACCAATGTACAACTACAACATTTTGATATTTGTTTTCATCTTAGCTGTTATTCTTATTTTGTATATGTGAATGTAGTGTATATCTAGTCAAAATGATTCATATAAGCAATTTTAATTTTAATTTTTTTTAATTAATTAATGTAGTTATCATGTCAGAATTATTCACATTAAATAATTATATTTAAATATGAAAAAAATTTCATGCATTGGTAATTTTACATTTAGTGAAAGGGATTTGAATTTTACTCTCAATAAAAGTATAAGTTTTTTTTTTTAAATAAAGAATCTAACTAGCTACAAAGTTAATGTATATTTTTTTCCAAATCTCAAAAATATTGTTAAAAGTTTGATTTTCTACTATAATCATATGAAATGAAACATTTAGAGAGATGGAAATAGTAAGGTTTTGAGAATTTAAAGCTATTTTGAATATTCATTTATATTTGATTACTTATATAAAGAGCATATCGATATAAATGTTAGACATTAAAACACTTATCTCATGATATATCTAACATTATTAACATTAAAAAAAACATAAAAATTAATTAAATTAAATTATTATTATTATTATATGAGTTAAACATATATACATTTTAAACATGTAACAAGATTTTTAACAAGTAAATTAATTTGTAAATAAATAATTTTTAGAATATCAATACTTACCAACAAAATTATCACTCATATTTATATAACTTTTTTTAATTAATTAAGTCAATTAAAAAACTTAACTACTTTTTAAAATAAATCTCAATTTTATTTTTAAATTTATCACTACTATTAAAAATATTATAAAATATTTCAAAAATATTAAATTCTTATCCTCTAGTTAATAATTATTAATAATTAAATTTTAAAAAACCAGTGGAATTTAAAAAAATCAATCAAATTTATTCAATAGACCAGAGTGTGAGTTCCATTAAAATTGCAATGATGTTCCACATGCACTTGTCTCCCACATTCATGGGTGCATTGAAAAGGACACATGGAGCAACACCAGCCACTCTCTATCTCAAAGGTTTCAAATGGGGAGCGAAACAGGTGTGAAGCATTGTTTAATATTGTGAAGGCATGGTTCAGGGATTCAGAGAAGCTCCTCAATATATTACTAATTTTGTGCTTCCCTAACTGAGTATAAGCTGCAAAAGAAAATAGGGGAACATGGCAGAAGAAGTTATTGTCAGCACGCTCAGTGAGAAATTGAATTTGTTGCTGGCTGACAAATATTTTAAGAGGCATCTATGGTTATCAATTTTAGAGAGATTTATGTAGAGTTCATTTGTGAACAGCTTGATTCCTTTAAAACCATGTTAAATAACACGAGAGAGATGACAAAATCTAGTTCGACTACCAACTAGCTGCATAAAGTTGAGGATTGTCTGTACCGTGCCATGGATATCATGGAGGAATGCGATCCTCCTAAGTTTAATGGCCACTATCCTTTCAGATATTACCGTGCAGAGTTTATGTTACCAGTAATGTGGAGATTGTATTTTATTCGTGTATATTAGTTTGATTTAAGGACGACTTAAAGACTGGTATGATAACTCCGTAAGGACTAAATCTCAAATGTTATAAACCTTGATAATGTGTAACTTAATGGATTGCATAAAATTATTTCAAAATTTGATTAATATACAGGTGTAATCCATAGGAAGGTTATGTCAAATGATTATTGTACACTTGGAAGGCATGAACAGGATAGATAGTAAAATAGTATTAAACTATGGAATTAATTGTAAATATGCCTATGTAAATTTTTTTTATGGTAAGTATTGATGCATGTTACAAGTGGTATCAGAGTAGTGTTTGTACGTTGGGACCCTATGGGTAAACTAACGTTTTAAGTTGTGTATTAATGATGCACACAGAGAGAAAAAAGTTAATTGGATATTATGAGGAGGGTGCCGACATAGCAGCCACCTCCGAATGCCGAGAAAACACAACCTTGACCAGAAATGAACCTAGAAATGTGGGTGCAGCTAAGTGTGTATCAGCACCAGCAAACCAGTAGGTTGTTTGAAGAGTGGCAACACCAAACCAGCATCCTCTTAAACACAATACAAAAGTTACAAGAGGAAATGAAGAGGGTGCAAAACGATAATGCGGGTTTGATGCAAGAACATGAGAGGATATTAAAAAGCCTCTTTGACAAACAGAATCAAGGAAATGAGAAGCCAAGTACTGATAGAGAGTTTCAGGAAAGAAATGAGCAACAGACAAGAGACCATGACACTGACAGAATGGAAAGAATTTAGTCTTAGCGTAGTAATAGAAATAAGAACTATAATTAAGCTGAATCAGATAATGTATCAGATCAGAAAGAAGTGAAGAGACAAAAAGTAGATCTACAAGGTGAATTTCGGAAAATAAAGCCTCCTATGTTTGATGGAGTAGAGGAGGAAGTGTGCTGAGGCATGGCTGATAAACATGAATAAATATTTTCAAGTATATGAATATAGTAATAATCTTAAAGCCAGATTAGCTATTTATCAGTTGAGGGAGAAAGCCACACTATGGTGGGAGGAAGTGAAAAAAGTTTGTAGTATAGATGATCAAGATGTGACTTGGGATGCGTTCCTGCAGTGTTTTAAAGATAAATATTTAACTGAACGCTTCTATGACGAAAAATCTAGGGAGTTTCATGATCTAAAGCTAGGACAAATGAAGATGGATGAATACATCACTAAGTTTACCTCCCTACTTCGTTATGTTCCCTATTTAAGAGATGAAAAGGCTAAGGTACAACGGTTCCTTAGTAGTTTTCCTACTCATATGAAAGAACGTATTGAATTTGTGAATCCTAAGACTATCGACGAGGCAATTAGAAAAGCCAGAATGTGTTACCAGCAAGCTAAAGCAAAAGGTGAACAAGGTAAAAGATGGCAGGCAAAGAAAGAGCATAAGAGCAGTTCTGTTTTCAAGAAAAATAGAACCAATAATTTCAAGAGTGCTGCCAAAAGTTAATTTAGTAAACAATTTGGCAGGAATCATCAAAGAATAATATGGCCTGCAGAAGACAAACCCACTGAAGCTTCCAACAAACTGGAGCAAGAACCAAATCAGAAGCCACCCTTACAGTGTTGGGGGTGTGGTGAGGCACACTACTACAGAAATTGCCCGCAGCGGGGAAGAAGTGAAGCAGTTACCAATATACAAGAAGCCTCAACTATGGGTGATGTAGCCAGAAACATACCCAGAATTAATGCAGCCTTGGAAGATCAGCAAGCGGACTACCAATCGACAATGATAGAATTAGAAGGTAAATTGCTATCTCAACTTGTTTCTATTTTGGTAGATCTAGGTGCAAGTTTAAGCTATGTAAGTAAAAAAGTAGTAGAGAATTGTATTGCAGAGTCAAAAATTCAGAACTCCATGGCTAGTACAGTTAGCAATTGGAGCCAAGAGGAAAGTTAGTGAAAAAATTTGAAACTGTGCACTAGAAATTAGTGAACAACATCTAACAGTAGACCTGAATGTGTTACCTCTGGGATCCTATGATGTACTACTTGGTATGGACTGGTTGGAGAAGCATTGGACATTAGTGGATTGTAAGGAAAATATCATTTATTATAGAATGCAAGATGGTACTCGCAAGGAAACTCAAGGTATAAAGAAACCTCTGAAGCTGCGACCCATCACAACATCTCAAATGGGTAAGTGCATGAGGAAGGGATGTAAGTTGTAAGCCATCCAAGTGGGTTTTTCTGATTCAAAAGAAAAAACACCAATGATGGAAAACATTCCAATAGTGCAAGAGTTTATGGATGTGTTTCCAGAAGAAATACCAGGCTTGCCACCAAGAAGGGACATTGATTTTACCATAGAGTTGATACCTGGAGCACCACCCACCTCAAGGACACCATATCGCATGAGTGTACCAGAGTTAACCGAATTGAAGATGCAGCTACGAGAATTATTGGATAAAGGGTACATCCGACCAAGTGTCTCCCCTTGGGGAGCACCTGTGCTATTTGTGAGGAAGAAAGACGGAACCATGGGGATGTGCATGGACTACTTCCAGCTTAATAAACTGACGATTAAAAACAGATATCCTCTACCTCGGATTGATGACCTGTTTGACCAAGTGAAGGGAGCAACGATATTTTCAAAGATAGATCTAAGGTTGGGATACCATCAGATTAGGATAAAGGATGAATACATTCATAAAACTGCATTTTGTACCAGGTACGGACACTATGAGTTTGTGGTGCTACCTTTTGGATTGACAAATGCATCAACAACATTTATGAGGTTGATGCACGGTATATTTCACCATTTTATGGATAATTTTGTATTAATATTTATTGATGACATTTTAGTGTACTCCAAGAATGCGGAAGAACATAAAGAGCACTTATGGATAGTGCTGGAAATTTTAAGAAAGCATCATTTGTACGCTAAGTTCAGCGAGTGTGATTTCTTCAAGGAATAAATACAGTACCTTGGTCACGTAATTTCTACTGAGGGAATTGCAGTTGACCCAGAGAAGATCCTAATTATTATGGAATGGAAAGTACCCCAAAACATGGTAGACATCTGACCTTTTATGGGGCTGGCAAGTTATTACCGGAGGTTTATTGAAGGTTTTTCAAAAATTGCTTTTCCAATTACTTCCTTACAAAGAAAAGGAAAAATATTTAAATAGACAAAGGAATGTCAGGAAAATTTTGAAAAGCTGAAACAGTTATTGACTACAGCTCCGATATTAAGGGTAGTTGATCCTAATAAAGAGTTTGAGGTCTGCACAGATGCGTGCAAGGAAGGAGTTGGAGCGATTCTATCACAAGAGGGTAAAGTGGTTGCTTATGAGTCACGAAAATTAAAGGAGCATGAGCAGCGGTACTCAGCTTATGACTTGGAGCTGACAGCAGTAGTGCATGCGCTCCGAGTATGGAGGCACTACTTACCTGGAAAAATATTTGTGCTCAAAACTGATCACAGCAGCTTAACCAACCATTTTAAGCAAGTTGATCTTAATTCTCGCTAGGCATAGTGGAATGCCTTCCTGAGCAAATTTAACATTGATATGCAACATGTAAAAGGTAAGGAGAATAGAGTAGATGATGCTTTAAGCAGGAAATTGCATGGTGTTTATGAGCTGTATTATAATCAGGTTGAGTGTAGACTTTTGGATCAAATAAAAAAAAACCGAGAAAGATCCTGAATATAAGTTTATGTGGCAGCAAGCAAAAGAGCTCAGAAAACAAGAAAAATCTACTAATTATGAAATTAATCAAGATGGGCTACTAACTTTTAAAGAAAGGATTTGTATTCCAAATCGGTTGGAATTCAAGGAGTTGATTCTAAACGAGTATCACCGAAGTAAATACTCTGGACATCCCAGGTATCAGAAGATGTTAACAACAATACGGAAAAATTATTTCTAGACAGGTATGAGAAGAGATATTGCAGAATATCTGAACAAATGTTTAGAGTGTCAGCAAGTGAAAGTGGAACACCGACACCTAGCTAGGCTGATGCAGCCCATACTGGTACCTGAGTGGAAATGGGAGGTAATATCCTTAGACTTTATCACTGGATTACCCAGGTCAAAGAGACATAATGACCCCCCAATATATATGTTTATGCGCGAGATTTTTAGATTGCATGGTATCCCAAAGTCGGTTATATCTGACAGGGATGTGAAGTTTACTTCCGCATTCTAGAAGACATTATTTATAGGATTGGGAACTCAAATTAATTTCAACACCGCTTACCATCCACAGACGGACGGGAAAACGGAGCGAGTGAATCAGATTCTAGAAGATATGCAACGTATGTATGTCATGCAACAACCAACTAGGTGGGAAGAATATATGCACCTAGTGAAGTTTGCATACAATAATGGCTATCAGGAATCTCTTAAGATGAGTCCGTTCGAAGCTTTATATGGACAAAAATGCAGAACTCCTATTAATTAGAGTAGTCTAGAGACCAAGTTGATGCTTGGACCCGACATGCTAGCTGAAATGGAGACAAAAGTAAGAAAAATCCGACAAAATTTGAAGGCAGCTCAGGATAGGCAAAAAGTGTATGCAGATAAGAAAAGGACTTATCGCAAGTTTGAAGTGGGAGACCATGTGTACGTAAGGATTAAGCCAAAGAAAAGCACTTTAAGGTGGGCCTCTTGTGCCAAGTTGGCACCCAGGTTTTGCGGTCCTTTCCAGATATTGGAAAGGGTAGGACATGTGGCTTACCGATTGGCCTTCCCAGTCATATTCGAGTGCACAATGTCTTTCACGTATCATTATTGAAACGATACATTCATGATCCAAAGCACATAATCCATTGGTAGAGTATTCAAGTAGGATATGAATACCATACTTGATTGGAAATACTAAGATGTATGTTAAAACTAATTCAAGTTTATTGATTGTAGGTCGAACCAGACGACGAATTTCTAGTCGAACCTCTGTGTATAATTGACTGGAGAGAAATCATGCTCCGGAAACGAGCCATCACCCAGGTTAAAGTATAGTGGAAGCACTTTGGCCCAGATGACACTACCTGGGAAAATGTAGGCTTTGTTCTGGAGGCATATCCAGAATTATTTGTTGGAGAAGAATGAGAACACCAAGGATGGTGTTCACTTCCAATGGGGGAAGTTGTAACAGATGGTTTATTGATAACTAGTGATTAAGACATGTTGATGAGACATTAAGACATTTATTATTACTTTTAATTTTATTTTATTTTCACAACATATTATGAGCAGGAAAAGTAATCTTGATTAAATTAATTATGGAAGTGATTTCCATAAAAGAGTAATAGATTGATGGTTGTTAGTATGAATCTTGATTCGAGGTGTACGAAAAAAGACCACTTTAGCTGCGCATAACAAACAACCCTAACAACAGAAATGACTGCTAATATCTTCAGATCTGTAGTTAGATGATCAAGACAAATGCTGAAAAAATCTATATCTATGCATTAGAAGACATTAAACAGTAAAAAAATAAGATTTACTCCATAGATCCAATAGACAAGACAAGAATATATCCAATGAAATTTTTATTAATGGCACCTGGGAGGAAAACCCAAGATTGTGTTCCCTGTTCTCCTCAATGGGATGGGTTCTTGTAAGTCCTCAGCACTTCAGATTTAGAATTCCTCTCTCTTGATGGTGTAGAAAACCCAGACAAAAATGGAAAAATATGGCTATGATAGTGGATCAATAGCCAGACCAAGAGTTGACATGCAGAGTGATTTTTAGGCAACAAAAGGTGACAAATGAATGGGAAAACCCTTCTATTTATAACAAAATATTGAGTTAGTCTAGATATTGGTGTATAATTAAAATATTTTTAACCAAATCAAGATCCAACTTTTATGGAATATTTTATTATATTTGTTGGAGGGAAAAGGAATTTGACTTGAGTCAAATCCCCTTATTTGTAAATAATAAATAAATAAATGATTTATTTATCATTTTAAGGATGTGATTAGGAAATAATAAATAAATAAATGATCTATTTATCATTTTAAGGATGTGATTAAGAAATAATAAATAAATAAATAAATAAATGATTTATTTATTATTTAAGGATATGGTTGAGTAATAATCAAATAAAGAATGATTTATTTAATTATTTAAGGGAGATGTAGTCATATTTAACAAAGAATATTATTTAAGTAATGTTTAAATAGTTATTCTTAGAAAATAATAAGATAAATAATGATTTATCTAATTAATTTCCTTGTTTTGGGTTAAATATAACCATGAATATTAATTACATTGTTGTTTAACTATTCATTCCTTGACGGAAAATCAAATAAATATGGATTTATTTAATGTTTCCTCATGGGGTTTCCTGTTTAGACCGTAAACAACTTAATGAAGGTGGTTTACTAAGTTATTTTTCATAGTGAATGTGATTTTACTTGGGGTAAAATTGGTCTTACTTGGTGTACTTGGGTCCATCTAATAACAATAGATTAGATGACCAAAAAATGGTGTAACAATGGTAAAAGTAACTCAAGAACTGAGAGTTAGTTAAAATAGAATCAGTTCAAACAGTTACCCCACCTCTAGGGATAAAGGGCTATCCCAGTGAGGAAGGGGGGTTCTTTTCAGTAACTAGAGAATAATTCCTGGACTGGTGCTAACCAGTGGAATACTCCAAATTTCTGATATTGCTGGAATTGGAGACTAGACCAGATTGTCCCGAAGTCTCTTCTAGAAGTTTTCTGTTAACTATAAGCTCAGACTTGGAGCTCGAGGGAGAGTTGGAGGACATAATAGCCTCACTCATGGTAGGGAGGCATAGCATCAGTCGGAATTCTCAAGGACATATAAGTATTATTATTCTATTACTTAAAACACAGAGAAAATCACTCGTAGGAGTAATGAGTTATAAATCTGTGTATGTTTTGCTTTTTCATTTAATGAAAGGAAATTAGTTAAAGCAAACACTAATATAAATAGTATCGCAGAGAGCTGTTAACACAGAACCCTCCAAGAAAGGCTATGAGTTGGTTGCTCTCTACTTCCTATGATGATACACAAACATAAATGGTCTGGTCATAGTTTATACCTAGATATAGAAGGAAGGAAAATACTAGAAAACTGTAAAACTAAGAAATATCTTGTTGTTCATAATGAAAAGACAGAAAATCACCATGATTATAAACTGAGACATTTTAGTTAAATGTTAAAGAAAATAATCTGTAGGAGATTCCAAAATATAAAGCAGTCCAAAGAAAGAACTCAAAAAAGAATGACTAGCAAATAGAATTTCCAACCCTTATGTGGAAAACTATAAATCATGATGTAGTTCATAAGCCTTGAATTTAGAAAAGAAACAAAACAAAGAGGAGGGTTTTTCCTCAGAAAGGCTTTTGAATAGAAAGTTACTGGAATGATATACTTTACATACTTTACAGATCATTAAAATAATATCAATAATAGTCTATAGGCAGGAAAGAATATCATCTATGAAATGTCCTAGTAGTCTCTGTAATTACAGCTATCAATGTTAGTTTCAATTTTGAAAGAAAAAACAAACATTACAAGTAGACTCAATACGCTATGGTAAATGCATAAACTTAATTATTGAGGGAACATATTTAACACCATATGAATTAGGAGCATGTCGAGACCAAGATATATCATTCCAAAGACATTAATATGCAAAAAGAAGAATACCCACTGATATATGCAAATTTATACTTGTTATTTGAGAATAGAGGAACAATTTTAAACAAAAAAAACCCTTACATGAATCTTTTGCAGGAAATGGCAAAAATTCCGATAATAAGACTTGAACTAAAACATATTGGAGGAACAACTTTAGTCGAAGTCTAAACTTAGTTCAACAGTACTATAACCATATTATTGCTTACAGACCAAAATAATTAGCTATTATTACAGTTGTTACGTGAGAAATTAGCCCAGCGTGCCCATGCAGGGTAATGCCATGACCAGAGAGATTATGATAATTGATAATGATAATTTACGGTAATTTTACCTTAAAAACTGTTGGTCGGAGAAGAACAGGGCAACACTATCTGTAAGAGGGTTAACATGAAACTCTGGGTTAGGCAACCGATTGAAACTTCCGAAAACAAGCTACAGGTAATATGCGAAACGAATTCTGATGGAACCATGGATTTTACCTTGGATTTGTTGGAAGGCTATATTATGGAAGCATGAAGTTCCTTATTCTGAAGGTCAGCGGCACTAAGGTAACCTGTATGACGAATAGTGGAATATATCATGTATTAAAACTGAAGAAAAACCATAACTCTCTAAACTACAAGAGCAAACAACTAGAAGAGAACTAAAACTGATAAGTTACTGATAGAATGAAAAAAAATAAACCCCGGGAAATACTTGTGCAAGGAAACTGCAAATATTTAAGCTAAAAAGGAAAGGGAGGCCAACGGTTCACCTGGTTTGTTGAGGAGGGATGCGTAAAAATCCATCACCGGAAGCCTGCATACTTGTCACAAAGGCGGAGAGTCCAACTGTGAAATGGACAAAATGAACAAAAAATTCTATTTGAGAAGTTATGAGAGGAAAGGTCATTCCTCAACCCTAATCTCTCGACACCGTTAGATCTCTGGAGAATAGATTGAGGGTGGAGGTATCGCCACTTGTCCTCGGTTAAATTCTTGACAGCAAAGACAACAATAAAAGTCCAACAACTGAAATTTAATGGCCATTATCTGTTCAGATATTACCGTGCAGAGTTTACGTTACCAGTACTGTGGAGATTGTATTTTATTCGTGTATATTAGATTGATTGAAGGCCGACTTAAAGGTTGATATGATAACTCCGTAAGGACTAAATCTCAAATGTTATAAACCTTGATAATGTGTAACTTAATGAATTGCATAAAATTATTTCAAAATTTGATTGATATATAGGTGTAATCCATAGAAAGGTTATGTCAAATGATTGTTGTATAGTTGGAAGGCATGAACATGATAGATAGTAAAATAGTATTAAACTATGGAATTAATTGTAAATATGCATATGTAAATTTTTTTATGGTAAGTATTGATGCATGTTACATTTTCCTGGATGTGAACCTAATTTCTGGTGATTGTTGTCTCTTATTTTACTCTTCATTATGATCTCTATTTATCTATCGATGAAAATGAATGGTTGAAGTTTCTCATATATAACTTCTTAATGATTGGAATGCTATAAGAAAATGATTATATCATTAGAAGTACTTATGAATTGTGAAAATCTATACTAGTCTTGATTACACTGGAAAATTAACGCATTGTAGACATTCGTTAGTCTTTTAATCTATATAAAGAGTATAATTCATAATATATATATATATATATAAGAAATTTAATCAAATTTAGAATTCTTTTACCATCTTTAATACATCTAATTTTATAGATTAATCATTTTTAAAAATTTGATAGTAATATATTTAAATATTTTTATGTGTTCAGACAGACAAAAGATTATAGGCAAATCAACTTGAAGAAATTGTTTCCCCGGGCTTATTAGTAGAGCCTAATCTCAAGAGTGTTCATAGTCTCCCATTAACAAAATATTTTAACAACCAACACTCATCAATTAAACTAATTTTTAGAAGTAAATAAAAAAATATTACTTTGAAATATAATAATTTAATTATAAAATAAAAATAACTCAAATCTAATTAAGTGTTTTTATTTCCTCATAAATCAATTTATAAATAATAAATCAATTTATATTTTTAATAATAATAAGTAGTAATAAAAATATGTGTTTATATTATTCTGACTATATCTTTTGGTTTATGTATGTATTTCCTTTTAACTAATGTTTATCTGGAATAACAATGCAGGGTGAAATGTTGCAACAACAATGTTATATGTATTTTGTAACAGGTGATACTTTTGGCGATTACACGGTTTATTGTAGTTTGGGTGGAAGCATATATAAGACCTGGTGTACTGGGGTCGTTCTTGAATATGGCCACTTCCAATCACTTATTTTTGGGCGCTAACAGTCGCATACGAAAACAATTGATATGAACTAGTCCCAAAAAAGTGAAGACCTATTGTCATGAAAAAAAATTATGATTCAGATACTGTTTTTTGGCAAGGGAATTTATATTTTTGACATTTGATAATGTAAATGTTATGGGCTAAGTAGACAATATTGTATGATTTAGATCAATGTATTACTTAGAAATATTTTGGAATATTTTTGAACATTGTGCTGGTACATGAATATATATAAGGCGTTTTTCATGTTGAAAACAAAACATGTTTTATATTTATAAACAATAATAAATTAATTTATACTTTTGATAACAATAAGTAAGACAAATATTTATTTGATTGATAGATATGCTGATTTTGGAAATAATTTTTTAGAATTTTAATTTAATTATTTAAATTTTATAGAATATTTTAGAAAATTATTAGTAATTTATATTTACATATATAGAGGGGTTTGAGATTTATTCTAAAAAATAGGTATGGTTTTTTCCTATTTTAATTAATTTGATTAATTAAAAAATCCTATAATTAAGTGACATATGAAATGATTTATGGTTTTTTGAGCATGTGTTATTGATAAGTTATGATATGGTAACAAAATGTATTTAGATTTTAAGAATGCCTATGATCATCTCAAAGTAAATCTCCATGGATAAGAATTTTGTTCATATGCTTTTAAAATGTATATATATTTAACTTATATAATAATAATAATAATAATAATAATAAAAGTATAATTTAGTTAGTTTTATTGTTTTTTCTTTTTTTTTCACAAAGAAAAAATTCGTAACTTTTCATTAAGATAGGTTACATGTTACATATGCTGGTAGTATGTACTACTATTCAGTCCAATTACTATTACAATTCTGCCACTTTGCCTTCATGCAGGCAATAAAACAGTCCCAAAAAATAGAAATATCATATCAGTATGAGCCAAATTTCACAATGTAAGTTCGGTGCATAACTTACTGGCAAAATGAGACAAAAACATATAAAGTAAATATACATGCCGAAATATATAATCAAGGGAGATAGTTACAAAATCCTCCCAAATAGTTGTACAACTAGACAACCCATAATGCAGGTGCCTCCTCTATAAAAGGCCGATGAAAATATCTGTAAACCTGTCCACCAGTGTGTTCGGTAATATGCTAGGTGCCCCAAATCAGCTCCGAAGCTTCTTTGGACAATTGGTCAGCCACTTTGTTCCGAGACCTATAAATGTGAGTCGTAGAGATGGAGTAAAAAAGGGCTTTGATTAGATGAAACTCTTGCAGCAGTGCATACAGTGTGTGCGAGTGACAATGGGCAAGATTATTGAACCAATTGATCACAAGTTGTGAGTCACCAAAGATCTGGATGGAGTTGCAGTGAATGTCCCGAGCAAATGTCAGAAGAAGTCTAAGACTTTTCAGTTCAGCATAGTTGTTTATACCGAGTCCCAATCCCATTCTGATTTTCTAGTGGTGGTGTTCATTTAAAAAAAGAGTTGTGCCCCCTCCACAACCCTGTGCGTTGGACGCACCATCGAAATAGGCCCATGCATGACTATGATCTATGATTTTAGGTGTCTCGAGTGTGGGATTGTTGTGGATACGATCCACTGGCAAGAGTTGAAATGTAGCAATAGAGGTAGCACATATTCGGTCACAATCTATAGGTAATCCATTGAAAATCAGCTTGTTGCGGCCGATCCAAATCTCCCATGCCACAATCAGGGGGAGATTGCGCATTCTTGGGCTGTATACATAATGCTGCCACCAATTAGTCCATGTGTCGATTAATGTTCCTCCCTACCAGAGATGTCTACAGCCCAAAACAGTGATGACCCGTGCCCAGATGCCACTGATGATGTTGCACTGCAGGAATAAATGGGTTGTATCCTCGCAGTTTGCAAGACAATAGCAGCATTGTGATGCCCCTTGAAATGCTCGTCTGTAGAGGAATTCCATGGTAGGTATGCAATGATTTAGGATGCACCAAAATAAGATTCTGTGCTTGTGCGGGGCCTTCAATTTCCAAATAATGCGCCACCACCATGCTTTTATTGGGGGTTCCTTAGGCTGGATAAGGGTAAGGTATCCAAGCTTGGGAGAATATTTACCATCAGGTGCAACAGCCCATATCAATTTTTCCTCCTGTTTAGTGATGCGTATGTTTGATGATTTTAGAGCCCATATGTAGTTTTGCCAAACCTGAGTGCCTGCCTGTGGGATCTCGAGGTCATCTGCTTGTAACCAGGCTTGACCCCGCCAAGTGGAATGAACCATATCCGCAATCTGGGTGAGATAGAAAATGTTTCTGTGGGCTAGGTGCTCAATAATGAAGTCAGGTAATTTGTAAAATGCACTGCTCCCCAACCAAGAATCTGTGCCAATGCGGATAGTTGCACTAGTACCAATTTTCCATGATAAACCTTTCTGTATGATGTGTGTCACTTCTAGAGGCTCTGTCCAGTGATTAAGTGCCAACACATTTTGGCTGCGAGAGCCCTCGAAAAAAGATGGAGATCTTTTATCCCCCAGCCACCCCATTGTTTAGGAATGTTGATGTGATCCCAGGCGATCCAAGAAAATATAGAGGCCTTTCCCTGGTTGCACCATAAGAATTGTCTGCAAATACTTTTGATTCTGTTAGTAATACCAATAGGTATCCAAGCCAGGGTCATCCAATATACCGGAATAGCTTCTAGCACAGACTTAATGAAGATCAGTCGGCCAGCCCTGGATAACCATCGGTTATACCAAACATTTATTCTGTGTTCAATTTTTGCAATGATCCAGTTCCAGTCTTTGATCTTATAATCGTTTGGTTTTATATGATATCCCAAATATTTGAGACCATCGTTGATGTCTATGCCGACATAGTCAAAGAGATTCATTACAGTGCCTTGTTCCAGTCCCGAGCAGCCAGTCATGATAATAGAGGATTTGGTGCCATTAGGTGCCATACTAGTGGCCTTGCAAAAGCAATTCAGTAGCAGATCAAATTGTACAGAGTCTTGTCTAGAACCATTTAGGAATATTAGTACATCATCCACAAATAAAATATGAGTGAGATGTAGTATATCATTGATCCGGAGTCCCTGTAATACTCCCCGATCTTTAGCATTGTTTATGAGGATAGAGAGACCCTCCATAACCAGGACAAATAATAATGGTGAGAGAGGACAACCCTGACGAAGACCCCGCCCCGCATGAAAGAAATCAAATGCAGTGCCATTGATCAATATGTTGAAAGTAGCATGACAAATGCAGCCCATAATCCAGTTTATATATGTATGAGGAAAGCCCGAGTGGATTAGTATGAGATGAAGGTAACTCTAGTTTACCTAATCAAAAGCCTTTGTAAGATCAATCTTGAGAATGGTGGCTTTCTGGCGTAGAGTTTTAATGGAATGAAGGGCCTCCTAGGTAGTACCAATAGCTTCATGAATTTGCCTATGATTCAGAAATGCAAATTGTTCCTTTTCAATATGAGTGGACAGGAAAGGCTTGATGCGGTTTGCAATTATTTTAGATATGATCTTATAAATGTAGTTACACAGAGATATGGGAATGTACTCATTGAAGCTGATCGATTTGTCTTTAGAGTGATAAAAGTGGTGTTGAACCCATCATATATCCTTCCTCGCACCCTGCTGTCCTCAATCATAGTCAGAAGGTCATTTGACATGAGATCGAAAAAATGGATGAAAAACTCAATGGGCCATCCATCATGCCCAAGGCTTTTGTCCCGATTGAACCATTTCAAAACTCCCTCAAGTTCGCCTAGTGTAACCGGTGCATTGAGTTCATCAATCTGCTCCTGTTCCACAAAAAGTTTAAAGTGTTGTGTTATGTGCATGATGTCCGGGAGATCAATATTTGTTGACGCCCTATAAATATTGGTGAAATGTCTGGTACCCAGATCAAAAAGTTGTGATTGCATTCTCGCAGTAAAACCATTTTGATCAGACAATTCCCAAATGGCATTTGCAGCCCTGCGTCCATTAGCATGTTGCTGGAAAAATTTAGTGTTTTCGTCTTCAGCCTGTAACCAAATAGCCCGACTTTTAAGCCTCCAATCTTCCTCCTTTTGTCTCAGAAGTTTTTCCTTTTCAGTCTCAAGTGCATTTAGCTGATCCCTGGTATCATCAGTTCTATATCCCAACAGATCAGCATTGTTAAGTAGTGCAATGTTTGCATCGATTATATGCAGTTCCTCCCTCTCCAATCGCTTTTTATTTCGAACCCACTGAATGGTAAGGTTTTTAATGCGATTGAGTTTGTCATTGATAATTGGCCTAGGATATCGATCATTCAAAGGTCTACAGTGCTGCCAGGCCCGGGTGACCATCAAGTGATACTCAGGGTCTCTCAACCATCTGGAGTTGAATTTGAAAGGGGGTCGAGCCCTGTTAGGTCCACATTCAAATTCCATAAATATAGGAGAGTGATCAGATTCACCACCCATCCCCACCCATTGACGAGCCCGAGTAATAATGGATAGGAGAGACTGTTTGATGAGAAATCCGTCTAATCTGCAAGCCAAAGCAGCATTTCTGGTCCTTCTGTTTCTCTAGGTGAGTTGAATCTTGGTGGTCTGAATGTCAATGAGATTTGTAGCACCGAGCTTTGAGTTGAAAAACTCAACCAAAGGATCCGGGGTAGCTTGGGGGCCCCAAGATTCCGAAATACCTAAAGAAAAATTCAGGTCACCACCCAAAATGATGTGGGGGACAGCCAACAAGGTACATGACAATAAGGAGTTCCAGAAATTCTCTTTGTTAGTGCAGGGCCCATAAACATTAATCAAGGTAAACTCGATCTCAGAATTACCAAATAGGACATTCATACCAAGTACACCAGCCCGGCCCCAACAGTTAATCATCCGGGTGGTTTTATCGTTAATTCCCAATGCACAACCCCCAGATCTTTCGTGTGCATCAAGAGTAATGAAGGTCTAATCAGGAAGAAAAGAAGTTAAGGTAGCCTGCACCAAGCATCTCTTGAAGAAATAGGATATCAATGGGCTTCTGGGCAATCAAATCCATGAGTGCCAATCTCTTATCGGGGTTGGCTAGTTCCCTACAATTGTAGGAGAGACAAATCATGATGTAACAGCCAACAAGGGTTTTCTGGCTCTAAGGACCCGCATAAGAGATGATTGAGTGCCTGCTTCCACTTCGAGATTGGCTCTTTTGATAGCCTTTGCTAAAGCAGATGGTCTACCACGTGATTTGGTGGGTAGACTGCCCTGACCCGGCCTAATAATGAAAGTCTCACCAGAGTGTGGAAGGGAGAGGGATCTAAGATAATAATTATGTCTCGAGGAGGGGGTCTCCGATGAGGAGGATGAGTGGCAGTATGAAGGTTCAGCAGATGTGTGTTGTATGATGGGGGTGAACGACGAAGGGGCCAATGCGATGGTGTAGCAGATCGAGGGGAGCTTTACTGATTGGCAAGACAAAGTCGATGTAATGCAAAATAATGAATTAGAAGAAGACAGTGTATTAAAAACATCTCAAGATGTAGATACATGAATAGTAATGGATGGTGAAATAACAGAGCATTCAGTAAACAATGAGGCAGTGGTAGGAATAGTACCCGGGATAGAAGAATATCGCTGAGTAGTCACCAGCGTGACCTGTGGGCGAGATCTGGGATGCGTGTTTGTCCACGATGGAAGTTGTTCAGTCGGCACCAACCCAGCATCGCGCGGAGATTCAGGAACAGTCGTCGGCACACCAGCAGTGCCCTACTCGATACTGATATTATGCACTGTCTGTGTACCAACAAAACAGGATTTCTTTGAAACCAGCCTGCCAAAACCCTTCTTTGGGTAGTCTTTGTACAAATGTCGCACCTCATGACATTTCCTGCATCGAAATGGCACACCCTCGTAGTCTAGAGGTTGCTGCCACATCATCCCATCAAATAGCATGTTGAAGTTGTCATACAAACCATCCCGAGTGTCCAGGAAAATCAAGATACGAGCCACAGCCCTGCTACCTGTAGTCAGATAGGAACGGTCATGATCCAGATATAGACCAAAATGTCCCCCAATGTTCCGAAGAGTAGTGGCGTTCCAAAATTGCAAAGGTAGTACCGACAGCCCCATCCAGATGGGGCCTGCACCCGCATTCTCCTTTTTGGGATCGAACAGAGGTACCCATCTCTTGAGATAGACAGGGTGCAATTCAAGATGCCAGTAGTGCTTGAGTGCCCAGTCAGATTGATCAGGGTGGGTAAATGTGAGAGAGAACCATCCTTTGGTCAATACCCGAACTTCCGGAAGTATGTCAAGGGTCTCGCTCCAGATCTCACGAATCCACCGTTGTAGTCTTGTCGCGGAGTATTTCCAGCCACACACCTTCCCCACCAATGTCTTAGCCGCAATGTGACCCCAATCCTCCATGCCGCTCTCACAACCAAAATTTGTGATGCAGTTGAGCTTGTTTTTGGTGACTCTATGCTGCTTTCTAGCTTTACTACAACCCAGCCCCAGCTCAACAGATGTGTCAGATTCAGAAGAAGTGCAAATCTTCTCCGGTATGGATAAGTCCTCCGGTATATTTGCAAATACCCCCGAGGCCACCGATGGTTCAATCGATGCCAAATTAATATGTGTCGCTCCACCAATATCAGTTGGGTCGTGCGAGACACCACATTGAGGGAGAGGGCCCCCAATAATCAGTTGTGCCAAATATCGGGATGCATCCCCGATTTCATGGTAGACCGCCTCCAAGAATTGCTCCAAGCACTTGATGGCAACACTCGTGAGGGTGTCATGTTCAGCCTGGGAGAAATCCCATAATCCAATATCTGCATCCGAGGGCGTGGAAAAATTGTACTGCGCTAGGTCCCCCATGGGCGAGTTGCTGCCCACCACGTTGGACAGGGAAGGCAGAGTAGGCATCGCCACCTCAGGAACCGGGTCCAAATTGGACATCTCATCCACCTCACCGTGAGAATCAAGACCCCATATATCGACCCCCTCCAGTGGATCCTCCGAGTAGTCCACCTCATCCTCATAGTTGCTCATGGTCATAAGCGGGCGGGCCAGGCAAAGTTCGTGATTCACCGACAGTAGGAGACAAAACCCCCAAGAATAATGGCGCAAGTTAAAATCAGGACCAATAGTCTGGGCGAAGACAGCAATGCCAGAGATTCAGTGTATATGCCAAAAAGCAGTGACCCGGAGAAGGACCAACCAAAATCCGGTCAGGGTCCACAGTCCAGTAATGACCCCACCCAATACAGAGATTCGTCGAAACCAGTGAAGATACCACAAGTCAAGAGTGTGAAGAAGCGTCGGTCATAGTCCCTAACAAGAGGCGAAACAAAACCCCCAAACCGACTCGGCAGCGCTCCCAAAACTGTCAAATAACTAGTATAATGAACCCAATGAAGCAGTTGTGAAATACCTCGGCAGTTGTTCAGTGGGGTCCCAAAACCCCAGTCCAATACAGTAAACGAAGCCTATTCCCATATCCAAAAGAATAGTGTCAGTAATACTGCAAAAATCCAGTGGGGGATGCAAAAACCTGTCACTGCCATGCGAGGGTGCCCAGCCCCACATACAAGGTAACAGTCGCCGCCATTCGAGGGTTACAGTCGTCGCCTAGGGTTTTCAACTAACATTGTTCCTATGATTGTTTTTTCTTAATTTTAACAATATGAGATATATTATAAAGACCTTTAATGCTTATGAATTGATGTTTATTAGTGTACCCTAATTGTTAATTTATTAATGATGATGATTAATATTTATTAAAAGTTATATAGCTTACTAGACCCTAAAAATATAAGAAATGAATTTTTTCCTGGATCACTATTATTTTACTTACTTAAAAGGTCAAAATTCTCTTAATTAAAATTCTTTAACATTTTATTTCTACCATTAAAATTCATTTTTATTTTTTTCTCACAGATATAATATTTATATCTATAGTTAAAATTAAAACCTAACTAATTGTCTAACTAAACAATATTTATAAGACTTATAAATTAAAAAAAGAAAAAAATTAATTTATTATGAAATGAGATAAGAAAAGTATTATAAATTTTATAAAAATATAAGTTATTTTATTTTTTCAAAAATTTTAAAATTAATAATATTCTATTTTATTGTAATTTAAAATTTTATTAAAATTGTTTAGTTAATTTAAAAAATAAAATTATTTTATTTTATTATAATTTAATCAAATTAATTAAAATGGTATATAGTAAAATAATAATAATAATTTTTTTAAATTTATCATTCAGTAACTGAATTTAAGTTTAAATTTTTTATTGGTGTTAAAATAAACAAGACTAAAGGATTTTAACTTTCCTATATTAAACGGTGACTTCCCTTAAAGTAAGGATGGAGTAGGCTCTCAATAATACCAACCGGTAGAGAAAAATATCCTAACAAATATAAATGACAAGGGCATTTTGTTTTTACTCTTACCAAAAGTTGCAGAACTGGACGTAGTTGAACAGTGATGGACGTTCTTGCTTCCAGTGACCATGGTTCGATCCTTTCCGTCGCCAATGAACAGTCTCCTTAAAAACACCTGTCTTCACGTAGATGATGTCTTTCTTTGATGTCTTTCTTATTACTTTGTACTACTGTTTTGTGATTTGTTTGATGCCCATGTTTCACCATAATTAAGTATACTTTTTAATGTCTATCATAAAAGCAAGTGGATAATATGAATAATTTCAAAAGAAGAGGTAGAAGAGCAATAATAGAGTTAAAGGATGATGAACAACAAAGTGAAAGTTTGTGTAACTTACTCTGAGTTTGTGGGAAAGGCTCATGAGCATGTTGTATTATGAGTTATACATCTTAACCGTAAGCAAGTTGTGGTGTTTTGCAGTGGTTCTTGAAAGATTTGTAATATTATGTACTTAAAGTTGTGTTGTTATTCTTATAAGGTATGTGTACCCCATGAAGTTCGTGGTAATATTAAAACCACTTTGAAAGTGAAGGTTTGTGGTAAGCCACAAAGCACTTGTGAGAGTGTAATGCACGTTTTTGTTAAGCCAGAAACTACTTGTGAGAGTGAAGTGGGCAGGTAAGCCAATAAAACCCAAAGCATGGTTATGGGTAATCCTAGAAAATTTATGATGATAATGGTTGACTGAACCACCGTGTACAGGAAGGACATCCTAGTAGACTAGCAGTTTCAGAAGTTGGGCACTTGTGCATTTAGTTAGATGGTTGTTCCTTTATATGGATATCGGCATATCTTGTAATCATGTTTGTAAACACGAGGGCCACACTTAGACTTTGTTGATTGAAATGGATACAAGTGGTCATTAAAGTGGAGACTTGGAAAATATAATTCTTACTTGTCTATGTTGTGATTCATTCTATGTAAAGGAGTCTATTCTTAGTATTTGAGAATTTGTTGAGATCTAGTTATTTGAGAGAAAAATTAATATGTGGTTGAGATATTCACTAAACCGAAAATTTATATGTCCAAAATAAACTAATTATCTCAAAACATAATTTTATATATTTATATTGTATTATTATTTTTGTGTAAATACAATTTTGTATGTCTTATAAAAATGTAACCAATCTGCCCACCTATCTTCTTACTGCATATTGTTTACCGTATGGTGCAGTGAAAACTAAAAAAACTACCAAAATTAAAACGCAGGCTTTAACTTTTTCACTCATGAATGCCTTTCTCTCCAATTTTGACCTTGAACCTTTTACAAATAATTTTTGCTGGCGGCTGGTAATTTAGCAACAAGACAATTGTATGAAGAGTGCCTTATACCCTGCTTCTCTACCCGGTTTTTATATTAATTAAATGTCAATCGTTCATTTCGATATCAGAATGTCCAGTTCAACAGGTTGGGTGATGAACAAACATTTTGTTGCAGAAGCATTCGTTACCGCTGGATACAATATATGTATCTTGATATTTGTTTCCATGTTTGTCGTTATTGCAAATCTGTGTACGTGAATATAGTGTTGTTAGTCAAAATAATTCACAGTATTTTTTTTCAATCTTTTCAGGTATGTAGTTGGATACCATGAATGGATTTTGATGTGGTCTCATCTTTGTGTTATTATTATGTATTGAATGTAGTGTATTAGTCAAAATAATTCACATCTTTAATGTAGTTATCATGTTTGTCATGATGGTTCTCCTTGTTAGATGAGAAAAGGAGTTGTTTTTAGTGTGATTTTTTGGAGTTTAGTGTTGTTAGTCAAAATAATTCACGAACACCATGAATGTAACGAACCTAGTAAGTTTTTTCCTTGCTTTTTCCTTGTATGACTTTAATGTAGTGGCGATGTTTGTCATTATTGATGTAGTTACCATTGTAGTAGTTGGATATAATGAATGCATTTTGATATTTGTTTTCCTCTGAGTTGCTATTTTTATTTTGTATATGTGAATGTAGTACACATTTAATCAAAATAGCCATTTCTGGTTTTTCTTGTATAATTTTAATGTAATTACCATGTCAGAATTATTTATATTAAAAAATACAATGAATATTAATTAATGAATTACATTACTATAATTCTAAGAAAGGAAAAATTTAGAGAGATGGCAATAGTAGGGCTTTGAGAGTTTAAAGCTACTCTTAGTATTTATTTATATTTTATTACTTATATAACGAGCATATTGATATAATTGTTAGACATTAAAATATTTATTTTATGATATATTTAACATTATTAACATTAAAAAACATAAAAATTAACTAAATTATATTATTATTATTATATGAGTTTTTAGGGGCAAGAATTGAATAGGTGATTTCACATTAAAGAGTGCATTAACAACTCTACCAATCAATGTCTATCCAGGAACCAGAACTATGAACATATAACAAAATTTTTAACAAGTTAATTAATTTCTAAATAATTTTTTGTTACAATATCATGACTTACCAAAAAACTATCACTCATATTTATATATCTTATTTTTAATTAATTAATTTAATAAAAAAATATCATAACTACTTTTAAGATAAATCTCAAATTTAAATTTATCAATAATTTTAAAAATATTATAAAATATTAAATTCTTATCTTCCTGTTAACAATTAATAATAATTAAATTTAAAAAGACCAATGGTACATTTTAAAAAATCAAATTTACTCAATAAACCGAAGTGTTAGTCAATTAAACTAAAAACATAGAAAGAACCCAAAATTAAAAATAAAATGATGTTCCGCATGCACATCATAATCAGTTGGCTCCCACAGTCATGGGTGCATTGAAAAGGACGCATGGAGCAACCCCAGCTACTCTCTATCTCAAAGGCTTCAAACAGGGAGCGAAGCAGGTGTGAAGCATTGTTTAATATTGTGAAGGCATGGTTCAGGGATTCAGAGAAGCTCCTCAATAGATTACTAATTTTGTGCTTTCCTAACTGAGTATAAGCTGCAAAAAAAGAAAATAGGGGAACATCATGGCAGCAGAAGCTATTGTCAGCACGCTCAGTGAGAAATTGACTTCGCTGCTGGCTGACAAAATATTTCAAGAGGCATCTCTAGTTATCAATTTCAGAGAGGATGTAGAGTTCATTTGTGAACAACTTGATTCCTTTAAAACCATGTTAAACAAAGTGAGAGAGATGAAAAAATCCAGTTCGACGACCAACTGGCTACATAGAGTTGAGGATTTTATGTACCGTGCCATGGATATCGTGGAGGAATGTGAGGCTCGCAAGTTTAGAAATCCCTTCTTCCGCTGGTGAATGGGCCGAAGGATCAAGGCATTAAAAAAGTGTATCACCGGCATACACTCGAGCGCTCAGCACCTGAAATATTTGAAGTTCGTGGCTTATGTGAATGCTCATTTTCACGCATTAAATGCAAATTTAGAATTTAAGAGTAAAAAATCGACTGCTCTTCTTACAGAATCTACAACTGTGGGCTTGGAAAGCGACATTAAACTCATCACTGATTGGATATTGCAAGAAGGATCTACATTGATTGCCGTTGTGGGCAACGGAGGGATGGGTAAGACTCTTGTCTTAAAAAATGTTTTGAATAACCAAACAATTGGAAAACATTTTGACCGTGTAGTTTGGTTAGCAGTGTCGCAACAATATATTGTGAAAGAGCTTTTGCTTGAAATGGGTAGGCAAATCAAGCTTCCAATTCCAAGTGGAGAGGATCTATCAGGCCTGGGGGAGCAGAGTCTTAGAGACATCATTCATAAAAATTTAGAAAATAATGTTGAAAATATTAAAGTCATCTGCCAGCCTTGGGCAGGAAGAAACAAGTACAGAAGTAGCAGAGGAGATTGTGTGCATAGCACTGTAAATTAAAGAGGAATGAGAAATCCGTAAGGATGAAATTAATGTTTATGGGCAGCAGCCAAGTATAACAGAGGAGAATTAATTTTGGGTTATGGGCGAAGTATTTTTGCAGGAGGAATGAAGACATTTGTAGTTCCAGACTACGGAGGAGCAGAAATTATTAAAGACAGACATTTCGGGCTTTTAAGCCCTCAACAACCAAATTGATGAAAATGTGAATAAAACAGCGGAAATACTTTAAATTTTTGAAAAGGCCAGACAAGTGGTCCCCACCACTTAAGCGCCAAAGCGCAAATCGCAGATCGCAATTTTGAAGTATTAGTGTCTTGTTGATGTGGATGTTTGCGATATGCAATCGACGCACCCTCGCACCATTGCATATTGCATATTACAAAGATCACCCTCCGCCCAAGCCAGAGTTCCGTTGAATGTTGCGATGTGCGATCGTCACACCATCGCGCATATCGCAATATCGCAAAGTTTTGTTGTTTCGCCGGTTCCGCTGATCCACCGATTGCGATGGCCGACTGCGATGTGGTCCCCACTCGTACGTCGCACCTTTGTTAAAGTTTTATGTTTTGCATAAGGTTTTCCTTTGTAAATTGTTATTTCTTTGTTTTGGGTTTTGTTCCCGCCGTGCCTTATATAAAGTGAAAAAATCCCGAGAGCAAATGTAATGTATTGTATTGCATTGTTGTAATGTAATGTTGTTGTATCGCTGTGTGAAGAGCCTGCAGGCAAGAAAAGCATAATAAGAAGAACAGAGCACTGTTTTGTGCATTCTTGAGAGACAGAGAGAAGATTTGTTTTTGTAGAGCACTATGTCTGTAGTAGTCCTACTCATATTTTGTTAATCCCTCCATAGAGGAAGAAATTTGTAATAGTTTTCAGTTTGTTTAATGAAATAGAAGAAAGCATTTTCATGCCATCTCTGTCCAGAAGAAAAATTGTGATTTTAAATTCTCTGTGTAGAAGAGGGGAGTTTTATTTTTGGAATTTTCTATAATTCCAACATGGTATCAAAGCTAGTTTAGGCTCTTTGAAGGTTTCAAAGAAGCTGAAGAAGAAGAAGACTTGTTGCAGTATTTTCTCCAGCAGTGTGAAAGATCAACAAAAGTCAAAGTTCAGGTATTTCTCAAAGATAACAGAGTTGTTTTTGTTTAAAAGAGTTTGTTCTTTTAGAAAAGGAAAGACAGTTTGTTTAAGTTTAGAGTTCAGTTTAAGAGCAATGGCTGGACCAAGCACTGGTATGAGTCTTGGAAATGTTCAACTTCCACAATTTATTGGAAAGAACTATGATTATTGGGCCATTACCATGAGAGCCCTGTTTGTTTCACAAGACTTTTGGGAATTAGTAGAAGATGGTTTTACTGAACCAGCTGATGAGCAGGCTTTTAATGCCTTAACTCAAGCAGAGAAGGATGTGTTGAAGAATAATAGGAAGAAAGAATCTAAAGCTCTCTTCTTATTGTATCAAGTTGTAAATGAGAGTGTGTTTCCAAGGATAGCAACAACTAAGAGATCCAAGGATGCATGGGAAACTCTAAAAGTAGCGTATCAAGGTATGGAGAAAGTTAAGACAGCAAAACTACAATTGCTGAGAAGATATTTTGAAACTCTTTGTATGAAAGAGTTAGCAAATGTAGACACATTTTTTACACATGTGATTGGGATTGTAAATCAGATAAGATCCCATGGTGAAACTCTTGAAGAAAGAAGGATCGTAGAGAAAATTTTGAGATGCTCACCCTCAAAGTTTGATGTTATTGTTACCACCATAGAAGAGACCAAAGATCTCTCACAGTTCACAGTGGATGAACTTCATGCCTCATTGATGACTCATGAATAGAGATTGAGCAAAGATGAAACCTCATCTCTTGAGCACGCCTTCAAGACCCAAATGCCTTCAGGAAGAGGAAGAGGTCAAGGAAAAGGAAGAGGAAGAGGCAGAAGCCAGAGCAGAGGTGGAAGGAACAACCCTTCACATTCACATGGAAGGAGCAACAGTCAAAATCAGAGCAACGACCAATGCAACAGCCAGCAAGGTGGACATCAACACCAATATGCTCATGGACAAAGGTATGACAAATCCAATGTCCAATGTCATTATTGCAATAAATATGGGCATTATGCCAATGAATGTATAAAGAAGCAAAATGACATGAAAAATAAGCAAAATGCTAATGTAGCAAAAGAAGAAAAGAACCCAAGTAATGTGCTATTAGCTTGTAATGTAGCACAAGATAAAGAAGATGATGTTTGGTTCTTAGATTTAGGATGTAGTAATCATATGACTGGAAACAAAGCAATGTTTGCCAATCTAGATGAAGAAGTAAAATCTGAAGTGACCACAGAGACTGATACTAAGATTTCTGTCAAAGGAAAAGGCAAAGTTAGTATTCGAGCAAGAAATGGTGAGCAGAAATTTGTCCCTGATGTGTATTATGTTCCAGGTTTGAAATGTAATCTTTTGAGCGTTGGGTAGCTCATAAACAAAGTTTACAATGTAATATTTAAAGATGATGTGTGCACAATAAAAGATATACCTCCAAGCAAGAAAATTATTGCTGAAATACAAATGACCAGCAATAGAATGTTTCCGCTCAAGCTCAATACTGACTTAAAGGGAAAAGGAAAGAGCATAGTAGTTGTAACCCAAGAAGCCTTTCAGAAGGAAGAAAAGGATGAAAATTGGTTATGGCACTTGAGATTTGGACATCTCAATTTCGGAGGATTAAATTTGTTGCACAGAAAAGGAATGGTAAGAGGTTTACCATTGATTGAGAAGCCTAACAGCCTATGTGAAGGCTGCATCTTGGGAAAACAACACAGAGAAAATTTTCCATCCAGGAAAAGCATAAGGGTGAAAGCACCCTTAGAAATCATTCACTCAGATTTATGTGGGCTGATGCAAACAAAATCAATTTCAGGCAGCAATTATATGCTGACCTTCATAGATGATTTCACAAGAAAAGTGTGGGTTTATTTTCTGAAATATAATAGTGAAGTCTTTTAGAAATTTTTCCACTTTAAAGCTCTTGTAGAGAAACAGAGTGGGCAGTATATTAAAGTTCTCAGAACTGATAGAGGAGGAGAATATATATCAAAGGAATTTCTGCATTTTTGCAGAGAGAATGGCATACACAAGCAGTTTACCACAAGGTACACACCGCAACAGAATGGAGTTGTTGAACGGAAGAATCGAACCATAATGGAAATGGTGAGAAGTATGTTAAAGGCAATTAACTTGCCGAATGAGTATTGGGCAGAAGCAGCAAACTGTGCTGTGTATATTTTAAATAGATGCCCTACAAAAGCAGTGATGAACAAAGTTCCAGAAGAAGCGTGGAGTGGTAGAAAACAAGGAGTCACCCACATGAGAGTTTTTGGATGTGTGGCATATGTACACATTCCAGAAAAATTGAGAAAGAAGTTGGATAGTAAGTGGGAGAAGTGCATTTTCCTTGGATATTGTGAAGATTCCAAAGGATACATATTGTATAACCCATCCACAAAGAAGTTTGTAATAAGCAGAGATGTGCAATTTATTGAAGAGGAAGCATGGGATGGAAGCATTAAGAAAACAGTCAATGTTAAAAGCTGTTTATCTCATGATGAAGATGATGAAGACGTGGTTGAAATTAACAACTCATCAGTAGCACAACCTCCACCAACACAAGGACAGCAAGGGACACCTCAAGCGGCAGCGAGAACACCCTTGAGAAGAAGCGGGAGTGCATCACCAAGCACACCACATGGAGCAGAATTGAGTGCTTCATCAAGCACGACTACACCAAGTGAAAGAGGAACAAAATTCAGAAGTATTAGAGAAATCTATGAGAAGGGAGCAGCAAATGAAGGTATGAATTCCTTATTTGCTTTGTATTGTCAAGTTTATGATCCTATTCATTTTGAAGAAGCTATTAAAGATAGAAAATGGATAGAAGCTATGGATGATGAAATTAATGCCATAGAGAAGAACAAAACATGGGAGTTGGTTGATCTCCCAAAAGGTAAAGAAGTCATTGGAGTTAAATGGCTCTATAAGACCAAAAGCAATGCTGAAGGTAAAATAGAAAGACACAAGGCCAGACTTGTTGTCAAGGGTTACAAGCAGAAGCATGGTATAGATTATGAAGAAACTCTTGCACCAGTTGCAAGAATGGAGACAGTAAGAGCAGTGTTGTCCATAGTAGCACAAAACAAATGGAAAGTATACCAGATGGATGTAAAATCTGCATTTTTAAATGGAGTTTTAATGGAAGACGTATATGTGGAACAACCTCTCGGATATGAGAAGAAAGGCCAAGAGCATAAGGTCTACAGATTGAAGAAAGCTCTTTATGAGCTGAAGCAAGCACCAAGAGC
The DNA here is from genome assembly GCA_034641835.2 of Pinus albicaulis. Taxonomy (NCBI): domain Eukaryota; kingdom Viridiplantae; phylum Streptophyta; class Pinopsida; order Pinales; family Pinaceae; genus Pinus; species Pinus albicaulis. The sequence continues at coordinate 1,968,228,342 of CM076578.1, read as the reverse complement.
ATGGTACAGTAGGATAGACTCCTATCTACTGGAAAATGGATTTGAAAAGTGTGAGGGAGAACCCATCCTCTACATCAAAGAAAAGGATGGTAAGATGCTGATTGTTGTTTTATATGTTGATGATTTAATTTTTACAGATAATGATGACTGCCTTGTTGAAAATTTTAAAACAGTAATGAAGGATGAATTTGAAATGACTGACATGGGTTTGTTGAGATACTTCTTAGGAATAGAAGTAGAACAAAATGAAAAAGGGATTTTTATATCTCAAGCAAAGTATGTGAATCAAGTTTTAGAAAGATTTAACATGCAGGAGTGCAAAGCTGCAATTACTCGCACGGTAATGGGATTGAACTTGAGTAAAAATGACAGCATCCAGGATTTTGATCCAAGTTTGTATAAAAGCATAGTTGGCAGCCTCATGTATTTGATTGCAACTAGGCCGGATATTATGCATGCTGTTAGTTTAATTTCCAGATTTATGGAGAAGCCAAAAGAAGCACATTGGCAGGCAGCAAAGAGAATTCTGAGGTATGTTAAAGGAACTAAAAGGTATGGTATTTTATATACTACTTCAAAAAATTCAGAATTAGTTGGATACACTGACAGTGATTGGGCTGGAAGTGTAGATGATCAGAAGAGCACTTCCGGTTATGTTTTTCATATGGGTTCAGGAGCCATTTCATGGGCTTCTAAGAAACAGCCTATTGTAGCATTATCTACAGCAGAAGCAGAATATGTGGCAGCTACAGTAGCAGCGTGTCAAGAAATTTGGATGAGAAGAATGTTGAGAAGTTTATGCCAAGAACAGGTAAAAGGGATAGTGATTTATTGTGACAATAGCTCAGCTATTGCATTGTCAAAGAATTCAGTGTTTCATAAGAGAACGAAACACATAGATACAAAGTTTCACTATATCAGAGAATTGGTGAACAATGGAGAAATTGTTTTACAGTATTGTAAAACAAAGGAACAATATCCAAATATTTTAACAAAGCCATTGGGGCAGAAGACATTTGAATTTTTAAGAAAATGCTTGGGCATGATTGATAACCCAGCAGCTGACTTTAAGGGGGAGTGTTGAAAATATTAAATTCATCTGCCAGCCTTGGGTAGGAAGAAACAAGTACAGAAGCATCAGAGGAGATTGTGTGTATAGCACTGTAAATTAAAGAGGAATGAGAAATCCGTAAGGATGAAATTAATGTTTATGGGCAGCAGCCAAGTATAACAGAGGAGAATTAATTTTGAGTTATGGGCGAAGTATTTTTGCAAGAGGAATGAAGACATTCGTAGTTCCAGACTACGGAGGAGCATAAATTATTAAAGACTATCATTTTGGGCTTTTAAGCCCTCAACAACCAAATTGATGAAAATGTGAATAAAACAACGGAAATACTTTAAATTTCTGAAAAGGCCAGACAAGCGGTCCCCGCCACTTAAGCGCCAAAGCGCAAATCGCAAATCGCAATTTTGAAGTATTAGTATCTTGTTGATGTGGATGTTTGTGATATGCGATCGATGCACCATCGCACCATCGCATATCGCATATTACAAAGATCACCCTCCGCCCAAGCCAGAGTTCCGTTGAATGTTGCGATGTGCGATTGTCGCACCATCGCGCATATCGCAATATCGCAAAGTTTTGTTGTTCCATCGGTTCCGCCAATCTGCCGATTGCGATGGCTGACTACGATGTGGTCCCAACTCGTATGTCGCGCCTTTGTTAAATTTTTATGTTCCGCATAAGGTTTTCCTTTGTAAATTGTTATTTCTTTGTTTTGGGTTTTGTTCCCGCCGCGCCTTATATAAAGTGAAAAAGGCCCGAGAGCAAATGTAAAGTACTGTATTGCATTGTTGTAATGTAATGTTGTTGTATCGATGTGTGAAGAGCCCGCAGGCAAGAAAAGCACAGTAAGAAGAAAAGAGCACTGTTTTGTGCGTTCTTGAGAGACAGAGAGAATATTGTTTTTGTAGAGCACTGTGTCTGTAGCAGTCCTACTCATATTTTGTTAATCCCTCCATAGAGGAAGAAATTTGTAATAGTTTTCAGTTTGTTTAATGAAATAGAAGAAAGCATTTTCATGCCATATCTGTCCAGAAGCAAAATTGCGATTTTAAATTCTCTGTGTAGAAGAGGGAAGTTTTATTTTTGGATTTTTCTATAATTCCAACAAATAAATGTTGTCTGCTTGTTTTAGACGACGTGTGGGCACAAGATGCTTTGCAACAGATTGGCTTGCAGCAGCTACAGACCGGAAATAACAAGATTGTCGTCAGTACACGATATAAAAAAGTTGGAGAAGATATGGGGGCTCATAAGTTCACTCATGAAATGAAATATTAACTCCCGAAGAGAGCCTGCAATTGTTCTATATTCATGCATTTCCGAACCTTCAAAATGATCCTCTTTCAGAAGAGATGAAACAGGTCTCCAACCGTATTGTACAAAAGTGTGACGGCTTGCCGTTAGCGATAAAAACAATAGCAGCTTCTTTGGCAAGAGTAGAAAGGATCCCTAATATGTGGGAATCCACATTGCAACGTCTAACTGGCACCGTCATGCCCTCTCTAAGGTTAAGTTACTGTGCTTTGCCTTATCATCTGAAATCTTGTTTTCTGTATTGCTCTGTTTTTCCTAAAAATACAAAAATGAGAGCACAATATTTAGTATATTTGTGGATTACTAAAGGCTTTGTTTCTACCCCAATAGCAGCAGACGCATATGATATTGGGCTCTCTTACACTCAGGAACTTGTCGATCGATGTCTGCTGGAAGTTTCAAAGGTTGGCGGAGATGGGCGAATAAAGTACTGTAAAATCCATGCTTTATTGCATAATTTAGCCCTTTTTGAATCTCAGACTGGAACTAAATGTTTGTTAAAGCCTGGAAAAAAATTGAAAAAATTCCCCTCAAATGAGTGCTTGGGCGTACGTAGAATTTCATTGGTGAAAAAAAATATAAAAATAATCAAAGATGGCATTCAGTGTCCACACCTCCGAACTCTATTGCTATGGAATAATAACCCCCTGAAATCGATTTCTACAAGTTTTTTCAATAAGTTGAGATATTTGGTCGTGTTAGATTTAAGTCAGACTAAATTGGAATCATTGCCAAGGTCTATCAACAACTTAAAGCATTTGAAGTTCCTCAACCTATCCAGGACAAAGATCGTGAAGCTGCCAAGTTCCTTGAGTGGTCTCTGGCACCACCAGTTTCTGGATGTTAGTTGGTGCAAACATCTGACAAGGTTGCATTCAGGGATAGGTGAGCACAAATTTATGCTACATCTCAATGTGAAGCACTGCAAAAAGTTGGAATCATTGCCTGCAGGAATAGGGAAGCTAAGCTCCTTACAGACATTGAAAGGCGCTATATTCAGAATGGAAAAGACAACCAAAAGCTCTTTACATATATGGAAAGGCGCTATATTCAGAATGGAAAAGACAACCCAAAGCTCTTTACAGATATGGAAAGGCGCTATATTCAAAATGGAAAAGGCAGGAGCCAATGTGTTACAGTTAGCGGATCTAAAAAAATTGACCTTCTGCAACACCTGTCAATGAAAATTGATGTTCGCTCGTCATCACAGGCAATTGAGGCTCCTTCATCTTCACAATATGTTGTTAGACTTCTAGAGGGAACTTTTGAGGGCATGACGAAATTGCGAACGGTCTCCTTGCGAAGCAAGAGTTCTTGCCGCCTTGATCTTACAACCATTTATGACTGAAATTTTTAGGAAAATAAGAAAAACAACTACCAATGGTCTCGTGGGGTATGAATCTCTCGCATATCACTGTAATGTGTGAATGTAGTCCTCCACCACCTACGGTCATTGCTATTCCAACCTTGGACCCCCTTAGTCATGTGCAGTAGGAATCATTCACATCTGACAATGATGGGTAAATTGTAATTGCAATTCCAATCTCAAACACTCATAGCACATTATAAATTTGACGGATACTCTTACCCTTAAAGTATTTTTTTATTTATAGTTTCAATATAAAAAGATATGTCTATGTTTGACACTATTTTAAAAATAGTAAAATAATAGAAAGTTATTTTTTTTTATTATGTATTTAATTTTGTGAATGGTGAGGAGTTTTTTTTCTTTTCTTTTCTTTAAAGCAAGAAAATTTTCTTGCTTGCATTAAGAAAGAAGTGAAAAATAGAAAAAAATAATTAAAATTATGATTTAAATTTAATTATGAAATAATTTCTTTATTTTATTAGATAAAAAAATTTAATTCTAATTTAATTCTAATTATTGAATAATCATTTTAATCTTATTAGATAGAAAAAATAAATTATAATTATAATTTAGCACTAATTATTGAATAATCATCTTTATCTTATTTGATTATTTAAGCAATCATTATATTTTTTTTTATGAATAAATGTGACTTAGAAATAAAAGAATTCAAATTAAAATTCATTTATTATAATTTTAATGCATACTTTCAATCTTCAACCATTAAAATTTTATAAATAAATGTGACATTAAAAATAAATAAATTCAAATGATGAGTAGAATATTTGTTGGGTAAGTTATGAGGCATTTTAGAAATATTCATTGTATAATCCTATCCTAAATTCCAACTTTTGGTATGAAACTAGAAAGACTAATTATTTTGATTAATTAAATAATAATAATAATAAAATTGTGATTTAGATATTAATTTTTATTTTATTAGATTATTTACTAAGATTTTAAAAAGATACTTTCTATCTTACACAACCTTTAATTTTTTATGAATAAAACTGACTTTGGAAATAAATAAATTCAAATTAAAACTATATTACTATGATTTTAGAGCATATCTCTCTCTCTTCTCCTTAGACCTCTCTCTCCTTTAGATACAATTTTCCTATTGAACAACGGTAGCTTCTTAGCAAAGAACAACCTGCATACATTAAATAAAATTCATTAATATCAATTCAAATCAAAATAAATTATCTTATAGAAAATCTAAAATAGTTGAAAAAATTAAACTTACATATTTTGTTCTATAAAGTAGTTAAAAAGATTAAACTTACATATTTTACATAAACTATGTGTGTTATAGCTGATTGGATTAATAAATAAAAATGAATTACACTACTTGTACATTTCATAATAAATCTAAATTGATTGAAAAGATTAAAATTTACATATTTTGTATCAAATAAGTTAAAAAAATTAAAACTTACATATTTATTTGATTAATTAAATAAATAAAAATAAATCACATTACTTCTACATTCTATAATAAATTTCAAAACCTCAAACTAAAAAATCAATATTAAATTATTAATTTTATTTTGTTTTTAATATTTGGATAACAAGGCATTCCAAAATTCCTTTTCAGATTATGCTTACAACATTCCCTTTGAGATTAGTCTCGAGAACCTCTTGGCGTAATATTTAGTAATATAAAAATTCAAATTCTCCATTTATAATTATGGAAAATTGTTATTTTATAAAGAATATTTTAAAAAATTAATTAAATATCATTATGATGTGAAAATTTTAAATATACTAGGAAATGACACTTATAAAAGTGAAATATAAATAAATACCGGTCAAATTTAACCCCGGTCCTCAGTCATGTGCAGCCAGAATCTTTCACATCTGACAAAGATGGTGAATTGGAAACGACCAGCTGTAGTCCACCACCGACCATCATTGCAATTCCAACCTCTTAAAGACTGAGAGACGGGGAGTGAAATAGGTTGGAAAGATTATTTAAGCTTGTGATCAAGGCATAGCTCAGGCACAAGGAGACGCTCTTAAGAGGTTACGTGTGTGGTTGCCTGATTATTAAGCAAAAGAAAATAAGGAAACATGGCAGAAGCTATTGTAGGCACGTTGAGTGAAAAATTAACTGACAAAATCTTCCAAGAGGTTTCCCTTCTTATCAATTTCAGAGAGGATGTAGAGTTCATTTCTGATGAGCTTAAATTCTTTAAAACCGTGTTGAACAACGTGAGAGTGAGAGAAACGACGACGTCCAGTTTGATGACCAACTGGCTGCGCAAAGTTGAGTACTTTCATTCCCGAGCTGTGGCAATCATGGAGGATTGCGAGGCTGGCAATTTTAGAAATCCCTTCTTCCGCTATCGGATGTGCCGGAGGATTAAGGCATTAAAGAAGTGTAACGGCGACATATACTCCAGTGTTAAACGTATGGAATATTTCCAGTCTATAATCAGTATGAATGCTGGAGTTTCCGGCCCATTACCTGCAGATTCAGAATTTAAGAGTAAAAAATTGACTGCTCTTCTTACAGAATCTACAACTGTGGGCATGGAAAGCGACATTAAGCTCATCACTGATTGGATATTGCAAGAAGGATCTGCATTGATTGCAGTTGTGGGCACCGGAGGGATGGGTAAGACTCTTGTCTTACAAAATGTTTTGAACAACCAAGAAGTTCGACAACATTTTGACCATGTAGTTTGGTTAGCAGTGTCGCAGCAATATATTGTGAAAGAGCTTTTGCTTGAAATGTGGAGGCAAATCAAGCATCCAATTCCAAGTGGAGAGGATCTGTCAGGCCTAGAGGTGGAGAAACTTAGAGGGATCATTCATAAACATTTAGAAAATAAATATTGTCTGCTTGTTTTAGACGACGTGTGGGCGCAACATGCTTTGCAACAGATTGGCTTGCAGCAGCTGCAGACCGGAAATAACAAGATTGTCGTCAGTACACGTGATAAAAGAGTTGGAGAAGATATGGGGGCTCATAAGTTGACTCATGAAATGAAATGTTTAACTCTCGAAGAGAGCCTGCCATTGTTCTATGTTCATGCGTTTCCGAACCTTCAAAATGATGCGCTGTCAGAAGAGATGAAACAGGTCTCCAAGCCTACTGTACAAAAGTGTGCCGACCTGCCGTTAGCCATAAAAACAATAGATGATGCTCTGTCGGAAGAGATGAAACAGGTCTCCAAGCGTATTGTACAAAAGTGTGGCGGCCTGCCTTAGCAATAAAAACAATAGCAGTTTCTTTGGCAAGAGTAGAAAGGATCCCTAATATGTGGGAATCCACGTTGCAACGTCTAAATCAAGCAGAGGCCTTAACTGGCACCGTCATGCCCTCTCTAAGGTTAAGTTACTGTGCTTTGCCTGGTCATCTGAAATCTTGTTTTCTGTATTGCTCTGTTTTTCCTAAAAATACGGAAATGAGAGCACAATATTTAGTATATTCGTGGATTGCTGAAGGCTTTGTTTCTACCCCAATAGCAGCAGACTCATACGATATTGGGTTCTCTTACATTCAGGAACTTGCCGATCGATGTCTGCTGGAAGTTTCAAAGGTTGGCGGAGATGGGCGAATAAAGTACTGGAAAATCCATGCTTTATTGCATGATTTAGCTCTTTCTGAATCTCAGGATGGACCTAAATGTTTGTTAAAGCCTGGAGAAAATTTGAAAAAATTCCCCTCAAATGAGTGCTTGGGCGTACGTAGAATTTCATTGGTGAAAAACAATATAGAAATAATCGAAGATGGTATTCAGTGTCCAAAGCTCCGAACAAGCTCCGAACTCTATTGCTATGGAATAATACCTTCCTGAAATCGATTTCTACAAGTTTTTTCAATAATTTGAGATTTTTTCAATAATTTGAGATATTTGCATAGTTACCAAGTTCGAATTCGAATTCGGACTCGAATTCCATACGATACGATAAAAGTTTGTAATGAAAAATTTCAATTTCGATAAAATTCGAAAGTATATATCATAAATATTTAAATATATATTTTTTTTTCTTCTCATAACATAACAATGTCTTTGTCATTTTCTTTCAATTTATTTCGAAATTTAAACAATTTTTAATAATTTTATTCAATATAAACAATTTTAAAATTACATTTTACTTACCAAAACCACAACCACACTTATCTTATTTCCAAAAACTCTAGTTACTCATATTTTTTTTTCTTAGTTATCTCAGCGTTTCTTTTGTTGGAATTTCTGAAAATTCCAAGAACAAACACTGGAGAATAAAACTCCCTTCTAAACACAGAGAAAATATTAAGATTGCATTCACAGTGACAGAGTTTCCACACTTAAAACAGATTTCTATTTCTTCAAAAAACTAATACAAACTCTTCCTCAACATAGAGGGATTACAACTACTGGACTGTAGCAAAAACACAGTGCCAGAATAACACTCTGTCTCTCTAAAACTTTCACTGCTGTGCATACATAAATATTTCACACTGCTGTGTAAAAAAAACACTGTCTCTGTCTATTACAAAAAAAACATTACTCTCTGTCACACACAAATATCATTGCCGTGTTTTCTCTATTTTCCCACACTGCTGTGCATATCAATTCTATTCTGTGTAATACATTAAAACATATTACAAGTCTGTCGTTTTCTTGTACTCACGGCACTTTACAAAATATAACATTATAATATGTTAATATATATATTATAAATATTTTATATTTATAATATATATATAACCAAATGTTAAAACAAGTATACTGCGGTAACAAAAATTGACTCAAGGTTAAAAACATAAAAAAAAAACTTGATGCGGTAAATGTAAACCAAGTCAAAGGTACTTAGAATAGACTTTCCCTTTATGCTTTCCGAGGGGGTCGTGAAACTCATCCTCCCCAACTCTCAGACCCCCGTGGACTGGCTGTGTTGTAGTGTGTGGGGACCACTACAAACATGGCTCTGTTTTTAAATTAAAACAGGGATTTTTCCGTGTAATTCAAAACTTTGATTTGTTGATTGGTAAGAACTTTACTGCTAGTAGGTGAATCGTTAATTGCAGATCTGACTGGTTGCGTGAAGATCAAATGTGCAGATTTCTTGTTGTTGTTGTTGTCCTTTAGATTTCCTTTCAAATTAATTCGTTGTCCGGCTAATTTCTCTGGGCAGTTGGAAATTAAATTCCAACACTCCCCCTTAATTTCAACTGCTGGGTTTTCCTGCATACCCAGACATTTCTTGAATTTTTCAAAACTGTTCTGAGCTAATGGTTTTGTGAGGATATCAGCTAATTGTTCCTCTGTTCTGCAATGCTGCAAAACAATCTCACCATTGCTCACCAATTCTCTGATATAGTGAAACTTTGTATCTATGTGTTTTGTTCTCTTGTGAAACACAGAATTCTTTGACAATGCAATAGCAGAGCTATTGTCACAATAAATCATTGTCCCTTTTACCTGTTCTTGGCACAAACATCTTAGCATTCTTCTCATCCAAACCGCTTGACACGTCAGCGTTACATACCAGTCCGTAGACAATGCTACATCATTGCTTAGAAGCCCATGAAATGGCTCCCCGAACTCATGTGAAAACATAACCTAGTGTTCTTTCGATCATCTACATCTGTACTTACCCCATCACAAGTAGATCCAACTAATTCTGAATTTTTCCGTTGTATACAAAATACCAAACTTAGTTCCTTTAACATACCTCAGAATTCTCTTTGCTGCTTGCCAATGTGCTTCTTTTGGCTTCTCCATAAATCTGGAAATTAGACTAACAACGTGCATAATATCTGGCCTAGTTGCAGTCAAATACATGAGGCTGCCAACTATGCTTTTATATAAACTTGGATCAAAATTTTTGCTGCTATCATCTTTTCTCAACTTCAATCCCATTACTGTGGAAGTAATTGCAGCTTTGCACTCCTGCATATTAAATCTTTCCAAGACTTGATTCACATATTTTTCTTGAGAAATAAAAATTCATTTTTCATTTTGTTCTACTTCTATTCCTAAGAAGTATCTCAACAAACCCATGTCAGTCATTTCAAATTCTTCTTTCATGACTATTTTAAAATTTTCAACAAGGTAATCATCATTACCTGTAAATATTAGATCATCAACATATAAAACAACAATCAAATAATTTACTATCTTTTTCTTTGATGTAGACTTGTGGCTCTCCCTCACACTCTTCGTCCATTTTCCAAAGAGATGGGAGTCTATCCTATCAGATGTCTTGGTGCTTTGCTTTAGCCCATAAAGAGCTTTCTTCAACTGGCAGACTTTGTGCTTCAGTCTCTTTCATCCCAAAGGGGTCAGTTCCACATATACCTCTTCCATTAAAACTCCATTTAAAAATGCAGATTTTACATCCATGTGATATACTTTCCATTTGTTTTGTGCTGCTATGGACAGTACTGCTCTCACGGTTTCCATTGTTCCAACTGGTGCAAAATTTTCTTCATAATCTATACCATGCTTCTGCTTATATCCTTTGACAACAAGTCTGGCCTTGTGTCTTTCTATCTTTCCTTCAGCATTGCTCTTGGTATTGTAGACCCATTTAACTCCAATGACTTCTTTACCTTCTGGGAGATCAACCAACTCCCATGTTTTGTTCTTCTCTATGGCATTAATTTCTTCATCCATAGCTTCTATCCATTTTCTATCTTTAATAGCATCTTCAAAGTGAATAGGATCATAAAATTGACAATACAAAGCAAATAAGGAATTCATACCTTCATTTGCTTCTCCTTGCTCATAAATTTCTCTAAGGCTTCTGAACCTTGTTCCGCTTTCACTTGGTGTAGTTGTGCTTGATGAAGCACTCATTTCTGCTCCTTGTGGTGTGCTTGGTGATGCACTCCCGCTTCTTCTCAAGGGTGTTCTCAGTGCTACTTGAGGCGTCCCTTGCTGTCCTTGCGTTGCTGGAGGTTGTGCAATGGATGGGTTGTTGATTTCAACCACATCTCCCTCATCTTCATCTTGAGACAAACATCTTTTAACATTGAATGTTTTCTCAATGCTTCCATCCCATGCTTCCTCTTCAATGAATTGCACATCTCTGTTTATTACAAACTTCTTTGTGGATGGGTTATACAATCTGTATCCTTTGGAATCTTCACAATATCCAATGAAAATGCACTTCTCCCCGTTACTATCCAACTTATTTCTCAATTTGTCTGGAATGTGTACATATGCTACACATCCAAAAACTCTCATGTGGGTGACTCCCTGTTTTCTGCCACTCCACGCTTCTTCTGGAACTTTGTTCATCACAACTTTTGTAGGGCATCTATTTAAAATATACACATCACAGTTTGCTGCTTCTGCCCAATACTCATTCGGCAAGTGTTTTGCCTTCAACATAATTCTAACCATTTCCATTATGGTTCGGTTCTTCCTTTCAACAACTCCATTATGTTGCGGTGTGTACCTTGTGGTAAACTGTTTGTGTATGCCGTTCTCTTTGAAGAAACGCATAAATTCCTTTGATATATATTCTCCTCCTATCGCTTCCGAGGACTTTAATGTGGCAAATTTCATTTCGTTTCTTCTTACAAGAGCTTTAAATGGCAAATTTTTGGAAACTACCTATATTTCGAAAGTAAACCTAACACTTTTCAGAAATCATCTATGTTGTCAAAATATAATTACACTAAATCGATGTCGTTTTGCATCAACGATAACCAATGAACAGATTTCAAGGGTGCTTTCGCTCTCTATGCTTTTCCCCCGAAAGAAAGAATTTTTCCTGTTGTTTTCTCTGACAAATTTCTTCATTATAGTCGGTCAGCTTCAATCAATGGCAAGCTCTTACCATTCCTTTCCCGTGCATCATTAATCCTCCAAAATTGAGATGTCCAAATCCTTGTTTGCCATAACCGCTTACATCTTTTCTCTTCCTTCGAAAGGCTTTTGTGTTACGATCGGCTATACTTTCCCTTTTCCTTCAATTCAATGTCGAGCTGAGGGAGTTCATTCTATTGCCGGTCAATATGAATGATTTTCTTACTTGGAGGAATATCTTTTATTGTGCACACATCATCTTTGAATATTACATTGTAACATTTATTTATGAGCTGTCCAACGCTCAAAAGATTACATTTCAAACATGGAACATAATACACATCAGGGACAAATTTCTGCTCCCCATTTCTTTCTCTAATACTAACTCTGCCTTTTCCTTTGACAGAGATCTTAGTATCAGTCCCTGTGGTTACTTCAGATTTAATATCTTCATCTAGATTGGAAAACATTGCTTTGTTTCCAGTCATGTGATTACTACAACCTGAATCTAAGAACCAAACATCATCTTCTCTATGCTGTGCTACATTACATGCTAACAGCACATTACTTGGGTTGTTTTCTTCTTTTGCTACATTAGCATTCTGTTTATTCTTCATGTCATTTTGTTTCTTTCTACATTCATTGGCATAGTGCCCATATTTCTTGCAATAACATTGGACATTGGATTTGTCATACCTTTGTCCATGAGCATGTTGGTGTTGATGTCCACTTTGCTGGCTATTGCATTGGCCGTGGCTCTGACTTTGACTGTTGCTCCTTCCATGTGAATGTGAAGGGCTGTTCCTTCCGCCTCTGTTCTGGATTTTGCCTCTTCCTCTTCCTTTTCCTTGACCTCTTCCTCTACCTGAAGGCATCTGGGTCTTGAAGGCGTGCTCAAGAGATGAGTGTTCATCTCTGCTCAATCTCTATTCATGAGTTATTAGTGAGGCATGAATTTCATCTACCGTGAACTGTGAGAGATCTTTGGTCTCTTCTATGGTGGTAACAATTACATCAAACTTTGAGGGTAAACATCTCAAAAGTTTCTCCACAATCCTTCTTTCTTCAAGAGTTTCTCCATGGGATCTTATCTGATTGACAATCCCAATCATATGTGTAAAAAATGTATCAACATTGTCTGACTCTTTCATGCAAAGAGTTTCAAAATCCCTTCTCAGCAATTGAAGTTTTGTTGTTTTAACTTTCTCCATACCTTGATAGGCTACTTTCAGAGTTTCCCATACCTCCTTGGATTTCTTAGCTGCTGCTATCCTTGGAAACACACTCTCACTTACTGCCTGATACAAATAGAAGAGGGCTTTAGCATCCTTCTTTCTATTGTTCTTCAATACATCTTTCTCTGCTTGAGTTAAGGCATTAAAAGCCTGCTCATCAACTGGTTCTGTAAATCCATCTTCTACAAGTTCCCATAGGTCTTGTGAAACAAATAGGGCTCTCATGGTAATGGCTCAATAATCATAATTATTTCCATTAAATTGTGGAAGTTGCACATTTCCAAGACTCATTCCTGTACTTGGTCCAGCCAATGCTATTAAACTGAACTCTGAACTTGAACAGACTGTCTTTCCTTTTCTCTAAAAGAACAAACTCTGTTAGACAAAAAAAAATAGTTCTGTTATCCTTTGAGAAATACCTGAACTTTGACCTCTGTTGAGCTTTTCACTCTGCTGGAGAAATCACTGCAACAAGTCTTCTTCTTCAGCATCTTTGAAACCTTCAAAGAGCCTAAACAAGCTCTGATACCATGTTGGAATTTCTGAAAATTCCAAGAACAAACACTGGAGAATAAAACTCCCTTCTAAACACAGAGAAAATATTAAGATTGCATTCACAGTGACAGAGTTTCCACACTTAAAACAGATTTCTATTTCTTCAAAAAACTAATACAAACTCTTCCTCAACATAGAGGGATTACAACTACTGGACTGCTGCAAAAACACAGTGCCAGAATAACACTCTGTCTCTCTAAAACTTTCACTGCTGTGCATACATAAATATTTCACACTGCTGTGTAAAAAAAACACTGTCTCTATCTATTACAAAAAAAACATTACTCTCTGTCACACACAAATATCATTGCCGTGTTTTCTCTATTTTCCCGCACTGTTGTGCGTATCAATTCTATTCTGTGTAATACATTAAAACATATTACAAGTCTGTCCTTTTCTTGTACTCACGACACTTTACAAAATATAACATTATAATATGTTAATATATATATTATAAATATTTTATATTTATAATATATATATAACCAAATGTTAAAACAAGTATACTGCGGTAACAAAAATTGACTCAAGGTTAAAAACATAAAAAAAAAACTTGATGCGGAAAATGTAAACCAAGTCAAAGGTACATAGAATAGACTTTCCCTTTATGCTTTCCGAGGGGGTCGTGAAGCTCATCCTCCCCAACTCTCAGACCCCCGCGGACTGGCTGTGTTGTAGTGTGTGGGGACCACTACAAACATGGCTCTGTTTTTAAATTAAAACAGAGATTTTGCCGTGTAATTCAAAACTTTGATTTGTTGATTGGTAAGAACTTTACTGCTGGTAGGTGAATCGTTAATTGCAGATCTGACTGGTTGCGTGAAGATCAAATGTGCAGATTTCTTGTTGTTGATGTTGTCCTTTAGATTTCCTTTCAAATTAATTCGTTGTCCGGCTAATTTCTTTGGGCAGTTGGAAATTAAATTCCAACATCTTTCTTTCCTCGTTATCTCAACTTTCTTTGTTATCTAGGCTTTTTAAATCTTTTAAGACAACACTAAAATAAAAAATTAGAAATTTTCTCCGCTCACAATTAATTTCCATGTCTTGTCTGGCAGCTTTCTCAACTTTCTTTGTTATTTCAGCTTTTTAAAGCTTTCAAGAGAGCACTAAAATAAAAAACCAAAAATTTTAATTTCCATTTACCTGCGATCCAATCGTGATCTACTTACCATTCTCAAAATCACTACACTTACTATTCTCACTGCACTTGCAATTCTCAAATCCCTGGAAAAAAGCAATAAATCGGGAAATTTCTGTCATCCAAAATAAGCTTCATTGAACCGAACCGAATTTCCAACGAATTATTCGATGTACGGATCGAATTCCCGAATTTCCGTATTTTTTCCACCGATACGGACGAATTTGGTAGCTATGGATATTTGGTCGTGTTAGATTTATGTCAGACTAAATTGGAATCATTGCCAAGGTCTATCAGCAAGTTAAAGAGTTTGAAGTTCCTCAACCCAGGCCTGGAATTTGACGTCTCACAGAACGTATTTTTGGTTTTAGAATGTATTTGATGGCGGGGAAAAAAATTTCCACGTCAGGTTTGACGTACTGTATACCTGTCCAACCCGTCAAAACGACGTCTAATTTCACAAGTAAAACGTGAAAATCTATAATGCCCTAATTCAAAAGAATCAGGAGTATAAGCCGGTACATACCACAGTTTGAACTTAAAGGCTATTTAATTGTTCAAGCGTCCTACTTCCTACTACCTTAGTACTTTACCATTAAAGGGAGTAACTACTCTCTCGGGCTACCATCCGTATCTAGGCCATAGGAATGATATGCAACTAATTTATACTAACGATATGCAAATTTAAAATGATGATACATGGAAATTGCAATCTTTCTGTTTACTTATTTCATACATCTAGTCAAAAGTCGTTGTTGCATGTTGAATGCTAAGTTCGTGCCGGTGGGTTTGTATTGGAATTTGGTTGTATCTGATGTTCATTAGCTTAGTGTAAGACCAAACTGTTGTAGCCTCACAGCAAATAAGTGTAGTTTTCTGGACATGAGACTGTGTCCTCCTAGGCGGATTGAAGGTATCGGATTGAAATCGGATTGGAACTTGCAAGCAGGCCTGGATTTGAGTCGCCATCTCTTTTAAAATAATATGGTACTTTCCACATACACCTGTTTGATTTTTCCATAACTCTTTGATTTCTTCATAACACAGATACTTTGAACCATGCTCTTCATCTTTGAATTAAATTGGAAACCACATTTTTGCTTTATCTTTGACAACATGGCGCTTTTATGACTCTCATTTGAACTTTTATTGTTGCAACCTAGTTTTTTCTTGTAAAATTCGACGACTAAATCTCTGTCATGGCTCGCATATTTTCACCAGACTTAATACTCGTGAGTAAATTATTGTTTTAGAGGAAGAAAGATCTTAGATTTTTGAAGAATATCTTCATTTTGCTTAATCAATTAATTAATATAGTGACAATTAAATAATATAACCCTGTAAGATTTAATCTAGCAGTCGCATGTCAACTACTTTTGACTTTTCCGGTTGTAAGGAAAGAGAATGGCTATCGAAATTCAGTCTTGGGATTGGATGTGAATTGAAAATTTTTAGATTATGAATAAGAATTCTATTTGAAATTTCATGAGCATGTGAGGTGAACATGGAAGGACTTTGTCATGTAACTGAAATATGCAGATGAGTGCGGTATTGATTTTGTCTTGTCTGGTGAGAGTTTGCGAATAAAATTTACAAGAAAGAAAGAAGAGTTTACAGTGGTGTGGACTTGGCAAGGGATGGTTTTTTTTTGTTGTCGTTGTTAGTTTTTAGTCTTTCTAGATGGTCATGTGACGTGGAACATTGAATACCTCTTATTGCTGTTGTAGTGGTTGTAGAAGAATTTTTGAATACACAGGTAAATATGACGAAACACTAAGTGAATTGATCGAGTCTGGGCCATGCTTGGTGGCTTGGGATTTGTTTTCACCATGTATTGGGCATTTTTCCATGTGGCGCACCTATGTCTCTAGTGATATTTGTAATTTTTGGGAGGGGCAGAGTTTAGATGTGATTGGGATAAATACTTGGAAAAAAAAAGCTGGGAGAAACTGAGGGGTAACGGAGGGGTAACACTAAAGTGAGAGGAAAGATGCGGCACCCAAATATTTTAAAGGTGGGGGATTAAAATTCTAATTTGCCCAGCAATTGGTGAAAGGGTAGTGATTAATGTGAAGGGGAGTGGTTTTTTCGTGGTATTTTCCTCCCGGCATTAATTGAATTCAAATAAATAAAGGCTTTGAATGAATCCGTAGAACTGTGGATGTAGGCGAAGCTAGCTTGCTCTGTATGCTTAGAAAAATTCAAATGAATAAAGACTTTGAATGAATCCGTAGAACTGTGGATGTTGTCCCTGCTGCCTTGCTCTGTATGCGTAGAATAGTATTAGGTAACAGTGTTAGAAAACAAAACAACATCTTCCATTAATGCTCATTCCACATGGACTCTTCTCTAACTCTGCACGCCACTCTGAGAAGATAATGTGATGGAAGAAATCAGAGTTTGCTCGAGTCTGATCGACTATCCTACTAAATGACTCAATAGTAGATTTAAAAAAGGACACAATATTCAATATGAGTCATCACCACAAAGATCATTTGAATGCAATTATAGGAGTTTTATTGAATTGAAAATTAACTGGTTTTAGAATATTATTAGCACTAACTGTCTAACAAGTTCATAGCAACTCGAGAGTTAAACAATTTTAATATACTAGAATGTTCTTGCATTGGTTTTTGTATACATCTCAAACCGTCCAAACTGCAAATATGCCAGAGCACCCAATATTCTACACCCAACGCCATTCCTATAGAGGTCGGAACTATCAGCTCCCCCATTCCAACCTTAGAGTTTTGCTGCAAATAATCTGTATTCACATGCCCAACTGCGGTAATAATACCAAACAAATTAATTACGCCATGGAAAGGATAATTTAAAAATAGTGTTCCAATTTAATCTGAGGGATTTTGAAATACCATTGCCGACCCCTGATTAAGCGTAATAGGCGAGTTTAGATTGATGGATGTAGCTACTGCAATTTAACACTGGGCTCGAGACTAAGATTTCTTCAAAAAAAAATGTCAGATACCTGAATGTCAAACTGCAAGAACTCACTAATTTTTTTATATGTAACACAAAAAAAAATATTGACAGTCATAAATTTTCTGAAAACGTAAATTGACGGGCATGGAAAACAAACACCCGTCTCCAAATTTTCAATTGACAGGTTAAAAATATTTGAAATTCCAGGCCTGCCTCAACCTATGCAGGAAAAAGATCGTGAAGCTGCCAAGTTCCTTGAGTGGTCTCTGGCACCTCCAGTTTCTGGATGTTAGTTGGTGCAAACATCTGACAAGGTTGCATTCAGGAATAGGTAAGCACAAATTTATGCTACATCTCAATGTGAAGCGTTGCAAAAGGTTGGAATCATTGCCTGCAGGAATAGCGAGGCTAAGCTCCTTACAGACATTGAAAGGCACTATATTTAGAATGGAAAAGACAACCAAAAGCTCTTTACAGATGTGGAAAGGCGCTATATTCAGAATGGAAAAGGCAGCAGCCAATGTGTTACAATTGGCGGATCTCAAAAAATTAACCCTTCTGCAACACCTGTCAATGACAATTGATGTTCGCTTATCATCACAGGCAATTGAGGTTTACTCATCTTCACAAGATGTCGTTAGACTTCCGGAGGGAACTTTTAAGGGCATGACGAAATTGCGAACGGTTTCCTTGCGAAGCAAGAGTTCTTCCCGCCTCGATCTTCCCGAGTGTTGGAATTTTGCTGAATTCCAAAATAATAAAATTGCCTTCCTTAACACAGAGAAATATTCAGAATTTCTTCCACAGTGACAGAGTTTCACATAAAACAATTCTATTAAAAAAATTGCTGTTACAATTCTTCTATCTTTCCACTGCTGGGAGATTACAAAATATGGCACTGCTTCACACACAGTGACCAAAACACTCTTCTCTGTCTCACACAGAGAAATACTTTGTTTATGCTGTTCTATGTAATTAAAAATTACAACTCTGTCTTTTACAAAATGCACTCTGCTGTGCATAAAAACTCTGCTTTGTGTAAATCAACGCACTGCTGTGCACACACTACTATTCTGTAATAATAAAATTACAACACTCTGTTTTGTATATTAAAAAAAATATCTCAGCCCTGTTCATTCAATGTCATTAATTAACTTTCAACCACAAAAAATTCACCACTTGAATTCATTCATGGCTCCATAAATTCTGCCGACACCGCTTGGAATGCATTGATCACAAATTGGTTTGCTGGCACTGCTGATTTTTCTCTTGCCGCACTGCTGTGCTTTTTTTTTTTTAAAATTTACTGTGTATTACAAATAATACAACAGCAATATACCTTTCTAGGCTTTCTACATTTCATATAAAACATTACATCACGGGCCTTTTAATATATCTATGCCGCATATTGAAATAAAACATAAATCAAAAAAATAAAACATGAAACGTTCAAACATTAGCCCCGCACATCGTATTAACATATAACGTATGGCGTGTAACATGTGGACCCCGCTGATGACATCAGCAAGTCCGATGGGGTATACCTGCCTACGTTCTCTCATCGACCCCGCTGGCGCCTTGTCGCCCGTCTTTCGGGCAGCTTGAACACCTAACACTTCAATTTCAACCGCCGGGTTTTCCGGGAGTTCCGGCGATTAAATGTTCAAAGCTTTTCTGCGCAAGTGGCTTTGTGAGGATATCTGCAAATTGATCCTCTGTTCTGCAATGTTGCAAAACTATCTCACCATTGTTAACCAATTCACGTATGAAGTGAAACTTGGTGTCAATGTGCTTTGTCCTTTTATGAAAAACTGAATTTTTAGACAATGCAATAGCCGAGCTATTGTCACAAAAAATCACTGTCCCTTTTACCTGTTCTTGGCATAAACTTCTCAACACTTTTCTCATCCAAACTGCTTGACACACTGTTGCTGTAGCTACCACATATTCTGCCTCTGCTATAGATAACGCTACAATGGGTTGTTTCTTAGAAGCCCATGGAATGGCTCCTGAACCCATGTGAAAAACATAACCGGAAGTGCTCTTCCGATCACATCTACACTTCCAGCCCAATCACTGTCATTGTATCCAACTAAATCTAAACTTTGTGAAGCAATATATAAAATGCCATACCTTTTGGTTCCTTTAACATACCTCAGAATTCTCTTCGCTGCCTGCCAATGTGCATCCTTTCGCTTCTCCATGAATCTAGAAATCAAACTAACAACATGCATTATGTCCTACGTAGTTGCAGTCAAATACATGAGGCTGCCAACTATGTTCTTGTATAAACTAGGATCAAAATCCTTGCTGCTGTCCTCTCTACTGAGTTTTAATCCCATCACTGTGGGAGTGATTGCCGCTTTGCTTTCCTGCATGTTAAATCTTTCAAGAAGTTCATTAACATACTTTGCCTGTGAGATGAAAATCCCACTTTCATCTTCTTCTACTTCTATTCCCAAGAAGTATCTCAACAAACCCATATCAGTCATTTCAAATTCTTCCTTCATGACTGTTATAAAATGTTCAATAAGGCAATCATCATTACCTGTAAAAATAACATCATCAACATATAAGACTACAATTAAAATTTTACCATCTTGTTCCTTGATGTAGAGGGTGGGTTCTCACTCACACTTCTCAAATCCATTTTCCAGTAGATAAGAGTCTATTCTACTGTACCACGCTCTTGGCGCTTGCTTCAGCCCACAAAGAGCTTTCTTCAGTTTGCATACCTTGTGCTCTTGGCCTTTCTTTTCATAACCGAGAGGTTGATCAATGTAAACCTCTTCCATTAACACTCCATTCAGAATGTCAGACTTCTCGTCCATTTGCAACTTTTCCAATTCCACTATTTTGTGCTGCTAAATACAACACGCTTCACGGCTTCCACTCGGAAACCTATGGCGAAAGTTTCATAATCTAGCGTTGCGTTTTTGCTTATAGCCTTTGACAACAAGCCTTGCCCCTGTGTCTCTATCTTGCCTTCAGCATTACTCTTGGTCTTGTAGACCCGTTTTAACACCAATGACATCTTTAACTTTGGGAGTTCAACCAAATCCCAAAGTTTTGTTCCTCACATGCATTTATTTCCTCATCCATAGCTTCTTATCCATTTCCTATCCGTTGAAGCCCAGAAAATGTCTCGCTTCAAACATCTAGATAACCACCCTGTCAGACCTTAGGATGCCTCCTTTTCCGTTTGGTATGGTGGCTCTGACTGGATTTAAAGGACCAGTTTCCTTATAACTAAATGGATTGGATTGGGTGGGTGGAAATGGGACTAAATTAACTAAAATAAAACTATCTAATCTAAGCTAAATACTGATAAAGAAATTCTAATACTAACCCGAGTAATAACATGTGAATACAACTTAAGATTGTTTCAATCCAACAATAACCATGAAAATGTATTATTAATCAAATTGAAATGTGCAGAAACAAATAAAGATAACTCTGTTTAAGAAATTAAACAGAGTTATAATAGCATATTTCATTCATCATTGTATACCATTTACATGTAATTATGAAAAATAACATTTCAATTATACTCAGAAATGATATACAAAAGAGAGCGTTGTGAAAACAAATACATATAAATGATAGCAATCTTAAAACGAATATCATATAACAACAGAAATCAACAGCAAACAGATAGAAATACCTTGTTCATCTTGATGACTTCCAGATGCAATCTGATACTCTATCCAGTAATTATAATGCAAAATCGAATTCTAAAGGTACAGAAATGCAACACTTCAAAGATAATTTCGCATAAAAATCACCAGATGTGATCCTTTTCAAAATATATAAGACAATGGAGTACAGAAATGAAATCTCCAAGTCTCAAAGTATTAAGATCCAGGACCCCTATCTCTCTGCATGAGAGGGGTTTAAATACTACTTTAACTAACTCTAAAAATAGTTTATTACAAAAATTAAGGATTCGGTTCAATGACCGTCCTTTTCCTAGGCTAAAATACAGTGGAATTAAAACTAAATCTATCTAACTATGAACTTGATCTTTGCTCTTGCGGGCATCTAGCATAGTTTTGAGAAGATGCGGTTAACCGACTTCAGAATTCAGCTGTCTTGAAAAGACAGAGTTGGCAAGCGTAGGAACAATTTCTCCTGTTGCCCCTTTCTGCTCTTGTGTCATGCTCCTATCATACTTTAGCCAGAGTAGTTTCTTTTTATCGATTTGACCTTTTGCAGTAATTTTCCTCTGTGTTGAACACGTTCTACATCTTTTCTCTACTCAATATCAAATGCTTTGAATTTGGTTAATGTTTCTTCATTTTATCTGACAGTTATTTCAAGTCTTTTCAACTCCTGGCTTTTCTCAAGAAGAGCTTTGTATTTCTCTGAGAACTCTTGACCTCCAACAGCTTCTTTGTTAACTTCTAAAAGCTCTATAGATGATAATTTTGGCAAACTCACATACCTTATCTTGTGGTAGAAACTGTGTCAATTTGCCCCCTTGGATATTTGAACTTGTGAACAGTGTCTAAAACATCCTTTTTTGGTACTGTCCACACGTGCTTGTTTTTCTTCAATGGTTCATCTCTTTTGGTCCATTCCTGTGTGCATTCTGAGAAATTTGCATGTTCTCTGTCAAATTCTTTCATGAATTGCTCATTATAAGGCGTATGAGTTTCTGGCGACTTATAAATCAGCCTCACGTCTTCCGTGGAGAATGACCCGATTAGCTTTTTAGGTGGAGTCTTGAATTGCCTATCTGAGATATCTGTGTTATCTAACACCCATCTCACCATGTCTGTATATGGGAGAAACTTTGGCCTTGCTGCAATTCTGTGCAGGAATGAGCAAGCCAAGTCTCTAAGGGTTGCTTCAGACGTATCCTTTGAACCGGCTGTAGCTGCAACTTTCAACACCACAGGGTTTTCATCCTCTAATAGATTATACATTCCTTCCCAAGTGGATATACCCGCATCCTTGTTACAGGCGGTGTCTGCGTATAGCGAAGCCATTTCTTTTTTCTCAGAACTTGAGCTCTTCTCCTTCTTACCCATAATGTATAGCGGAATTCTTTGTATAGTGATCCGCTCCTTCGTGCCTACGTTTTATGAATAAATGAGAGTAATGATAATAGAAAGGTGACGAGACTGTTTTGAATATGAACGCGGATGAAATATAATATTTAAATTATGAAACGACTTCCAATCTAAACACAATCTCTTTTCACATTAATAATCACTCCAATCATTTAATATAGTCATTAAAGCGCATAACGGATTTGACACATGGGAAGATTGCCTCGGGATAGCGCGCTTATGTGAATCTGCGACATTGCGATGTGCGATTTGCTGCGCAATATCACAATATCGCAATGTCGCAATATCGCGATATGAAATCATCACAGTCATAAAACTTATCGCAAAAACAGGAACTGCGTAATAGCGCAAAGCGCATATCGCAAAAATCATAAAAGCACATATCGCAAAAATCATAAAAGCACATATCGCAAACGCGCAGAATCACAAAAAGCGCACAATCGCAAAATGAAATCATCGCAAAAGCGCAAAATCGCAAAAGCGCATAATAAATCAGAGCGTAAAAGATATTTGTTAATCATTTCTGATTTCTGCGCTATGCGATCTGCGATCAATGCTTTTTATATAGACTAATTTTGTTATGGATGCGTTATATTGTTTCAAGAGCAATTTTATTATAATCTATCATAAACTTAATATTTTCGCAATATTCTTTCAAAGGGATTTTTGTAGGTTTATGATAGAAAGTTTTATTTTCTAAAGGAAACAAATCCTAATTGATTTTTTTGGATTTTAACTAAGGGTCCCCATTTTATTTAGTATTATTACTAATATTAAAATAAAAAGGGGAGGTTGTTGCTAGCCACAACAATTGGCGATTCACTGGAAGAAACAGTTATCTCTGAAAAAATAAAATGAACATTCTATCTTTAGTAAGTAAAATTTTTTAAGGGTGATGAAAACTTATCTTAGAATTATTCAAAATAAAATGTAACTATGAAAGAAAAATAAAAATCATTTCATAATTTCTTTGTAGTTCCTCAAGAAAAATAAAAACATTTTGGGTTATCTCAAGCTTTGATTGGTGTTAATAATAAAGTAAGTGGATCTCTTCGAGTTTTGGTTTTATAATATACTCTATTGTCATAGGTATTGCCTCTGCTGCCAGCAAACGTTTATAGTTTCGACATGGTTACCTTTAAACCATTAACCATTCATTGTCCCATCCAATTAAAATTATGACCTTTTAAAAGATAAATTCATAAGATTTATTATCTCATGTTTTTTGTCTTTTATTTATTTTTTATTTTAAGAGCCATTGTTCTGTTTTGGTGGCCAGTTGATAACAATGCCATTCACTAGTTATAATTAAACTGAACAAGTTGGCGCGTGATGAGACCCCTTGTCTTATATTTATAAGCCATTACCCTGTTTTGGTGTGCAGTATTGGTAATGTCAGTTTTATCATTCCTTATGAACATAGTAAGTCGGCTCATAATGAGACCTCTTATCTCTTAAATTTTTCGTATAATTTCTTAGAATTACATTCTAAAAAATCACAACTTAAATGGATGGGGTGAAATAGTTTTATCCTTAAGAACCAATGGATGACAATTTTCAGAGTTTTTTGAGTTCCAAAACTTTGAAAAAACTTTACTTCTACAAATAACCTTTCTCTGCTTGATAAACTTCTAATGATTTTACATTTTCCTCAATATTTCAAAAGATCATGTAAATGATTGAAATAATCTTTTCAAAGTTTAAACATCTTATTTTAAACTACTAAAAAATTATGATCATTTACTTTAAAAATTCTTATTTACATAAGATAAATATTTATAATATTTTTCCGAAGAAATTTTCTTAAATAGTAAACAGTCAATCAGGGACTTATTAACGACCTTTATTTGTAACAACAAAAACAATCAAAATCTGCAGCAAGAAATATGTACAGTTTAAGAAGGGGTTACCTCCTTAGGAAAAGAATTTCTTTAAGATAAGCCCGTTTACAGGAAGAGGTTCTCTCTTACCTGTTAGATCTTGGAGTATGTATGTATTTGAGCCTATCTTCTCAACGATCTGAAATGGTCGAAGCCACATTTTCTGAAATTTGGTATGTTTACCTTTTTCTTCGTGTGCTTTATCCCATTTCAAAATGAGATCACCAATTGATAAAAGTTTTGAGCCGGTAGAACTTGCATCAAAAGAAGATTTTACAAGCTGTTGATGTTTTTCATGAGTAATTTTTGCTTTATCCCTATCTTCTTCTAGTTTAAGGATTTGATCGTATCTCAATTGAATAGATGATGAAGGATTTTCTTCAATAAATTGCACTAGGGCTAATGATGGAAGAGTTAAATTTGAAGGTATCACAGCTTCTTTTCCATAAACCAGATTAAAAGGTGAAGTCCCTATCGAAGCTTTTTCAGTGATACGATTAGCCCATAACACAAAGATTAAAGATTTGTGCCAATTCTTTTGATTTTGATCAATGGTTCTTTTAATGATTTTGATAAGGTTTTTGTTAGTGGATTCAGCCAAACCATTACCTTGTGGATAATAATTTGCTGAATATTTTAATTTAAAACCTCTTTTGACTGCAAATTCAATTAAACTATTACCACAAAAGTAAGATGCATTATCAAAAACAAGAGCTTGAGGTACACCAAACCTGGTTATGATGAATTGATCTATGAAATCAATAATTGCATCAGAATTGGCTACCTTCAATGGGATTGCCTCTACCCATTTTGTAAAGTAATCAGTTGCAGTAAGGATGTACTTACACTGTTTGGAAGAATGAGGTACTATCTCACCAATAATATCAAGTCCCCATTGTTCAAATGGTTGTTCAATAGTTACTGGTTGCAAAGGAAAAGCTGGTTTCCTTTGTCTTCCACTTGCAGTCTGACAAATTTGGCACTTCCTTACGTAATCATGTGTATCTTTAAAAAGGGTAGGCCAGTAATAACCAGCGCGAATTATTTTGTGAGTTGTAGTATCACCTCCAAAATGACCTCCTGCTGGTCCATCATGTAGTTCCTGCAAAACCTTTTCAGCTTCAGTTTTTTCAAGACATCTTAATAAAATTGAATCATAATTTTTCTAAATAACACATTATCAATGATCTCATATTTAATAGCTTTTAACCTTAAAGCGCGTTTACTCTTATAGCTGAGATTAGAAGGAGCATACCCATTTTTCAAGTAATATATGAGATCAGTATACTGAGAATCAGCATCTGTAACACTTATCTTACTTACTTGAATATCTTGATTTGAATCTTGATCTTCTGGTATGTTATGAGCTCCTGCCAATAATCTGCAAAAACCTTGTCCTCTAACAATCTTGGCTGGTTTAATAACAACATCATATTCTTGCAAATCTGTTACCCAGTTAGCTCTCTTTTCTCCTACTTCTCTCTGAATTAATAATTGCCTCACTGCAGAGAATGGGACAATGATTTTTGTATGTGTTTTTAAGAGAAAAGGTCTGAAATGTTTGATTGATTTAAACACAGCAAAGGCTTGTTTTTCAACATCGGAATAATTAAGCTCAGCTCCTTGCAGATTTGAGCTAAAGAAAGAAATAGGTACTTCAATTTCTTGATCATTGAGTTGTGTCAAAACAGCTGCATAGGATGTTTCAGTGGCCAAAGTATACAAAATAAAATCTTTAGAAAAATCCGGGGTATTCAATGCTGGTGCATTAATGATCGCTTGTTTGATTGAATCAAAAGCTTCCTTTTCTTTATGCGTCCATTTGAATATTGAAGTCTTCTTGATCATATTTTGCATAGGTAAAACAATTAAAGAAAAATCAGGAATGAATCTTTTACAAAATTGATCTGTCCAAGAAATGATTGCATGGATTTTTTTTTATGTGGTAAAGAAATATCAAAAATTTCTTTTACTCTTTCTGGATCAATATATATACCATCTTTTGACACAACAAATCCTAAGAGTTTTCCTTCATCTAAAGCAAAGAAATATTTCTTTGGATTTAAGGAAATACCAAACCTTCTACATCTTTCAAAAATTTGCTTTAAGTCATGTAGATGATTGGCTCTCTTTTTTGAAAATACCGTTATGTCATCAAGATAAACAACAACAGATTTATTGATCAGACCTTTAAATGAAATGTCCATGGCTCTTTGAAAAGTTGCTCCTGCATTTATTATACCAAAAGGCATTTTCTGATAAGCATAAGTTCCCCATTTTGTTCTGAAAGTTGTCTTCAATCTGTCATCTGGGTGAACTAAAACTTGATTATACCCTGAAAACCCATCGAGAAAAGACATAAGTTCAGAACCAGCTACCTTTTGAAGTATCTGTTCCATGGTTGGTAATGGGAAATTTTCTTTTAAACATGCTTTGTTTAGATTTGTAAAATCAATACAAATTCTTATATCACCATTCTTCTTTCTTACAGGTACCATATTGGAAACCCAATTAGAGTGCCTAACCGGAAAAATGATCTTGGCTTTCAAAAGTTTATTGAGTTCTGATTTGATTTGACTCTCGAGATTTGGATGGATTTTCCTCAGTTTCTGTTGAACAGGTTTAACATCAGGAAGCATTGGAATCGTGTGTTGAATAATCGAAGTATCATATGTTTTTAGATCATCATAATTCCAAGCAAAAACTTTTTTATATTTGTTCAGCAATTTAATGAATGCACTCCTTTCCTCTGGTGTTAAATTGAGTCCTAAATTAATGTTTTGAGGTTTAGAATCATAACCAAGATTTACTAATTCAAACTTCAAAGTGGAACTTTGAAGTTTTGTATTAACAACTTTCTTGAATCTGTCCTTAATATCATATAAGTCCTCTAATTTAACAACAGATTTAGGAATGGAGTTTTCATTACCTTTTGAAATAATTTGTAAATCATGATCTTTTTCGTCAATAATTTGCTCATCATATGATTTCTCCGAAGTCATGAAATTTAGAATATATTGATCTTGATAGAAGACTCTCCAGTTTGTAACATTGTCTGGGAAAGATGGATGAAAAATCAATTCTACAGAAAACCTATCAGGACTGCAATCTTCAGCAGGTAGGAGTTTAGATGCAACATTAGCTAATAAGTCAGCTGATGTATTCTGATTCCTAGGAATAGGAGAAATATTGAATGCTAAAAATTGAGTGGTGAGATCTTGCACTAGGGTTTGATAGTGTTTAAGATGTCCTGAAAGGAAATGAATAGTATTCCTAACTTGTTTGATTACAATTTCGGAATCACCAAAGACTTTCAAGTATTTAACATCTAACCCTATAGCTTTATAAAGTCCTTGAATTAAGGCTTCATATTCTGCGGTATTGTTAGTACACTCAAATTTTAATCTGCATGATAACATAGTTTTCTCTCCATTTGGATCAATCAATATGCATCCAGCTCCAGCTCCATCACTAGACTTCGATCCATCAAAATATAACGACCAAAATAAAGACTTATCTATTGGCTTATCTACAATTAAATCTGAAATATTTACAATTCTGGAAGAATCAGACTCTGAAAAATTCTCTATCTGAGAAACAAAAGTATTTACAGAAAAAGGAGACTGAGGAGCTTTGAAATTTCCAAGAAATGATTCAGCAGAATATCCTCCAAGAATATTGTTGTTGAATGCCACAGGTTCATTCGGTTGTTCAAATTCAGTGACAGTATGCGTCATATGTTTTTCTCGTTCAATTTTAATTTGATTTGGTTTCCCTTTATAAGGAAGCCACATGTGTGAATAATCAGTTGAGATGTAACCATTAAGTTTCGCAGACCAGTCCCTGCTCAAGATTAATCCATAGAATTCAGGAAAATCAGCAATCAAAATATCAATTCTTTGGACAATCCTAGGATCAGAAGCTAATCTGATTGTGACTGAATTGATTTCTCCTACCACTTGAACTTTGGATCGATCCAACTGAACAATATGTACTGCTAATTTCTGTGGTTCAATATTCAATTTAGCACAGACAGATGTAGGCATTATATTGGAGGAAGCTCCAGAATCAATCAAACAATTGTGCAGATTTTTATTGTACATCTCATAAGTCAAAAGAAAATGAGGAGTTTGAGAATTTGAATTTTCCCCAATGAGCACAGTATCAGTAGCATCTACCTTATCGGGTGACTTACCAGTTCCTCTTGCTGCTTTTGCCACTACACCGCTTGGTACAGGAGCAATTGGTGTAGCGTTAAGTTATTTTAATAACAACTTTTGCTGGTGTTTCAGTTTGCTGAGTTCATGTAAGGAAATGTTGGCTTTGATATTTTTCATGTCTTCGACAATGTTGTATTCCATGGGTTCTGACACTACTAAAGTTTTGGCTATTGATGTGAGAGGATTAGAAGAAAATGGCTGATTTTGAGTAGGTAATGGAGAAGTTTTCTTCACAGTGGGTTTATCTTTGGTACTTGGAGTTGCAATTTTCTTTTTTGGAACTGTTTGTACTGGTTCTGCTGTAGATTTACTCCTAGTACTTACATGCATAGCTTCTTCACTATCAGAATTAGGGAGAATAAAATCCCACATTCCATTTAATTCAGCTATTTCTTCATTTTCGTCCTCTTGATCTGATACTATAGATGTATCTTCTTCTTCTTCCTCTTCTTCTGATTCTGCATTAGAGATTGTATTAGGAGGTTTAGATTCAACTTGGTTCCTTCTGAAATTCCGGAATGGTTTCTTGGTAGAAGTTTCAGCTACTTGTTTTTTTATTTCGACCATTTCATTTGACATGGTTTTAAGAACTTTCTGTAAACCTTCCATGTCATATGGATCTTTGGCCTTTTTCTTTGAATCATCTCTAAAGCTGACCTTCTTTGATTTCCTTTCTTCAAGAGCATTTTTCTTTTCCAGAGAAGTGATACGTTTTTCAACCGCAATAGCTTCTTTCATACTTTCGGCTAATGTGGGCTTTGCAGCTCTGTCTACGAAAATTGCTATGTTTGAGGGTAAGGCAGTAATGTACCATTCAATTCTGACCTGCTCACTTGGCTTGGAATCAGTGGGAATTTTGTTCAAGAGCTTATTGAATCGGGAGTTAAACTCCTTAATTGGTTCCTTGGGTTCAATTTTCAAATTTGAGAGATCATTAAGTAAAGTTGCAATTGATAGGCCATCTCCAAATTTGGTTAAAAATTGATCTGCAAAAATGTCCCAACTTGTTATAGATCCCGATGGTAATGAAAAATACCATGATCCTGCTGTTCCTTGAAGGGTGTAAGGAAATAGTCTAACTACAACATCCTCCTGTGTGACTCCATTCAAATTAATGGCCAACATAAAGTTATTGATATGTTCTTCAGCTGGAATGTTAAGATCTGGGCTAAACTTTGGAAGCCATTTTCCAGGATTGTCTGGTAAATCGTGTAAAGGTGCAACCATGTTGACTGCTCCTGGAGTAGACCATGGTCTCTGTGCCATTGTTGGGATGACTATCGGAGGGATAGTAGAAACTGGTGGTGTTTGGATAGAAGTTGTTGAAATAAATGATGTTGAGACTGATGAGGATTGAGGAGAAGATGTTTGTGGGGATGATATGGAAACGACTGTACTTTGTTGAGACGGGATTTCGGAAACAGGTATTTGGATATTAGAGGTTGAACTTGCTGATTCCGATTGTGTTTTTCTTGTTTTAACTCTACTAGGTAAAGGGAATTCTTTGGGAGAGATACCAAGTTTTTCACTTTGAAGCCTAGTAAGAGGTTTTGAAGAAACAAATTTTGAAGTTACACTACCTTCAGATATTTCAGACTCTTCAAGATATAATGAGAATCATTTCAATTTATAAATTAAATCTTGAACTTCAGGAGACTCAGGATGTTGATCGTCTGAATGTTTAAAGATTTTGGTAGTGGGTGTCTGAATATTTTCTGCAATTTCTTCTCTAGGATTTTGAATTTCAGAAGAAATTGAAGAAGTTAATGAGGGTGTTTTGCTCTCGGAATGGCTTGTGGATAGAGATTTACTTGCCATTCATAGCTCAGACCCTCCTTCTAGCGCCAAAAATGTTGAAGCCTAGAAAATATCTGCTTCAAACATTGGGGATAACCACCCGGTTGGGACCTTAGGACAGCTCCTTTTCCATTTGGTATGGTGGCTCCGACTGGATTTAAAGGACCAGTTTCCTTATAAATAAATGGATTGGATTGGATGGGTGGAAATGGGACTAAATTAACTGAAATAAAACTATCTAATCTAAGCTAAATACTGATAAATAAATTTTAATACTAACCCGGGTAATAACATGTGAATACAACTTAAGATTGTTTCAATCCAACAATAACCATGAAAATGTATTATTAATCAAATGGAAATGTGCAGAAACAAATAAAGATAACTCTGTTTAAGAAATTAAACAGAGTTATAATAGCATATTGTATTCATCATTGTATACCATTTACATGTAATTATGAAAAATAACGTTTCAGTTATACTCAGAAATGATATATAAAAGAGAGCGTTGTGAAAACAAATACATATAAATGATAGCAATCTTAAAACGAATATCACACAACAACAGAAATCAACAGCAAACAGATAGAAATACCTTGTTCATCTTGATGACTTCCAGATGCAATCTGATACTCTATCCAGCAATTATAATGCAAAATCGAATTCTAAAGGTACAGAAATGCAACATTTCAAAGATAATTTCGCATAAAAATCACCAGATGTGATCCTTTTCAAAATATATGAGACAATGGAGTACAGAAATGCAATCTCCAAGTCTAAAAGTATTAAGATCCAGGACCCCTCTCTAAATGCATGAGAGGGGTTTAAATACTACTTAACTAACTCTAAAAATAGTTTATTACAAAAATTAAGGATTCGGTTCAATGACCATCCTTTTCCTAGGCTAAAATACAGTGAAATTAAAACTAAATCTATCTAACTATGAACTTGATCTTTGCTCTTGCAGGCATCTAGCATAGTTTTGAGAAGATGCAGTTAACCGACTTCAGAATTCGGCTGTCTTGAAAAGACAGAGTTGGCAAGCTTAGGAACAATTTCCCCTGTTGCCCCTTTCTACTCTTGTGTCATGCTCCTATTATACTTTAGCCAGAGTAGTTTCTTTTTATCGATTTGACCTTTTGCAGTAATTTTCCTCTATGCCGAACCCGTTCTACATCTTTTCCTCTACTCAATATCAAATGTTTTGAATTTGGTCAATGTTTCTTCATTTTATCTGATAGTAATTTCAAGTCTTTTAAACTCCTGGCTTTTCTTAAGAAGAGCTTTGTGTTTCTCTGAGAACTCTTGACTTCCAACAGCTTCTTTGTTAACTTCTAAAAGCTCTATAGCGGATAATTTTGGCAAACTCACATACCTTATCTTGTGGTAGAAACTGTGTCAATTTTCCCCCTTGGATATTTGAACTTGTGAACAGTGTCTAAAACATCCTTTTTTGATACTGTCCACCCGTGCTTGTTTTTCTTCAATGGTTCATCTCTTTTGGTCCATTCCAGTGTGCATTCTAAGAAATTTGCATGTTTTCTGTCAAATTCTTTCATGAATTGCTCATTATAAGGCATATGAGTTTCTGGCGACTTATAAATCAGCCTCACGTCTTCCGTGGAGAATGACCCGATTAGCTTTTCAGGTGGAGTCTTGAATTGCCTGTCTGAGATATCTGTGTTATCTAACACCCATCTCACCATGTCTGTATATGGGAGAATCCTTGGCCTTGTTGAAATTCTGTGCAGGAATGAGCAAGCCAAGTCTCTAAGGGTTGCTTCAGACGTATCCTTTGAACCGGCTGTAGCTGCAACTTTCAACACCACAGGGTTTTCATCCTCTAATAGATTATACATTCCTTCCCAAGTGGATATACCCGCATCCTTGTTACAGGCAGTGTCTGCGTATAGCGAAGCCATTTCTTTGTTCTCAGAACTTGAGCTCTTCTCCTTCTTACCCATAATGTATAGCGGAAGCTTTGTATAGTGATCTGCTCCTTCGTGCCTGCGTTTTACGAATAAATGAGAGTAATGATAATAGAAAGGTGAAGAGACTATTTTGAATATGAACGCGGATGAAATATAATATTTAAATTATGAAACGACTTCCAATCTAAACACAATCTCTTTTCACATTAATAATCACTCCAATCATTTAATATAGTCATTAAAGCGCATAACGGATTTGACACATGGGAAGATTTCCTCGGGATAGCGTGCTTACGTGAATCTGCGACATTGCGATCTGCGATTTGCTGCGCAATATCGCAATATCGCAATGTCGCAATATCGCGATATGAAATCATCACAAAATATAAAACTTTCTTATCGCAAAAATGTGAACCGTGTAATAGCTAAAGCGCATATCGCAAAAATCATAGCAATATATCGCAAACGCGCGTAATCACAAAAAGCGCACACCGCAAAATCATCGCAAGCGCAAAATCGCAAAAGCGCATAATAAATCGAGCGTAAAAGATATTTGTTAATCATTTCGATTTCTGCGCTATGCGATCTGCGATCAATGCTTTTTATATAGACTAATTTTGTTATGGATGCGTTATATTGTTTCAAGAGCAATTTTATTATAATCTATCATAAACTTAATATTTTCGCAATATTCTTTCAAAGGGATTTTTGTAGATTTATGATAGAAAGTTTTATTTTCTAAAGGAGACAAATCCTAATTGATTTTTTTGGATTTTAACTAAGGGTCCCCATTTTATTTAGTATTATTACTAATATTAAAATAAAAAGGGGAGGTTGTTGCTAGCCACAACACTATCCTTGATAGCTTCTTCGAAATGAACAGGATCATCAACATGACAATATAAAGCAAACAAAGAATTGATACCTTCATTTGTTATATCTTGCTCATAAATATCTTTCAAACTTCTGAATTTCTTACCTCTTTCTGTAGGTGTACAAGTACTTGAAGAAGCACTTGAATTTCCTCCTTGTGGTGTGCTTGGAGAAGCACTGTCATTTCTCCTCAAGGGTGTGCTTTGCTCCTCTCTTGTTGGTGTTGCTGTTTGGGGATGTATTTCAGTCACCTCATCATCATTCTCATCATGAGATAAACAGTGTTTAACATTCATTGTTTTCTCTATGCTTCCATCCCAAGCTTCTTCTTCAATGAACTGAACATCTCTGCTCACAAGAAACTTCTTGCTGGATGGGTTATATGACCTGTATGCCTTGGATTCCTCACTGTATCCAATGAAAATACATTTCTCCCCCTTGCTGTCCAACTTCTTCCTTAGCTGATCCGGAATGTGTGCATAAGCCACACATCCGAAAACCTTCATATGTGTGACACTTTGCTTTGCGCCACTCCATGCCTCTTCTGGCACTTTGTTCATAACTAATTTTGTAGGGCACCTATTTAAAATATACGATGCACAATGTACAGCTTCAGCGCAATAATCATTAGGCAAATGCTTTGCCTTAAGCATACTCCTCGCCATGTCCATTATGGTTCGGTTCTTCCTTTCGGCCACTCCATTTTGTTGTGGAGTATATCTAGTTCTAAACTGTTTATGAATACCATTTTCTCTACAAAAACGTAGAAAATCTTTAGATATATACTCACCTCCTCTATCAGTCCTTAAGACTTTGATATGCAACCCACTCTGGTTCTCAACAAGTGCTTTGAAATTGCAAAATTTTT
This sequence comes from Pinus albicaulis, assembly GCA_034641835.2. NCBI lineage: Eukaryota > Viridiplantae > Streptophyta > Pinopsida > Pinales > Pinaceae > Pinus > Pinus albicaulis. The sequence continues at coordinate 1,968,194,321 of CM076578.1, read as the reverse complement.
CAAACACTTCACTTTTATTTTTCAAAAAGTAAACCCAAGTTTTTCTTGTAAAATCATCTATTAATGTTAACACATAGTGGCTGTTCGCAAGTGATGGAGTTTGCATCGGTCCACATACATCTGAGTGGACAATCTCTAAGGGTGCTTTTGCCCTTATGCTTTTCCCGGAAGGAAAACTTTCTCTGTGTTGTTTCCCAAGAATACAACCTTCACAAAGGTTGTCTGGTTTCTCTATCAATGGTAAACCACTTACCATTCCTTTTCTGTTCAACAGATTAAGACCTCCAAAGTTGAGATGACCAAATCTCAAGTGCCATAACCAATTATCATCCTTTGGTTCGCTTTGGTAAGTCTCCTGTGCAACTGCTACTTTCTCTTTGCCATTCTTCAAATCTGCTCTCATTCTAAGAGAGAACATCCTGTTCCTTGTCATCTTCACTTCAGCAATACACAGTTTGCTGGGTGGTTTATCCATGATGGTACAAACATCGTTATCAAATAAAACATTATATCCCTTATGGACAAGCTGTCCAACACTTAAGAGGTTACACTTCATTCCTGGAACATAATAAACATCTGCTATGGTTTTCCTTGCACCTAATCTTGTTAAAACATTTACATCTCCTTTTCCCATAACAGAAACTTTGCTATCAGTTTCTAGTGTGACTTGTGACTGCACACTTTCATCTAACATAGAAAACATTGCTAAGTTTCCTGTCATATGGTTACTACAACCGGAGTCTAGAAACCATAAGTCTTCACTCTTTTCTTTAGCCATATTACAAGCTAAAAACAAATTACTTTGGCTGCTATTTTCTTTTGTGAAATTTGCACTAGTTTCACTTCTCATATCTTGTTTCTTCTTTCTACATTCATTAGCATAATGACCATATTTTTTACAATTGTAACATTGAACATTGGATTTATCATACCTCTGTCCTTGAGCATTCTGCTGACCATTCTGCTGGCTGCTGCCTTGGCCTTGATGCTGATTTGGATTGCTGCCCCTTCCTTGAGCATTTGCTGGACTGTTCCTTCCACCTCTGTTTTGGCTTCTGCCTCTTCCTCTTCCTTTGCCTTGCCCTCTTCCTCTTCCGAAAGACATCTGGGACTTAAAAGCATGTTCTAGAGATGAGTTTTCACTCCTACCCAATCTCTGTTCATGGGTCATCAGTGATGCATGAAGTTCATCCACTGAAAACTTTGTGAGATCCCTAGTCTCCTCTATGGTGGTGACAATCACATCAAATCTTGAGGGTAAACTTCTCAAGAGTTTCTCCACAATCCTCTTGTCTTCAAGAGTCTCTCCATGAGATCTGATTTGTGTGACCATTCCAATCACATGAGTGAAGAATGAGTCAATATTCTCTGACTCCTTCATAGAGAGAGTCTCAAAGTCTCTCCTCAGCAACTGAAGTTTTGCTGTCTTCACTTTCTCCATGCCTTGATAAGCTATCTTGAGAGTTTCCCATGCTTCACTGGATTTCTTGGCTGCTGCTATCCTTGGAAACACACTCTCATGCACTGCTTGATACAAGAAGAAAAGAGCCTTGGCATCTTTCTTCTTATTGTTCTTCAGTGACTCCCTTTCTGCCTGAGTTAATACATAAAAATCTGCTTCATTTGCTGGCTCTTCAAAGCCATCCTCAACTAATTCCCATAACTCTTGTGAGGTAAATAAAGCTTTCATAGTTATTGACCAGTAGTCATAATTTTTTCCATTGAATTGTGGGAGATGGATATTTCCCAAACTCATACATGTGCTGGAGCTTGCCATTCTGCACTTCTAACTATGATTCAACAACACTTGACTGTGTGTTTATAACTAACCAACTGTTCTGCAACAGTAACACAAAACTGTATAGAGAAATACCTTAAATCCCTTATGGCTGAGTCTTCACACTGCTGGAGAAGCTGCTGCAACAAAGAATTCGTTTCCTTCAGCTTATTTGACCTTCAAATAGCCTGGATTGGCTTTGATATCATGTTGGAATTTTGCTGAATTTCAAAATAATAAAACTGCCTTCCTTAATACAGAGAAATATTCAGAATTTCTTCCACAGTGACAGAGTTTCACATAAAAAAATTATATTAAAAAAATTGCTGTTACAATTCTTCTATCTTTCCACTGCTAGGAGATTACAAAATATGGCACTGCTTCACACACAGTGACCAAAAAACTCTTCTCTGTCTCACACAGAGAAATACTCTGTTTCTGCTGTTCTGTGTAATTAAAAATTACAACTCTGTCTTTTACAAAATGCACTATGCTATGCATAAAAACTCTGCTCTGTGTAAATCAACGCACTGCTGTGCACACACTACTATTCTGTAATAATAAAATTACAACACTCTGTTTTGTATATTAAAAAAATATCTCAGCCTTGTTCATTCAATGTCATTAATTGACATTCAACCACAAAAAATTCACCGCTTGAATTCATTCATGGCTTCATAAATTCTGCTGCCACCGCTTGGAATGCATTGATCACAAATTGGTTTGCTGGCACTGCTAATTTTTCTCTTCCCGCACTGTTGTGCTTTTTAAAAAAAAAAATTTAGTGTGTATTACAAATAATACAACAGCAATATACCTTTCTCGGCTTTCTACATTTCATATAAAACATTACATCACGGGCCTTTTAATATATCTATGCAGCATATTGAAATAAAACATAAATCAACAAAATAAAACATTAAACGTTCTAACATTAACCCCGCACATCGTATTAACATATAACGTATGGCGTGTAACATGTGGACCCCGCTGATGACATCAGCAAGTCCGATGGGGTATACTGCTCCGCCGGCTCTCCCTCATCGACCCCCGCGGACAGTCTTGCCGCCCTGTCTCTTGGGCAGATGGAATTAATTCCAACACCGAGGACATGGAGTCCATCGCTCAGCGCCTTCAACACTTTCGTCTACACAACTGTTTGGTACCCAAATGGATCTTTCACCTTGAGAACCTCATGGTGCTGGTTTTAGATGGCAATATCTCCGGTGCAGATTATAAAGGCCTACAAGAAATTCCTGATCTCAGAAAACTACGCTTGTCAGGGAACGAAGAGTGTGAAGCGTTTCCAAAAGAGTTTGGAACAGCTACGGCATTTCCGAACCTGAAAATGCTCATGATAGAAGATTTTAAGAGTCTGACAGAGTTTCCCCATTTGCAGGGTAATGCAATGTCAAACCTACAGTATTTGCGAATCAAAAATTGCAACCACGCCATAAATATTATGCACCAAGAATTCGATAGGTTGGAGACTCTTAGGGAAGTAGAGGTGGAGAAACAGGACCAGGATCTTTGGAAAAAATCGAAAGATCGCCATGTTAAAATCAAAGTAATATGTCCGTTGGAGGAGGAAGAAATTGAAAAAATGGTAGAGGAAGCCATCCAGAAGGAAATGGTGGCCGAGGACAAGTCAGACAAGCGTCCGCGCAGAACCATATCAAGGAAAGTGTCGGACAAACTTGCGTGCAGAACCATGTCGGCGCAGACAGATTTGTCTGAGGAGGAGGAGGATTGAAGGATAATTGAATAGTTCCGCAGGGTACTTTTTGTTTTTTATTTATTTTGAAAATTATACATATTTTTATTATATTTTTAGAAATTATAAATTAGTTGTTCTGTTTGTGTGTGGTTTATTGGTTATGATTCATGAAGCTGAGGGCGAGAACTAATTATGGAGATAAAAACTGTACTCAGGGTTCTTTTGGTTTATCTTTATCTTTATCTTTACCAGACTGTTTATCTTTTAGTTTTCAGTGCTTGTGCCTGTTCAGCCCTAAGGTGCATCGTAATGAGTCAATTTTTTTTTATCGATGATAAGTTTTCTGTAGTTCGTATCATATCTTTCTTAATGTGCCTTCCTTAATTCATTCCATTAACTTGAATTCTAAGACGTACATTTTTTTTATATTTGCAAATGTTGATTGACTGTGTTGGTTGGTTTCCCAGAGATTGAGGTTTAACAAACAAGCGATGTGGAGCATTCAGAGGAGACGGGATCTTGGTATTTTAGTTAGCTGCCTACCATGAATATTGCGTGTTACGTTCTGTTATCTATTTTATATTGCAAATTTTAGATCACTCAATCACCTCTCTGTGGACTGGGCACTATTAGCAACCAGAGGCTGTTGTACTAGATTGGAAGGACTTATGTTTCTGACAGCGCTTGAGGTTAATCTGGAGCGCCTTTGTTCCGGGTAGCGTTTATGTCTCATTTGAAATTACATCCTCGTTATTATTTTTAATTTTGAAGGGTACATTGAGATTTTGGGAATATTTTTACAAATGTTATTTTTTTGAATATGTGTGAAGTTAATTTAAAATATTATCAAAATTTAATGGCCATGAGGAAACTCGAAACTGGCCATATGCATTTCTCCTATGTGATTGACCATGGCCGCATCTTCATTCCATAGTTTTGACGAGTAGTATGTGATTGACCATGGCCGCATCTTCATTCCATAGTTTTGACGAGTAGTTTAAAAAATAGCATAATTAATATTTTGGTTTAGAATCTGGTAAAGATTTGGGAAAAATCTAGCGAAGATTTTATCAGAATCTTGTTTACAGTTGTTAAACTTTAGTATTTTGAGTGCTTTAAACGTTTTTGATAATGTTGAATCCATTTCCACTATCAAAAAATGGATTCCAAACAATTCAACCACCTGATTTTTTGAATTTTAGTTGACCAGATTTCAGCAAAAAGCTGCCATCCAGACTATTCCACTACCTAAATAGACTCCGTTTTAATACCCTGAATCTTTTTGTGCTAATAGCTGACATTATGCTCGGGTTCTGTGCAGACCTCTGCCATTTATGGTGCCTGTGTTTGTTTTTGTTTCTCATGTTTTTAGTTGGATCAATCGGGATGATGTCCCTTTCTTATGAGGAAGTTTTGTTTTTAAGAACGGATCTTTTTCAGTTTGTTAAATCATGGCTTCTTACACGTTGATATTATGGGATTTTTATTATAGTTTACATTTGATATGAAACACAACAATTGGGAATCTAGGGAAGATATCATGTAAACGTGTTTTTCAACATAATGAAAATTAGTTTGTTTTTTCTTTGAAAAAATAAATTTCAAACAAAACAATTGCCTCAGTACATATCTATTTTATATGGCAATTATTCTAAAAACTATAATTTAATTAAAGATTACTATTTCAATGGTATTTCATAATTGAAATATTAAATAATGAAAAATATAATTGATAATAAAGATTTAGTCTAATTTATAGATAAAATAGATTTTTTGATTGGAATTTAGTAAAACAATTTCCATAAAAAAATGTAATTTTTTGTTGTTTAAAATGTATTTTTGAATGCATAAATAGATTCAACACTATAAAAACCTTGGTCCACTAGAATTTTACAAATTAAACAACTTAAACTCAAATTTTTTAAAATCTCTCCCAAATTTTAATTAAAATTCCTTATATAAATTAAACTACACAAATAATAAATAATAAATATATACACCAATAAAAATTTTGACATTCAAGTTCTATAGCTCTGTAGCTCTATGAAGCATATCCATAGACCTCAGGAAAGTAAAGGTCGTAAAACCAATTGATGTCTTCGATTTTATATATAATCCTTATGTATTATTGTACGGTCATTTTTCTGCGTAAATTAGGTAGAGACAATGGATACTAGTCATTTTCCTGCGTAAATTAGGTACAGACAATGGATACTGGTCATTTTTATGCATAAATTGGTTATAGGGCCAGACAGCCTCCGAAGAAGATTGTTGAAGCCTCGAAGGTAATGCTGTATTTTAGGTGTTCTTTTTTACTTGGTTAGATCTCATATTAATTACTATTTTCTTATTACATAAATTTAAGAAAATCATTACATATAAAAATAGAAAATCATTACATATAAAAATAAGAACAAGTAAATATATAGATTATTTATATCATATGTTTCTGGAAACCTGTAATGAGTGAAAAATTAGTTATAAAATAAGCATGTGTTTTTCTTTGTTTTTATTACATTATTTATACAATTGAACACAAAATGTATTTCCGGAAAACTTGTAATGAGTGAAAAATTAGTTACGAGATAAGGTATGTGTTTTTCTATATTTTCTTCAATCATGATATGTAAATACAAAGAAAGAGAGATTCACTAAGGAGTTGTTTTTGACTCTATGCTATGAATGGATGTTGTAGAATCTATTTCATTTTTTGATATGCTCTCATATCCCACTCTTAGATGATCTAATTTATTATTGGAAAAGTACAATGCAAAATAATGGAACCCTTTCTCATACTAGCTCCCACTCTTTAACATACCTTGATAGTTGTATAGGGTTAGGATTTTTGCATCCCTTAGTCCTTAATTAGAGATAGGATTTGGACCTTCTAGAATCTTTTTGAATCTCAGACTAATTACTATTTTCTTATTACATAAATTTAAGAAAACCATTACATATAAAAATAAGAACAAGTAAATATATAGATTATTTATACAATTGAACACAAAATGTATTTAGGAAACCTGTAATGAATGAAAAATTAGTTATAAGATAAGAATGTGTTTTTCTATATTTTTTTTACACTATTTATACAATTGAACACAAAATGTATTTCCGGAAAACTTGTAATGAGTGAAAAATTAGTTACAAGATAAGGCATGTGTTTTTCTATATTTTCTTCAATCATGATATGTTAATACAAAGAAAGAGAGATTCACTATGGAGTTGTTTTTGACTCTATGATATGAATGGATGTTGTAGAATCTATTTCATTTTTTGATATGCTCTCATATCCCACTCTTAGTTGATCTAATTTATTATTGGAAAACTACAATGCAAAATAATGGAACCCTTTCTCTTACTAGCTCCCAGTGTTTAACATACCTTGATAGTTATATAGGGTAAGGATTTTTGCATCCCTTAATCCTTAATTAGAGATAGGATTTGGACCTTTTAGAATCTTTTTGAAATTCCTAGCCCCATATGTGTGAATAGTAGGGGCTAATGTGGCATTCACTTATACCATGGTGGTCAACAAATAAGTCACTTGTGGGACACATACCTTCCTCATATGACATCTAACTGAGGCGATTTTCACACTATTGGAAAGGTTATGGTGTGTAGTTTAGCATCAAGGGTATATAAGCTACAATTACAAATATTTGATGGATGTTCAAATATCTAGAACATCCCCACTTCCTTGCTAACCACTTTAACAAACATTCAAACTTTTGGTTCCCCTGAATTCCACTCTTGACTTATCCCAGTTCTCAATTCTACCACTTAACATATTTTGGTGCCCATCTACCACAATTGATAGATATTGGTACTTGAAAGATTCAAGATATTTTGCTCCTTTATACATTTTCACTAGCCCATTGTCATGGCTCCTAGGGTCATATGACCAGGGGCTTGGGCCAAAAATCTCAGTCCTAAAAACTAAAGCTTCCACTAAGTATCCTTGAATTTCATAAACTTCTACTAAACTTTTAGACCTATTTGAAAGGACTGAAAATGACTTCAACGGGGAAAAAAAATTCCCAAAGAATTTTGAAGGATTAGAATTCTTTAACAAACTCTAAAAGTAGCCCATGACACTACCCACAATGAGGCTTCTTCTCCTAAATAAGAAAAAGAGATGGCCCATGGTTGAAACCTTAAATTTATTTAGTTAAATGAGACTATACTCACTCTTTTGGAACTGTGAACTGCACATCTCCAACTCCAAACTATTACATATGGAGAGGCCAACATTATGGCTTACCTCCAGATGAATCAAAGTCTCTCATCACTAAATAAGTTTCAATTCTTCCCATTTTAAATAAGGATGCAACCATAGATGTTCTTGTAACAACCCCTAGATAAATTTCCATGTAGATAAATAATGTGTGGAAATTATAAAAAAACAAAAATCAAACCAAGGTCATGGGACACACATTCCAAGTTGAATGAGGGGAAAAAAATTACATTGGGATCCATTTGTGGTTAATTATTTATTGGCTATGGAAATTGGAATTGGCAAGAGGCAAAAGGAAGCAAATGGAAAATTAATTATTACAAGTCAGCAAGGACATGAGGAAAAATGCAAAAGAAATAAAGGAAAATGAAAGAAATTCCACTTCAACAGGTGGGGAAGAGGAAGAGACAAGAAAATGATAAAAATACTAAAAGTATAATATGCATGCAAGGAAAATGAAGAAAATAAATGAAAAGAAAATAAAATTGGAGAGAGAACATTCTAGCATTCGCTTTTTGGGAAAAGAAAGGAAAAGAGAAAAAAAAGGCTACAAAACTTGAGCAAAAACAAGGAACATAAGCATGACACAAGGAGCGACAAGCAAGGAAAACAAGTAGCGCAAGAGGAATTCGAGTGATAGACAAGAAGGTTTGAACAAAAACTAGCAAGGGCATAAAAGAACATAGAAAAGAGTAGCCAACAAGAGGATTTTTTGCAGGTAACAGTGTGCATGTTTGATTATCTTGCTGGGATTTGAATGCATGGTTCATGCATTATTTTGTTGGTCATTTTTTTGTCATTTGCATGGATATTTTTATGGATTGACATTCATGTAAAACCTTTCCTTATGTCATTTCTTGGATAGCCATGATATAGTCGGTTCCCTATTTGGTTGAGCTTTTGATGCTAATAGATTTTAGATCCTGGTTGAGGAGGTCTTAGGCAAATCCCAAGGGTTGAGGGTGGAGATGGTTTTCTCCTGGTGAGCCCTTGACAAGTGGGTGGAGATAGGCAAAATCCTCTGGGTATTGTGAAGAGACTCTAAGGCATCCAAGTTTGTATTGGTTTTGGTGATTTCTAGACGTGGTCTTAGGTGAAATCACTATGGCTTGAGGGTGGAGGTAGTTTCCTCTGGATTACCTATTTGGTTATGTTTTGGTTTATCCCATGTAATCGCAAATTTAGGCTTGGAATATGGCACGAGCGATTGGGATAGAAGAAATGACTGGCTCAACCCAATCTATGGTCGGGTGGAACATGGAAATCCCTGACTTGGTTGGTACTATGCATATGTTAATATGTGTTATTATTTTATGAGATGAATGAGCACAATTTTTGATTTAATATGTTGATTATGTGATTGTTTTTCATGACTCCATTATTGGTTAAGTGTATGTTACATGCATAATGTATTTATTGTAATATGAAGTGCTCTTGTTGTTGATTTGTTTCATGGTTTGACAGGCTCTTAGATAATTTATATGGATGCATGAGCTAATATTTGTTTTATTGCGGCTAGTATGGGAGGGAAACAAGTTTTCTTGATGGACATCTAATGAAACTAATGAAAACAATGAAAAAACTATGTGTTCATGACCTACAGGTACCATAGTCACCAAGTATTTGTATAATTGAATAATGTGTTGGGAAAGCATGAGCCACAATAGAGCTTAAGAATGGGGAATGAAGACTTATAAATAGTGTTGACAGAGTTTTGGAAAAGTATAGGCAGTGTTGTAGCTCCTAGAGACAACCTTGAGTTGCAAAAGACAAGTAGCTAGAACATCTTCAAATCAGAGGTTAGATATAGACAATTTTAAGGGTGCCTTTAACAAAATATGGATAAAGAGAATAATGGTTGTGGTGGTTCAGGAATGGTGAATACTTTGGAGTCTGATTCATGTGAATTACCTATACTGCGAGAGGGCTCAAGAGGCTATATGGCTCGGTGGCTTTTCAAATGGGTCAAGTATGAAACAATGAGCAGAGGCTTTCAAAATATGCGTAGGTGTTGAGAAGGAACAGAGGAGGAACCCGCGAGAGACAAGCTTAAAAGTCCTAAGAATGTGTCTCCCATGAACTCAGAGGAAGCAGATGTAGGTGGAATGTGACCAACAAGAGAGATTCATGGAGCGCGAATTAAGGGGGCACAACAAGTTTAATACATGAGCATTATTCATACATGAATTCATGAATAAAAATGCATACCAATGGCAACTACATTACACGAACCATCAAAGCAGCAGAGCATGGAAAGATGATTATACATAAACAGGAGATTTCTAATAAACAAGAGAAAACATATACATACTACTAATTGCTCCATCTAGAATCCAAATAAACAATGTTGTATATCATATTAGGTTCAAAACATCTCTCCAAAATAGTATCTCAGAGCACAAAGAGCACAATCATATAGAACTACAACAAAAACTCTTCAAAATTTTGAACCCTTCTTTCATCTCTGAACTCTCTACATATAGAGTTCACCTTGAGGGTTTATGATCGAATCATCATTCATGATCGAATCATCATTCATGATCGGCCCACACATGTGAAAATAAGAATATCCTAACCAACTAGTAGAGCATGCATGAAGCAATCACTCACGTAATCTGAAAATCAGAACAGAATCGGTTGAAATTGATATTTCACCAGAAAAACATCATATTCAAACAGTAAAAGAAAAACATAGTTGGCCACGAAGGCCAAATCCTAGAATATTCAAAATGGGGCGACGAGGAGTGGTTGTGAACAGGTGGGCAGTCTGGTTTCCATCGCATGATTCCACATGCTGTGGAAAACCTCCACTCCTTCATTCTCATGATTTCCACTTAACCATTACGGAACGGCTAGTCGTGCCTGGCTCTTTAGCAGAGATTTCCTGGACAAACTGAATCAACCATAACTGTGCTTGTTCCACCAAAAACCCATGTTGTGCTTAACTTGCAAAACCAGAGACCGGGCTTCAGAAGGGGGCATGTGACATTAACACACAGCAGGATGGTTTAACACTGAAAAGGGTGGGATAAAGGCCGCGAAAGGGCTATTGATGACATAGCAGAGAGGTGGGGCCCAAACTGATATCGCAAATCACAATCGGGAGTCGGGGAGTTTTCTTATGAGAAGCAGGAGGTAAGTGTTAAAACTTGTGAAGTGCAAAGTGCAATGGACGGAGGTGACTTGGAAAGGAGGTGGGCCCACCCGCAGATCGAAAATCAGCGTTTTTGTTATGAGAAGTGGGAGGTAAGTGTTAAAACTTGCGAAGTGCGAAGTACGATGGGTGGAGGTGACGTGGCAAGAAGGTGGGCTCGCCCCGCAAATTGCAAATCAACATTTTTTTTATGAGCAGCGGGGAGGTAAGTGTTAAAACTTGCGAAGTGTGAAGTGTGATGGGCGGAGGTGACATGGCAAGGAGGTGGGCTCACCCGCAGATTGCAAATCGACGTTTTTGTTATAAGAAGCGGTGAGGTAAGTGTTAAAACTTGCGAAGTGTGATGAGTGGGGCTGACGTGGCATGATGGAGGTCGGCCCACTCGCATATCGCAAATCGGCGTTTTTTTTTATGAGCAGCCGGGAGGTAAGTGTTAAAACATGCAAAGTGAGAAGTGCGATGAGTGTAAGGTGACATGGCATGACGGAGGTGGGGCCACCTGCAAATCACAAATTAGATCTTTTTTTATGAGAAGTGGAGGGTAAGTGCTAAGATTTGCGAAGTGCGAAGTGCGATGAGTGAAGGTGATGTGGCAAGGAGGTGGGCCTGCCCGCAGATCAGAATCAGGAGTGTTTTGTTATGAGAAGCGGGGGGGGGTAAAATTTATGATCTGCAAAGTGTGGTGTGCGATGAGAGGAGAGGTGATGTGGCGGAGAGGGTAGGTCCCATTTACATCGCAATTAGGGAAATGGTGCAGGTGGAGTTAACAAAAGTGTAAGTATAATGCAGTTGGCGATGCGAAAAAGTAAGTGGGTACCAATAAAGGTTTAGAGCGAAAATAAATGAATTATGAATGATAAAGGTTCATGTGGAAAAGGTGAAAAGGGCTAAGGCTTTATCGCGTTGGGTGTTTTGCGAAGGAGTGAAATGGAACCATTCACGCCTCATCCCTGTGATTTTCTTATAGGGGTCACTTCTCCACCTTGTGTGCGGTCACAGGCCAACATTGGCTCCATCTGGGGACAACGTGTTGTTATAAGTGCGTTGAGAACCTGTAGACCTAAATGTCTGTGCTTTATTGGGTGCATGGAGTCGCAAATGCATACTGTAAATCTGAACTGAAACTACAACTGAGCTGTGCACTGCAAACTATCATAACGGAAATCACTGATGCACCCTGAAAATCTTGAATGTCGAAATCTGAACCATGCTAAAACTGAAATCTAAAACACACTTGAATTGAAAACTGCAAAGCAATTTGAAACTAAATCTGGAAATATGCTCATAGCACTGAGCTTATTTGCACACCTACCTACCCTAATCTGCTGAAAGTACTACTATTCTAAATGATACAATAATGTGAGTGTAACCAGACAAGCAACTGCTCTAATAACTTTGTTCTTTCACTGATTTTCACCAAAATCATGAACAAACCTATTAATGGTATTTGATAGAAATTCCCAGCTCGGTCTTCATTGCAAGGAGCTTGGTAAACCTTAACAGCAACAGAAATGTTGAAAAGGTATGGTGGCTTTTTGATGAATAATTTCTCAATACATATAGCCACTAGATCAAGATATACTTGACCTATTTCTGAACCTGCTGACCCAATGGATCCAACCTCATAACTTGGTACTACACATGTGTTCTCCATGTCTTCAAACAACTCGGAATGTATTTTCATTTTATCTGATGAATTTTGTGTCGATACTTCTACTGAACCAGAAAATAGGGCAAACTGTTTGATCATATCCATATCATAGCAGCTTATGAAAGTATTACGTGTACATGAAAACTAACTTTTAAAACTCCAACCATCCTACGTATGAGCTATTGAGTCATGAAGTGCTTTATATGACTGTAGAATTGGTTCCACTGACATCTCATGATTTCTCATGTGATTATTGTTGGGGAAAAATAATTGCCTGTCATTTAATTTGTCAACCCGGGGGTTTCATAAACTTGTGAAGTATGTGTGCATTGTATGTGCTAGAAATTGTATTTCAATTTAGATCAATCTAACTACAAAATAATGAAAACCAATTCATCTAATCTATGAAATCAAATAATGAAAATGAAATTCAACTAACCTGTGAAATCATGTAATGAAAACAAAGAAAACAAATTCAAAAGAAAATATAGTGCGCAATCACACTTGAGGAATTGAAATTTTAATCTAAGAAAGCATTTCAAAGCATGTAAGAAAAACAACTAAGGTATGTTCATTCACTCCAACATCCAGTATGGAAGTATGATAGAATCACCCTCTTGAGATGATAAATAATTGATTATACTTTAGTCTTTAAATCTAGGAAAGCAATTAAACCATGCAAAAGGAAAACTCAATAATTGCATAAGTTAGGTATTTAAGCATTTAGAAATATGATAAAATCACCTTCTTGAAATGATCTTTAAGAACACCCAATATTACAATTGAATGAGGATCTGAATCTAGAAAACAATGTAAAAGCATGTAAAAGCATGTAAAAGTAAAGCTCAATGATTGCATAGGTTGAAGATTTAATCACCCAATTTGGAAGTATGACAAGTCACCTTCTTGGCTTGATATTTTATTCAATTATACAATGAATTGATAGTTTGATCTAAGAAAGTAAATAATAGAACATGAAAGGAAAATAAATAACAGAACATAAAAGTAAAACTCAATGATTACATAGGTTGAACATTCAATCACCCAATTTGGAAGTATGACAAGTCACCTTCTTGGCTTGATCTTTTATTTAATTATACAATGAATTGATAGTTTGATCTAAGAAAGTAATAACAGAATAGGAAAGGAAACTAAATAATTATGAGCTCTATTGCCTCAAACTTAATCCAATTTGAAAATAGATAAATATTCCTATTGAAATGTTTTTAGAAAAGCAAAGAGTACACAATCATTCTAAAAATAATACTAAGAAAGCAAATCAAATTTAATCTATAAAAGCAAGTAAATCTCACACATTTTAGGCAGTTGATCTAAAAGCATGAGAGATGGTAAATCAAGATGCTCCATATGTAAGAAAAGCCAAATCAAAATGAAGAAAAATTCATGAGTAAGGTGCCACAATCAAATTCTGTATTCAAAGCTTGAGCATAACTCCAATTTTACATATGATTTGATAGGAGAAAGCTTCCATTATTTATACAAAAGATGAGAAGCTATCTCATTAATGAGAGTCCATGAATTTATCCCTATATCTCTAGAGTTACAATCCAAATAGGAAGTGATAAGGCACATTTCTTCTTAGAGTTATAATACAAATAGGAAATGAGACATGTATCCATATGATCCCATGATATTCTCCATCCAAATTCGAATTTGGCCTTAGGAGGCCACATAAGAGTCTTTTGGAAGCTTCATTTTGACCTACACATGGCAACAAACTCATTCCACTTGTTAGGTATAAATATGTGCATATTATTTTTTTTATTTTTAACCACAAATTCACTTAAAAATACTAGGAATTAATAAAGTTTGGAAAAAACATAAATGTAACCCAATAATGGTAATGGTAAGGTAAATGTAATGTAATGGAGGTGGAGTGAAGGTGATAATATGGAAATATAAGTGAAAATGTAATGGAAGTGAATGACAATTTCAAGGCCCAACATACCCCCCAACTGAAGTTATTGCATGTCTTCATGCAATCTATTACATTAATTCTTTTTGATCCTTGAGCTTTGGCTTAACTTTGCATGATATCATTTGATAACTTCATACTTCTGCAAAGTATTTTTAGTTGAATTGCAACATGGTTGGTTCTTGTGTTTCAACCATATTTTTTTGTTGCATTCAATTTTGATCATTGAACTTTGCATAATGATAATTTGATTATTGTTGCAAAGTATATATTTATTGGATTGCATCATGGTTAGTTCTTCTGTGACAACCATGATTGTGTTTGCATCGAATTATCTTTTAAGTACTTTTGAAAGCCATTGTATGCTCATAATAATAATGTAATAGTTAATATATTTTAAAAGTATGTGGGCTTTTGAATGTGATATGAACGTGGAAAAATGTGAATATGAATGTATCCCCCCCAATTGATGGTATTGGCAATTTTATGAACTGAGTAAAAGAAGTTTTTTTTCCAAAAATTATCATTCTATATTTTCAAGGAATTCTATGGTAAAATGTTAGAAAATGACATACCTTAACTTACCCTTTGGAAATGGATGAGTTTCATGTGTGGTGGTTGCAAAATTCTGATCATAATCTTCTTCATGTGGATGTACAAGTTATGAATAAAAGAGTCAAAATGAATTTTTATTACTTCTACTAAAACTGTTGAATTTGCTGCGAAATGATGTTGATTCTGCAACTGTCCTCTGATTCTACAGCTGCCATCTGATTCTGTTGCCACCCTCTGATTCTACAGCTGTCATCTGATTTTGCAGCTATCATCTGATTCTTTTGTTGTCATCTGATTATGCAACTACAGGATGGTGCTGATCTGTTGTAGTTGCATATCTTCTTCATTTGCTTCAAAACGCTGAAAATAATAGTCTTCTGTCTTCAAAACTCATTGGCATAATTCCTGCTATGTGAATAGATGTTCTTATGTCGAACATAGCAGGAAATTTTTGACTTAGTGGCCATTAATGGATGCCACTAGTCAACACGAGAACTCTCACCATTGATGACAATGAGAGTCAAGATGCCCAAACACATCTCTCAAGGTATGAATAATTTTGTTGTTGTCGAGTACCTAGAAGATTTGATGAATAAGGGACATTAATGTATTCCCATTGTTCTTCAACAAGAAGATTTTTCATTAAGGCATGCAAGCCTCAAGGTGTTTTTGTAAAGAGTTTAGACTCAAAGGACTATGGACTCAATAATTTGCATTGAAGCAAGGTTTATTTGCGAAAGGAAAAGGATAGGAGAAGGAAAATGGAAATGGAAGATAAAAATGGAAAATGACAATGGGAAATAAGCATGTAAGTGAGCTTCTTGCTTTTATTTGTGGGTTAGGTGTAGACAAAGAGTAATGAAAAGTGTATGTGAATAAAAATGAACAACTGACTCTTGTTGGGAAAATAATTGTGGCTTGCTTTGAATTTCTTGGTTGGATTTATAATTCAAAAGGGAGGAAAGTTAATGGCCTTGATGGATATGGACATGGACTTGTTCTTATGTTTCTCATGAAATTGGTCATTTGAAGACCAATTGTGTCGGAAAATTGGTTTCCTTCAATGATTATTCGATCATCGCAAACCTGCAAAAAAAACTTGACATAAAGAACATAAGTGTGTTAAAAAAGAAATGGTCAATTTCTCTCTGAATCTTACGCAAAAATTTGAATGTCAAATGAAACAGATTAAGGAAAATCAAGTGTTATATTTAGTCCAATTCATGATATTGATAACAATCCATTTTTAAGAAATAACTATGAAAAATAAATCAACTCCTTGTTGTCGGATGACTTCATGCAATATGCTCAGTAATATGATTTGCATCAAATATTTGTCGTGTCCTGCAAGTTAAAGCTTCACAACAACAATATTATAATTTTTAATGTGAAATATTCAGAAATCATCTAAATATTCTTCCAATTGTTCCGCAAGTCACTGTCAAATTGAATCATCATAAGTGTTGCAAAATTCAAAAATATTTGAAGCGGTAAAAGAAAAAGGTACTTGCACAAAAAAATATTTCAATCAAATTTTGCAAGTATCTTTTGCCTTATAAATTGCTTCAATAAATCAATTGTATATGAAATTTTTTTATTTCTCATTTTTTATTTTATTATATTATTATATATATATATATATATATATATATATATTATTTTTTTATATTTTTTTATTATTATTTATATATATTTTTTAATGATGAGACACATAGGGAATGAAACACATATGTATCAAAAATCAAATTTATTAAATCAAATTGGACTCTTATACCACATGTCATGTGGAGCAGAGTTTGTTTTTCACTTGGATTCTTCTAAAATCAAATTTATTAAATAAAATTGGACTCTTAGACCATGTTATACCTTAAGAGACAATCCCTTGGCTGTGGTAAGGAATCCGTACTTAACACATTTAGATAAATATGTCACAGAAATATTGGTCTTTGTTTAATCACCTTCATATATTTATCATTAAACCCTCAAAGATCAAATATAATGATTGTCCCACAATGTGATTATCTGTTGATATAGAATGGAATGATCAGAAGAATCATGAAAGAAAAAGCCCAAACTGATATGCTGAGTACAAAATATATCACCTCAAACCTTAGAAGAATTATAAGAAAAGGAACAGTTAAAATGAAGGAGCACCTATTGAGGATTTTAACTGTTATTCACACAAGTAAAAAGAGACCTACAGATTCATTACTTCATTTTATCTAAAACTCGAAACCCTTCTCTTTCTTGTTTATCTTCTTAAATACAATAGAGAGCAGATTGTAACTGCTGGAACTAATCCTAACTTCTTCAACTACTTAGGACTTCGTCAACTACCTATTACATGTCATAAAAAATGTCTTATTACAATTACATTCTCTTTAAAAGAGGAAAATAACATGAAACATAACTCCTAATCTATTTGTTGAATGTGAACTGATGATGTTGCTGTTGCATTTCCTTGACTGGTTGGTTTATAATTCTTTGAGGTCAAGGGATCCTTTGGTAAATCTGTCATCCAGGCTCTACATTTATTCCATATCTCAATGTTTGTCTTAGGTGAATGAACCAGCTTGTGATATTCCAATCTAAAAGTAGTGATTCTGTTGAATAATGGCCTCTCTATAAATAAAGTATTCACTAACCACAGCAGCTGAAAATGTCTTTGAAGGAAATTGATCATTGTTGCTCCTTTAAGAACTTGAGTCTTTTCATGAGTATTGTCTACCTTGATTTTTTCCAACTCCAGTGAGGGTTCATAATAATCCCATGATAAAATACTACCTCCAAGGCCCAAACATGATGGTAAATCTGCGCTTGTTATTTTGTCAAATAAATTATCAAATTGGCTCACTATTTCTTTAAGATCAATCAACTTCTTCTCTATAGACTTCCTACAATCATTTTTGAAAATCATCTTATTAATTTCCACATCATATAAAATCATGTCTTTAATCTCATTCTCTTCCAACTCTTGATCTGTTTTTGAATCAATGACCTCAATGAATTTTCTTGCCCAAATGGCCCTGTTAACTGTTTTTTTCTTGTCTGCCATGACGAGTTCTTTAAAATCCCTGATAATAATTCTTTCCTCTCCTACGACAGTCAGAAAACCCCAAATTTCTTTCATTTCTGCAATGATATCATTCCATATGATATCCTTAGCCTGTATTAGGGATATATTTCCCTTCAATTTTTTCTTAAGATTTTTAATCTCAACGTTAGCAATTTGGCAATCTGTTCTATATTTATTGACTTCCCCCTCTTTGGCTTGTATGATCTTTGTTGCTGTCTCCAAATTAGCTTCTGCATTTTTGCAATCCCTCTCCGCCATCTTCAATTCAATAGTCAATTGAGATATTTGTGCTACTGGATCATCATTACCAGATGGAAAAACAAAAGTACAAGTATGAGATTCAATATGATTATGCAAAATTAATGAAGTTTGCTTTAATTTATTGATTTCTTCTTCCTTTTGCAGGAGCTGCTGAAGAAGTTTCTCTTTCTCATTTTCTACTTCTGCAATCTCTGCTACCATGGAGTGCTCTCCTGTAGGAAATTTCAATTTCTTATTCAGCCCAGAGATTTCTGATTCAACACTTTGCAGAAGCTTTTGTACAGTAGACCTGTCATTGGGATCTACCCCAATCTTCACAATAATATTTTTGAGCTCTTCATTCTGGATTGTTAAAGCCCTGGAATTTTCTTTCTCTAACTTCAACTGCTTGATAACTTTCCCAAGCATGTTTTCAGCCTTGATTTCCATTACATCGGTTTTGGTTAAGTCATTCATAATCATTTGGCCTGTTTGCATATGTAGATTTACTTTATCAAGCAATGGAATTTTCTTTACATCTACAGTTAGATTCACAATATTAAAATCATTGGATGAACCAATATACATATCAGAGGGATGTGAAAGGGAGATCTTAAATTGATCCTTTTCAAGTTCCATTGCAGTTAGCAGTCTTGTTTACTTTGGGGTTATCTAGTACTCAGCTTGAGCTTCCATTCTTGCCTTCATTTTCTGATTTAATTCTGCAATTTGAGCAAACATTTGTTTGATTAAGGGCACTTTTTCCTGAGTTCTTTCATGCCTTCTTGGTGAAGTAGTAAAATTCTGCTCATCTCCTAATTGTAGTGAGAAACTAGGTTGAGCATCTATAGTATCCTCACTGAGCTTTGTCCTCTTTTCAGTCCTCTATTCTTCATCCTCTGAATCAATCACTGCTTTTTTACCTCTCTTATTTGACTTCTCTGATACGAAAGGAGTTTGTATACTTGAGTTCAGAGAACTTGCAAAACCCTTATTTTCCATCTTTTCTACATCAGGTCTGATTTCATGAATGAATTTTGAATACCCATTTTCAATTCTCCTATTAGAAATCACACTAAGAGGGTCATAAGACCACTTCTCTCTTAATAGTAGGTGCATTTCATCTAACATATTAGTGACTTAATTAGTTTCCTGTCTCATATTAACTATAAAAGGACCAACAGTCATTGGGAATTTAAACATATGACCTTTCTTCATAGGCACAAAATGGATTTGATCAACATTTAAACTTTTCCTAATGAATTCCAAAGTAAATAATCTCATGGGCACAAATACTGGAAGCCTATGAGGTTCCACACCAGCTCCATAAAAGTCTAATTTCATAATAATCTTCAAAGACATACTAATCACCAAACTTACAATTTATTCCTAGCTGCAAGAACTATTGAGCCTTTGGTAGGAAGCATGGGGGAGATATTCCATTCAAAATTATATATGCAGTAGACATAAAATGACTTGCAAAGTTAAACAAACCTTCCTCATTATGTTTTTTCCTTACTATATCTGTCCAAAATATCACTGACTGCCTCTTCTTATTAATATCCATTATATTTAACCCCAGATGCATGAATTATTCTAAATTTTGATATAAAAACAGATAAGTAACAAGAGAGGGAAACCTGAATGAACCCGTAAGTGATAAAATCATGAGCTGGGAATTGACAACTTCTTGCCAATAAGAAGGGATATCCAACACTACTTCTAGCTTCATCATCAAGGCGAACATCCCCAGAACTGATTTGTCTATTATATTGTCATCATCTTTTCCCAAAATCTTTGAAATGCACCTCAACACAGGTCTAACTTCTACATAAAAACCTCCATGGAAAATTCTTTACTCTCATGTGCAATCTGCTTTGTATCTGGCTTCAGAAAAAAGATAAATTGGTTGAACTCTTGACCTACAAGACTATCATAGTGTGCCATTAACGAATCATCAATGAATTGGACATACGACTCTGAATCAAGGTAACACAGAGCTTGATGAATTAGTTGGGCTGAGACTTGCAGAACATTTTCTCCTTGAAAATTCATTACAAAAAACTTTCCTGGGTACATGACAGACACTAGCCAATACACAAGTTCAGGAAAAGGTGTGTTATTAGAATGCATGCAGACAATATACCAGTTTTAATCATGGCAGAGTAAATTGGAGAAGCTTTTTCATTTAAAAAGACTTGCTGATAAAATGAAAGGTGGTTTAGTGAATAGACAATAGCATGGATGTCCCTCTCAGTATCCATGAGAGGAATATGGCTGGAAGAACCTGAAAGGGATGGACGCTTGGCCATAATTTAGCTTGGGATGACAGAAAATGGACAGGATGGAAGACAACAGAAAAAGACACAGCGTAAACACAAACTAACAACAATAACCTTAGAAAAAATGAGAATCCATATTAAATAGGTGGCGTGGGCTTAAGAATTAAATGCTGAAGAGATGTGCCAAAAGACCGTTAAAAGTACTCTGATGTGGACCACATCTGTCACCAGTTGGTTGCATACGTCACTACGGGAGGTCTCAAGGTACGTAGAGTTCATCGGGTTCATGCCATCGCAGTGAATCTCGACTGTTGATCTGGATCAGCCTCGTAGTCAACAGGGTCAACTGTGGAGGCACCCTCCTCGTTAACCCACATGATGAAAGTGCCCACGGGTTGACACTTTTATTCCCTGTCTATCAAATCATCAGATCCCACTCCATAACATGCTCAATATTTATTTTGTACGCTGGAACCCGCTTTCAAAAAGGTTTAAAGTATTAAAATTTAAGCTTAATGTAACAAATATTACATTTTTATGCTAAAGTACATGAAACCTTATATTTTAACATATATTTTGATAATTTTCTATTTTTTTGTATTTTTGAAAATTAAAAAAATAAAGGATATTTCAAATGAGCCACAACATCTGGCTCCACCCGGGGATAGTGTTTTTTTCCACAAAACACTAAGAACTTCATATTAGTGCCTTCACTTTGGGCATGGAGTCAAATGTCGTTTGATGAAAAATGTACAATGAAGGAAACCGAATATGTACAATGATGAACCATAAAACTTCAATGCTGAAAGTAATGTTTTAGATACTTCCCATTCATAGGCAGCTCTACTGTTACCCCATCAAGATCCTCTAGCATGAATGTGTTATTTGATCTAGCTTCAACAATCCTGTATGGGCCATACCAAAGTGGATCAAACTTACCATGCTTTTGCTTTTCTTCTCTTTTAGTATCCCATCTTAATACCAAGTCTCCAGTTTGAAAAAGAATCTCCTTTGCTTTTCTATCAAAAATGGACTCCATCTTTTCTTGATAGGTGACCAAATTTTCCCTGACTTTATTCCTGCTCTCACTTAATTCTATCATCTTATTCAACCTTCTTATGAATGCATTAGGTTCTTCTTGTGCTTCTTGAAGAAAATAAATTACTGGTCTAGCTAGTTGAGTAGGAAACAAAGCTTGAGTACCATATACTAATTCATAAGGAGACTTACCAGTAGATCTTCTAGTAGTCATTCTCACTGCCCAGAGAGCAAATATCAACTTTGAATCCCAGTTTTTCTAATTTTCATTAATTGTTTTCTTCAAAATCTTAAGCAATGTCTCGTTGGAAGATTTGGCTAGTCCATTCCCTTGAGGATGATATGTTGTAGAATGAGACAGAATTACATTATATGTTTGACAAAAATTAATGAATCTGACTGAATTAAACACCTGAGTATTGTCTGTTACAATCTTGATTGGACACCCAAACCTGCCGAAAATGTTTTCTTCCAGAAACTTCATTACTACCAAATCATTTTCTTTTCTGGTAGGTATTGCCTCCACCCACTTCGTAAAATAATCAGTGGCAGTCAGAATCCACTTGAACTTCCCACTTGATGGTGGATTGATTTCTCCAATAAAATATAATCCCCATTGTCTAAAGGGTTCTTCAACAAATACCGAAAGAAGAGGTAGAGGAGCTAACCTTTTGTTCTTTGCAAATAATTGACATTTCTGGGAGCTTCTAACCAATCTCTATACATCATCAAAGAAGGAAGGCCAATAAAAACATGATTTGAGGATTTTGTGAGCAATGACCTTCCAACTACAATGGCCTCCATAAAAACTTTCATGATATTCTGTGATCACTTCCATTGACTCTTCTTCTCTCAAACACAACAAAAAAATACCATCAGGATCCTTCCAGTATAATTTAGCATCAATTATAACATAAGGTTGAGCTTTGAATTTAAGAGCTCTGTACTTTGTTCTGTTTATTGAGGGAGGACAAGAGAAAAAGCACAAGTAGTGAATAATATCCTTATACCAATCAGAGTAGATAAATTTTTACTTAATTGTTGATTTTGTGCTACTTTGACTTGTTTCATCAACAACTTCATCCAAATGTGTAAGCAGATTGATTCCTAGAGCTTGAAAATTAGATTTTGTTAGCAGCTTTTCCAAGCCCTGTCCTTTTACCAATTTAGTAGGTTTAATGTCTAATTCATACTCCTGGATTTCAGCAATCCACTTTCCTCTTTTTCCTTCAACATCACTTTGAACTAACACATCTTTTACAACTGAGTTAGGTACATATGCAACTATTTGAGACTGCAGCACATAAGTCCTAAAGGCTTTTAATGCTTTAACTAAGGCATACACGTGTTTCTCCAAGATATTGTATTTGAGTTTTGCATCTCTGAGAACTTTACTGAAAAATGCCACAGGTTGCTCTTTTACATCTTCATTCTTCTACAACAACACAGCAGCAATGGTAGAAGGTGATGAAAATGAAAAAATTTGGAAAGGCTTTAGATAATCTGGACTAATTGAAACAGGAGCTTCTTGAAGAGCTTCTTTAATCCTGGCAAAAGACCCTCTTGCATCTTTGTCCCATTTTACTTCAGCATTTTTCTTCAGCATATCTGTTATGTCTCTGACAATCTCAACATAATTTGGGACAAATATTCTCAAGAAATTAATTTTTCCTAGAAACCTCTTGATATCCTTCTTACTTCTAGGAAAAGGAATTGTTTGTATAGCTTCAACTCTTGTTGGATCAATTTTCACCTCCTGATTTGAAACTATATGCCCTAGTAACTTTCCTTCTTCCAAAGAAAATAGAGATTTCTTAGAATTCAATGATAACCCAAACTTCCTGCATTTCAGGTAAGCCTTCTACAAATGCTCCAAGTGCTCATCATCAGAACTTGAAAAAATAGTCACATCATCCAAATATATTGTTAGTCATCAGTTTGTTGTTCTAAAGATGACTAACTAATGGTCCTATATTTCTAAAAACAACATTTGTGAAATATTGTGAGTTTTAGAAATCTCACTACCTTCATTATCCTAGGTCAAAAATTGTTTCACTAAATTTCTCCCTCTCTACCTTCTAAATTTCACTTCACTGATCCAAAAAGACTTCATTATTGAGCCTATTAATCTCATTTTAACTCCCCTACCCACTTTCTCATTCACTCATTTTTTCTCTAAAACCCATTTTTCCCTTTCCTAAATCCCCCATAAAGGGCACCCTCATTCATCATTTTTCTTTGAATATATTAAACAATGTAAAAGCCCCCTTTTACATTGTTTAAAACCAAAAACTTAAGCCTATCGAGTCTCCTTATTTTATAAATAAAAACTCTTTTTTGTATTATAAACCCGCCCTTATATAATATAGGCCTAAGCCCCTTTTTCTTCTAACCCCCTCGAGCTCATGTGGCCATGACCCCACTTATCTTATAAGCCCCTCCCGACATAATTTCACCCTCCACCTCTTTGTTATATAAAACCCCCATAAACCTTATAAGTGCATTCGCTTTGTTTTATTCAAAAGACCCGGGCCCACATTCCACTATACTCCATGCCCCAATCAAGTCATGCCACCTGTCTGCCCAGACCTTTCCTTATTCCACAACCCCCAACCTTATTAAAAAAACAAATTTTGCATTTGTTTAGACCTTGTGCTAAACGAAAAATGCCCTGCAATGTCATCCTTTCCCCGGGGCCCATCCCAAACTATTCACACTGTCGATATCCTTCCCGAAGATTCGATAGCCCACATCATATATCGCACATAAAGTGGTGCAGGGGCTAACGTTTTGTGACCCACACAAAATGAGTGGTTTCTCCCTGCCATGCATCGTGTTCTGGGCCATATCGCATGCCCTCTCCCAAAAATTGCTTACCGCCTTTTCTCCACGCGATAAATTGCTCCCACTTTTTTGATACTACTTATCCCTCCGAGCATTTTTTCAAACCTTCCCGCCTCCATTCAAACTCTTGCTTAGTTCTGCCTTCGAAACCCTACCTCCCACATCGATTTCTCCTCTAGAAACCCTTCCAACTGATCCAAACCACAGAAGATGCAGTCATGCGCCCTCCCCGTAGGTTTTTAATTAAAAAATTGTGTTTATGTGCAGGTTTAATGGCAGAATGCCTGAGGTGCATTCCGATGGTCCAAAAATGACCAAATAAGCCTCTAGATGATGATCTGGGAGCTTAAATCAAGTCAATAATGACCAGAGGGTTTGTATTAATGTTTTCCATCGATGAAACATGATCATCGATGGGAAAGTAACCCTCCTGCCATGAAAGGAAGCTTCCCCTATGTTGTGGATCGTTTGCATATCCTATTATTTCCAATTCTTCAAAATATAATTTTTTTTTTTAAATTGTTGAAATTATGTTAAAGTATTAAAATCCTATACTTTGGCATAAAAAAAACCATTTATGTTGATATACTGGAGTTAAAATTTTAAACACTTTAAACTTTATGAAAATGGGTTCCGCATTTATGTTTAAAGATCAATCAGTTTGTTGGGCGAAAAGTGTTGATGGTTTAGTTTCTTATCAAAAGGCCCAACCTGCGGGCACAAACAGTGCACGAAATAATAGGATGAGTGCCTCCGCAGTTGACTGGGTTGACTGCGAGGACAACAGAGATGAACGGTGGAGATTGAGCATGGGGCCACCAGCCAAAATTTTCCTCTGTACCTCGAGACCCTCCGCAGTGATGTAGGGCGCTGAGTTGTTCACAATTGTCTTCCACGTCGGGTGAAATCAACGGCTCATTGGCTCATCGTGTCAACATTAAATTTTAAAGCCGCGCCACATATATAAACAAAATTCGCATTGTTTCAAATCATTTGTGATTATTTTATGCTGCGTCCTGTTTCAGTCTTTTGTCACCTAGTAAAATTGGCCACCCTGTGAGTTTTTCTTTGCGATAATTTTCAGTCATGGCTAAGCGTTCGTCCTTGTCAGGTTCTGCTAGTCATATCCCTCTCATGGACACTGAGGGGGATATTCAAGATAGCCTTTTTTCTATAATTCACCTTCCTCTTTATCAACAAGTCATCTTGAATGACAAAGCCTCCCCTGTTTATATTGCCATGGTCAAGTCTGGAGTGCTTTCTGCATGTATCCCAAAGATCCACCTTTTTCCTAAATTTATCTATTGGTTGGTATTAGTCATGTACCATGGGAAATGTTTTATTATGAATTTTCAGGGAGAAAATGTTTTGCAAGTGTCTACCTAGTTAATTTTCCAAGCCCTTTTCTATCCTGAGTCATAGTCATCTCTTCAGTTCTCTGACGATTATTTGGTAACCTATTATAATAACCTTGCAGGTGAAGAGTTTAATCAGTTCATATATTTTTTGAAGGCAAACACAAAGAAATATCAGCCAAACAGCAAAGAGTTTGCCATGGAGATTTTTGATGCAGAAATTCGACCAGTGTTAAGCAGCATTGCGAAAATTCTGGGTAAAGATGATGACAATACAATGGATAAATCAGTCTTGGGGATGTTTTCTATGATGACGAAGCCAGTAATAATGCTGGAGATTCCATCATATTGGCAGGAAGTAGTTAATTCACAACTAATGAGCCTTTCATTAACAAGTTCTTTTAAATTTCCTTCATTGATTGTCTATTTGTTCTTATATCAAAATGTGGAAGAGTTCATGCATCTAGGTCTGAATATTATGGATATAAACAGGAAAATACAATCAGAATGTTTTGGAATGATATAGTAAGAAGAGAGAAAAATGAAATTGGATTGTTTGCTTTTGCCAGTTATTTCATGTCAGTTGCATATAAAATCTTGAATGGAATTCATCCTCCCTATTTTCTACCTAAAGCTCAGGAATATTTGCATTTAGGAGTAAATTTCAAATTTGGAGATTGGTTTTTTTTTAGGATTACTCTGAAATTAGGCTATACGGAGCAAGTGTTGAGCGTTATAGACTCCAAACGTTTGTGCCTATGAGGCTATTTGCCTTGGAATTTATTCGACAAAGCCTAAATGTTGATCAGGTTCACTTTGTGCCCATGAAAAAGGGGCACATGTACAAACTACCCATGACTGTAGGCCCTTTCATAGTCAATATGAGACAGGCATTTGAGGAGGTTACTAAAATGTTAGATGAGATGCATATTCTGTTAGGGTAAAGTTTGGCTTGTGACCCTCACAGTGTAATCTCGAATAGAAGAATTGAGAATGGGTATTCAACTTTCATTCATGAAATTAGGGTATATTTGGAGAAGATAGCTGGTAAAGTGTGATGAGTTCAGCAGGTTCAAACATTCAGACTCCTATCATATTAGAGAAATCAAACAAAAGAAGCAAAGAAACAGTGATTGATTTAGATGATGAGGAGCAAGGAGCTGAGAAGAGGACAAAGTTTACTGAAGAATCTACATCTAACCCACCTGGTTTTTCTTTACATCTAGGAGAAGAACAAAATGTTCCTGCTTCACCCAAGAGTCATGAAATATCTCATGAATAAGTACCTCTGATCAAATATATGTTTACACAAATTGAAGAAAGGAATCAGAAGATGAAGGCCAACATGGAGGCCCAAGCTGAATATCAAGTTGCTCCAGATCAAACAAAACTTTTGACTGTCATGGATCTTGAGAAAGATAAATTTAGGATTTCCTTGTCACATCCTACAGACATGTCAATAGGTTCTTCTAACAATTTCAATATTGTAAATGTGACTGTATATGTGAAGAAGATTCCCCTGATGGATAAGATGAATTTACATATGCAAACTGGTTAGTTGATTGTGAATGACCTGACAATGACCAATGCAATGGCAATGAAGGAAAAAAATATGTTGGGAAAGGTACTTAAGCAATTAAAGTTAGAGAAATCTAACTCAAGAGCTTGAACAGTTCAGAATTATGAGCTAAAGAAAATCATTGTAAAGATTGGAGTGGACCCTAGTGACAAAACTGTTGTACAAAAATTTATGCAAAGTGTTGAGACATAAATATTTACATTGAGGAAAAAGCTAAAATTTCCTAAAGGAGAACATTCTATGGCTGCAGAAGTTGCAGAGGTGGAGAAGGAAAAGGAAAAGCTTTTATAGCAACTCATGCAAAAAGATGAAGAAATTTCCAAAATAAAGCAAACTGCAATATCACTGCAAAATCATATTGATAACCATAATTGTACTTTTGTTTTTCCTACAGGTAATGAGGATTCACAAGCACAGATTGTTCAGTTGAATACTGAGTTGCAGATGGTTGAAAGAGATCGGAAAAAGGCTCAAACATATCTAGAGACTGCAACAAAGCTTATTCAAGCCATAGGGAATGAAGCTAACAAGTACAAAATGGATATTTAGAATGCCAATACTGAGATTAAAAATCTCAAAGAGAGACTGAAAGGAAACATTTCACTAATACAAGCCAAATATATCATTTGGAATGATATAATTTCAGAAATGAAATCAATTTGGAGTTGTTTGATGATAGTTGCAGAGGAGAAAAGTATTGTAAGGGAATATGAAGAACCAATCATGACAGATAAACAGAAGGCAATTAATAGAGCTATTTGGGCTAGAAGGTTCATTGCATTTATTAATGCTAAAACATATCAGGAATTAGAAGAGAATGACATTAAAGACAAGACCTTAGAGATCAATAAGATGATTGTCAGAAATGATCATAGAGAGGCTACAGAAAAGAAATTGATGGAAATAAAAGAAGCAGTAAGCCAGTTTGATAAGTTATTTGACAAATTAACAAGAATAGGTCTGCCATCATGTTGGGGAGATGAAGGAAATATTTTGGCATAGGATTCTTATGAGAATTTACTAGTTATGACAAAAAGTAAAGTTGATAACAGGCATGAAAAAAATCAGGTGCTTAAAGGGGAAACAATGGTCAAATTTCTGCAGAAACATTTTCAGCTACTGTGGTTGGTAAAAACTATTTTCACAGAAGTACCATCCTATAGTCGAATTACTGCATTCATATTGGAGTATCACAATCTAACACATTCGCCCAGGATAAAGATATAGATATGGAAAAAGTGCAGAGCTTGGACAACAGACTTGCGAAAAGGGTTTTCAGCATTAAAGAAAGACAAATTAGCTGACCAAGGAAATGCAACAACATCATCAGCAATTCTTATAGTTTAGGATATATATTTTTACATTATATTAATTTTTAAAAGACAATGTAATTGTAATAAGACATTTTCAAGGCATGTAATAAATAGCCTCCGAAGTCCTAAGTAGTTGTGGTAGTTATGATTGGTTACAACAGTTCCAAACTGTTTTTTACTGTATTTAATGTAATTTTCAAGGTGAAGAAAGGTTCCGAGTTTTGGGACTTCAGAATATAATTTTGTACTCAAAGTTTTTAAGGATTAATGAATGAGAAGCAAGTTTCTGGAATATGTTTATGTTGATATGTGTTCAATTTTTCATCTTGTGTTTTCTATCTTTGAAGAAATCGAAGTAATGAGTAGCAGGTCTTTTTTTACCTATGTAAGAAAGAGTTAAAATCCTTAATTAGCACTCCTTCGTTTTAGCTGTTTGTTTCATATAATTCTTCTGGGGTTTGAGATGATATATTATGTGTAACAACATATTAGTTTGGACTTCCTTATTTCATTTTCTTCTAGTCATTTCATTCAACATAAGCAAATGACAACATTGTGAGATGTTCACTATATTTGATATTTGAGGGTTTTATGATAAATACTTGAGGGTTATTAAACAAAGACAAATAATTTTGTGAAATAATCATATAAATGGCTTAAGCACTGATTCCTTATCGTAGCTAAGGGATTGTCTCTTAAGGTACAACATTAATTGGCGCCGTTGCCGGGGAACAAAGAAACGAAGTTTTTTCCATAGGTTTTATTTGTATTTCCTTTGGTTGTTCAAAGAGGAGGAAATATTAAAAGTTGTGTTTCATTTCTAATTCTGGCTTATAAGAGGCCACATACGAGGTCTGATACCTCTCAGCAGAAGGTTCCTATCCTTTCAAATCCAGAAAAGTTGGTTTATAAAAAGAGCCAGAAATCAAAAATCCTTTCTACACCTGATAACACACTGCCTACACACGGTAGCAGTTCACATATTGTTTCATCCATGGATATTTCCCAAAAACTCACTTTCTCAGAACAAGAATCCTTGTCTTCATCCATTCACTTCCAAGAACCAAAGTTAGAAGAGAAATCTTTCAAATCTGTATCTTTCACATTTACAGAAACTCAGCCTAATACAGTTGCTAGTTCTTTTGCTTTAGTTTATCAACCCCTTCCTTTATCAGTTGTTTTACCCCATTCATACACACCTACAACTGGTGCACAGATTCCCACTACTCAAGGAGCAGTGAATCAAGGCATAAACATGGAAGCCCCTGCTTTCTTGATGAACAGATATGCACCATTAAATCTTCCTCAACCAATGAATGTAATGCCTCAAGAATATCTTAAGATGCTTCCTAGATTTACTGGTGAACATGAAATAACTGCAGAACAACACTTGCCTTTGTTTTGCACTTTTGCCGAAAATTTCAATGTAGAACATCTTGATGTTGTAATGAGACTTTTTGTGCAGTCTCTAAATGGAGAGGCAAGAAAATGGTTCAAAGGATTACCAAATGGCTCAGTCAATTATTGGGATGAATTAGAAAGATAGTTCATCCAAAAATGGGGTGAAAATATTGATCATGGTTATTCCTTAACATAATTTAATGCTGTAAAAAAAAATCAGATGAAAACATGAGTAATTTTATCAAAAGATTTAATAAATTGTACAATAGTTTACTGGTGGAAATGAAACCTTCTCCTATTGGAGCAAGGATTGTTTTTGCTGAGGCATTTGCATCAGATTTCAGTTTCACATTGAGAGAAATAGGATCACCCTCTCTTGAAAAAATTCAAACTAATGCCTTAGAGATTGAGGCAAATATGATTGTTGCTGGAAAAGTACAAGAAAAATAGTCAGTTCAAGATAAAGGAAAAGCTAAAGAGGAGTCATCACAGGATCAAAGGATCGATGACATGACTAAGGTAATTAAAAATTTGTCAAACAAATTAGTAAAGATGGAAATGGATAACAAGTATCTTGTACAACAAAACATAGGGGTTTTTAACTCTTATTCAGAAAGCAGCCCCTGCAGATTCTGTAGAGGAAAAGAAGAGACACCCCTGCAGATTATATATAGAAGCAACACCATCACAATCTGCTGATGAAGATCAAATTTCTATTGTGTATATGGAAGATGGTGAAATAGAAGAAGAATGTGAAAGGAATGTGCAGAAGAATCTAAAGAAGCTGATGTTTCATTTGATCAAGAAGAAATGGATGATTACTGCAAACAATTTACTGATTTTATGCAAGCAGATTTGCATAAAAAGTATGAATTGAGATCAAAGAAGAGGTTGATAACTCAAGATAATGAAGAGAAAGAATCAGAGTCAGTACCTTCCCTAATGGCAACTCCACTACAGAAAAATTCAATAAAACAACCAAACAAGGGGAAGCAACCCATGAATCCAGTAAAAGAAAAGGAGAAGCAACAAGCTGAGGCTTCCCAAATCAAGTCTAATTACTCGAATATTTTGGAGAAGATTGTTACTGTTCCTGAGCAACATGCAAATCCAAACAAAAATCAAGAAGAACCTGAAAAGCTGACCAAACAAAATCAAGTTTTCAGTTTGTCGAAAGTGTTAGAAAAATTTAAAATACAAGTACCTCTTCTTGAGTTGGCTAAAACACCTAGTTATAAGAAAGAAATTGCAGAATTTATTAATTTATCTCAGTATGATGAGGTGGGTGATATTGTCAATTTGCAAGAAGAGAAGCCAATAGTTACTTTTGGACCTCATGTTGAAGAGGTAGACTCTTATATTCCACCTTTTTATATATCAGTGATTTTGCATGATTTCATTATACATAATTGTATGCTTGATTCTGGAGCATCACATAATCTTATAACATTAGCTGTGATGAAAGAACTAAAATTAAAAATCACTAAGCCATATAGAGACCTTTATTCCTTTGATTCAAAGAGAGTGAAGTGTGTAGGCCTTATCAAAGACATGGTGGTTTCCTTAGCTCAAATTCCAACCAAGAGTATTATGATGGATGTTGTGGTAGCAGATATTCCGGCCAGATTTGGTATGTTGTTGTCTAGATCCTGGAGAGAAAAGCTTGGGGGTGTCTTGAAATTGGATTTCACATATGCCATCATTCCTGTTTTTAATGAGGAGGAAAGGAGGTTATACAAAGAAACCAGATTTCTGAAAACTACCACCAAGAAAGATGCCGGTAATTCCCCCATTTATGGCCAAGAGAAGGAGGATCTCTCTTGTTTCATGTCGCATGAAGATGAAGAATTTGCTGAATACTCAAAAGAAAAACTCTCTTCAGCCAATGTACATAAGGAGCTACATTCAAATAAAACTTGGAAGTTTTATTTCGATGGTGCATTTTCTAAAGAGGGCACTGGAGCTGGATTCATATTTATATCTCCTGAAGGTAACCTTTCACCTTTTTCCTTTAAACTGGAATTTGAATCTACTAATAATGTGGCTGAGTACAAAGCATTGATTTTAAGCCTGCAAACAACCAAACAAATGGGGATTCAGTCTATTTTTGTTTTTTGTGATTTTGAATTAATAATAAGACAAATTAAGAATTGGTTTCAAACTAAACATCCTAGATTGAGGTCCTATAGAAATGAGGTGTGGGATCTAGTTGAAAATTATTTTGAAGCCTTTAACGTTCAATTTATTCCAAGAGAAGAAAATAGAATGGCAGCTTCATTGGCAGTTGCAGCCAGTACATTTAAGCCACCAATTAATCCAAGGTTGTGATATGAAATTGAGTTAAGACACACGCCTTCAATCCCTGATAATGTAAATCATTGGCAGGTTTTTGAGGATGATGACCAGATTAATCAATTTTTAACAACGATTGGAAATTTTGAAGATAGTCAAATTAATTTAGAAGCTGATGAAAGTAGTCAAAGTGATATGTCTAGAAACCTGAAGCAGACAATTGGTGATTAGAAGATAAGTCAATTAAAGGATAATTATTCACTATTTGTGTTTTTTCTCTTGCCCTCCCTCAATCAATATATCAAAATACAAATCTCTAAAACTCAAAGCTCAACCTTATGTTATAATTGATGCTAAATTATATTGGAAAGACCCTACTGGTATCTTGTTGCCGTGTTTAACAGAAGCAGAATCAATGGAAGTGATCAAGGAGTATCATGAATGTTTGTGTGGAGGACATTACAGTTGGAAAGTAACCGCTCATAAAATTCTTAAATCAGGTTTCTACTAGCCTTCTTTATTTGTTGATGTATACAGAGTTGTTAGAAGTTGTCAAAAATGCCAATTATTTGCAGAAAAGAAAAGGTTAGCTCCTTTACCTCTTCTTCCTGTTTTTATTGAAGAACCCTTTAGACAATGGGGATTAGATTTTATTGGGGAAATTAATAAACCATAAAGTGGGCAATTTAAGTGGATTCTGACAGCCATTGATTATTTTACGAAATGGGTATAGGCAATTCCTACCAGGAAAGCAAATGATTTGGTAGTAATGAAGTTTTTGGAAGAGAATATTTTCAACAGGTTTGGATGTCCAATGAAAATCGTCACAGACAATGCTCAAGTATTCAACTCAGTAATATTTATAATTTTTTGTCAAACTTATAATGTGATATTATCTCATTCTACAACATATCATCCACAAGGGAATGGTTTAGTAGAGTCATCAAACAAGACATTCGTCAAGATCCTCAATAAAACAATTAATGAGAACCAGAAAAATTGGGATTCAAAGTTGACATTTGCTCTCTGGGCAGTAAGAATGACTACTAGAAGATCCACTGGTAAGTCCCCTTATGAGTTAATATATGGTACTCAAGCTTTGTTTCCTACTCAGTTAACAAAACCAGTAATTTCTTTTCTTCAAGATGCACAAGAAGAACCTAATGCATTGATAAGAAGATTGAATAAGGTGATGGAATTAAGTGAAAGCAGAAATAAATTCAGAGATAATTTGGTCACATATCAGGAAAAAATGAAGTCCATTTTTGACAGGAAGGCAAAGGAGATCATGTTTCAAACTGGAGATCTGGTATTAAGATGGGATACCAGAAGAGAGGAGAAAGGGAAACATGGCAAGTTTGATCCTTTATGGTATGGGCCTTACACAATCACTGAAGCTAGGTCAAATAAAACTTTTATGTTGGGAAATCTTGATGGAGAAACAGTAGGGTTGCCTATGAATGGGCAGTATCTAAAACACTATTTCCATCACTGAAAACAACCATTTCATCATTGTGCATATTCATTTTTTCCACATTGTATATTTCTCATCAATAAATTTTTGACTCCATGCCCGAAGTGAAGGCACTGATCTGCAGGTTCTTAGTGTTTCGTGGCAAAAACACTATCCCCAGGTGGAGCGAGATGTTGTGGATCGTTTGCATATCCTTTTATTTCCAATTCTTCAAAATATCAAAAAAAAATTAAATTGTTGAAATTATGTTAAAGTATTAAAATCCTATACTTTGGCATTAAAAAAAAAACATTTATGTTGATATATTGGAGTTAAAAGTTTAAACACTTCAAAATTTATGAAAGTGGGTTCTGCATTTATGTTTAAAGATCGATTAGTTTGTTGGGAGGAAAGTGTTGATGGTTTAGTTTCTTATCAAAAGGCCCAACCCGCGGGCACAACCAATGCACGAAATAATAGGATGAGTGCCTCCATAGTTGACTGGGCTGACTGCGAGGACAACAGAGATGAACGATGGAGATTGAACATGGGGGAACCAGCCAAAATTTTCCTTCATACCTTGAGACCCGCCGTAGTGACGTACGGCGCTGAGTTGTTCACAACTTTCTTCCACGTTGGGTGAAATCAACAGCTTGTTGGCGCATCATGTCAGCATTAAATTTTAAAGCTGCGCCACATATCTAAACAAAATTCACATTGTTTCAAATCATTTGTGATTAGTTTATGCTGCGTCCTGTTTCAGTCTTCTGTCACCCTAGTAAAATTTACCATCCTGTGAGTTGTTCTTTGCGATAATTTTCAGTCATGGCTAAGTGTTCGTCCTTGTCAGGTTCTGCTAGTCATATCCCTCTCATGGACACCGAGGGGGATATTCAAGATACCCTTTGTTCTATAATTCACCTTCTGTTTTATCAGCAAGTCATCTTGAATGACAAAGCCTCCCTTGTTTATACTGCCATGGTCAAGTCTGGAGTGCTTTCTGCATGTAGCCCAAAGACCCACCTTTTTCCTGAATTTATCTATTGGTTGGTATTAGTCATGTACCCTGGGAAGTGTTTTATTATAAATTGTCAGGGAGAGAATCTTTTGCAAGTGTCTACCCAGTTAATTCACCAAGCCCTTTGATATCCTGAGTCAGAGTCATCTGTTCAGTTCTCTGACGATTCTCTGGTAACTTATTATGATAACCTTGCAGGTGAAGAGTTTAATCAATTCATATATTTTTTGAAGCCAAACACAAAGAAATTTCAGTTGGAAAGCAAAGCATTTTCCATGGAGATTTTTGATGCAGAAATTTGACCAATATTAAGCAGAATTGTGAAAATTATGGGCAAAGATGATGACAGTATAGTGGATAAATCAGTCTTGGGGATGTTTTATATGATGACGAAGCCAGGAATAGTGCTAGATATTCCATCATATTGGAAGGAAGCAGTTAATTCACAACTAGTGAGCATTTCATTAACAGGTTCTTTTAAATTTCCTTCATTGATTGTCTATTTGTTCTTATATCAAAATGTGGAAGAGTTCATGCATCTAGGTCTGAATATTATGGATATAAACAAGAAAAGACAATAAGTAGTGTTCTGGACTGATATAGTAAGAAGAGAGCAAAATGAAGCTGGATTGTTTGATTTTTCCGGTTATTTCATGTCAGTTGCATATAAAATCTTGAATGGAGTTCATCCTCCCTCTTTTACCTAAAGCTCAGGAATATTTTCATTTAGGAGTAAATTGAAAATTTCGAGATTGGTATGCTTTTTAGGATTACTCTGAAATTAGGTTATACGGAGCAAGTGTTGAGCCTTATAGACTCCCAACGTTTGTGCCTATGAGGATATTTGCCTTGGAATTTATTCGACAAAGCATAAATGTTGATCAGGTTCACTTTGTGCCCATGAAAAAGGGGCACATGTAAAAACTACCCATGACTGTAGGCCCTTTCAGAGTCAATATGAGACAGGAATTTGAGGAGGTTACTAAAATGTTAGATGAGATGCATATACTATTAGGGGAAAGTTGGGCTTGTGACCCTCACAGTGTAATCTCGAATAGAAGAATTGAGAATGGGTATTCAACTTTCATTCATGAGAGTAGGCCATATTTGGAGAAGATAGCAAGTAAAGGTGTGATGGGTTCAGCAGGTTCAAACATTCATACTCCTATCATATTAGAGAAATCAAACAAAAGAAGCAAAGAAACAGTGATTGATTTATATGATGAGGATCAAGGAGCTGAGAAGAGGACAAAGTTTACTGAAGAATATACATCTAACCCACCTAGTTTTTCTTTACATCTGGGAGAAGAACAAAATGTTCCTGCTTCACCTAGGAGTCATGAAATCTCTCATGAACAAGTACCTCTGAACAAACAGATGTTTACACAAATTGAAGAAAGGAATCAGAAGATGAAGGCCGGCATGGAGGCCCATGCTGAATATCAAGTTGCTCCAGATCAAATAAGACTTTTGACTATCATGGATCTTGAGAAAGATAAATTTAGGATTGCCCTGTCACATCCTACAGACATGTCAGTAGGTTCTTCTAACAATTTCAATACTGTAAATGTGACTGTAGATGTGAAGAAGATTCCCCTGATGAATAAGATGAATTTACATATGCAAACTGGTTAGATGATTGTGAATGACCTGACAAAGACCAATGCAATGGAAATGAAGGCATAAAATATGTTGGGAAAGGTACTTAAGCAATTAAAGTTAGAAAAAGCTAACTCAAGAGCTTTAACAGTTCAAAATGATGAGCTAAAAAAAATAATTGTAAAGATTGGAGTGGATCCTAGTGACCCTAGGACCTTTAGACCTCAATCTAGGACCTCAAGCTTTCAAGGATTAATGAATGATAAGCAAGTTTCTAGAATATGTTTATGTTGATATATGTTCAAGTTTTCATCTTGTGTTTTCTATCTTTGAATAAATCAAAGTAATGAGCAGCAGGTCTCTTTTTACCTATGTAAGCAAGAGTTGAAATCCTTAATTAGTGCTCCTTTGTTTTAAATGTTTGTTTCATATAATTCTTCTGGGGTTTGAGATAATATATTTTGTGTAACATCATATTTGTTTGGACTTCCTTCTTTCATTTTCTTCTAGTCATTTCATTCAACATAAGAAAATAACAGCATTATGAGACGTTCATTATATTTGATATTTGATGGCTTTATGATAAATACTTGAGGGTTATTAAACAGAGACAAATAATTTTGTGACATAATCATATAAATGGCTTAAGCACTGATTCCTTATCACAGCTAAGGGATTGTCTCTTAAGGTACAACATTAATTGGCGCCTTTGCCAGGGAGCGAAGAAACAAAGTTTTTTCCCTGGGTTTTATTTGTATTTCCTTTGGCTATTCAGAGAGGAGGAAATATTAAAAGTTGTGTTTCATTTTCTAATTCTGGCTTATAAGAGGCCACATACGAGGTCTGATACCTCTCAGTAGAATTTTCCTACCCTTTCAAATCCAGAAAAGTTGGTTTCTAAAAAGATCCAGAAATAAAAAATCCTTTCTACACCTGGTGCCACACTACCTACACACGACAGCAGTTCACATACTCTTTCATCCAAGGATATTTCCTGGAAACTCACTTTCTCGAAAAAAGAATCCTTGTCTTCATCCATTCACTTCCAAGAACCAAATTTAGAAGAGCAATCTTTCGAATCTGTATCTTTCACATTTACAGAAACTCAGCCTAATACAGTTGCTATTTCTTCTGCTTTAGTTTATCAACCATTTCCTTTATCAGTTGTTTTAATCCATTCATACACACCTACAACTGGTACACATATTCCCACCACTCAAGGAGTAGTGAATCAAAGCATAAACATGGCAACCCCTGCTTTCTTGATTAAAATATATGCACCATTAAATCTTCCTCAACCAATGAATGCAGTGCCTCAAGAATATCTTAAATTTCTTCCTAGATTTACTGGTGAAAATGAACTAACTGCAGAACAACACTTTCCTTTGTTTTGCACTTTTGCCGAAAATTTCAATGTAGAACATCTTGATGTTGTAATCAGACTTTTTGTGCAGTCTCTAAATGGAGAGGCAAGAAAATGGTTCAAAGGATTACCAAATGGCTCAATCAATGATTGGGATGAATTATAAATACAGTTCATCCAAAGATGGGGTGAAAAGAGAGATCATGGTTATTCTTTAACATAATTTAATGCTATAAAAAAAAATCAGATGAAAACATTAGTGATTTCATCAAAAGATTTAATAAATTGTACAATAGTTTGCCTGTGGAAATGAAACCTCCTCCTATTGGAGCAAGGGTTGTTTTTTCTAGGGCATTTCCATCAGATTTTAGTTTCACATTGAGAGAAAGAAGATCACCCACTCTTGAACAAATTCAAACTGATTCCTTAGAGATTGAGGAAAATATGATTGCTGCTGGAAAAGTACAAGAAAAACAGTCAGTTCAAGATAAAGGAAAAGCTAAAGAGGAGTCATCACAGGATCAAAGGATCGATGACATGACTAAGGTCATTAAAAATTTTTCAAACAAATTAGTAAAGATGGAAATGGATAACAAGATGTCTGTACAACAAAACAGAGGGGTTTTTAATTCCCAATTCAGAAAGCAACCCCTGCAGATTCTGCAGAGGGAAAGAAGAGATCAGGATCAAGTTCAAGCACCCTTATATATAGAAGCAGCACCGTCACAGTCTGCTGATGATGATCAGAAATAAGATGAATATCAAAATTCTACTGTGTATATGGAAGATGGTGAAAGAGAAGAAGAATGTGAAAAGGAATGTGCAGAAGAATGTAAAGAGGTTGATGTTTCATTTGAACAAGAAGAAATGGATGATTACTACAAACAATTTACTGATTTTATGCAAGCAGAATTGCATAAAAAGTATGACTTGAGATCAAAGAAGAGGTTGAGAACTCAAGATAATGAAGAGAAAGGATTAGATTCAATACCTTCCCTAATGGCGACTCCACTACAGAAAAATTCAATAAAACAATCAGACAAGGGGAAGCAACCCACGAATCCAGTAAAATAAAAGGAGAAGCAGCAAGTCGAGGCTTCCCAAATCAAGTCTAATGACTCGAATATTTTGGAGAAGATTGTTACTATTCCTGAGCAACATGCAAATCCAAACAAAAATCAAGAAGAACCTGAAAATTTGATAAAACAAAATCAAATTTTCAGTTTGTCGAAAGAGTTAGAAAAATTTAAAATACAAGTACCTCTTCTTGAGTTGGCTAAAACACCTGGTTATAAGAAAGAAATTGCAGAATTTATTAATTTATCT
The DNA here is from genome assembly GCA_034641835.2 of Pinus albicaulis. NCBI lineage: Eukaryota > Viridiplantae > Streptophyta > Pinopsida > Pinales > Pinaceae > Pinus > Pinus albicaulis. The sequence continues at coordinate 1,968,155,115 of CM076578.1, read as the reverse complement.
TAGTCTGATGAGGTGGGTGATATTGTGAATTTGCAAGAAGAGAAGCCAGTAGTTACTTTTGGACCTCATGTTAAAGAGGTAGACTCTTCTATTCCACCTTTTTATATATCAGTACTTTTGCATGATTTCATTTTACATAATTGTATGCTTGATTCTGGTGCATCACATAATCTTATGCCATTATCTGTGATGAAAGAGCTAAATTTAAAATTCACTAAGCCATATAGAGACCTTTATTCCTTTGATTCAAAGAGAGTGAAGTGTGTAGGCCTTATCAAAGACATGGTGGTTTCCTTAGCTCAAATTCCAACCAAGTGTATTATGATGGATGTTGTGGTAGCAGATATTCTGGCCAGATTTGGTATGTTTTTGTCTAGATCCTGGGGAGAAAAGCTTGGGGGTTTCTTGAAATTGGATTTCACATATGCCATCATTCCCATTTTTAATGGGGAGGAAAGGAGGTTATACAGAGAAACCAGATTTTTGAAAACTACCACAAAGAAAGATGCAGGTAATTCCCCCATTTATGGCCAAGAGAAGGAGGATCTCTCTTGTTTCATGTTGCATGAAGATGCATAATTTTCTGAAGACTCGGAAGAACAACTCTCTTCAGCCAATTTACATGAGCTACATTCAAATAAAATTTGGAAGTGTTATTTCGATGGTGCATTTTCTAAAGAGGGCACTGGAGCTGGATTCATATTTATATCTCCTGAAGGTAACCTTTCACATTTTTTCTTTAAACTGGAATTTGAATCTACTAATAATGTGGCTGAGTATGAAGCATTGATTTTAAGCCTGCAAAAAGCCAAACAAATGGGGATTTAGTCTATTTCTGTTTTTGGTGATTCTGAATTAATAATAAGACAGATTAAGAATTGGTGTCAAACTAAACATCCTAGATTGAGGTCCTATAGAAATGAGGTATGGGATCTAGTTGAAAATTATTTCGAAGCCTTTAACCTTCAATTTATTCCAAGAGAAGAAAATAGAATGGTAGCTTCATTGGAAATTGCATCTAGTACATTTAAGCCACCAATTAATCCAAGGTTGAGATATGAAATTGAGTTAAGACACACGCCTTCAATCCCTGATAATGTAAAGCATTGGCAGGTTTTTGAGGATGATGACTAGATTAATCAATTTTTAACAATGATTGGAAATTTTGAAGATAGTCAAATTGATTTAGAAGTTGATGAAAGTAGTTAAAGTGATATGAAAGTAGTTAAAGTGATATGTCTAGAAACCTGACGCAGACAATTGGTGATCAGAAGATAATTCAATTGAAGGATAATATTTTGCCGAGAGGTTTTGTGCCTCTTGAGAGATTGTTTGATGCTAATGATGTGGAAGTTAATCAGAAAAAAGGTATCTTAGGATGGAGAAATGGAGGACTGTAATTTAGGAACTCAGCATGAGCCCAAAATAGTCAAGTTGTTTAAAGGAGTTCCTAAAGAATATAAAGGAAGGTATGTAGATCTCTTCAAACAATTTATGGATGTGTTTGCATGGTCATATGAATATTTAAAGACTTATGATCTAGATATTATTCAACACAAAATACCACTGAAATATGGGGTTAAACCACACAGAGAAAAGCTCAGACAAATTAATCCACTGTTACTTGCCCCAATTGAAAAAGAAGTAAAGTAACTTTTGCAAGCTAAAATCATATTTCCACTCAGATATTCAGATTGGGTTTCCAATTTGGTACCAGTCAAGAAGAAAAATGGAGAGATAAGATTATGTGTGGATTTCATAAATTTAAACATAGCTTCCCTGAAGGATAATTATCCTTTGCCGAAGATGGATTTTGTTCTGCAGAAAGTGATTGGAGCTTATAGGTTGTCCATGGTTGATGGGTTTTCTGGATATAATCAGGTAGCTATGGAGAAGGAAGATCAAAATAAAACCGCTTTCACCACACCTTGGGGAACTTTCATGTATGCCAGGATGTGATTCAGCCTCATGAATGCAGGAGCTACTTTCCAAAGGGAAATGGATATTTCTTTTGTGGGTGACAAATTTGTAGTCATTTATCTTGATGACGTTACTATTTTTTCAGGTTTCCGATGATGAGCACTTAGAACACTTGCAGAAAGCTTTCTTGAAATGTATAAAATTTGGGTTATCATTGAACCCCAAGAAATCCTTGTTTTCTCTAGAGGAAGGTAAGTTGCTAGGTCATATAGTTTCAAATCAAGGTGTGAAAATTGATCCAGCAAGGGTTGAGGCTATACAAACAATTCCACTGCCTAGAAGTAAAAAGGATATCCAAAGGTTTCTAGGGACAGAGTACATAGTAGCCTAAAAACTCTTATAGACTCATTCAAACCCTCAGTTAAGATTAAGAAAATCAATTTATAGCCAAGAGTAGACTCTTCTTGTTTCACCATCCTAGCTAAATGATGATTTAGGTGTAGGAGACTCATACAAACCTTAGGGCTACATAAAGAAACTTAGAAAATCCCAAAAACATTGCTAGATTGGTTTTTTGTCATTTATTGGTGGTGGACCATACACATTTATCTTCAAAATAACCAAAAATATCCACTTAGCGACTCCATTAGCTTCCATTAGGCCTATTACTTCACTAGTTCTCATTAGACTTCCTTAGGATCATGTCAAATCAGCCCTGAGAAGTTTAGAAGCCTAGTCCCCTATTATACAAGTTTACTAAGCACCTAAGAGAGGTAAACCTTCTGAAGACAGTCCTAAACTTTCAACCTCTCTAAATTTTGAGTTTGAAATCTGGCTTCACAAAGTATTAATACCAGATCTCATCTAGACCCAAATCCTCCTACTATAGTTGATGACCCAGAAAATATTTTGTGGCAAACTTCTATTTGGAAATTTAACTACTGTTAGGACCATTCCAAGAGCAAGATCTTTCCTCGAACACCTTACAGCCTTGTAAGATCCTTAGTTTGACTTGCACCATACAAAGGACCTATTTAGAACCAAGTCACATAGTGAGATTAACCAGACTGACCTTGAGCCCATAGATTTGCAGCAGAGTTCTAGTAGAGAAGCCTCTCCTTCCACTCCTCCTGATTTCCAGCTTCTCCATCACTTTAACTCTTTCAATACCAAATCTGCTCATAATAAGTTTGCTGGTCCAAGTACTTCCACCACGCCCATACACACATCCACTGTTCAAAACACTCCATTTCATCCCACATTACCTCTCACAAATCCTCCTCTTGTAAATTTTCCATTTGCTCCCATCATGGAAGCATGGTATGCCCCCCTAGTGTTACCACAACCTCTGGTTCCTTTACCAAATGATTACCAATCTAGAATTCCCCACTTCACTGGAACTGAATCTACTACTACCCAACAACATGTAGATAAAATGAATAATGCCTTTAACTACATGGAAATAGAAGAAGAGACCATTAAGATAAGAATCTTTGCCCAAAGCTTAGGAGGAGAAGTCAAAAAATGGTTTAAAATCTTAACTCCTAACATCATACATGATCTCCCTTCTCTATACCAAACATTCATAAAAAAATGGGAAATTAAAAAAAACCCTCTCCAAATCCTTTCAGAATATAGAAACCTTAAAATAAATGTTGGGGAAAGTGTCCAAGATTACTGCACTAGATTCAATAGTGTTTACAATGCATTTCCACCAAACATGAAGCCCCCACTAGGCTTAGCCTTAGAAAAATTTCTAGAAGGTTTTGACCCAGACATGGCCTACCAGTTAAGAGAAAGAGACCCCTTAACTTTAGAAGATATGCAGAGGGGATTTGTAAGTGTATAAGAAAATCTGATTGAAAAAAGAGCTAGGTTAAAATCAGAAAAAGGAGTTACATACATAGATGAAACAATGGCATCAACCTCATCATCTGATGCCAAAATTGATAACTTAGTGAGGCTCATGGAAAGAATGATGGAAAGGATAAACTTAACCGAAAGAGTACCTCCTAGGGAGAACCAAGAAAATCCCCAAAACAGAAATAGGAATTCAAATTTTAGAAGAGATCCTCCTCAAACCAGACAAAGAGACAATGACCAACAAATTAGGCCTCCTTTCCAAGACAAATATGTAGATGAAGAAGAAAGGGAGATAGAAAGGCTGGAAGAAAATCATGTAAATCTGATAGGATTTGACAGTGAGGGTGATGTTTTTCTCACTGAAGAAGAACAAGGATTATTTTCTTCAGACCAAAATGAAAATAACCATGAGGATTCGAAAGATTAACTATTGGGATTTGAAAATTCTATAATGGAGGTCCATAGGAAATATGACCTTCGAAGAAAAAAGAACCAAGATACTTCTAAGAATAATAACACATACACTGCTGTTAGGAAAACCTCAGAAAATCCTCCTAAAAAGATAGCAAACAGTACCAACACTATGGAAAAGAAAGCTGATCTAAACAAATATAAAACCAACCATCAAAGTGTTGACCCAAGCTACCCTAGTACTTCTGCTAGTGGCCCTAGAAAATATGTTCAAAATGACAGTCCTAATAAAATTCAGCAAATCAAAACTGTTGAAAAGACTATGTGTGACAAAACATATGTAAATATGTCAAAAACACTAGCACCTTTCAGCCTTGAGGGAGAAATTTCCAAAATCAAAATTAGTATACCCCTTGCTGAACCAGTAACTCGGGATGTATATAAAAATCAATTCTTGAAAGATTTGAACATAGGAAATGATAATGATACTTTAAACTTGACTGATGATAAACTAGAATTAATGTTTGGTCCTGAAGTAGAAGGAAAATACCAAGAAGGGGTTGTCCCTCCTTTCTATGTCATCTTAAACATACATGATAAAATCTTGCATAATGCCATACTAGACTCTGGTTCCTCTCACAACCTCATGCCAAAAGTGGTGATGTAGAGATTAGGCCTAGAAATTACTAAACCTTACAAAGACCTTTATTCTTTCGCAGAGTCAAATTTTTGGGGCTAATCAAGGATTTATGTGTCAATATGGCACAAATTCCTGCTAAGTGTCTAGTTATGGACATAGTAGTTGCTGACATTCCCCCAAAGTATGGCATGCTTTTATCCAGATCATGGGGAGCCAAACTTCAAGGGAGCCTTCAAATGGACATGTCTTATGCTACCATCCCAGTCTTTAACCAAACCAGGAGATTGTACCAGGAATATCATATTAAATATATGGTAAGCAACCTAGATAGGCCAAACAACACTCCTGATTATTCCATTAATTCAGACCTTGATTCATTTATCTTGTACAATAAAGTTGAAATAAAAAAACAAGAAAATGAAAATGAGAGGGAGTTGAGCCCACCAGAACAGTCAAATCTGTCCTCAAATGAAGAACATAACAACTCAAATTTTGACAGCCTTGAACAACAACATGACAGTGAGTATGAGATAGAAACACTGTGGGACATGAGCTTTGATGGCTCTTGTGGAAAATTTTTTTATGGAGTTGGTGTATCGATACATAATACAAACAAAGGACATTCCTACAAACTTGATTTCCATTGCACTAATAACATTGTAGAATATGAAGCTCTCCTCCTTGGCTTACATTTGCTTAAAAACATAGGAGCCAAGAAAATATCAGTCCAAGGAGATTCAGAGCTGATCATTAGGAAAATAAAAGGGGAGTATCCAGCCAAAAACCCAATATTAAGAGAATATAGGAATGCTGCCCTAGATCTCCTGAAAACCTTTGAGAGATATGAAATCACTTTCATCCCTAGAGCTTAGAATAACCTTGCAAATGAGCTTGCCTTTGCTTCCAGCAATTGCCAAATACCCCATGTAAATGAACAATTCACTTTCAAAGTAAAAAATCGGCCTACAGTACCTGACAATGAAAACTATTGGCAAGTGTTTGAGGGTGATAAACACATTGATGATTTTCTGCAATCTAAAAATGATTTTGTTGTACCCACACCTAGCTCAAGCCATGAAGAAGATTGTTTTGCTAAAAAACAAGCCCACAAAACAGAGCTATCCTCTACTGCTGATTTAAAACCAATTTGAACATCTTTATAAAGCATAATTACTTGGAAATATATACCAAAAGGACCTTGAGGTTTTACAATGAAAATATGATACAATACCAAGGGGCCTTACACCATTAGAGGAGCTATTTGATTTCAATGATGTAGCTAAAAAATGAAATATGGAGCCTACAGAAACTAATGTAGAAGAATATAACATAGGCAGCATGAAGGAACCCAAAATGATCAAGCTATCTAAAACCCTTCCTCCTCACATAAAACAGGAATATATTGAGATTTTCAAAGAGTTTGGAGATGTGTTTGCATGGGGGTAGAAAGATCTGAAATCATATGATACCAACATTATTCAACATAAAATTCCTCTTAAGGAAAATCAGAAACCTTTCAAACAGAAACTAAGAAGGATAAACCCTGTTTTACTTCCTTTAGTTGAGAAAGATATCAAAAATATGTTTGATGTTGAGATCATAGTTACCCTTAGATACTCAGAGTGGGTTTCCAACCTTGTGTCCGTTAGGAAGAATACCGGGGAGATTAGGATTTGCATTGACTTCAGAAACCTGAACAAGGCCTCCCTGAAAGATAATTATCCCTTGCCTAAAATGGATCACATACTTCAAAAGGTGGTTGGATTTAAAAGAATATCATTGTTGGATGGTTTTTCAGGCTACAACCAAGTGCTAGCACTCCTAAGTGATCAACACAAAACTGCCTTCACCACACCTTGGGGTACATTCATGTATGTTAAAATGCCATTTGGTTTGATGAATGCAAGGGCCACATTCAAAAGGGCCATGGATATAGATTTTTCAGAGGACACAGACTCCTTTATAATCATTTACCTTGATGACATCACTGTTTACTCCAAAAATGATAAAGAGCACTTAGTCCATTTGAGAAAAGTTTTTGAAAAATGTAGGAAATATGGCTTGTCTTTGAATCCCAAGAAAACGCTCTTTGGTCTCCAGGAAGGAAATATTCTAGGCCACATAATCTCTAAATAAGGAATCAAAGTAGACCCCAAAAGGATTAAAGGCATTTTGAAAATCAGCCATCCTAGAAACCTCAAAGAGTTGCAATCTTTCATTGGGAAGATCAAATTTTTAAGAAGGTTCATTCCCAACCTTGCTGAACTTCTGAGAAATATCACAAACATGCTAAAAAAGGAGACAAGAGTTAAATGGACCTTAAAATCCAAACATTCATTTGAACTAGTGAAAAAAGCTCTCACTCAAACACCAATTCTTATCAGTCATAATTTCATCAAGGATTTCTACATTTTTTCATTTGCATCTGAACACACCATTGTTGTAGTGTTGTTACAGAAGAATAACATGGGGCAAGAACAACCAATAGCCTTTTTCAGTAAAGCATTAAGAGACACTCCACTCAAGTATAGCATCATGGAGAAACAAGCCTTAGCCTTGATAAAAGAATTGAAAGATTTCTGAGTCTACATTTTACACTCTCATATCATTGCTTTTGTCCCACATACAGTTGTCAAGGACATTCTAAATCAAGACCCTGATGGTAAAAGGGGAAAATGGATTGCTATTATCTTAGAATATGATTTAGAAATCAGACATACCAAGCTGATTAAAGGACAAGTATTAGCAAAACTTATGGCAGAATCAAATTTCCAAGCATTAGACATGAATATGATTGATGTTTTAGAAGAAATAGAAGAATTCACAGCTCCATACATTGAAGAAATATTTTTGAATTCATCTTGGTATGTTGATATCATATATTTTCTTATTTATCTCAATACTCCTCCTTCTTTATCAAAGACAAAAGCTAGATTTTTGAAACAAAAGCTTTGAATTACTGCATTTTAGATGGAGTTCTGTATTGGAATAATGCTGTTGGCATATTGCTTAAATGTTTGCTTGATAATGATGCAGGAAAAATAATGCATGAGCTACATGAGGGAGAGTGTGGAGGTCACCTTTACTAGAAAACCACAACAAACAATATTCTTGGAGTTGGCTATTATTAGCCCACCCTTTTCCCTTATACTCAAAAACTAGTCATGACTTGCCATAAGTGTCAAATTTTTGATGGCAAAAGAAAACTCCTACAGGCTTTACCTTTGCATTCCATCAGTATTGAGGCTCCCTTTCAATAATGGGGTTTGGACTTTATTGGACAAATTCACCCCACCTCATTTGCCCAACATAAGTGGATCCTTACTTACACTGATTATTTCACCAAGGGGATAGGGGCCATCCATTCTAGGAATGCTACTAACTCAGTCATTATCAAATTCCTTAAGACCAACATATTATCCCATTTTGGTTGTCCTAAAAATATCATTACAGATAATGTTGTTGCCTTTAAATCTAAAAGAATGGTTGACTTATGCTATAGATATCATATCACATTGGGGCATTCCATAACTTACTACCCCCAAGGTAATGGTTTAGCTGAATCCTCCAACAAAAGTCTAATCAACATTATCAAGAGACTATTGGAACATAACCAAAAATCATGGCATAGTAAGCTAGTTCATGCATTATGGGCTGATAGACTAACCACCAAGAAATCAATTAGTATGTCTCCCTATCAGTTGGTATATGGCATGGATACAGTCTTCCCAACATCCTTGGGAGTTCCAGTCATGAAACTCCTCCAAGAAGTACAATCAGAAGAAAATTACATGCAAATAAGGCTGAAGCAGACCATTCATTTACAATAGTCCAGAGAGGAGGTTTACAAAAGAACACAAGCAGTACAAGAGATCATCAAGAAGATATTTGACATAAGGACTAAGTCCAATAATTTCCAAGTTGGAGACACAGTTTTGAAATGGGATTCTAGGAGGGAAGACAAAGGTAAACATGGTAAATTTGAGAATTTTTGGAAAGGGTCTTATATCATTCATTCAATTAGGGGTCATAATGCTTTGTTTTTACAAGGGATGAATGGGGAAGAGTTATTTGGAGGTCCTGTCAATGGCAGGATGCTCAAATACTATTTTTGTCAAGAATCCTAGCTTCAAAGTTTTCATTCATTATACATAACACTACATGATAAGAGATTATAAAAAAAAAAAATCAGAAAACAAAAAAAAGGAAAAGAGGGCATATTTGAAAAGAGGTACAACCCCATACCCAAAAAACAATACTGCTGAAAGTGTGCAAGCCTAAATGCCACTGCCGGTTCAAAAAGAATATCTTGTTTTAGTCATCTAGCCTAATCATGGCTGAACATGTTTTAAATTTATGTTGATAAGTTAGTGTAAAAAATGTTTGTCAAATTTATTCAAGCTTGACTTATCAGAAAGGATAGATTAGGAAGTAAAAGATACTGGTTCCACATGTTCAAAACAGAACCAAAGAGAAAAATGGGAATGCATAACAAATGATAGATCTCAGCCCTTATTTTTCTAAGTTACTTTCTATGCAAAATAATTTGTTCCAATGCCACAAACCATGGTAAGCCAGATTGCCTAATCCTGATTTGAACCATGCTTTCAATTTTTTTGTCAATAGTTTAGAGAATCAAGACTGCCAAACAGCTTAATCTTGGCAGTCAAATAGTCTAGGTAGAGAATAAAAGAGTTCACTAGCTTAATATGAACTCTTGGAAGCAATAAGGATAGAAGTAGATAGTTTATTTTTACTTTCAAAATAAAAATGTCAAGAGTTTTCCAGTTAAAGTGCACTCAAGGAAGAAAAAATGTTAGGCCAAGTAGGTTGGATAGGTAGAAAGAAAGTTGAAGTGATCATGTTGCAAATTATTAAGATCACAACTTTAAAGGAATATCAAAAAAAGAAAAGAAGGAAAAATCTTCCCAATGGAAGAGGCACTGGCCTTCATAAACTCAGAGATTTGATATCTGAAAGTTTTGGACACCTCCAAAAAAATGGAGTTTCCCTCCCCAAGTGGAGCCACTGTTAGTCATCAGTAATTTTTTGTTGTTCTAAGATGACTAAGTAATGGTCCTAGATTTCTAAAAACAACATTTGTGAAATATTGTGATTTTTAGAAATCTCACTGCCTTCATTATCCTAAGTCAAAATTATTTCACTGAATTTGTCCCTCTTTGCCTTCCAAATTTCACTTCACTGATCCAAAAAGACTTCATTATTGGGCCTATTAATCTCATTTTCACTCCCATACCCACACTTTCTCATTCACTCCTTTTTTCTCTAAAACCCCATTTTTCCCTTTCCTAAAAACCCCATAAAGGGTACCCTCATTCATCATTTTTCTTTGAATATATTAAACAATGTAAAAACCCTTTTACATTGTTTAAAACCCAAAACTTAAGCCTGCCGGGTCTCCTTATTTTATAAATAAAAACTCTTTTTTGCATTATAAACCTGCCATTATATAATATAGGCCTAAGCCCCTTTTTCTTCTAACCCCCTCGAGCTCATGTGGCCATGAACCCACTTATCTTATAAGCCCCTCCCGACATAATTTCACCCTCTACCTATTTGTTATATAAAACTCCCATAAACCTTATAAAAGCGCATTCACTTTGTTTTATTCAAAATACCTGGGCCCGCCTTCCACTATACTCCATGCCCCAATCAAGTCACGCCACTTGTTTGCCCAGACCTTTCCTTATTCCACAACCCCCAACCTTATTAAATGAACAAATTCTTCGTTTGTTTAGACCCTGCGCTAAACGACAAATACCCTGCCATGTCGTTCTTTCCCTGGGGCCCATTCCAAACTCTTCGGCACCATCTATCTCCTTCCCGAAGATCCAACGACCCACATCGTATATCGCACATAAAGTGGCGCAGGGGATAACGTTTTGTGACCCACACGAAATGGGTGGTTTCGCCCTGCCATGCGTAGCGTACTAGGCCATAGCGCATGCCCTCTCCCAAAAACCGCTCCCGATTTTTCGATATCGCTTATCCCTCCACGCCTTTTTTCAAACCTTCCCACTTCCATTCAAACTCCTACTTGGTTCCGCCTTCAGAACCCTACCTCCCACATCGGTTTCTCCTCTGCAAACCGTTCCAACTGATCCAGACCATAGAATATGCAGTCATGTGCCCTCCCTGCAGGTTTTTAATTAAAAAATTGTGTTTATGTGCAAGTTTAATGGCGGAATGCCCAAAGGGCATTCCGATGGTCCAAAAATGACCAAATAAGCCTCTGGATGACGATCCAGGGTCTCAAATCAAGTCAATAATGACCAAAGGGTTTGTATTAATGTTTTCCATCGATGAAACATGATCATCGATGGCCAAGCAACCCTCTTGCCATGAAATGAAGCTTCCCATGCACATGGAAGACAAATACAGTCAAAGGAAACAATGAAGAGAAGAAGATTGAAAGATTAAAGGCTGATTATTAATCAAAAGATAAAACAGAGGATTAGGCAGTCAAAGCAGAAGTTAAAAGATAAAATACAGATAGTTAACAGATTAAAGCATAAAGGAAAAAGATCAGAAAGGTAAATCAAAATGGATTAATGAACAGACAGTCAGAGCTTAAAGACAGAGTTTTTAGGCCTAAACACAGAGATTAAAGATAAAAAAAAAGGTAGATCAACCCAAAGAAAATTCGAATTAACTACACCTATAGGCAATTACTTATTTCAAAGATATTTCTGCCACCTAGTGCTTTGTTTCCTTCAAAAAAGAATTAAAAATTTATTGAACCCAGTCAGAGATATTTTCTATCTGCCAAGCAGTTATTGTAAGTTATGAATAGGCCTTAAAGTCAAACATTTCACCTATAAACCTTCAGAAGTTAAGATAGGAGTTATTATTCAGATATATATCTGCAGATATTCCTGCCTTGAGCCTTGCATGGTCTTCAAGGTAAAGAATTCATTAACTCTGTAATAAATGACACCCAAACCCTAAGACTTAGTTCCACCTCCTCATTTGCAGATAAATACTGCATTTGAGCTCGTTATCTTGTTGGCATTTGACGACTCTTTGAAGTAACACATAGTCTCTTGGAAGTTGAAAATAAATTGATGTCTTGAAGCTTGTGAATGCCCTAATTTGTTTGTTGATGGAGGAGGCTTGCTTGCAGGATCATTGAGCTTGGTTGATTGTGAAGTGCTTCTATTTTTTTATTGTTATTTCCTGTTTCATTATGTTTCCATCTTTCTATGTTGCAGTAGAGCAAAGGATTTATACCAAGAAATGTTTCTAAAGTCACCTTAGTTCTGTTTGTTCTTCACTGACTTAATGTTTTCCTCTGCTAGGACATTTTAGGGAATTCCTAATTTCTCTCTAGACCCCCTAAGCTTGTTTATTTGATAAATGGTTACAGTTGGTATCAAGCATGATTCATGGCTAGCCTTGCTTACTTGATGTCACTAAAACACTGTTTTTGAGGTCTCTCTAAAGTACCATTACTTAGGTTTGCCAAAGAGGTTTTGCTCTGATCATACCCTTTGTACTTGCTTAAATAATTGTTTTAGAGATCTTCATAGCTATAATCAAAGATGTTTAGGCATTCCCTCTCCTATGATTACAGTTATATGTGTGTCTTAAATGTTTTTTGTCCTTTAAGGTGAAATCACTAGAAGTTAAAATGAATTTCTTGCCTTCTATATTTCATTGGAATGTTTGTCTTGAAGAATTATCTGCTTAATCTGAATCAAAAAATTTATGGTTTTCCTTGTCTATTGATTTCCTCTTTATGCTTATGATATTTAAGTCCCTCTTGTTAAAAGTACATGATAAGGGATTCTTAATTTCCCTTTGTCCTACTTTTATTCTCACAATTGATGTCCATCTCACTGCCCTTAAAAAACCTTGAAGATCTATTAACCAAGTTAGATTTTCCCTGTGATGCTCCCCGATATATTGATTAACTTTTCATGACTTTTATAGACTCCATTTCCCAATGACTTGATGATTTCCTCATTCTATCTATTTTTCTTGATCATCTTGCCCAACCAAAACAATCAAACAAACTCTGCACTCAATAACTAGCCTAAAATCAACCATCTAAAGCAAACAAGTTCACATCCTTTGAAAACAAATAGAGAGAGCCCTCTTTGAGTCCAGGAAGGCTAGGTCCTAGGACTCCAAATACTGGTCTGATGTTACCCTGTGCATTTGGTCTACCAATCTGCTAATTCATGAGACACTAACATATATGATTACAAACTTGTCACCCACAAATGCTATGTCCACGGCCCTTTGAAAAGTGGCCCCTGCGTTCATGAGTCTGAATGGCATCCTATCATACATGAACGTTCCCCATGGTGTAGTAAAAGATATTTTATACTGATCTTCATTTTCAACAGCTACTTGGTTGTACCCGAAGAAACCATTAACCATGGATAATATGTAAGCTCCTGTCACTTTTTGCAAAACATAATCCATCTTTGGTAAAGGATAATTGTCTTTTAGAGAAGCTCTGTTCAAATTCCTGAAATCAACACATAGCCTTATCTCTCCATTATTTTTCCTCACAGGAACTAGAGTAGAAACCTAGTTTGAATATCTAAGTGGGACTATGATTATTGCTTGCATCAATTTCTTCACCTCCTTTTCAATTGGGGCAAGGAGTAGTGGATTAATCTGCCTGAGCTTCTGCATGTGAGGCTTGATCCCATATTTTAATGGTATTTTATGCTGAATAATATTTAAATCATATTTTTTCAAATCATCATAGGACCATGCAAATACATCCATATACTTTTTGAAAATATAAATATACCTTTATTTATAATCCTTTGGAAATCCTTTGAATATCTTAGCAGCCTTGGGCTCCTGCTGAGTTCCTAGATTACAGTATTCCATCTCACCTTCTTGAGATACCTTCTTTTTATCCAGTGCTACATCATTTGCATCAAACAACCTTTCAAGAGGAACCAAACCTCTAGGTAATACATTGTCTTTCAATTGTATTATCTTCTGATCACCTATTGATTCCTTAAGGTTTTCCAACCCCTCATTCTGATTAGTCTGCTCACTATCCTAATCTATTTCACTATCTTCAAAGTTTCCAATCATTTTTAGAAAATGATTGATCTGCTCATCATCTTCGAAAACCTGCCAATGTTTAACATTATCAGGGATTGAGGGTCTATGCCTCAACTCAATATCATATCTCAGTTTAGGATTGATGGGTGGCTTTAATGTACTGGCTGCAAATGCCAATGAATCTGCCATTCTGTTTTCTTCTCTTGGAATAAATTAAAGATTCAAAGCTTCAAAGTAATTTTCAATAAGGTCCCAGACCTCATTCCTATATGATCTCAACCTCGGATGCTTGGTTTGACACAAATTTTTAATCTCTCTTATAATCAACTCAGAGTCACCAAAAATGGAAATACATTGAATTCCCATTTGTTTGGCAATTTGGAGACACAAAATTAATTCCTCATACTCAGCTCCACTAGTTTTCGATTCAAATTCAAGCTTAAAAGAAAAACGCAAAAGATTACCTTATGGAGAAATCAGTAAAAATCCAGCTCTTGTGCCCTTCTTTGAATAGGTACCATCAAAATAACACTTCCAAATGTTATTTGAATCCAAATCCTTATGTAAAATTGCTGAAGAGAGCCACTTCTATGAGTCTTCAGCGAATTTTTCATCTTCATGCAGCATAAAACAAGAAATATCTTCCTTCTCTTGGCCATAGATAGGGGAATTTCCTGCATATTTCTTTGTGGTAGTCTTAACAAATCTGGTTTCTCTGTATAAAATTATTTCTTCCCCATTGAACACAGGAATGATAGCATATGTGAAGTCCAGCTTTAAAACACCTCCAAGCTTTGCTCCCCAAGATCTGGAAAAAAGCGTACCAAATCTAGCTGGAATATCTGCAACAACTACATCCATCATAATACTCTTGGCTGGAATTTGGGCTAGGGATACTACCACGTCTTTGATAAGCCCAACACACTTCACTCTTTTTGAATCAAATGAATAAAGGTCTCTATAGAAATTATTTATTTTTAAATTTAATTCTTTCTTCACATATAATGGCATAAGATTATGTGATGCACCAGAATCTAACATACAATTATGTAGAATGAAATCATGAAGAAGTACCGATATATAAAATGGAGGAATAGAAGAATCTACCTCTTCAACATGTCGACCAAAAGTGATCACTGGTTTTTCTTCTTGCAAATTCACAGTAACACCAACATCATCAGACTGAGAAAGATTAATAAATTTTGCAATCTCCTTCTTGTAACCAAGTGTCTTAGCTAACTCAAGCAAGGGTACTTGAATTTTGATCTTTTCTAATTCTTTGGAAAGACTGAAAGTTTGATTTTGTTTAATAATATTCTTAGGTTCTTCTTGATTCTTTTTAGGATCAACATTCTGCTCAGGTATAGTGACAATATTCTCCAAAATATTTTAATCAACAGACTTATTCTGGGAAGCCTCAGCCTGTTGTTTTTCATTTCCACTCACTGAATTCATAGGCTATTTCCCCTTGTCTGATTTTTTTACTGAGTTCTTTGGTTGTGGAGTCACCATTGGAGAAGGGACTGACTTGGGCCCTTTTTCTTCATCATCTTGAGTTCTTGAGTTCTTAATCTCTTTTTTGATCTTAAGTCATACTTCTTATGCATCTCTTCTTGCATAAAATCTGTGAATTTCTTACAATACTCATCCATTTCTTCTTGATCAAATGAGACATCAACTTATGTGCGTTCTTGATCAAATTCCTCTTCTTCCTCATCATCTTCCATATAAACAACATATATTTGATCTTCAACTTCTTTTTGATATTCCTCAGTAGACTGTGAAGGTGCTGCTTCTATATACAAAGGTGCTTGAACTTGATGCTGATCTCTTCTTTCCCTCTGCAGATTCTGCAAGGGCTGCTTTCTGAACTGTGGATTGAAAGCTCCTCTATTTTGTTGTACAGGTTTCTTACTCTCCAATTCAATATTTACTAATTTATTTGATAAATTCTTGATAACTTTTGTCATGTCATCAATTCTTTGATCTTGTGATGAATCTTCTTTGACTTTACCTTTATCTTGAATTGACTGCTTTTCTTGTTTTTTTCCAGCAGCAGTCATGTTTGCTTCAATCTCTAAAGCATCAGTTTGGATTTTTTCAGGAGTAGCAGAATTTATCTCTCTCAAAGTGAAACTAAAATCTGATACAAAAGCCCCAACAAAAACAACTCTTGCTCCAATAGGAGGGGTTTTCATTTCTACAGGCAAACTATTATACAATTTATTGAATATTTTAATGAAATCATTCATGTTTTCATCAGAATTTTTCTTAATATCATTAATGATCTGAATGGAATTTATTATTTTTGTTGTGCTAAGTATCCAAACAGTAATTAAAATATGTGCATAAGGTTCTCTCAAGTTTGCAGGTGAAACAAATGGTTTTAACTTTGTTAAAAAGATTTATATGTGAGGATTAATTAAGTATTTTAATTGTTTATCATTGTACAATAGTAAATACTAGAGAATTAAACATCACATAGCACATTACTCAACAAATTTGATGAAGCAGTTCACCCCTCCTGGGCTACATCTGCTGGTCCAGCTCCCAATGGCATGTCCCTCATATATTATTGCTCAAATATGGTAAGTACAAGTGGAAATAAGCCTCAATAGGTTGTACTCTCTGTAAAATCAGCTTCAGAATGTATGAAATAGCAAGAGATGACTATTCATTTGAATAAAACAGACAAAGGATGCCTAATACACTGCCTACACCATGGTGGCCCTGATGGCTCCTTGATCTTCCCTGAAGTTAAACCTGCTGAATATGACCTCTAATGGCTCCGAAACCTGTGCCAAACTGTTCATAATCTCGAGAATACCCAAATTTGACTACTTTTGTACCTTGTTTGGTCGAAAATTGAAGGAGTTATTGCAGAAATAATATTTGCCCAATATCCCTCAAAAAGCTCCTCCAAAACTTGAGGAACTCCAATTAAAGTCGACAAAATTGGCACGCTGTCGGAAATGGTGGACTCTGCCCCAAAAATAGTGGTGGCATTAAATGTGATAGTTATCTGCTTACAGCGCATGTGATCGGTTCCTACAAAGCCAAAAACATCTCCGTTAATGGATCGTGGTATATTATGTCGCAGCTTGTTCACATGAAGAATAGCCACAAACTGTAACCGTCGGAGGTTGGAGGTTAGTTTGCAGTAGCTCCCGGTCGCAGGCAGAGGTCACGTGGAGTAGGGGATAGGCCTGAGGGCTAGCCCCTTTACTTTTTTTTCTTAATTCAATTACAAACAACAAAATGAAAGTGTGCCCATACATGGTTAAGAATTACTTCCCAGTCGGGTCGATCGGCTGGCAGCTAAGAGACCCGTCTTCAAATCATGTAGCCATACAAAAATTTTACCATGAGAATTTTCCATCGGCCTGGGGCCATGTGGTGGCCTCTGGGCTTGCCACGTGGCACCCTCTAATTGGCCACAATCTAACAAGTCAAACCAATGCCGAATCAAACTCTGCCACTTGTCCTCATGTAATTCACCCTCCAAGGAATATTATGAGGAATATTCCTGGAATATTCTTTTTAAAATTTTTCACAAATTTTATAAATTCAAACTTGGTCAACATTTTTTTGGAGTTTACTGGCCTTTTCAAACCTTCATAAATTATGCATACAACCTCTGTTTTGCGAACCATTCGTGGTGCCAGAATCGCAGCGACAAGACCTTTCCGATCGTTTAGGTTGCAACCATTTCTGAGCATTTTCATTTTTGAGCATTTTTCTTTAACTTGGACATGATCTCATGATCACACCTCCCCACTGGGAAGATTTTGGACCCCAAAAGCTCTCTGGAATACTGAAATTGAAGATGAGGAGACTGTGTCTCCACTCTTCCAATCTTAATCCATTGAAATTTCTCTGATTTCATTAAGTGGAGCTTTTCTGTAAACGACAATTTTTTCCTTGAATCTGTTGACTAACTGTTGCTGACTTTGAATTTGTCATGCTGCACATTTTTGAAACTTGTAGAACAATAAATTAACTTTGTAGTAAGCATATTTTTTCTACATTGGTCTATGTTCAAAGGAAACTGAAAATTATTTTCACCTTGCGCCCTGTCCTTATGGATATTTTTTGTTGAATTAGCCTTGTACTTGTGTCGATTCCAGACCAAGTTTCCTCGCCATAGTACCCTGCCATTCTGAAACCAGCAATGATCATTGCTGAACTTTGTGCCTTCTCTACTTGGATGCTTTACCCTCTCTTGGATCTTTTCACTTCCTTGCACTGACACTTTGTTTTCAGCACCGATTGACACCAAAGACGATTGCTGCAACTTCTTGTCATCTTCTTTCAAATTCAACCTGCTTTCAGACTGAAAAAAATCATTATTTACATCAGAATTGATATGAAAAGTATTATGTACAACTTCTCTTTGTTTAATCATCAACAAATTCAAATTTTGACTTGAATTTACAAGCCTTTTCATCTACCTAGCATTCATTAAAGAAGAGTCTGGTTTTTTGCGATGAACTCTCACAATAAACTCCTTGCCATCCTTGAATAAATGGTACTTGTTCTCATGGCGATGGAAGATAACTTCCTATCATACAAGTAAGGACTTCCCAACACCACACCTGTTATATCAAGCATAACAACATCTAATTCAATAGTGTCAATAAAATGCACTGTTATTGCAAAGCGCAACATGCACTTCTTTGAAACCTGTAAATTTGCATCCTTACAAATCCAACCAAGAGGATATGGTTTCAGATGTGGAATGGTCTCAAGTTTTATTTTCTTGACTAAGTCTTCAAAAATAAGGTTCGCTTGCAACCCACTGTCAAATAGTGTGTCAACCTTGGTATGTTTGAAAATGACCCTCACATGAAACAGTTCAATTCTCTTCTCTTCACTTGGAGCTTCTATGTGACAATTAGAAATACTAGAACTGGGTTTAGTTTCATTCTCTTTCCCCTTCAAGTTCTTTAGTGACATAGCTATGATTTTAGTTTCATATCCTGAATCTGATCCCAGATCTTGTTCAACTATTGCAATTTTCTTGCCTTTCTCTTTGACTTTATATTTGGCTTTAAAACTTTCTGGCTTCAACTCTAGATGAAGTTTCCAACAATGGTACTCATCATGGATTGTTTTAGAACACTGTTTGTAGAAAAATTTTCCCTTCTCTTTTCTAGAATTTGCATTTCTCTTTTTCTTCCATTTGCCTTTAAACTCACTTTCCTCATTCCCATATAAATTTTGTTTTCCCCTTGCCTCTAAGTGTGTGGCTTGAACACAAACCTCATCTAAGCTTGTAGGGTTAAACATGAGAATGGTATGTCTTAGGTAAGTATGCAAACCTCATATATACTTGAGTAAAGTTTCTTGGCTATGAAAATCTCTTCCTAGTAAAAGAGCTCTTCTTCTAAATTCTTGGTTATAAACTTGAACATTTTGTCCTTTCAATTGTTTAAAATTTTTCCAGTCCATTATGGCTTTTTGCATGTGAGCTAATGGATAAAACTGTTGTTTAATTGCAGAAATAAAATCAGACCATGATAAGATAATCTTACCATATTTTTTGATCTTCTCATTTGTCTTGGATTCCCACCAAACAAGAGCTGCACCTTCCATTCTCAATGAAGCTAGTTGAATTTTAGTTTCGTCATCATGAAAATTTTGAATTCTCAAGTAGACCTCTAATTACCTAATCCAATTGTCTAGCTTTCTGCATTTACTTCACCATCAAACTTTGGCAATTCAAACTTAATATCAAGTTTAAGAAAAGGAATTTTACCCATGTTCTTGACTTTGTGAGAATGATGTACTGAAGAAGATGTAGAGGTTGATGAAGATGAAGATGAGGGTGATGATGGCAACTTTCCATTGTCTACATTTCCTCCATTACCCTTCTTGGATTTATCCTCATCATTATGGCCTCTTGACGATCCCTCTCATTCCTTGTGAAGTTTGGCTTTTTCTCCTTCTATTCTTTCATTTCTTTCTTGATAAAGGACTCTCACCATTTCTATCAAATCAAGGAATGCTTTTCTAAACACCCTTTCTTCCTCCTTGGGATCAATTTATTCATGGATTTATCCTTCTCTTGAAGTCATGCTTATGGCTTCTTTTTCTTCTCTTTAAGGTAAAATTGAAGGTGGAGATACTGGCATTCTTGCCCTCCTTGGCTGAGGATTACTATAAGTCCTTGCCAATTGACCTTGTCCTCTCTTAAGCTTCAGCCTAGTAAGCATGAAAATCCTGGTAAATAGTTAAATAAACTTTGCACAAGAACAATACTACGACTGAAAACTTTAGCTTTGATACTAACATGATTTGAATGGAATGTATTAGTTTTTCTGTGCTAAGTATCCAAACAATAATTAAAATATGTGCATAAGGTTCTCTAAAGTTTGCAGGTGAAGAAAATGGTTTAAGTTTTGTTAAAAACATTTATTTGTGAGGATTAATTAAGTATTTTAACTGTTTATCATTGTACAATAGTAAATAACAGAGAATTAAACATCACATAGCACATTACTCAACAAATTTGATGAAGTAGTTCACCCCTCCTGGGCTACATCTATTGGTCTAGCTCCTAATGGCATGTCGCTCATATCTTATTGCTCAAAAATGGTAAGTAGAAGTGAAAATAAGCCTTAATAGGCTGTGCTGCCTGTAAAATAAGCTTCATAATGTATGAAATAGCCAGATATGACTATTCATTTGCATAAAACAGACAAAGGATGCCCAATACATTGCCTACACCATGGTGGCCCTGATGGCTCCTTGATCTTCCCCGAAGTTAAACATGCTAAAGATGACCTCTAATGGCTATGAAACCTACGAAAAACTGCCCAGAATGTCGAGAATACCCAAAATTAACTAATTTTGCATCTTGTTTGGTTGAAAATTGAAGGAGTTATCGCAGAAGAAAGATTTGCCTAATGTCCCTAAAAAAGCTCCTCCAAAATTGGAGGAACTCCAGTTAAAGTCGACAAAATTGGCATGCTACCAGAAATGCCAGAATCTGCCCCAAAAATAGTGGTGGCATTAAATGTGATAGTTATCCACTTACAACACATGTGACCGATTCCTACAAAGCCGCAAGCATCTCTGTTAATGGACCGTGGTATATTATGTCACAGCGTGTTCACAAGCGGAATACCCGCAAACTGTAACCATCAGTGGTTGGAGGTTGGTTGGTGGTAGCTCCCAGTCATAGGTGGAGGTCACGTGGAGTTAGGGCTAGCCCTAAAGGCTAGCCCCTTTACTTTTTCCTCTGAATTCAATTACAAACAACAAAATGAAAGTGCGCCCATAGATGGTTAAGAACTACTGCCTAGTCGGGCCGGTCGGCTGGTAGCTGAGAGACTCATCTACGAATCGTGTAGCCACAAAAAAATTTTACCATGCGAATTTTCCATCGGCCTGGGGCCACGTGGCACCCTTCGATTGGCCACAATGTAATAAGTCAAACCAATGCCGAATCAAACTCTACCACTTGTCCTCATGTAATTCGCCCTCCAAGGAATATTCTGGGGAATATTCTGAGGAAGATTACTAGAATATTCTTTTTAAATTTTTTCCCAAAGTTTATAAAGTCAAACTTGGTCAACATTTTTTTGGAGTTTACTAGGCTTTTCAAACCTTCATAACTTCTATATATTACCTCTGTTTTGCGAACCATTCGTGGCACCAGAATTGCAGCGACGAGACCTTTCTGGTCATTCAGGTTGCAACCATTTCTGAGAAATTTCACTTTTGAGCATTTTTTTGAACTTGGACATGATCCCCTGATCAATTAAACTCTATCAATGAATAACCATGATCTCTCTTTTCACCCCATATTTGGATGAATTGTGTTTCTAATTTGTCCCAATTATTAATTGAGCCATTTGACAATCCTTTAAAGCATTGTCTTGCCTCTCCATTCAAAGACTGTACAAAAAAGTCTCATTACTACATCAAGATGTTCAACATTTAAATTTTCAACAAAAGTGAAAAACAAAGGCAAGTGTTGTTCCGCAGTTACTTCATATTCACCAGTAAATATAGGAAGAAACTTAAGGTATTCATGGGGCATTACACTCATAGATTGTGGGAGATTTACTAGTGCATATCTATTCATCAAGAAAGCAGGGACAGGGGCTGCCATTTTTATGCCTTGATTAACTACTCCTTGAGTAGGTGGGGTTTGTATACTATTTTTAAATGTGAATGGATAGCGTGAAACAACTGATATGGGAAGGGGTTTATGAACAATAGAAAAAGAACTGGAAACTGTACTAGGCTGAGCTTCTATAAAGGTGAATGAAACAGACTCAAAAGATTGTTCTTATAAATTTGGTTCTTGGAAATGAATAGGTGAGGACAAGGATTCTTGTTTCGAGAAAGTAAGTTTCCGGGAAATATCCTTGGATGAAAGGTTATGGGAACTGCTGCCCAATGTAGGCAGTGTAGCATCAGGTGTAGAAAGCGTTACTGATTTCTGACTTTTTTTAGAAACCAGCTTTTTAGGATCTGACAGAATAGGAGCTTTCTGTTGAGAGGTATCTGACCTCGTATGTGGCCTTTTATATGCCTGAATTATGAAATAAAGACACAGCCTAATATTTCCTCCTCTCTGAATAAATAGAGGAAATATAAATAAAACCCAGGGAAAGAACCTTGCTTCTTCGTCCTTGGCAACAACGCCAAAAAAATGTTGTACCTTAAGAGACAATCCCTTGGTTGTGGTAAGGAATCTGTGCTTAAGACATTCATATAAATATGTCACCGAAATATTGGTCTTTGTTTAATCACCTTCATATATTTATCATTAAACCCTCAAAGATCAAATATAATGAATGTCCCATAATGCTATTATCTGTTGATATAGAATGGAATGATCAGAAGAATCATGAAAGAAAAAGCCCAAACTGATATGCTGATGTACATAATATATCACCTCAAACCTTAGAAGAATTATAAGAAAAGGAACAGTTAAAATGAAGGAGTGCCTATTAAGGATTTTAAATCTTATTCACACAAGTAAAAAGATACCTGCAACTTCATTAATTCATTTTATTCGAGGATAGAGAGAACACAATGTAAACAAGAAGACACATCGATATCAACAAATTCCATAAACCTGCTTTCCATTCATTAATCATTTGAAAATTGAGTACAAAATTTGTAGTCTGAAGGTCCAAAACTCGAAACCCTTATCTTTCTTGTTTATCTTCTTAAATACAATAAAGAGCAAATTGTAATTGCTGGAACTAATCCCAACTGCTTCAACTACTTAGGACTTCGTCAACTACCTATTACATGTCATCAAAAATGTCTTATTACAATTACATTCTCTTTAAAAGAGGAAAATAACATGAAACATAACTCCTAATCTATTTGTTGAATGTGAACTGATGATGTTACTGCTGCATTTCCTTGACTGACTGGTTTATCTTTCTTTGAGGTCAAGGGATCCTTTGGTAAATTTGTCATCCAAGCTCTGCATTTACTCCATATCTCAATGTTTGTCTTAGGTGAATGAACCAGCTTGTGACATTCCAATCTAAAAGCAGTGATTCTGTTGAATAATGGCCTCTTTGTAAATAAAGTCTTCACTAACCATGGCAGCTTAAAATGTCTTTGAAGGAAATTGATCATTGTTGCTCCTTTAAGAACCTAAGTCTTTTCATGGGTATTGTCTACCATGATTTTTTCCAACACCAGTAAGGGTTCATAAGAATCCCATGATAAAAGACTACCTCCAAGACCCCAACATGATGGCAAACCTGCTCTTGCTATTTTGTCAAATAAATTATCAAACTGGATCACTAATTCTTTAAGCTTTATCAACTTCTTCTTTGTAGACTTCCTGCAATCATTTTTGACAATCATCTTATTAATTTCCAATGCATTTAAAATCCCACCTTTAATCTCATTCTCTTCCAACTCTTGATATTTTTTGGAATCAATTAAATCAATGAATTTTCTTGCCCAAATGGACCTGTTAATTGTTTTTTGCTTGTGTGCCATGACTAGTTCCTCAAAATATCTAATGATACTTCTTTCCTCTGCTACAACAGTCAGAAAACCCCAAATTGCTTTCATTTTTGCAATGATATCATTCCAGATGGTAACCTTAGCCTGTATTAGGGATATATTTCCCTTCAATTTTTCTTTAAGATTTTTAATCTCAGCATCAACAGTCTGGAAATCTGTTCTGTATTTACTACGTCCCCCTCTTTGGCTTGTATGATCTTTGTTGTTGTCTCCAAATCAGTTTGTGCATTTTTGCGATCCCTCTCCGCCATCTTCAATTCAGTAGTCAATTGAGATATTTGTGTTGCTGGATCGTCATTACCAGATGGAAAAACAAAAGTACAAGTATGAGATTCAATATGATTCTGCAAAGATAATGCAGTTTGCTTTAATTTATTGATTTATTATTCCTTTTGCAGGAGTTGCTGAAGAAGTTTCTCTTTCTCATTTTCTACTTTTGCAACCTCTGTTGCCATGGAGTGCTCTCCTATAGGCAATTTCAATTTCTTCTTCTGCACAGATATTTCTGATTCAGCACTTTGCAGAAGCTTCTGTACAATAGATCTATCATTGGGATCTACCCCAATCTTCACAATAATCTTTTTGAGCTCTTCATTCTGGATTGTTAAAGCCGTGGAATTTTCTTTCTCTAACTTAAAATGCTTGATAACTTTTCCAAGCATGTTTTCAACCTTGAGTGCCATTGCATTGGTTTTGGTTAAGTCATTCACAATCAACTGACCTGTTTGCATATGTAGATTTACTTTATCAAGCAATGGAATTTTCTTTACATCTACAGTTAGATTCACAGAGTTAAAATTATTGGATGGACCAATAGACATATCAGAGGCATGTGAAAGGGCGATCTTAAATTGATCCTTTTCAAGATCCATTGCAGTTAGGAGTCTTGTTTTCTCTGGGGTAAGTTGGTACTCAGCTTGAGCTTCCGTGCTTGCCTTCATTTTCTGATTTATTTTCGAAATCTGAGAAAACGTTTGTTTAGTTAAGGGCACTTGTTCCTGAGTTCTTTCATGCCTTCTTGGTGAAGCAGGAACATTCTTCTCATCTCCTAATTGTAGTGAGAAACCAGGTTGAGCATCTATAGAATCCTCATTGAGCTTTGTCCTCTTTTCAATCCTCTGACCTTCATCCTCTGAATCAATCACAACTTCTTTACCTCTCTTATTTGACTTCTCTAATATGACAGGAGTTTGTACACTTGAGTTGAGAGAACCTGCAAAACAATTATTTGCCATTTTTTCTACATCAGGTCTGCTTTCATGAATGAATACTGAATACCCATTTTCAATTCTCCTATTAGAAATCACACTATGAGGGTCATAAGAACACTTCTCTCCTAACAGTAGGTGCATTTCATCTAACATCTTAGTGACTTCATCAGTTGCCTGTCTCATATTAACTATAAAAGGACCAAAAATCATTGGCAATTTAAACATATGACCTTTCTTCATAGGCACAAAATGGATTTGATCAACATTTAAACTTTGCCTAATGAATTACAAAGAAAATAATCTCATGGGCACAAATATTGGAAGCCTATAAGGTTCCACACCAGCTCCATAAAGTCTAATTTCAGAATAATCCTCAAAGACATACCAATCACCAAACTTACAATTTATTCCCAGTGGTAAGAACTCTTGAGCCTTTGGTAGGAAGCATGGGGGAGATATTCCATTCGAAATGCTATATGAGGTAAACATAAAATGACTTGCAAAGTCAAACAAAACCTTCCTCATTCTGTTCTTTCCTTACTATGTCTGTCCAAAATATCACTGACTTCCTCTTCTTATTAATATCCATTATATTTAACCCTAGATGCATGAATTCTTCTACATTTTGATATAAAAACAGATAAATAACAAGAGAGGGAAACCTAAATGAACTCGTAAGTGATAAACTCATAAGTTGGGAATTGACAACTTCTTGCCAATAAGAAGTGATATACAACACTACTTTTGGCTTCATCATCAAGGTGAACATCCCCATAGCTGATTTTTCTATTATACTATCGTCATATTTTCCAAAAATATTTGAAATGCACCTCAGCACAGGTCTGAATTCTACATCAAAAACCTCCATGGAAAATTCTTTACTCTCATGTGCAAACTGCTTTGTATCTGGCTTCAGAAAAAATATAAATTGGTTGAACTCTTGACCTGCAAGACTATCATAGTGTGCCATCAACGAATCATCAGTGAATTGGACATACGACTCTGACTCAGGATAACACAGAGCTTGACGAATTAGTTGGGTTAAGACTTGCAGAACATTTTCTCCTTGACAATTCATTACAAAACACTTTTCTGGGTATATGACAGACAATAGGCAATACACAAGTTCGGGAAAAAGGTGTGTTCTTAGAATGCATGCAAACAATATACCAGTTTTAATCATGGCAGAATAAATTGGAGAAGTTTTTTCATTTAAACAGACTTGCTGATAAAATGAAAGGTGGTCTAATGAACAGACAGTATCATGGATGTCCCTCTTAGTATCCATGAGAGGAATGTCGCTGGAAGAAATTGAGAGGGATGGACGCTTGGCCATAATTTAGCTTGGGATGACAGAAAATTGATAGGCTGGTAGACAACAAAAAAAGACAGTGTAGACACAACTTAAAACACAAACTAACAACAATAACCTTAGAAAAAATGGCCCAGAACTGTTGTTTTGGCTTTAAAAAAAAATTCACTTCTTGACTTCTTCTCACACAGTGCTTCACCCTCTGTTCTTCTTTTTTTAAGACACTCTATCCTTTTAAAATACTCACTGTTTTTTTTAATACATAGTGGCTCACACTGTCTTTTGGCTTTCTATTACAAAGTCACACTTATGCTCTTCTCGACATTTTTTTTAAAACACACACAGTCACTGTGCCTTACTGTGTTACACTCTGTTATTTTTCATACAACCTTTGGGCCTTTTCATTCTTTTTATTACAATGCACTTTTGATTTGATATATATTATATACATATAATGTATATAATATCTATATATAATAAAACATATATATATATAATGACTCTAACCTTTTTAAAACTAAAACCATGTAAAAGCTTAAAACAAATATTTAAAACAAACTTTTGATTTAAATGATTTTTGTGGATTTGAAACCTCTGAACAAAATTCCTTTTCATAAATCATCGCATCCAAATTCTCCATGGATGACTGGACATTGAGGTTGTGCGATAGGCTCCCCATTGGTTGGAGGTGGACCCCAGTGGACTTCAAACAAGCTTCAAGTGCATTTGATAAGTTTTTATCGCATCCATTTTTGCCTTTGCTGACTAAGCTTTAGAGTTGCGGGATAGCTTCATGATTGGCTGTGAGCTTTGAGGTGGATTTGTGGGCTCCATTTGACTGATGTGGAGTATTTGAAACTTCAAACAAATGCGCGGGGAGACATTGTAGTTTGGTGGCGTTTTAAGGGCGGTAGGTGTAGTTTGGAATGCAGAGGTAACGTGGATTTGGAGCCACGGTTCTTCATTGTAACGAAAAAGGCTACGGCCACTTAACCCAAAAATTTTAACTTGCAGGGATTTAAATGCACAGTGGAGTGTACAAAAAAAATTTATGCCGCTACTGTACTTCACATTTCCATCAAAAATTAAAATCCGTCCTTCTTACTAGTGTGCATTTGAGTTTAACATCTCAACATTGTGCACTAAATGATAGGGTTATTCCAAAGACTCTAATGCCTCGAGAGGTAATATTACTAATGCCATATTGAGGTAACCCTATTTTCCATATATTTTTGTTTGCTACTTCAAGTCTCCATTCTTCAAATCCTTTGGTGTAGATGTGAACATGCGATCATATCGTGCAACAGAGAACAATTTAGCCTGTAAAATGTGTTGAACTGTGTTGAATTGTAGTTGTCAATAGTTGTCCATATATGTTAGATTGCCTACTCTGAGACAGCTTCGCTATTAAAAATAAATTAGACTCGGTCAATTTTCAATCCGCACAATAAGTATGATGTAGGACACGTAATATATTCTTATTATGTTGTAGTTTCACTTTGGTTGGTAGTGTTTTGATACATTGTTATCATAAGAAAACAAAGTCATGAGATATATGATGATCATTTCCAGATTTCGGGAGAAACAGTAGGAGAGGTGAAAGCTGTGTCTGATATGCATCAAAGGAAGGCAGAGATGGCTCGTCAAGCAAATGCTACTTTCAGGTTTGTGCCTCTATTTCATAACTTTGATGTAAATCATTCTTTTGTGGTTTACCTCCAGTGGTTATTATCCCATGATAATCACTTCATGAAGAAGGAAACTATGGAGCACTCTTATCTGTATAGGGTTTAAAATTCCCGCAGTAGCTTCAAGATAACCGCCACCAATGATTATGATCTTGCTTCAGGGTCTATTGGTTAGTCATGGCTCGTGGCTAGTATTTTCTGGTTTGTTGATGATACAAAACATAGGTTGCTAGTGGTTTGTTTTATGGAAGTTTGAGCTCCTTTATGCTGCCCCTTTTCTATTCCTATGTTTGTACCCTTTGAATGGGATTTTCGTCGCTCTCATCAAACCTGGATCAAAAGGCCGAAACTAGGTAGAGAATGTGAGGCTCTTTTCCTCTGCTTAGGTATTTTCTGACTGCAATGTATGGTGGTCGATGGGGTTTGTGGAAGTTCTATGGTGCATATGAATAAGGGGGATAACACTTCTATAACATTTGGTTCAGTTTAAGAGTGGCCCCAAGTGATTGTAATTTTTTCTTCTTTCACAGTTTGGAACACATGACACATTTTTTCAAAAAATTGAGATTCTTTTGAAAATGACTAATCTACTGGAAGAAAATTAATAACACATAATAGTCTGTTCTATGAATTTTTGACATGGAAGCAAATTAATAGCACATAATAGTCAGTTCTATGAAATTTTGACATAAAATCCTATGGTTATTGGAGTAAAAGAACCGTGTTCCTCAACATATACGCTATGATATTAAAAAAAGAAGGCAAACAACATAAGAGCATTTCACTGAATATCTATCTTACCGGCTAATATCTCTCTGGTTATTGGAGCATTTCCCCTTGCTTTTGCCTTCGGTAAATTTATATACTTTAACACTTGGGAGCCGGGCATGAAAAATAGTGTCGGCTTGTTCACTGACCATCTGCCATGTTTACTCAGAGAGAGAAAAGAGTAATTCAAGGCCTTTATAGCTTTTCTCTCCAGTTTAGAAAAGGACGTATCATACATCACTATATTATCCACCCAGTGAATTTTTTTCTCTCAATAAAATGACAAAAGCTATCTGCATGTGATTACTAGATCTTTGGGGAAAGGCTTCTGCAAGCAAGCCTATTAAGAAGTAGAAAGTCCCTCTGATAAATAGTCTGTATTTGCTGTACAAACCCATCAACGACACAATACTAGCGTCGGCTTCTTGTCTCAACAACAATGCTCAGAGAAAGGATCGCAAAGCTAGGAAACTATTACACTTTCTGTTTGAATACAAAATCTGAGATGTCCCAAAAAGACAACAACTAGGAATACAAAAGATGAACATCTCAACCCTTCTCACTCGCATTATCGAGTTCCTTGCATTTTTTGGTTCGTTGTGAAGTCATGGCACTGGCTGTTTATTCGTTTTCCCATCAATGAGTGAAGTCATGGCACTGGCCGTGAAGTCATGGCCACTGGCATTTTGGCTCTGGCTTTGCTGTTCTGGCAGTGTGCGGGCAATAATGGCAAACTCATGCAAGCAGAAGCAGACAGAGTTGCTATAAACGCCGTAAATATTTTTTATTTATTTATTTGTTTGTTTTACTTATATACTCTTGGACACATAAATACAATTGACCTTATAATTATTAAATATGTAACAAGATTTTTAACAAATAGTTTAATTTATAAATTAACAAATAGATTAATTTGTAAATAAGTCTTTGTTACAATATCATGACTTACCAAAAAACCATCACTTATATTTATATTTATATAATTTCTTTTTAATTAATCAAATCAATAAAAAAACATAACTACTTTTTAAAATAAATCTCAATTTTAAATTTAAATTTATCAATACTATTAAAAATATTATAAAATATTTCATAAATATTAAATTATTATCTTCTAGTTAATAATTATTAATAATTAAATTTTAGAGTGGCATAAAAAATCAATCAAATTTATTCAATAGACCAGAGTGTGAGCAGTGTTTGAAATTGAACACGTAAGAGCCCGTCAAGAGAGCTCCAACAAGTCTCCGAAGTGGGAGGCTAAATTTGAGCGTAAAAAAAAATGTAAGATTTTATTTATGTTGGTTTAAAAAAAAAATTGAAATGGTATAACAAAATGCCATGTGAAGGGCTACCGAATATTCCTAGAGGGTGGGAGTGGAGTCTGACCCTTGGATGGAAACTCTGGTTGACGTAAGCAGCCAACTTTCAGACTGACAGTTTTCGGGAAATTACTTTGAAATGCAAAGCTATTCCTTGGACGTTACATTGAAAGTGTGTCTTCTTGAATCTTCATACAATTTTGTAATTAATTGTTGTGACTCACGGAAATGAACCACAGGACACACATGTGAAGCAATCATAAATAGGGAGGGAGTTGTCTTTAGTGAGATTTTTTGGAATTTTTGATGTTGGAATTCAATAGAAAAATTTGAGGTGAAATCTTGATTTATGTTATTTAAACTATTTTGTGACAATATATATGGATTCAACACCCTAAAAAACTCCAAGGCACTTAGATTTTGCAGGGTGACCCATCAAACATGTGATTTCAATGAATTCTTGTGGGATTTTAAAGAAATTTGATTGGAAAAATCCACGAGAAAAGTCTTCAAAAAGTCACACTAAAAACAACTGGAATAGGGAATAATGGAAACAGTTGGACTGATAGCAGTCAAAATGGAAGCTACTTTAGGGATGGAGAAAAGCTTAAAGACAGATGGAAGTAAAGTTTCGATGGAGCTTCACCTTGAATTTCCATTGTATCGTTCTCCTATGTGAAGTTTCAAGTGCTACCATCCATACATAGTTGAAAACTTCAATGTCACCCAAATAAAATAAGGAAAAAAACAAATGAGATTTGGGTGATTTTATAATAGTACGTTGTTGGGGTCCTTAAATTCTAGCATTACGTTGAGTTGGAAGTGGATTTTGGAGTTGAATTTGGCATCCAAAATCCATTTGTTAGTATAAAATTTAAAAACGGTAATTGTTCAAGACTAGTAGCTGTTGGAGTGAATGTCAAAGTGACCAACAACTAGAAGATAATCCAGGAAAATGTCCCAAACCTATGCTTTTCTTTAGCTTGAAAACGTTTTCGTTTTTTCTCATGTCTTTTGTTGTGGCTCATTTGCATTTACCTTTGAAATATTTTTCAAAACACCAAAAATCGTATATGATAGAAAATGTAAAATTTTATGTGTCATAAAAGAATTTTGATTTATATATTCGTACATTAACACTACGTGATGAGATGTGAAGGTGGGTCGAGTCGAGCTCATTCATGTACAGAACAGTTCAAGATCCTAACCGATGGGAACGTTCACAACATTTCACACCGAATAGGGTCGAGTCGGGCTCATTCACAAGCTCAGGAGGGACCAACGCGGCATAACACTAGATGAGCTCAGGAGGGTTACACTATGGAGCAAACAAAATAATTTCCCAAAGGCGGAGAAAGGGCACATTTCCCTTAAACACTTAAAGTTTTGGAGGAGGCGCAAAGGGAAAAATGGATGGTCATGATCAAAGCGTAGAAACGGAGTGGAGAGATAGATGATGGAGATTAAATCGAAAACCGCAAATCACACGTTTCAAAGGATAGGCACGGGAGGTAAGTGATAAAGTCATCGAAGTGGAACATGCGATGCCAGGTGGGACACGATCGCATAGTGCACATTGCAAGTTTTAAAAGATAAGTGTTAAGGAAAACGTTAAAGTCAGCGAAATACAAAGTGCGATGTGGCAAGCTGACGTGGCAGATGACATGGCCCTAGCCCACATATTGCACATCGAAAGTTTTAAAAGTTAAGGGCGATGGGTAAGTGTTATAATCGCCGAAGTGCGATGTGCGATGTGGTGGGGCTCGATCGCAAATCATGAATCACAAGTTTTAAAGGATCACTGCAGGAGGTAAGTGATAAGGTCGTTGAAGTGCGATGTGCAATGCCAGGTGGGACCCGATCGCATAACGCACATCGCAAGTTTTAAAAGATAAATGCTAAGGAAAAGTTAAAGACGGCGAAATGCAAAGTGCGATGTTGGCACGGACGCGATGTGGCTCCAAGATGAAATCTAAAGGATTTCAAGTCCGGTCTTATGTGGTTATGCGCCATTTTATGAAGAAATAGGCATAACGCGGCAGAAAAACTTGGGTAAGTGACCCGATGCAAATCAAAGGAGAAGAGGCAGAGTCGGGTAGCAGGTGATATGATTGACATTGTTTGAAGCATAGGGGCATAGGCAGAGTCAGGAAAAAGAGCGTATAGCAGCCCTATTGGGAGCATGACAGTCGGGTCAAGTCAGGCACTGAGGCGTCGTTACAGAGCTATGCAGCCGCTGCATCATAACCAGAAAGGACACCTCGGCACTTCGGGAGGATGCATCAACAACATCAGATTTAGCAAAACGAACAATATTTCCAATTTTAATTTGTTTTCTCAAGTATGATTGTAGAAGTAATATTAACAGTTTAGATAGTTGAATAGTTTCAAGAAGTTCAGGAGTTACGAACCACTGTGATGTATTTAAGTAGATAGAAATAAAGAAAAGACGTTATGAGTTTTTGGACCTCTGGGGGATTGTTAATTTGGTACTGAATTTTCTGAGAAATAAATGAAAGAAGATCAAGTTTCCTGCAAATGTTGATGTTTATATGTCTTTCCAATTTCTCTCTGTGTTTATTCCTCTTTGAATGAAGTGAAGTAATGTAGCAGCCATTCTCTTAATTACATATGTGAGTAAGAGTTAAACAACCTTAATTTGCGCTCCTTCACCTCATCTCTTCTTTCTTCACAAAATCCCGATGAAACTTTAAAGTAATAGATTCTGTGTTTGCAGCATATTATTTCGATTTTCCTCTCCCTCCATGAATTTCCTCTGAAAATTAAAAGTGATAGATTCTGTTTCTCAGCATATCACTTCAAGTTTCCTTTACAGTTCTTCTTTTCATTTCTTTCGGATATCAGCAGTTTATGGCATTATGAAGGCTTTCATTATATCAAATTATTGAGTGTATTAAATAATTAGATTCCAATGGTGTTAAGCAGAGGCCATTTGATAGTATAATTGTGACATACATTAACAAAATGTCTTAAGCAATGATTCTTTACCATAGCCAAGGGATTTTTTCTTTAGATACAACATTTTATGGCACCATTGCCGAGTACGAAGAAACAAATTTTATTTTCCTTCGATTTTTCACATTATTTCCTCTGGTTGTTCAGTGAGGAGGAAATATTCAGATGTGTTTTTTATTTTCAAAATTCTGGCTTTCAAAAGGCCTCACATGATGTTAGATACCTCACAGTAGATAGTCCCTGCTTTTGCCAGATCCAGAAAGATTAGTTCCTAAAAAGGCTTAGAAACCTGAAACTCCTTCAATACCTGATCCTGCATTGCGTACTCCTGGACGCGGTTCTCATAACCCTTTGTTTGAATATATTTCCTAGGAACTCCCTTTATTGGAACAAGATACTCCTTCCACACCCATTTATTTTCAAGAACCTTAGTTAGAAGAACATTCTTTCGAGTCTGTTTCTTTTACCTCCACTCAAGCTCAACCAAATATAGTTGTTGTTCCCTCTACTATTTTCCATCAGCCCACCCCCATATCAGTTTTGTCTCGACCTTCATTCACTTTCATAGCAGGTTCATCAACCTCAACCACCTAAGGAGCAGTTAACCAAATTGTTAATATGGCAGCACCAAATTTCTTAATGGATAGATATGCACCACTAAATATTTCACAACCAATGAATGCCATGCCTCAAGAATACCTCAAATTGCTTCCTTGTTTCAGTGGAGAATATGAAGTAACTGTAGAACAACATTTACCCTTGTTTTACACTTTTTCTTAGAATTTAAATGTAGAACATCTTGATGTTGTGATGAGACTATTTGTGCAGTCTCTAAGTGGAGAGGCTAGGAAATGGTTCAAAGGTTTACCAAATGATTCCATAAATGACTGGGAAGAGTTAGAAATTCAATTCACTCAGAGATGGGGAGATAAGAGAGATCATGGTTACTCATTCATAGAGTTTAATGCAATTAAAAGAAAGCCTAATGAAAACATTTCTGAGTTTGTAAAAAGATTCAACAAATTGTACAATAGTTTACCTATAGAGATGAAGCCCCCCCTGTAGGAGAAAAGGTATTTTTTACTGGGACTTTTGAAGCTGATTTTAGGTTTACATTGAGAGAGAGAAGAGCCCCTACTCTTGAGCAGATACAGACAGATGATTTAGAGATTGAAGCTAATATGACTGTAGTTGGAAATTCGAAAGGGAAACATCCAGTCCAAGAGAAGGGGAAGGCATAAGAAGAATCATCACAAGATCTAAGAATTGAAGATATGAAAAATGTGATAAAAAATCTAACAAATGAGCTAGCTAAGATGGAATTGGAAAATAAAAACTCCCAAATACAAGTACAACAAAACCGAGGGGGGTTTAACCCTCAATTCAGAAGACATCACCTGCAAATTTTGCAGAAGGAAAGAAGAGATCAAGACCAAGTTCAAGCTCCATTGTATATAGAAGCAACACCCAGAATGACCAAAGGGAGGTCGAGGATCATGTATATGCTAACTATGCAATAAAAGAGGATGAAGAGGAAGATTGCAAGGGAGAATATGCTGAAGCTTAAGTTTCTTTTGATCAAGATGAAATGAATGAATATTGTAGGCAATTCAAAGATTTCATGCAAGCTAAGTTACATAAGAAGTATGATTTGAGGTCGAGAAAGAGATCTAGAGTGCAGGATAATGAAGGTGAACAACAAGGTTCCATTCCTCCTCCAATGGTGACTACACTACAAAAATACCCTACAAAACATGTTAGTAATAAGAAACAACCTGTAAATTCACTGAATAGAACAAATGTGCAGTAGGGTGAATCTTCCTAGAAAAAATCAGTTGACACTAATATCTTGGAGAGAGTTTTTCCTGTACTCAAACAAGCAGCAAATTCTAGAAAGATTGAAGAAGAACCCGAAAAGAACGTTAAGCAAAATGATGCTTTCAATTTGAAAAAAGAGTTGGAGAAGGTAAAAATTTAGTTACCTCTTCTATAATTAGCCAAAATACCAGCTTACAAGAAAGAAATTTCAGAATTTATTAATCTCACACAGGTGGAAGACATAAGTGACACAGTGAACTTACAAGAAGAAAAGCGAGTGGTCACCTTTAGTCCTCATGTTGAAGAAATAGATCCCTATGTTCCACCCTTCTATATTTCTCTGTTGCTTCATGATTATACTCTACATAATTACATGCTAGACTGAGGAGCATCCCATACTCATGTCATTGTCTGTTATGAAGGAACTTAACTTGCAGATTACCAAACCTTATAAGGATCTATATTCATTTGATTCCAAAAGGGTGAAATTTGTTGGGTTAATTAAATATGTAGAATTTTCATGGGCACAAATCCTAGCAAAGAGTATAGTCATGGATGTAGTGGTTGCTGACATCCCAGCCATGTTTGGAATGCTCCTGTGAAGATATTGGGGAGAAAAGTTGGGAGGTGTACTAAAATTAGATTTCACTTATGCTATCATTATGGTTTTGAATGGGGAAGAAAGGAGGTTGTATAGGGAAACAAGGTTTTTGAATACTACGTCCAAGAAAGATGCAGGAAATTCCCCCATTTATAGTCAAGAAACAGAAGATCTTTCTTGTTTCATGTTGCATGAAGATGCAGAATTTGCTGAAGACACAGGGAAGCATCTCTCTTCAGTAGTTATAAATAATGAGCTGCACTCAAGGAAGATTTGGGAATGATACTTTGATGGTGCCTACTCCAAGGAGGGTGTAGGTGCTGGATTCTTGCTGATATCACGAGAAGGTAACCTCATGCCCTTCTCTTTTAAACTAGAATTTGATTCAACAAACAATGTGGCTGAGTATGAGGCCTTAATCTCAAGCCTTCAATTTTTTAAATAGATGGGAGTTCAATGTATTTCAATTTTTGGTGACTCTGAATTGATAATAAGACATATTAAAAATCATTATCAAACCAAGCGTCCAAGATTGAGATCATATAGGAATGAAGTGTGGGATCTGGTAGAAAATTATTTTGAAGCATTCAATCTTCAATATATTTCGAGGGAGGAGAATAGATTGGCCAATGCTTTAGCAGTTGCAGCCAACACCTTCAAACCTCCAATAAATCCAAGGTTAAGGCATGATATTGAAATTAGGCATAGACCTTCCATCCCTCATAATGTGAAACATTGGCAGGTGTTTGAAGATGATGAACAAATAAGTCAGTTCCTAACCATGATTGGAAACTTTGAAGATGTTGAGATAGACCAAGAGGCAGAACAAACATAGCAGAAATAAGAAATAAGAAAATTTAAGCAATCAATAGGTGAATAGAAGATTATCGAATTGAAAGATAATGTGCTCCCCAGAGGGTTGGTTTCCCTTGAAATATTATTCGATGCTAATGATGTTGTTTTTGATTCAAAGAAAACACATCAAGAAGAAGAGATGGAGGATTGTAATTTGGGAACTCAGTAGGAACCCAAAATAGTGAAATTTTTCAAAGGTGTTCCCAAAAAATACAAAGAAAGATACATTGATCTTTTTAAGAAATATATGGATGTGTTTTCCTGGTCATATGAAGACCTAAAAACATATGAAGACCTAAAAACATATGAAAAAATCATTATTCAACATAATATTCCATTTAAGGAAGGACTCAAACCACACAGAAAGAACCTCAGATAGATCAATCCATTGTTGTTAGCTCCAATCAAAAAAGAAGTGAAGAAACTGTTCCAGGTGAAAATTATAGTCCCTCTTAGATATTCAGACTGGGTTTCTAATATAGTCCCTGTAAGAAAGAAGAATGGAGAGATAAGAATGTGTGTAGACTTCAGGAACTTGAACCAATCATCTCTAAAAGATAATTACCCTTTGCCTAAAATGGATTATGTCTTTCAGAAGGTGACAAGAGCTCACAGGTTGTCAGTGGTTGATGGATTTCTTGGGTATAATCAGGTAGCAGTAGAAAAACAATATCAGAAGAAGACGAATTTCACTATGCCCTGGGGCACCTTCATGTACGCAAGGATGCCATTTGGCCTTATGAACGCAAGTGCAACATTTCATAGGGCCATGGATGTAGCCTTCGTTGGTCACAGGTTTGTAGTTATATATCTGGATGATGTAACTGTTTTCTCAAAGTCAGATGATGAACACTTGTAGCATTTGAAAAAAAAAATTCAAAAGCGCAGAAAGTTTGTTCTGTCATTAAATCCCAAGAAATATTTATTTGCCTTAGAAGAGGTTAAATTATTGGGTCACATAGTTTCTAAACAAGGAGTAAATATTGACCCAACAAGGGTGGAAGCCATTCAGACTATTCCTTTACCTAGAAGCAAGAAGGATATCTAGAGATTTCTGGGAAAAATAAACTTTCAGAGGAGGTTTATGCCCAATTATGTTGAGATTGTGAGAAGTATAACATATATGTTGAAGAAAAATGCAGAAGTGAAATGGGATAAGGAAGCAAGAGATGCATTTTCTAGAATAAATGAAGCATTGCAGGAAGCCCTATTTTTGATTAGCCTAGACTATCAAAAAGACTTTCAGGTATTCTCATTTTCTTCCCCCACTACTATTGCTGCTATGTTGTTGCAGAAAAATGAAGACAATAAGGAGCAGCCAGTTGCATTTTTCAACAAAGTTCTCAGAAATGCTTAGCTCAAATACAATATTCTAGAGAAACAAGTATATGCTTTGGTCAAAGCACTGAAAGCCTTTAGGAATTATGTGTCGCAGTCCCATATAACAACTTATGTTCCTAATTCTGCTGTGAAGGACATGATGGTCCAAAGTGATGTTGAAGGAAAAAGGGGGAAGTGGATAACAAAGATCCAAGCGTATGATTTGGACATCAAACCCACCAAGCTTGTCAAGGGATAAGTGTTAGCGAACCTGTTGATAGAGACAAATTTTCAAGCCTTGGGAATTAATATGTTGGCACCAGTGGATAGAGCTGTAAATGAAGAGGGTCAAAGAAAATTCAAAACATGTATCCAATACAAATTTTTGTGCTCTTATTGGTATAAAGATATTGTGCATTAATTATGTTTCTTTTCCTGTATAACTTCACTGAATAGAACAAAATACAAAGCTCTCATGCTCAAGTCTCAGTCATATGTTGTTGTAGAAGCGAAGCTATACTGGAAAGATCCTGTTGTTATTTTGCTGTTATGTTTGACCGAAGGAGAATCTAATGAAGTCACCAAACAATATCATGAAAGTTTGAGTGGAGGACATTATAGCTGGAAGGTCACTGCTCATAAAATTCTTAAGTCAGGCTTCTATTGGTCAACCATGTTTTCACATGTTTATCGATTGGTCAAAAGTTGTCAGAAGTGTCAGTTGTTTGCTGAAAATAAAAAACTTTCCCCGTTACCTCTCATCCCAGTATTTATTGAAGAACCTTGTAGGCAATGGCGATTGGATTTTATTGGAGAGATCAATCTTCCATGAAGCGAACATTTCAAGTGGATTCTGATTGCCACTGATTATTTTAAAAAATGGTTTGAAGAAATGCCCACTAAGAAGGCGAATGACCAAGTGGTGAATTTTCTAGAGGAAAACAGTTTCAACAGAGTCCGATGTCTATTCAAAATTGTGACTCATAATTCTCATGTATTCAACTTTGCTCGTTTCATTAATTTTTGTCAAACATATAATGTTATTTTATCACATTCCACAACGTATCATCCCCAAGGGAA
Organism: Pinus albicaulis; assembly: GCA_034641835.2. Classification (NCBI taxonomy): domain Eukaryota; kingdom Viridiplantae; phylum Streptophyta; class Pinopsida; order Pinales; family Pinaceae; genus Pinus; species Pinus albicaulis. The sequence goes on along the minus strand of CM076578.1, from coordinate 1,968,116,265 downwards.
TGGATTGGTAGAGTCTTAAAATAAGACATTGGTCAGAATCTTGAAGAAAAAAATCACCAAGAATCAGAAGGATTGGGATATGAAGTTGAAGTTTTCCCTCTGGGAAGTTCGAGTCACTACCAAGAGACCTACTAGGAAGTCTCCCTATGAACTAGTTTATGGAACTCAAGCACTATTTCCTACTCAGCTGACCAAACCAGTGATTTCTTTCCTTCAAGAAGCTCAGGAAGAACCGAATGCTCTGGTAAGAATATTGAACAAAATAACTGAATCAAGTGAAAATAGAAACAAAGTCAGGGATAACTTGATTACATATCAGGAAAAGATGAAGTCTATATTTGACAGAAAAATAAAAAATAAAAAATAATCTTTCAAGCAGGAGATTTGGTACTAAGATGGGACACCCAATGAGAAGAAAAAGGAAAGCATGGTAAATTTTACCCTCTGTGGTATGGTCCATACAAGATCTTTGAGGCAAGGTCAAATAACACATTCATTTTGGAAGATCTAGATGGAGAGACAAAACAATTGTCTATGAACGGGCAATATCTGAAGCATTATTTCCAGCATTAAAAGTCAGCATTCCACCATTGTAAATACCAAATTGCTCATTGTTCATATGTCACCAAGCAATATTTGACTCCATGCCCAATGGATAAGGCACTAATCTGCAGTTCTTAGCACTTCCGTGGAAAGAAGCATTATCCCCAGGTGGAGCCAAATGTTGTGGCTCATTTGCATTTACCTTAGAAATATTTTTCAAAACACCAAAAAAGCATATATGATAGAAAATGTAAACTTTTGTGTGTCATAAAAGAATTTTGATTTATATATTGGTACATTAACATTACATGATGAGATGTGCAGGTGGGATGAGTCGGGCTCATTCACGTATAGAACAGTTCAAGAGCCAGACCGATGGGTATGTTCAGAACATTGCACGTCGAACATGGTCGATTCGGGCTCATTCGCAAGCTCAGGAGGGACTAGCATGGCAGAACACCGGATAAGCTCAACAGTGTTACACTATGGAGCAAACAAACTAATTTCCCAAAGGTAGAGAAAGGGCACATTTCCCTTAACCACTTAAGAGTTTTGGAGGAGGCACAAAGGGAAAAGCTGATGGCCGAGATCAAAGCGCAAAACTGGATTGGAGAGATAGACGATAAAGATTAAATTGCAAACTGCAAATCACAAGTTTCAAAGGATAGGCGCAGGAGGTAAGTGATAAAGTCATCGAAGTGCAACGTGCGATGCCAAGTGGGACCCGATCGCATAGCGCACATCGCAGGTTTTAAAAGATAAGTTTTAAGGAAAAGGTTAAAGTTAGTGAAATGCGAAGTGCAGCGCGGCAAGCTGTCGTGGCAGATGGCGTGGCCCTAGCCCGCATACCGCACAATGCAAGTTCTAAAAGTTAAGGGCGAAGGGTAAGTGTTATAATCACTGAAGTGAGATGTGCAATGGGGTGGGGATCGATCACAAATCACGAATCACAAGTTTTAAAGGATCACCACGAGAGGTGAGTGATAAGGTCACCGAAGTGTGATGTGCGATGCCAGGTGGGACCCAATCGCATAACGCACATCGCAAGTTTTAAAAGATAAACACTAAGGAAAAGTTAAATACGGAGAAATGTGAAGTGCTATGTTGGCACGGACGTGATGTGGCTCCAAGATGAAATCTAAATTATTTCAAGTCCGAGCTTATGCGATTATGCGCCATTTTATGAAGAAATAGGTAGAACGCGGTAGAAAAACTCGGGTAAGTGACCCACGCAGATCAAAGGAAAAGAGGCAGAGTCGGGTAGCAGGTGATATGATTGACTTTGTTTGAAACACAGGGGCATAGGCAGAGTCGGCAGAAGAGCTTATAGCGGCCCGATTGGGAGCATGACAGCTAGGTCAAGTCGGGCACTGAGGCATCGTTACAGAGCTGTGCAGCTGCTGCATCATAACCAGAAAGGACACCTCGACACTTAGGTAGGATGCATCAGCAACATTAGATTCAACAAAATGAAAAATATTTCCAGTTTTATTTTTTTTTCTCAAGTATGATTGAAGAAGTAATCTTAATAGTTTAGGTAGTCGAATAGTTTCAAGAATTTCAGGAGTTACGAAGAAATGTGCTGTATTTAAGTATATAGAAATAAAGAAAAGAGGTTTTGAGTTTTTGGACCTCTAGAAGAATGGTAATTTGGTACTGAATTTTCTGAAAAATAAATGAAAGAAGATCAAGTTTCCTGCAACTGTTGATGTTGATATTTATTTAGATTTTCGCTCTGTGTTTATTCCTCTTTGAATGAAGTGAAGTAATGTAGTTGTCGGTCTCTTAGTTACATCTGTGATTAAGAGTTAAACAACCTTAATTTGCGCTCCTTCACCTCATCTCTTCTTTCGTCACAAAATCCTGATGAAACTTTAAAGTAATAGATTTTGTGTTTGCAACATATTATTTCGAGTTTCCTCTCTCTCCATGAATTTCCTCTGAAACTTAAATGTGATATATTATGTTTCTGAACATATCACTTCAAGTTTCCTTTACAGTTCTTCTTTTCATTTCATTCGGATAGCAACAGTTTATGGCATTGTGAAGGCTTTCATTATATCAGATTACTGAGTGTATTAAATAATTAGATTCCAAAGGTGTTAAGTAGAGGCCATTTGATATTATAATTGTGAAATACATTTACAAAATTTCTTAAGCACTGATTCCTTACCATAGCCAAGGGATTGTTTCTTGAGATACAACATCTTCAACGTTTGTAATGAATTATTTTCAATGCTCTGATGTTCTTTTTAATGTGTAGTTTATCTACACTTTACTTTCAATACCCGCCATAACATTTTGTTGTCAAATTTATAACAAAAATTTATAAACCATTTTGTTGTCAAATTTATAACAACCATTTATAATCCACGATATAAACTAACTAGATAAGAGGAAACAGAGAAAGATGAAATGAATGACACTAGCTTATCCCACAAACTTCTATTGATTTCTAAAAGTTTATCCCACAAACTTTACAATTAAGATTTCTTATTGTTTTCCTATTTTTTAAAATATAATATAATCCCAGTAAGCTCACCAATGGTTGTTACTTTCACATTAACATAAAAAAGACCCAATTTCTGTACAATGTAACCCTAGCCAACTATTTTGTTGACATTAATTTAAATGGTTTTCCCATTAATGTTACAATAAAGATGTTGGGGCCCTTGTTTTGAATTTTGAATAAAGAACAAATTTGTGGGTTGTGGATCGACACATGGTAGCCGCAAGTACGGTAGGTAGCGAAAGAACAGAAGATAGCTAATGAAGCTGAAAGATAAGTGCACACAAAGAAGAGATATGGCAGAGAATAGACAATGGAACTCACAGGAAACAGGTAGAAGCCAAAAGAAACTGAAGAAGAACACAAGAGAAACCAGCAGTTGCGATTGCGGGTGAATAAATAGCCCGTCACCCAGCCGAAAGAGGAGACGCATGAATGTAGAAGAATTGAAGAGGATCGAGTGGATGTTGCAGAAGAGATCTATTCTGAGCACGACATCCTTGTAGTTCCTAGGCTTCTATTATCTATCTCTCTGTCCTATGGGATGTTTGTAATAGAATTGTAAGCTCTTCCTGTTGAAGTGATGTAACTATGGATCTAGCTGAAGGTTATGAATATACTTGCAGGTTGCTGTCTTATTATATGAGTTAAATGCATGCATGATGTCTATGATTTCTTAAAATTTTATTTGCTTAGTGTCTTCTCAATCTTCTGAATGTTCTTGAGTATATGATGATATTTATGCAACCGATTCTATATTAATCTCAAATTGCGGATCCATCTACCACTATCGATCTATTCCCCTTCTGCATGTGGTCGCGACACGCCTCGGGTGAGACTCTCTGCTCTCCGGAGTAGGGTGAAGATGCCGACGTGGTTCTAGACTACAACGGATTCCCTTGTTGGCCCCAATCTCTGAACCTGGGTCTTGCCTGCGAGACCTGTTTCTTCGCCAACAAATGGTTTCATTGCCGGGACCCTACACTGTATGAGGGGAACTAGATCATGGTATCAATGATCTTCGAAGGAGAAATACAGAGATGGTGGGATAACCACCTGGACCAGTTTATAGCTCAGCAAGCGGAGCTAACGCATCAAAAGGAGAAGGCACTCAAGGACCTCGTCCTTTTCTCAGATTCCACCAGTGATACCTACGAGATCCTCTGGGGAAAATTCCCTAGCGACCTCTACAATTGGTTGCAGAGGTTGCAAACCAAGGTGACTAGGGACAAATTGCGGAAGATAAACCGCAAGTGGGTGCACGGGGATCTGGTGGCCCTGCATCGGTTGGATATTGAGTTGACCCGCGCTGTAGATTTCTCGGTAGCAACTACTTTGGATGGGTATATTGTGGAGTTTGCCGTAGAGTGCTACCAATCCTTCTCGAAGGTTGACGCTATCTTCCGATCCGGGCTAAGAGGGAAGCTGCTTAAGGAGATTCCACTGTGGATTAAGGCCCTGATGGTGGACGAGGGGCTGATGGAATTCCAGAAATCAAGCATGGAAGCGTAAACCTCCAGTGTCGGGGGAAGGGCCGAAGGGATAGATGCTGCGTGAAGTGTGAAGCGGGGGAGTGGGGAATGGATGATGAGACCGCAGGGATGTTGAGGGAGCGACTTGCACATCAGAGGGCGTAGATCGCCGATAGGTGGCGAGAAAGGGTGATGCGAGAGTTGAGATGACGGGGGAGCAATAGGAAGAATCAAGAGGAGGCGCCTCAGAGGATAGAAACTATGGACACCCAGGCGGATACCCTGGAGAGGGAAGGGACCGTTGTGGGAGTGCGACGGGTGCATGGGAGCCCAGCCAGGAGAAATATGGAGATGACATCTGATGAAGAAGATGCAAGAGTTCAGCCCGAAGAAGGTTCCGATGGCGAATGGTACATCGTGATGCAGCGGTTGTTCCAAGAACGGACGACATTCATATCACCAGGTACTCCTACCTCCCAAAGTCAGAACGGCAAGGATCCATACCTTTCCCTGGTACTCTATCAACCTTTAAGTAATATTTTAATTAAGTTACAAGCATTGTGTCGATTTCACAACAGTTCATTGTCAGCGGAAACACACGTTGATAGCAGCGTTAATAGTAGTATTGAAATTTCTAGTGGCGCGGGCGTGGGGCCCTCAGTCGCGGCAATACAGGGGGGTCCACCTAATGGCGGTTGAGCATCGATGAATCCGTAGGGGGTCTATCAGCCGCAACAACCTTACGTGGGGTTCCCACCTCAACCAAACCAAACCTTCACAGAATATTGCAAAATTTGTCGAACGATGGGTCATCAACCTCAGACGTGTCCAATATTGCAGAAGTACTCCAATGTCCCAAATAACATATACTGTGAGTTTTGTGCTTCCACGACTCACAACACCGAATAGTGCAGATCTCTCGATGTACTGGCAGACTGATTGGACCGACCCTCCTATAGGATGCACGAGGCTTCCAGGAGTAGAGGAGGCGGTATGCACGGAGGCCGCACAGGGGGATGAGGTCCGCTGAAATGCTACAATTGTGACCAAGAGGGTCACGTGGCCCAGGAATGCCCCCTTCCCAGACGCCCATGGTGTTCCCAGTGCCGCGTGAACACCCATGTGACAGAGGACTGCCCCGAACTTATCAAGAAGTGGGAGGAACGAGCATGACAGAGGGGCACGAATCTGGTAAAATCCGAACCTTGGGGAACCGTAACTCCATCCATGCAAAACGTAGCCATCGTGACATGAGTAGGAAAGAAAACATGGGAGGATGTTCATGCGAAGGAGCCTCTTTGTGGGATCAGGCCCGCCTCCCCGAAACAAATGATCAGGCCTGAAGCACAGAAGAAGTACTTCCAGGAGGCGGTGGAGACCTTTGCCTAGCTGGGGGGAGACAAAGGCCTTGAGATACCCTTGACGATCGATACCGGGGAAGAGAGTACTATGGGGACTCTGATTGAGGAATGGCTCCGTCTAATCCTCAAAATTTTTGACTATGCTTCAATGCGGGAAAAACTCAAGCATACCTTGGGTGATGTACTGTAGGGGAACACAGGGCCGAGGGAACCCTCTGACATAGCACCCCAGTACGTACAGCAGATCAAGCGGAACAAACAAAGAATGGGAAAAGAGTTCTGGCTCAACACGCAGGTTACGGGATTTTAGATTAGCGACACCATGCTCGACTTAGGATCTGACATCAATATCCTGTCGTGGAAGACGTGGGAGGCTCTTGGGCGGCCACGACTGACCTACTCGCCAATCCAGCTCATAATGGCAAACTAGTACTGCATTGTGCCGACTGGATGCCTCGAAGACGTTGAGGTCGACATTGCGGGGGTGAAGACTTACATGAACTTTGAGGTTATTGATATTATGGGAGACAAGGATTCTTACCCTGCACTGCTAGGAATCGACTGGTCTTTTGAGAATGACGCCATTATCGACCTCAAAAAGGAACTGATGATTTTCTAAGATGGAGAGGTCCGAGTCACTCAACCTCTCGCCCCTTATCAGGGTCCAAGATATACAGAAACTGTGGATAAGAGGAAGGATGATCAGATATTGGACAACCTCTATTAGATGATAGCAGGGAAGTGGGAGGACTATATTAACCCGACCGCAACCAGCTCTGTAAGCTGGCGTAGTGGCCAGAGCTCGGAGCTGGGGTTGGAACTAGCCTGGGAAGACTAGGAGCAAGGTGGGTATGAGACTAGCATGCGCAGATGTGCCAACATTGCCAGAGTCCGTTGGATTGGCGCTGAGATCAGGGAGTACCCTACCCTGTCCAACATGCAAGTCGTAAATACCTTCATTGAAAAGGTAGAAGACACGGTACCAGAAGGAAGCAAGATACCACTTTTGGATGTAACACTACAGTCCACATCAGCTAGGTGGTGGAAAAATCACTACAACACCCTGTCGCGGTTTGAGGGTGCGGTTCAAAGAAGGAGGGCCTCGAAGCAAGCACAAGTACCAAGGGACTTTCGATCCGAGGGACCACCTAAAAACCTGTGAGGAGCAGTGGTAAAGTATAGGGTACCCATAAGAGCTGTGGTTACATCGGTTCGTCCACTCCTTAGATACCATCCCCCATGCCTGGTACTTAGAAGAAGAGAGAAAAAGAGGGACCAACTCCTGGCAGGAAGTCGCGAACAAATTTTTTCAGTGCTTTTCATTCGAAGGGGAGATAGAGCTAGTATCCCATGCATTACAGGCCATAAAGGGGGTACTATTTCTCTGTGATCAAGGGACCGATGGGAGAATGGTCGCGCTAAATCTGGAGGGCAGGCGTAAGATAGCTTGCCAACGAATCGACGATGGGCCAGGCGATGATAGTCTGGAGGACCTAAGGCACTTATATTTTGAAGAGAATGAAGGCGAGCGAAACATCAAAGAAGAGCCAAAAACTGAAGGCGTCCATCTACTCCTGTTGAAGACAAAGAAGCTAAGCATCGCACGGAGGAAAAACCCAAACTGGCTACCGTTGGGGACTACTGGGACGAGGAGACGACAAAAAAAAATTTCAGCCTCCTCCAGGAATACGAAGATCTATTCCCTTCATCAGTTACAGACTTAAAGGGCATTAAAGGGGACCTTGGAGAAATGCGCATTGTGTTGAAACCGGACGCCAAGCCCGTGAAGCATCGACCTTATCGGTTGAACCCGCGAATAAAGGAAAAAGTCAAGTTGGAGATCGATAAAATGCTGACAGCAAGTCTAATATTCCGTGTGGAAGAAGCAGAGTGGGTGAGTCCCATCGTTATTCAGAATAAAAAGGACAAGTCAGAAATCCGCGTCTGTGTGGATTACCGAAGCTTAAACAACGCCTGCATTCATGACCCGTTTCCCACCCCCTTCAGCGACGAAGTATTGGACAATGTTGCAGGAAACGAGGCCTACTCCTTCACTGATGGATTTTCGGGCTACCATCAGGTGCGCATTATGGAAGAGGAAAAAACAAAGACGACATTCACCACCGAGTGGGGGTCTGTTGCATACCACATGATGCCATTCGGGTTGAAGAATGCCCCCGCTGTGTTTTCCCGGATCGTCATCGCTAATTTCTGAGAGTACATTCATAAGTTCCTGGAAGTATAAATGGACGATTGGACCGTCTATAGTCTGCTGAAATACCACGCCACCCTGTTACGCATCATGTTTGATCGGTGTCGACAATTGTAAATTTCCTTGAACTTGAAGAAATGCATCTTTGCGGTTCCCTTTAGGACGCTATTAGGACATGTGGTGTGCAAGAAAGGGGTCTGCATCGACCCCGACAAGGTCGCCATGATCGTCCACATGGAAGCCTCGAAAATGGTGAAGCAGTTGCAGTCACTGCTAGGGCACATAGGTTATTACCGGTGGTTCATCAGGAATTACGCAAAGATCACTGCGCCTCTAGAAAAGTTACTTCGAAAATCAGAAGTGTTCCAATGGATAGATGACTGCAGGATGGCCCTTGACACTTTGAAGGAGAAGCTGGAAACGGCACCCATTATGGTCCATCCAAATTGGGATAAGCAGTTCCACATGCATATCGACGCTTCCAGTATTGCACTAGGGGCTGTCTTGGCGCAACCAGGGGAGACGACAGTTGATCACCCAGTCTACTTTTCCAGCTGGGAATTGTCCAATGTGGAGCAGAATTACACCACCATGGGAAGGGAAGACCAGACAATGGTGTACTTGCTCCAGAAGTTCCGCCACTACCTCCTAGGAGGTAAGTTTAAGTTCTTCACTGATCATTCTGCATTGAAGTACTTAGTCAACAGACCTGTGTTGGAAGGACGGATATGCCAATGGCTTCTACTATTCCAGGAATTCACATTCATAGTGATTGTCAAGCCCGGGAGGTTGAACGTCAGGCCTGATCATTTATCCAGGTTAGAAACGGGGAGAATGACAGCTCTCTCGATGATCAGCTGCTTGACACTGATCTTTTCCGAGTCGAAGCCATACCAGATTATTTGGCCGACATCGCAACTTACTTGACCACGGGGCAGTGACCTCAGCACTACACCCCGATCCAGAAGCGGCACCTAGTTGTCTGCACCGCTGAATGCCAACTGATTGCGGGGCAGTTGTATAAATTGGGCCTTGATGAGGTTTTGCGCTGATGTGTACTCGACCATGAACGCGAAGCCGTGCTATGGGAGTGCCATATCAACGTTGTGGGCAGGCATGTGGGAAAGTGCTACAAGCTGGACTATGGTGGCTGACGGTCCATGCTGATTGTAAGTAATTTGTTAAGAAATGTGATGTCTGTCAGCGAACAGGGAGGCCCTCTCACAGAGATGAGCTCCCACTACACCCGGTGCATGTGTTGCGGCCGTTTGAGAAGTGGGCTCTCGACTTCGTCGGTCCCATAGCCCTGGTAGCCAGGCATTCTAAGGCCCAGTACATCATTACTGCCACCGACTACCTCACCCGGTGGGCTGAGGCCGCGGCAGTACGGGACTGTACGACCGATGCAGTAGCTTGGTTCATCTTTGAACACATCATCAGAAGGTTTGGCTGCCCACGGAGCTTAACCAGTGATCAAGGTATGCACTTCATTAATGAAATGGTCCAATCACTGCTGGACACTTTCATGGTTCAACATCACAAAAGTAGCCCGTACCACCCGCAGGCCAATGGCACTATTGAAGCGTTCACCAAAATCCTCGAAAAGGGTTTGACAAAGATCTGCAATGCCAAGCAGGATGACTAGGACGAGCGATGGCCAGTTGCACTATGGGCCTACCGAACAACGGTGAAGAGGTTGACCAATCAAACACCGTTCCAGCTGGTGTATGGCTGTGAAGCTATGATTCCTGCCAAGTTCATCATACCAAGTCTTCTAATCGCCACATCCCTAAATTTCTCAGAAGAGGAATTGCTACAGGAGCACCTACACGAATTGCAAGAACTGGATGAGGCCTGGTTCCTGGACGAGTTTCACCAAAAGGTTCAGAAGGATAGGCAGAAGGTGTGGCATGACCGCCACATCAAGAGAAAAACTTTCCAGGTTGGAGGTAAGGTTCTCCTATATGATAGCAGGTTCCAGAAGTTTCCGGGAAAAATGCAGATGCACTGGTTGGGACCCTACTTCGTCGTTGAGATCAGGGATTCCGGAGCCGTTCGGTTCGCTCAACTGGACAGTACTGTTTTACTTGGGTGGGTGAATGGCGCATGCCTCAAACCCTACCATGACTAATTTTTTTCTTTCACCTTTCATTAATAACTCTCGCACCCGAGAGAAGTCGTAGAGTAGCGTCGTTGAATAACTCTCCTGCAATCGGGATGAGCATAGGTAGTGTTCATTGTCCATGCATAGGTCGTCAATAACTGCTATGTTGTGGGGACCGCACCTCAACCGATTGTGGTTGGGGAGGGGCATGTCCAACGTGTCATCCCCGTAGGATAAACAAACGTGTCAAGTGTCAGTCCATATCATTCTAGTTAGTACTTGTGTCAGTCCGTAGGCGCCTAGATTTGCAACATAAATCGTCATAATTAGAAGTAACCTTGTAGTAATCATCTTGCCATAATTCGAAGTAACCTCAGCCTTCGCGTCCGCCCATTCCCACATACCACCATTAGCAGATGTCAGAACACACTTCAACAGGTGACTGATCGCACGATTATCGCCGTGGAGGATGCCAGCAGGAATTAATTCGTTATGGGGTCTCATCAACCTCACTTGTGCTGGTTAATTACATAACCTGCATGAAGGAAAGCGCGAGAATGCCGGAGATATCCAAGTTAGAATTAGAAATTGGAGCAGAACTAGAGCAGCAGAAGTATCCAAAAGCACAGAGCTAAGAGAAGGCACCGAGATCGATTCTGCAAGTGTATCAACGTCGAACGAAGATGACAAGAGCCAACCCAGCAGTTGTAGAACCGCAGATCGATAGCCGAATTCATAAAACAGAGTCCCTCGTTAGGAAGTATGACAGTGCTACCCTCATAGATGCAGACCTCACGGACTCTTTCGAGTTCCCATCACTTAAGCGCCTGATGTATATGGAATATTATACCACAGAAGCAAGGCGTGTAGCAAACATAATTTTTCCAGAGTTCTAAGGCCTACAACAATCCTCCATTTTGAATTTAAGAAATCTACCAGTGTTCAAGACAACAGGACCAGCCATGCAATGTACCAAGTTCTTGCTTAGCTGCATCCAGAATGGGTCATTATGGTTGAACAAAGAAATTCCAATCCATGCCGAGGATATCCACCGGCTCACAGGGCTCTCACCAAACGGCCCCGATTTATCTTTTGCATGTCAGACCACTTCCAAAAGGGCGAAGAAGCCGGGGGATGCAGACTATTACGCAAAATATGGCACACGATGGGGAGGAAAGGGAGTGAATATGGAACTTATCAACAAGCCCGAAATCAAGTTTGCATGTTACCTCATTTCCAGTAAGACAATGAGGCACTACACGAAGGGAGAATGTACCCTAGATACTATTTCCATTGCAGAGCACTGCGTCCAGGGAGCTAAGTTGAACTGGTGCTCCTTCCTGCTGAAGGAGTTGTTCAACGCGTATAAATACAATTACAAGAGGGCCACAAGCTTTATTTATGGGTATTTGATAGTTGCATTTTCCATGTGGAAGTGGCATACTCCCCTCGTCAGGCTGCTGGGAAAAATAGCAGAGGGTCAACCCCTAGCAATGAAGTTCATCCCGTGGAAGGTGTCAGGTGAGTCCAACACCAAAGAGGTCAATGCAGAGGCATTCTGGGGTTGTTATGGCTTAATGACAGATGTGGTAACAAGCCAGCAGAGAGTTCCCAGGAATCTGCTGGACAGATACATCGAGCAGGTATGGTTCGGGGTCAGCCACAGGCACACTTTCCTCCGACCTACTTGTGTGCTGGAAGAGACATTTCACATGTGGCTATTGAAATTCCAACTTGATGATGCGGCCTTCCACAACGAAGTTTGTTCATGGCCGGGGGTCGCGATGGAAATCCGAAGCGGGGTACCCACATACAATTTCGATCAAATGCTACCGCAGCAACTGCCCGGAAAAACAGAAGTAGAGGTGGCGCAACGGGTCTCCAACATGCAGCTCACCTCACTCATTCACCAATTGAACACTAAGGTATTCAGCCTCAATGAAGTGGTCTGGGTTGTCTCAAGCGATGCCACCCCGTTCCCTATTTTTTCTAAGTTTCAGCTTTCTCAGTCCAACCCGCTTCTCCACACGACCTCCATCACCGCCCCCATTCCTAATGTTTTATTTACTTCACCGAGTCTGATGACTACCCCGATGGGGGAAAAGAGCAATTCCACAAACCCCTTAGAAGCTCCCCAGGCCAAGTAGGCCCGAACTATAGAGTCAAGTCCGGTGGTGGACCTCATTAAGGAGGATCCACCTCGGCCACTGAGTCCAAGGGTGCTGATACAGGAAGAACCATTCGTCACCACAGGGGCAATAGGAGGGATTCCACCTCAACCTACCATTGACCCCTCCGAATTCATCAACAGTTGGCTTTCACCACCACATACCTCTCCATCTCCACCTCCACCTACCACTTCATCTGCACCATCCAACTCATCTACCACCATGTCCGACCCAGTAATCCGAGATCTAATCAGTGGGGACCACGGGGCCAAGGTCAACTCAAGTGCCGTAGTGGTACCACCGATCAACCTTGCTGGGGACCCCCATGTCACTTTTCTTGATTTAATCACACAGATGGCTCAAATCGTTGCAGACATGGCTGAGGCACAGCCTCAACCTACTCTATTTCCACTGGCCATTCACACAGATCAGCAGGAGCGGCCGAACCTGAATATGGAAGAATTGGCACCTCATCAAACCCCGTCGCCGTCCCCTCAAAATCACTCCACCAGATCAGTTGTCAGTGGACAACCCCTACAGGAACGACGGTCGGATCAAAGTACGTCGGGAGTCGCCAACTTGGAGACGTAGGGTACGGCTCAGCTGTACCACTTTATTCAGAGGGCAGCCCAGCAGGCGAAAAGGCTTCATTCTGAACTCCAACAGAGGTGTGAAGAGCAACAGCAACAGATCACCGCACTTACTGAACAGCGTGAACAGCTCACAGCAGCACACGGTCAGCTCCAAGGTTAGATAAATGAAGTGGTCAGGGTGTTTACACGACTATGGCTGGCTGTAGAGGCTCACTACACTCAGATGCTTGTGGATGTGCCAGAAAAAGATATGTTGCAGTGAGCCATCCACCTCAGGGTAGCATTCATTGACCTCCACAAGGAAAATGTAGAGCTCCAAGAAGCGTTAGCAGCATGGCCAGCGCTGCCCAATCCAGAGGCAGTCTACATAGCAAAAATTACAGAGAAACAGGGCCAGGTCACCCAGATGCAGGAAGCTCTCACTTCTGCAGCACGCGATGCTTATGACCTCCTGAAAAGTCTCCAAGAATGCTCGATGGCCCTTACGGTAAAGAATCAGCCAATTTCAGCGTCGTTGCAACAACTTTCGAAAGAGATTCAAGATGCCACAGACCCCTCGTAGTTGGATCAGCTATACGCCTAGGCGGATGCTCTGGAGGTCCAGATCTGGAAAACAGAGGCCAGCTTGGCAATGTCCAAACAAGCAATTTGAGAGCTTTGTCAGCCCCTCCAACTCAGCACCAGGACAATGCAACAGTTAGCCGCCGAAGCTGAAACGCAAATCAGCACAGTGTTCGGAACTGTACCGGCGCCCGTCGGGGAGGCAGTTGTCACCAAGATCGCCGCAGATACAGATGCATTGTTACAGGGGTGGCAGCAAGCTATGAAAACCTTCAACGAGCTTAAGGCTTCAGCGTTAGCAAGGTCCCGGAGTTGGGGCCCTTGTTTGGGTAGCAGACTGAAGGGGCACAGCAAGAATAGGGCACAGGGTCCAGTGGAGCGATGGAAGTGGAGACAGTGATTTGTGATTGACTCGGGACAAGTCAAGAAACCGTGGTCGGGGCCTGTTGGGGCCCTTGTTTTGAATTTTGAATAAAGAACAGATTTTTGGTTTGCGGATTGACACATGGCAGCCGCAAGTACAGTAGGTAGCGAAGCTACCGAGGTTGCGGAAGAACAAAAGATAGCTGATGAAGCTAAAAGATAAGTGTAGAAAAAGAAGAGATATGGTAGAGAACAGAAAACAGAACTCACAGGCAACAGATAGAAGCCGAAACCAACTGAAGAAGAACACAAGAGAAACCAGCAGTTGCGATTGCGGGTAAATAAATAGCCCGTCACCCAGCCGAAAGAGGAGACGCACAAATGCAGAAGAATTGAAGAGGATCGAGCGGATGCTGCATAAGAGATCTATTCTGAGCATGACATCCTTGTAGTTCCTAGGCTTCTATTATCTATCTCTCTGTCCTATGGGACGTCTGTAACAAAATTGTAAGCTCTTCCTGTTGAAGCGATGTAATTGTGGATCTAGCTGAAGGTTATGAATATACTTGCAGGTTGCTGTCTTATTATATGAGTTACATGTATGCATGATGTCTATGAAGTCTTAAAATTTTATTTTCTTAGTATCTGCTCAATATTTTGAATTTTCTTGTGTATATGATGATATTTATGCAACCGATTCTATATTAATCTTGAATTGCGGATCCATATACCACTATCGATCTATTCCCCTTCTGCATGTGGTTGCGGGATGCCTCGGGTGAGACTCTCTGCTCTCCGGAGTAGGGTGAAAATGCCGACGTGGTTCTAGACTACAGTGGGTTCCCTTGTTGGCCCCAATCTCTGAACCTGGGTCTTGCCTGCGAGACCTGTTTCTTCGCCAACAAAAGAGTTCTTATTATTTTCCTATTTTTTAAAATATAATATAATTCCAATTAGCTCACTAATTGTTGTTGCTTTCACATTAACATAAAAAAGTCCCAACTTCTGTACAATGTATACCCTTTCCACCTATTTTGTTGACATTAATTTAAATGGTTTTCTCATTAATGTTACAATAAAGAATTCTTATTATTTTTCGTATTTTTTAAAATATAATATAATCCTAGTCAGCTCACTAATTGTTTTTGATTTCACATTAACATTAAAAGACCCAAATTTTGTACAATGTAACCCCCAGCCAACTATTTTGTTGGAATTAATTTAAATGGTTTTCTCATTCATGTAAATGGTCTGCACCTCCTAAAGGTTTTGTATACACAGTAATTTTATGTACAATATGGCTCTCACTGTATTTTTTTTTTACAATATAGCTCTCGCTGTATGTTTTGTCCTACAATATAGCTCAAAATATAGCTCTTAGTGTATGTTATGTACAATATAGCTCTCACTGTATGTTTTGTCCCTACCGCATGTTGCCTAAAAACTGTAATCAATAATCAACTAGATTAAATAAAACCAGGTCTATCATTTTCTTGGTAGTACCTTTCAATTATTTTTTTACTCCATCTTCATCAACATGTCCAAATACGTCACACCGATCGAAGAGAGGAATTGAACATGTGATAAGTTTTATAACAACCCGCCTCATCACCGTTTAACCAAGACCTCATGGACCATTAGTTCTATTTTTTTAAAAACATATAAATAGATAATTTGATAGCATATATTCTAGTTTTAATAAATAACTTTATAACTAGATATCACAAGTGTTAAATTTATTAGAATGAATATAGAAATAAATTAGGAAATATTTTCAGATTTGAGATGAGTTGGAGCTAAGTTGAATTAGAGATAAATTAGGAAATATTTTTTCAACCTTCAATTGAGTTGTAGCTAAGTTGAATTATAAATTTGTGGCTGAGTTGAATTAGAGATTTCTAACAATATTTGTCTCACATTTGTCCAGAACTCTTAGACTAAATTTACCATCTAGCCAACTTGAAACAACCTTTCTTGCTATGGAGCTACCCCTTAAATTTCTTCCTAGAGATTTGTTTAAACAACAATCTCACAACTTAACCATTCACACATTAAATTCTTAAATTCCTTCAAGTTTGTTATGATATAATATCATATTTACATTTGCAGTACTTTATCTAGGTGCATTAAATTCCTTCCAGTTTGTGATGATATAATATCATATTTACATTTGTAGTACTTTAACTAAGTTACTTTTCCAGAATTTTCCTAATACATTTTTAAGTGACTTTTAGGTTAAATCAAATTAGAAATTTAAGTAATTATAATTTTGAATTGTTAAATCTAAGTCGTAAATATCTTCAGTATACTAACTCTATTTCTACATTCAAAATTATAATTTAAATGACAAAACATCTTATCATAATATAATATAATCATGTTAATTAAAAAACAAAGGTAGAGAAAGGGAACATTTCCCTTAAACACTTAAGAGTTTTGGAGGAGGCACAAAGGGAAAAATGGATGGCCGAGATCAAAGCTCAGAACTGGAGTGGAGAGATAGATGACGAAGATTAAATTGCAAACCGCAAATCACAAGTTTCAAAGGATAAGCGCGGGAGGTAAGTGATAAAGTCGTCGAAGTGCGACGTGCGATGCCAGGTGGGACCCGATCGCATAGCGCACATCTTTGGATTTAAAAGATAACTGTTAAGGAAAAGGTTAAAGTCAACGAAATGCGAAGTGCAATGTGGCAAGCTATCATGGCAGATGACGTGGACCTGGCCCACATACCGCACAACGCAAGTTATAAAAGTTAAGGGCGAAGGGTAAGTGTTATAATCGCCAAAGTGCGATGTGTGATGCAGTGGGGCTCGATCAAAAATCTTGAATTACAAGTTTTAAAGGATCACCACAGGAGGTGAGTGATAAGGTCGCCGAAGTGCGATGTGCGATGCCAGGTGGGACCCGATCGCATAACTCACATCGCAATTTTTAAAAGATAAACGCCAAGGAAAAGTTAAATATGGCGAAATGTGAAGTGCTATGTTGGCACGAACATGATGTGGCTCCAAGAAGAAATATAAAGGATTTCAAGTCCGAGCTTATGTGATTATGTGCCATTTTATGAAGAAATAGGCAAAACACGGTAGAAAAACTCGGGTAAGTGACCCGACGCAGATCAAAGGAAAAGAGGCAGAGTCAGGTAGCAGGTGATATGACTGACATCGTTTGAAGCACAAGGGCATAGGCAAAGTCGGGCAGAAGAGCGTATAACGGCCCTATTGGGAGCATGATAGCTAGGTCAAGTCAGGCACTGAGGCGTCGTTACAGAGCTGTGCAGTTGTTGCATCATAACCAGAAAGGACACCTCGACACTTTGGCAAGATGCATCAGCAACATCAGATTCAGCAAAACGAACAATATTTCTAGTTTTAATTTGTTTTCTAAAGTATGATTGGAGAAGTAATCTTAACAGTTTAGGTAGTCGAATAGTTTCAATAATTTCAGGAATTACGAAGCAATGTGATGTATTTAAGTAGATAGAAATAAAGAAAAGAGGTTTTGAGTTTTTGGACCTCTGGAGGAATTGTAATTTGGTACTGAATTTTCTGAGAAATAAATGAAAGAAGATCAAGTTTCCTGCAACTGTTGATGTTGATATTTCTTTCGAGTTTCGCTCTGTGTTTATTCCTCTTTGAATGAAGTGAAGTAATGTAGTTGTTGGTCTCTTAATTACATCTGTGATTATTAAGAGTTAAAAAACCTTAATTTGGACTCCTTCACCTCATCTCTTCTTTCTTCACAAAATCCTGATGAAACTTTAAAGTAATAGATTCTGTGTTTGCAGATATTATTTCGAGTTTCCTCTCTCTCCATGAATTTCCTTTGAAACTTAAAAGTGATATATTATGTTTCTCAACATATCACTTCAAGTTTCCTTTACAGTTATTCTTTTCATTTCATTCGGATATCAACAATTTATGGCATTGTGAAGGCTTTCATTATATCCTATTATTGAGTGTATTAAATAATTAGATTCCAAAGGTGTCAAGTAGAGGCCATTTGATATTATAATTGTGACATACATTTACAAAATTTCTTAAGCACTGATTCCTTACCATAGCCAAGGGATTGTTTCTTGGGATACAACATCTTCAACGTTTGTAATGAATTATTTGCAATGCTCTGATGTTTTTTTTAATGTGTAGTTTCTCTACACTTTACTTTCAATACCCGCCATAAAATTTTGTTGTCAAATTTATAACAAAAATTTATAAACCATTTTGTTTTCAAATTTATAACAACCATTTATAAACCATGATATAAACTAAGTAGATAAGAGGAAACAGAGAAAGATGAAATGAATGACACTAGCTTATCCCACAAGCTTCTATTGATTTCTGAAAGTTTATCCCACAAAATTTACAATTAAGAGTTCTTATTGTTTTCCTATTTTTTAAAATATAATATAATCCTAGTCAGCTCACCAATGGTTGTTACTTTCACATTAACATAAAAAAGACCCAATTTCTGTACAATGTAACCCTAGCCAACTATTTTGTTGACATTAATTTAAATGGTTTTCCCATTAATGTTACAATAAAGAGTTCTTATTATTTTCCTATTTTTAAAAAATATAATATCCATCAACCTTTTCCAACTAATCATAAAGTAATTTCCAATACTAACATGGTCAACACTATTTCCAACTTTTTCCAACTTATCACCGGATAATCTCCTGTGCCCTTTGATTTCTCACTTCTGGCTTAATTAACAAACGTTCCAATGATATCACTCTGATTCTTAGAGTTGATCTAATCCACCAACATTCCATTTTGGGTGGATAATTCGCTAATATGTTGAGACAAGTATAGCATAAAAATGACCAATGTGCGAGGAGAATAAATTCCTTCGTATACAATTGGGTGAGGGTGATGGTGTAATGTTCCTACTTAGCCTTAGCTAAGAGGAGACATTGAATTTTGATTTATTTTATGTTTTATGAATAAATGAATAAAGGAGGACATCTAAAACTCCTAATAAATCAATGCCCATGTGAAAAAAGACAAATTTGGGCTATGTAAATAATCACTTGCAGGTGTGAAAGAGGATTGAGCCAAAAATTGGGCCCACGTTGACTAAATTAACTGCGCTGTCTAGATTCAATGCAGCACCAAGAGGGACTGCGTAGTTCTAGAAGGGAGCTTCTAATGTGAAAAGGACCAACTCATCCAAGTGGTTTAGGGTTTGCAAAGGCTATCTCATGTTATAAAAAGGAGGAGAAGACACATGAAGAGGTTGTTGAATAATTATATTTCTGAAGTATTTGTCTGCTTAGACAAATACCATTCTCTGTTGTTTAGTGGAGGATTGTGATTGGGATTCCTATTTAGGGATTTAATCTCTTCCCTTTAGGATCATTGGAGGAGTTCTTTGCTGAAGTTGGCCACTATCTAGTTTGAGACCAAGCTCTGTCTTTCATGAGCAGCGCTGGCCCATTGAGGGTTTTGCAGCTGTTAATTTTGTAGCAAGTGGCATTGTAGATCTGCGTAGATATAATTGTTTTGAGAGGCTTTCTCTATTGGAGAGTGTTCTTCAGCCTCTAAGGAGTTAGCTGATCCATATTTTATATCATATATGTACTTATTATTCCATGTACTCAGTCTCCTCCACTCACTACGCAGTTTCTGCCTCATACTGCGTTATTTTGTGAGAGGGCTTGTTATTCCAGTTTGTTATCAGTTTGGAGGAAGATCTCTTGGTGTTAGGCTTGCCTTCCCTTGGTGATCCATGGATTGGGTTGCTGATCCATGTCTCTATATATCTGAACTATTTCAGTAATAAAAATTATTTTCAGAAATTTATGGGTTTTATGCAACACAGTATATTGTAATTCAGATCTATAGCTTAATATGCAGTGTTTTGATGCGATTCCAATTGGATCTTGTTCTTAATGTCTTGTAGCATCCATATCTGCATTATATCTTATGATTCATCCATAGATATATCCTATATATAAAATTTAATTTACAACATCTGAACCATCTGGAAAATAACGTTGTCTATGTATTTCTACAGTTTATTTCTAGTTGCAGCTCTTATTTCTGAAGGGATCTTGCCCTAGTTCTTTTTGTAATCAATTATAAAGGAAATGGACTCATTTTTAAATCTGATTTACTGATATAAAACTAAATTATCAGATATTTGGCCGACCTCCTCTGAGCTTCAGTTAGATCTGCGCAATTCTAGTAGCTGGGGGTTTCATTTTGTAGCAGCTTCTCTCTTTGGCTGATTTCTAGCTAGTCTTGTTTTCGGGAGATCTATTTAACATGCTTAAACTCATTTTTTTCTGATAAAATTGCATGTACATGTCATATTCATATTTAATGAGGGTATCCCAGCGATAACCTTCATTTCCATTGCTTAGATTTTCTTATACAATGTTTTCACTGAAGGTCTTGTTGAGATTCCTGAATTGGGATTATTCCAAGTTCTATAGGCAGAGTCTACAGTTGGCCAGGTAGCCTCTGGTTCTCACCCTCTTTTTAGAGGTGACATAACCAGTAAATACCTCTTTATTCCATCTCTAACATAGAATCTTGATAATTCCCAAAAAGGAATATTATAGTGGTATCGGAGCTCCACTCTTGGCACAACCTGTGCTAGCTTTAGAGCCTTAGTCATGCTACATTCTGAAGATGAATATCCTATTTCTGAGAGGGAGAGGACATAACAGAATATAATTCATAGAAATTATGACTATACTATTGTTGACCTTGACAAGGGTCAAGACAAGGGGAAAGGCCCTGAGTTGAATGACAAAGATAAGGAGGCAGAAGAGTTTGCAAAAACTCTATTGGAAACTATGCAAGATCTATCCAAGGAAATAAAGGAGATGAGGATAGATCGAATGAGAGAGTCCCTTGGAAGAATCCATGAAGGAGAGAGTTCAGAAATGTCTTAGTTTGGGACTGGTCCACCGGTGAGCTTGCCACAAGCTCCATAGATCTCACAACGCTCTACAATGCCCACCTTCCTGGCTGTAGAGAATGAAGGGCTTCAAGATTCAACCTCTTTGGAAGGTTATTTTGTAGAATATGATTCACAAAGACAAAGTTTCAAGGATAAATTTAGATTTCAAGATTTCTGCCATCTAAAGGACTGGAGGAGACCATTGCAGCAGTATAGATATGGAGGTTTCCTTCATGGGAGGCACCACACCATGGGCAGGTTCTTCTTGCCTAATTTTGATGGATCACCATCTTTTTCAACTAAATCATGGGTGGAAAAGTTGGACATCTACTTCCAGCTGAATAAAGTGCCTGAAGCAGAAGCCATTAAGATTGTTGCACCGCATTTTGATGGAGAAGCCCACAACTAGTGGTTTCATGGAATTTCTACATTGGGGCATAGCAATGTGTCCACTTATGTTGAGTTCACTAGGAGGCTAGTGGAAAGATTTTATCGGAAGGATCTGGAGGCCCCTTTCATAAGCTTGGAAAAGCTTTTAAGCAGATAGGAGATGCTGAAGCCTATATTTCTGAATTCTTGAGGCTGTCTGTTATGGTTCCTGATCTTTCAGTTGCAAGGAGAGTCTATATGTTCATAGATGGCTTGGAGGAAATGTTGCATGGTTGGTCAAGTCTACCAAACCCACCACACTGCATGATGCCATTGAAAGAACAAGAGATCTCCAAGATGCCTTGCCAAGAGCAAAGGTAACCCTTCCTAGCAAAGCCACTCACTCTTCTAAAGGGAAGGAAGGGAAAGCTGCTCCACCCAAGGAGAGCTCACAAAAAAAGCTTCTTGACAATGATCTCTGGAGAGAGTTGAGAAAGAAGAAATTATGTTTTACTTGTCAAGAATCATGGGTGCCGGGGCATAGATGTGCTGCTGGGAGAGCACATTATATTGAAGTCTTCTCTGATTGTGAGGAGGAGGACGGAAATGATGGACCTAGGAGAGGTCACAGCGCTGGTGATGATGAGGAGGAGGATCCATCATCATCTAGGGAAGAAGAAGGGGAATTTTCTCCAACCAGTAGGACTCTTGCTTCTTTGAGGGGAGCGCCCAAATATTTGACTCTTCGAGTGCAGGGTTCAGTTATGGACCAAAGAGTATCTATTCTTTTTGACAGTGGGGCAACCCACAATTTTATTGATGCTCACTTTATGCAGAGGAGAGGAATCCCTACTGATTCTTTTGATGGGTTCTCTGTTTTGGTTCCGGGGGACAGAACTATACAGTGCATGCAATATGTTCCCTCACTTTCTGTGACTATGGGGACCTACACTTTGAGGGACCACTTCTTTGTGGTAGACATATCAGACACCAACATCATATTGGGTTTCCAGTGATTGATTACCTTGGGAAAATTCACCACTGATTGGAGGGCCCTGCAGATGGAGTGGGTGGATTTGAAGAGTGGGAAGCAACAAGTTATTCAAGGCATGCACACCCACCCTTCTCTTGATGTTTCTACCCACACAAAAAAGATGGATTTGCGTAGTGAGGGCAAGGATATCATGGTTCCTTCTCTCATGTTCATGATATTGCTGCAAGGGACATTCCTATATCATGTAAAACCTCTTGGGATGGCATTAGATTCTGTGGAGAAAGCCTCACCAAGTGCTGGAACAATGGAAGAAAGAGTCACTGTGCTATGGGAGGAAGAAAAGGGGAGGATCAACCTTCCCACACAATATTTTGGCATGAATGATGCTAAAAGAGCAAGCAAAAACAAGGCAAGCACCACCATAGATGCATATACAATGTTGTCCTTGTTGAAGAGTGTAGATCCATATTGGAGATCTCAACTCCTTGTGGAGTACTCCAAAAATCTGCACACCGAGACGATCTGAGATGGCATAAAGTAAGGAGGCTATATGGTCCATGAAGGGGTCATCTATCATATTGGTAGAGTATTCTTGTCTCAAGCCTCCAAGCTTAAGCAAGAAATACTACAAAGAGCTCATAAGGGGTTCCTTTCCAGTTACATGCAATCAACAAGAATCTACTCCCTGATCTTGAAGAGTTTTGATTGGGAAAGTATGGAGGAGGAGTTTCATCAGCATTATGATTGGGAGGAACTAAATCAGCAATTACAAGAGTGCAATAGCTATGTGGAGATGGGGCAGACAAAGGATCCTATGTAGTATATATTTCAGCCATCTCTTTCTTCTCTCAAAAGAGGGGAAAAGCCCATGCCTAACTCTATGAGTATGGGAGATTCTTATGGTAAGAAATATGATCTTGTAGAGCAAGGTTATTTTTCTGATTTGGCACACTCTCTTACCATATTTATGCAGGCCATGGCTCCTACAAAGAGAAATTTTTCATGTAGGTCTCATGGAAAAGATGGGGCCAATAAAAATTCCAAAGCTGGCCACTCCCTTGAGGTGCAAAGGGAGATTGTGTATC
Source organism: Pinus albicaulis (assembly GCA_034641835.2). Taxonomy (NCBI): domain Eukaryota; kingdom Viridiplantae; phylum Streptophyta; class Pinopsida; order Pinales; family Pinaceae; genus Pinus; species Pinus albicaulis. The sequence goes on along the minus strand of CM076578.1, from coordinate 1,968,093,016 downwards.
ATGATGGGTGTTTCCCAAAGGCACCTAATGAGAGTTTCACTTTCAGCCATGTCAAAGTGGCTTATGCATCAAACATGTGGTGGGAGTACCACTTATCACATTCAAATCTACTCATAACAAGGAGTGTACTGCGCTGGTACCTTATGTGGGATTGTGACCCACCTCCTCATGTGCAAACTATAGTTTGCCTTTATGTGATTTTGCTACCATACATAGATGACGTATTTTTTTTGTTTATGGGTATGTATGGGAAAAGAGTCAGTAGTGTACATGTGTCACATGGGATGGAACTATATCCAGTACTTCATGATACATGTTTTAGATGTGACATTGGTTCACCCATGCATATTTCTGTTGAGTTTTACACTCCTGAAGGGGCAGACTATGACCTATCATGCTAGCATTAGAGGAGCATTTTTTGATGTATTGCCTTGGTGAACACTTGCTTCATTATTAGAGGTTTATTATTGATGGTGTCATCAATGGAGAAGGAGAAGAGACACAACTCTTATCCTAGCAGTTGCTTGAGGACAAGCAACATTTTGGGGGGGAGGACTGTAATGTTCCTGCTTAGCCTTAGCTAAGAGGAGACATTGAATTTTGATTTATTTTATGTTTTATGAATAAATGAATAAAGGAGGACATGTAAAGCTCCTAATAAATCAATTCCCATGTGAACAAAGACAACTCTGGGCTATGTAAATAATCACTTGTAGGTGTGAAAGAGGATTGAGCCAAAGATTGGGCCCACCTTGACTAAATCAACTGCGTTGTCTAGATTCAATGCATCACCAAGAGGGACTGTGCAGTTCTAGAAGGGAGCTTCTAATGTGAAAAGGACCAACTCATCCAAGTGGTTTAGGGTTTTCAAAGCCTATCTCATGTTATAAAAAGGAGAAGAAGACACATGAAGAGGTTGTTGATGAATTACATTTCTGAAGTATTTGTTTGCTTAGACAAATACCATTCTCTGCTGTTTAGTGGAGGATTGTGACTGGGATTCTTGTTTAGGGATTTCATCTCTTCCCTTGAGGATAATTGGAGGAGTTCTTTGCTGAATTTTGCCACGATCTGGTTTGAGACCAAGCTCTGTCTTTCATGAGCAGCGCTGGCCCATTGAGGGTTTTGCAGCTGCTAATTTTGTAGCAAGTGGCATTGTAGATCTGCTTAGATCTAATTGTTTTGAGAGGCTTTCTATATTGGAGAGTGTTCTTCAGCCTCTAAGGAGTTAGATGATCCATATTTTATATCAGATCTGTATTTATTATTCCATGTACTCAGTCTCCTCCACTCACTGCGCAGTTTCTACTTCATACTGCGTTATTTTGTGAGAGGGCTTGTTATTCCAGTTTGTTATCAGTTTGGAGGAAGATCTCTTGGTGTTAGGCTTCCCTTCCCTTGGTGATCCATGTATTGGGTTTCTTATCCATGTCTCTATAGATCTGATCTATTTCAGTAATAAAAGTTATCTTCAGAAATTTCTGGGTTTTCTGCAGCACAGTATATTGTAATTCAGATCTACAGCTTAATATGCAGCGTTTTGATGTGATTCCAATTGGATCTTGTTCTTAAAGTATTGTAGCTTCCAGATCTGTATTAGATCTGATGATTCATCTATAGATCTGTCCTAGATCTTAAATTTAATTTAAAGTAGCTAAACCATATGGAAAATAATGCTGTCTATGTATTTCTGCAGTTTATTTCTAGTTGCAGCTCTTATTTCTGAAGGGATCTTGCCCTAGTTATTTTTGTAATCGGTTATAAAGGTAATGGACTCATTTGTAAATCTGATTTACTGATATAATACTAAAGTATCAGATCTTTGGCTAACCTCCTCTTAGCTTTAGTCAGATCTACACAATTCTAGTAGCTGGGGGTTTCATTTTGTAGCAGCTTCTCTCTTTGGCTGATTTCTAGCTAGTCTTGTTTCCGGGAGATTTGTTTAACATTCTTAAACTCATTTTTTTCTGCTAAAATTGCATGTACATGTCATATAAAACTTGAATGAGGGTATCCCAGCCTTAATATTCATTTCCATTGCTCATATTTTCTTATACAACATTTTCACTGAAGGTCTTGTTGAGATTCCTGAATTGGGATTATTGCAAGTTCTATAGGTAGAGTCTACAGTTGGCCAGGTAGCCTCTAGTTCTCACCCTCTTTTCAGAGGTGACATAACCAGTAAATGCCTCTGTAGTCCATCTTTGACATAGAATCTTGAGAATCCCCAAAAAGGAATATTACAGATGGGCACGAGGAAAAAGATGTCATCCATGAAGTAATCGAGGATAAAGTAGAATCAATTCAAAATCACATAATACATCCAAGGTATGCATCAATTTTTTAATCTCATCATTTCTCGCTTTGATTGATTTTGAATCAATGCATCCTTAAGTAAATGGTGACATCATTATTCATATAATTGAATGTGGCCATGCCTTAGTCATGACATAAATATTATAATGACCCAGTTGTGATTGGATACTGTTTGGTTATTTTGGTGTTTTTTTAATTAGTTAATAGTTTACATTTATTTCATTTTAATTCAATTATATTTAATTTAATTTAAATTTTATGTAATAATAGGAATAATTAATTATTTTATATTAATTTATAATATTGAATATAATTAACTATTTTATATTAATTTATAATGTTAAATAAAAGTCTATTCACATTATTGAGTTGGTAAGTTATAAACAAATTATTGTTTATATGGTAATATCTAATTATTTTTAAATATTAGATATCATTTTTGGGAATTTAACTGCTTTAAGTAAGTCATTCATTTACGACTTAAATAGTTTCATAATATTTTTGTCTATGCATTATAGTATTTCATGAAAGTCAACTCCCTACCATCATTTTTAATTATTTTATTAGGGTGAAGTAAACCCCCTTGGTTGCAAACTTATTGAAAACAATGTGGCATATCCTTGAGAATTTAACTCTAAGTTAATACTAGTTAAAATGAAAAGGCATCAATTTCAAAATAATAGATATCTATATACAATATAATAGTGCTCAAGATGTGGCATTAATTTCAAGATAGTTATGCTCAATATTTGGAAGTTCTAAACTAGGGTTCATATTTGAAATATATAGAAGAGGGAATAAATATTAAGAATCAAGTTCAATCCTAGTAACCAAAATCTATTAAAATCATAGAGAATTGGTTTCAGAAGTAACAACCACATGGGGCAAGTAAGCAATGACCAAATTTTATTGAAGTACCAAGCACATAGGGCAAGCAAGTAGTGATCAAATTTGATTGAAGTACCAAGCACAAAAGAGCAAGCAAGCAATGATCAAATTCGATTGAAAATGAAACGAAAAGTAGAGATAATATACTATTGTTATTTGAAATGTATCTTTTTTTATAAATTTTCATTATGGAAGGGTTAGATGAATATTTGTTCTTCTCATTAAAATTAAAACCAACCCTTCAAATTTTATCACTAAGTGTGAGTTCCATTACCAATGAAATGATGTTCCATGTGCACATCATATCAGATGTCTCGCACAGTCACGGGTGCATTGAAAAGGATGCATGGAGCAACACCGACCACTCTCTATCTCAAAGGCTTCAAACGAAGAGTGAAAAAGGTGTGAAGAATTTTTTAATATTGTGAAGGCATGGCTCAGGGATTCAGAGAAGCTCCTCAATAGATTACTAATTTTGTGCTTTCCTACTGAGTATAAGCTACAAAAGAAAATAGGGGAACATGGCAGCAAAATCTATTGTCAGCACGATCAGTGAGAAATTGACTTCGTTGATGGCTCACAAAATATTTCAAGAGGCATCTTTGGTTATCAATTTCAGAGAGGATGTAGAGTTCATTTGTGAACATCTTGATTCCTTTAAAACAATGTTAAATAACATGAGAGAGATGACCAAATCCAGTTTGACGACCAACTGGCTGCATAAAGTTGAGGATTTTTTTGTACCGTGCCATGGATATCGTGGAGGAATGCAAGGCTTGGAAGTTTAGAAATACCTTCTTCCGCTGGTGAATGGGCCGAAGGATCAAGGAATTAAAAAAGTGTATCATAGACATACACTTGAGTGCTCAACACCTGAAATATTTGAATTCCATGGCTTACGTGAATGCTCATCTTCATGCATTAAATGCAAATTCGGAATTTAAGAGTAAAAAATTGACTGCTCTCCTTACAGAATCTGCAATTGTGGGCATGAAATGGGACATTTATCTCATCATTGGGTGGATATTGCAAGAAGGATCTACATTGATTGCAGTTGTGGGCAAGGGAGGGATGGGTAAGAATCTTGTCTTACAAATTTTTTTGAAAAACTAAGCAGTTCGAAAACATTTTGACCATGTAGTTTGGTTGGCAGTGTCACAACAATATATTTTCAAAGAGATTTTTCTTGAAATCGGTAGGAAAATAAAGCTTCCAAATGGAGAGGATCTATCGGGCCTGTGGGAGCAGAGTCTTAGACATATCATTCATATACATTTAGTAAAAACATGTTGTCTGCTTGTTTTAGACGACGTGTGGGCGCAAGATGCTTTGCAACAAACTGGGTTGCAGTAGACGCAGAGGGGAAATAATAAGATTGTCATCGGTACACGTGATAAAAGAGTTGGAGAAGATATGGAGGCTCATAAGTTCACTCATGAAATGAAATGTTTAACTACCAAAGGGAGCTTTAAATTTTTCAACATTCATGTGTTTCGGAACTGTCAAAATGATCCTCTTTCAGAAGAGATGAAACGGGTCTCCAAGCGTATTGTAAAAATCTGTGGTGGCCTACCATTAGCCATAAAAACAATAGAAACTTCTTTGGCAAGAGTAGAAAGGATCCCTAATATGTGGGAATCCACCTTGCAACGTCTAAATCAAGCAAAGGCCTTAACTGGCACCGTCATGCCCTCTCTAAGGTTAAGTTACTATGCTTTGCCTTATCATTTGAAATCTTGTTTTTTGTATTGCTCAGTTTTTCCTAAAAGTACAGAAATGAGAGCACAATATTTAGTATATTCATGGATTGCTGAAGGCTTTATTTCTACCCCAATAGCAGCATACGCATACAATTTTGGGCTCTCTTACATTCAGGAACTTTCCAATCGATGTCTGCTGGAATTTTCGAAGGTTGGCGGAGATGGGTGAATAAAGTACTGTAAAATCCATGCTTTATTGCATGATTAAACTCTTTCTGAATCTCTGGCTGGAACTAAATGTTTGTTAAATCCTGGAGAAAAATTGGAAAAATTCCCTTCAAATGAGTGCTTGGGTGTAGGTAGAATTTCATTGGTGAAAAATAATATAAAAATAATCGAAGATGGCATTCAATGTCCACAACTCCAAACTCTATTGCTATGGAATAATACCCCCCTGGCATCGATTTATACAAGTATTTTCAATAAGTTGAGATATTTGGCCATGTTAGATTTAAGTCGGACTAAATTGGAATCATTGCCAAGGTCTATCAGCAAGTTAAAGCATTTGAAGTTCCTGTTGAAATTTTTGAATAATTCCTAACACACAGAGGAAACAAAATTCCTCAACTAAACACATAGATTCAGTAGCAACAAAACTGGACAGAGATGTTGTAAAACACTATTTCATTAAGCATAAAAGGTTGTTACAAAATAAAAGTCTTCAGAACTGCATTGTTTTGGATTACAAAAAAAGTTGTTTTTTGTTGACTGCTACAAAATGCAGTGCTACATATCATTTCTCTGCTCTCTGTCTTCTTTTTTCCTTCGAGATTTTTTTTTCTTTCACACAGTCAATGCACAGCATATGCACTGTTGCTATAAAACATTTATACAAAAGGTTTTGAAACCTGAATACATCTCAACGCATAAAATATATTAACCAAGTTCTAAGACCTTATAAAACATTTCATTATAGGTTCCAAAAGTATTTATGCAAACCAGTTTATGACTTTCTCGCATCCAATTTCGGGCTTACTAACTGTGCACCCAAATGGTGTGATAGAGCTCTCATTGTCTGGTGCTTGACATGGTGGCGGACTTCAACCTTTATCCAAAATGATTCATAAATCTTATTGCATCCATTCTTGAGGCTGGTGACGTAGGCACATTTTCATGCGATATGTTTCCTATTGGTCGACGGACTTCGTGACTTGGCAAGGTGGGCCAGAGTTATCGCGTGCAGGCTAAGGACTGGTGAAAAGGCTAAGGTTCATTGGAATGAGCGTTGATTAGTAGAGAAGGTTGTGACGTGGGATCATGGGCTCCACGGGAGTGATGTGGTTCATTCAAACTCAAATGAAATGCATGCCAAATACAAACTGTTGGTGGAGGCTTTTAATGAAGGTGGGTGTGGGTTTATGAAGCGAAGGTTGTGTGGTTAAAACCACGGATTTAAAAATCAAAACAGGGCTACGGCCATGAATAAAAATATGAACTTGCAGGGTTTGATCACAAGGTTTTTAATGCTCGATGGAGTGTAAACAAAAACATAAAATTTCCTACTCCTTCTGTCCTTCAAATTACAATAAAAAATGAATTTCTGTCCTCCTGTTTGCAGTTGTAGTTGGAATTAATATTTCCAACGCTCCCCCTTAATTGCTGCATTCTCTTACATACCCAGACATTTTCTCAAATAATTAAAACTCTTCTGGCCCAATGGTTTTGTTAATATATCGGCAAACTGCTCTTCTGTTCTGCAATGCTTCAGAAAAATTTCACCATTGTTCACTAGCTCTCTGATGTAGTGATACTTGGCATCAATGTGTTTTGTTCTCTTATGAAGCAATGAATTATTTGATAAAGCTATAGCTGAGCTATTATCACAATAAATTTTTGTGTCTTTTACCTGTTCATGACATAAACTTCTCAACATTCTCCTCATCCATACTGCTTGACATGCTGCTGCTGTAGCTGTCACATACTCTGTCTCTACTGTTGATAAAGCCACAATTGGTTGTTTCTTATAAGCCCATGAAATGGCTCCTGATACCATATGAAAAAATATCCAGAGGTGCTTTTCCTGTCATCTATACTTCCAGCCCAATCACTGTCAGTATATCCAATAAGTTCAATTTTTTTTGAAGTGGTGTATAAAATTCCATACCCCTTTTTTCCTTTTACATACCTTAGAATTCTTTTCGCTGCTTGCTAATGTGTCTCCTTTGGCCTTTCCATGAATTTGGAAATTAAACGTACAGCATGCATAATATCTGGCCTAGTTGTAGTCAAATACATAAGGCTTCCAACTATGCTCTTGTACAAACTTGGATCAAAATCCTTGATGTTGTCTTCTTTGCTCAGTTTCAATCCCATCACTGTAGGAGTAATTGCTGCTTTGCAATCCTGCATGTCAAATCTTTCCAAAACTTCTTTAACATACTTTGCTTGAGAAATAAAAATTTTATTTTCATTTTTCTCTACTTCTATTCGTAAGAAGTATATCAACAATCCCATATCGGCCATCTCAAATTCATCCTTCATGATTGTTTTAAAATTCTCAATGAGGTAAGAATCATTACCTGTGAATATCACATCACCAACATACAAAACAACAATGAGCATATTACCAATTTTCTCCTTGATGTATAATGTGGGTTCTCCTTTACATTTTTCAAACCCATTTTCCAGTAGATAGGCATCTATCCTATTGTACCATGCTCTTGGTGCTTGTTTAAGCCCATACACAGCTTTCTTCAGTTCGCATACCTTGTGCTCTTGGCCTTCGTTCTCATAGCCCAAAGGTTGTTCAACATAAACTTCTTCCTTCAATACTCCATTCAAGAATGCTGATTTCACATCCATTTGGTAAACTTTCCACTTATGTTGTGTTGCTATGGACAACATTGCTCTTACTGTTTCCATTCTTGCAACCGGTACAAAATTTTCTTCATAATCTCTTCGTTGTTGCTGCTTGTAGCCTTTGACAACAAGTATGGCCTTGTGCCTTTCAATATTACCTTCAGAATTGCTCTTGGTTTTATAAACCCATTTTACTCCAATTACTTCTTTTCCTTTTGGGAGATCAACTAATTCCCATGTTTTATTTTTCTCTATGGCATTTTTCTATTCATCCATAACATCTATCCATTTCTTATCTTTTACAACTTCTTCAAAATGAATAAGATCCTCTACATGACAATACAATGAAAATAAGGAGTTCATACCTTCATTTGTTGCGTCTTGCTCATAAATCTCATTCAGACTTCTGAATCTGGTTCCTCTTTTACCTGCTGAACTTGTGCTTGTAGAAGCACTCAAATTTGCTCCTGGTGATGTGCTTGGAGAAGCACTGTCATTACTTCTCAAGGGTGTTATTATACCTTCTTGTGGTGTCCCTTGCTATCCTTGTGTTGGTGGAGGTGGTGCTGCTAATGAGGGATGTATTTCAACCATTTCTTCCTCTTCATCATCATGAGACAAATAACCTTACTGTCCAACTTCTTCCTTAGCTGATCTAGAATGTGTGCATAAGGCACACAACCAAAAACTCTCATGTGGCTGACAAATTGTTCTATCCCACTCCATGCTTCTTCCAGAACTCCATTCATAACACTCTTTGTTGGGCATATATTCATCTCATATGTTGCAAAATGTACATCTTCAACTCAATATTCATTTGCAAAATGTTTTGCCTTCAGCATACTTCTTACCATATCCATGATGGTTCTATTTTTCCTTTCAACAACTCCATTTTGTTGCGGTGTATACCTTGCTATAAATTTCTTATGTATCCCATTTTCTCTACAAAAACATAGAAATTATTTGGAGATGTATTCTCATCCTCTATTTGTTCTTAAGACCTTAATATGTTTCCCACTTTGGTTCTATACAAGAGCCTTAAAGTGGCATAATTTCTCAAACACTTCACTCTTCAACTTCAAGAAATAAACCCAATTTTTTCTTGTGTAATCATTAATAAAGGTCAGCATATAATGGCTGCCTGCTAATGATGGTGTTTGCATTGGTCCACACAAATAAGAATGGACTATTTCTAAGGGTGCCTTTGCCCTTATGGTCTTTCCTGATGGAAAACTTTCTCTGTGTTGTTTTCCCAAGATGCAGCCTTCACAAAGGCTGTCTAGATTTTCAATCAATGGTAATCCCTTTATCATAAATTTTCTATGCAAGAAATTCAGACCTCCAAAGTTGAGATGTCCAAATCTTGAGTGCCATAACCAGTTTTCATCCTTTTCTTCTCTTTGGAATGTCTCTTGTGTCACTACTGTCATTGCAACTCCTTTCTTCAAAACTGCTCTCATCTTGAGAGGAAACATTCTGATTCTTGTCATCTTCACTTGTGCAATGCATTGCTTTCTTGGTGGTTTATCCATGATGGTGCATACATCATCTTCAAAAAACACATTGTAGCCTTTCTAAATGATTTTTCCAATGCTCAAAAGGTTACACTTCATACCAGGCACATAGTATACATCTGATATGGATTTCGTTTCTCTTTTCTTTGTCAAAACACTTACGCTGCCTTTCCCCATGGCAGAGACCTTACTGTCTGTCCCCAATGTGACTTGAGACTTTAGATTTTCATCAATCATGGAAAACATAGAAATGTTTCCAGTCATATGGTTGCTACATCTTGAATTTAGAAACCATATATCTTCATTCTTTTCTCCAGCCATATTACATGCTAAAAACAAATTCTCTTGACTGAGATTTTATTTTGTAAAATTAGCACTGGGTCTCTTACCCATGTCACTCTGTTTCTTCCTACATTCATTGGCATAATGGCCATACTTCTTACAGTAATGACATTGGACTTGGGATTTATCATACCTTTGTCTATGTGCTTGTTTTTATCCACCTTGTTGGCTACTTCCTTGGCCTTGGTTCTGATTTTGATTGCTGCCCCTTCCACTAGTATTTGCAGGGCTGTTTCTTCCTCCTCTATTTTGGCTTCTACCTCTTCCTTTTCCTTTGTAGTATCCTCTGCATTGACCTCTTCTTCTTCCAAAGGGAATTTGGGTCTTGAAGGTATGCTCCAAAGATGAGTTTGTTGTTTTTCCCAATCTTTGTTCATTGGTCATCAATGATGCATGAAGCTCATCAACAGTAAACAACGAGAGATCTTTTGTCTCTTCAATGGTTATTATTATCACATCAAATCTTGAGGGTAAGCTCCTCAATACTTTCTCCACTATTCTTATATATTCTACTGTCTCTCCATGAGATCTCATTTGGGTAACCAACCCAATCAACAAAGTGAAGAATGAGTCTATTTTGTCAGACTATTTCATGCAAATTACTTCAAAATATCTTCTCATTAATTGAAGCTTTTCTGTCTTTACTTTCTCCATACCTTGGTAGGCTGTCTAGAGGGTATCCCATGCATACTTGGACCTCTTTGCTACTGCAATCCTTGGAAACATACTTTCATGTACTGCCTGATAGAGATATCAGAGGGCTTTTGAGTCCTTTTTTCTATTACTCTTCAGCAAATCCTTCTCTGCCTGTGTTAAGGCATTATATGTTTGTTCATCTGCTGGTTCTTCTAAACCATCTTCAACTAGCTCCCATAAATATTGAGAGGAAAACAGGGCTCTCATTGTGATTGCCAAATAGTCATAGTTCTTCCCATTGAACTGTGGGAGTTGAGTATTTCCCATACCCGTGCTTGTGCTTTCTCCTGCAATTGCTAGCTTACTGAACTATGCTTAAAAAAACTTGATTGTGTTTTCAAACAAACTGTCTCTTTTCTTAAGAGAAAAACTCTGTCTTTTAAAGAATTCTCTCGACTGCACTCTTTAAAAATAAACACAACACTATGTTTTGTAAATACCTTGCTTGCTGAACCTTCACACTTCTGGAGAAAACTTCAACAAAATTCTTCTTCCTTTAGCTTCTTTAGAAAATGTAAAGAGGCTGGACTAGCTCTGATACCATGTTGAAATTTCTGAATAATCCCTAAGACACAGAGGAAATAAAATTCCTCAACTAAACACAGAGATTCAATAGCAACAAAACTGGATAGAGATGCTGTAAAACACTATTTCATTAAGCATAAAAGGCTGTTACAAATTAAAATTCTTTAGAACTTCATTGTTCTGGATTACAAAAAAAAATTGTTTTCTGTTGATTGCTACAAAACGCAATGCTACATATCATTTCTCTACTCTCTGTCTTCTTTTTGCCTTCGGGGTTTTTTTTTCTTTCACACAGTCAATGCACACCATATGCACTGTCGTTGTGTGTGTTTTTTTTTAATATATATATAAAACTAATACTTTATATATATATATATATATATATATATATATATATATATATATATATATATATACCCTAAAGTTTTTAAAAAAAATGTCGCAAGTTAATAAAACATTTATACAAAAGGTTTTGAAACCTTAATACATCTCGACACATAAAATATATTAACCAAGGTCTAAGACCATATAAAACATTTCATCGCTGATTCCAAAATTCTTTATGCAAACCGGTTTATGAATTTATCGCATCCAATTTCGGGCTTGCTGACTGTGCACCCGAATGGTGCGATAGAGCTCTCATTGGCTGGCGCTTGGCATGGTGGCGAACTTCAACATTTACCCAAAACAATTCATAAATATCATCGCATCCATTCTTTAGGTTGGTGATGTAGGCACGGTTTCGTGTGATACGTTTCCTATTGGTCGACAGACTTCGTGACTTGGCAAGGTGGGCTAGAATTATCGCCCACGGGATAAGGACTGGTGACAAGGCTTAGGTTCATGCGAACGAGCATTGATTTTTATAAAAGGTTGTGACGTGGGATCATGGGCTCCAGGGGAGTGACGTGGTTCATTCAAACTCAAATGAAATGCTCGCCAAATACAAATGGTTGGTGGAGGGTTTTAATGACGGTGGGTGTGGGTTTATGAAGCGGAGGTTGCGTGGTTCAAATCACAGATTTACAAATCAAAATAGGGCTACGGCCATGACTAAAAATATGAACTTGCATGGTTTGATCATAGGTTTTTTAATGCTCAATGGAGTGTAAAAAAAAACATAAAATTTCCTACTCCTTCTGTCCTTCAAATTACAATAAAAAACGAATTTATGTCCTCCTGTTTGCAGTTGCAGTTGGAATTAATATTTTCAACTGTTCCTCAACCTATCTAGGATAAACATTGTGAAGCTGCAAAGTTCCTTGGGTGGTCTCTGACACCTCCAGTTTCTGGATGTTAGTTGGTGCAACATCTGACAAGGCTGCATTTAAGGATAGGTGAGCACAAATTTATGCTACATCTCAATGTGAAGTGTTGCAAAAGTTGGAACCATTGCCTGTAGGAATAGCGAAGCTAAGCTCCTTACAGAAATTGAAAGGCATTATATTCAGAATGGAAAAGACAACCAAAAGATATTTACAGATATGGAAAGGTGCTATATTCAGAATGGAAAAGGCAGGAGCCAATATGTTACAGTTGGCGGATCTAAAAAAATTGACCCTTCTGCAACACCTGTCAATGACAATTGATGTTTGCTCATCATCACAGGAAATTGAGGCTTCCTCGTCTTTAAAATATGTAGTTAGACTTCCAAAGGGAACTTTTGAGGGCATGATGAAATTGCGAACGGTCTCCTTGCGAAGCAAGATTTCTTGTTGCCTCAATCTTCCCAAGGACATGGAGTCCATCGCTCAGCGCCTTCAATACTTTCGTCTACACAACTGTTTGGTACCCAAATGGATCTTTCACCTTGAGAACCTCATGGTGCTGGTTTTAGATGGCAATATCTCGGTGAAAATTATCAAGGCCTAAAAGAAATTCCTAATCTTAGAAAACTACGGTTGTCAGGGAACAGAGAGTGTGAAGTGTTTCCAAACCGAGTTTGGAATAGGTACGACATTTCTGAATTTGAAAAAGCTCATTATAGAAGATTTTAGGAGTCTGACAGATTTTCCCCATTTGCAGGGTAATGCAATGTCAAACCTACAGTATTTTCGAATAAAAAATTGTGACCACATGATAAATATTATGCACCAAGAATTTGATAGGTTGGAGACTCTTTGGGAAGTAGAGGTGGAGGAAGAGGACCTTCATCTTTGGAAAAAATCGAAAGATTGCCATGTTAAAATCAAAGTAATATATCCGTCAGAGGAGGAAGAAATTGAAAAAATGGTAAAGGACGCCATCCAGAAGGAAATGGTGGAGGACAAGTCAGACAAGTGTTCGTGCAGAACCATATAAGGGCGGAGAGATTTGCCTAAGGAGGAGGAGGATTGAACATGCAAGGAAGGATTATTGATTAGTTCCCCAGGGTGGGGAGTGTTGGAAATATTAATTCCTTCTGCGACTGCAAACAGGAGGATGAAATTGAATTCATGATCTAATGCCGGAGGACACTACAACAACAAGATTTCTTGTTTTTATTTTTACTCCATCACGCATTGAAGCCACCTGCAAGTTCATGTTTTTGGATATGGCCGTAGCCCCGCTCAGCTGTGTAAAGTCGTGGCTCCAACTCCACGCTACCTCTACATTTAAAACCCCACCAACCATATCATTTAACCGCACATTTGATTTCATTTGAATGCATCCACATCAACGATTGTGGAGCCCATCACTCCACGTCAAACAACCCAATAGCCAATCACGAAGCTATCAAAAATTTTGTTGCATACGTCACACCATCCAAAAATGGATGCGATAAAAGATTGAACCATTTTGAATTAATATTGAATTCCACCAGCATGTCAACCCTCCAACCAATAGCGCATCGTTCACAAATTTTTGAAGCACAATCAACATGCCCATGAATGGACGTGATAAACATATCAAAGGGAATTTTGAATTTCTGTTTTAAAATCCGTGATTAAAATTTTATTAAGGTTTTTAACCTTGGTTAAAGGCTTAATGCTTTTAATGTTTTATTTTGTTTTAAAAAAAAATGTCGTGAAAGTTTTATTTTAACACATTGGGGTTATATATAATATAAGCTTTTATAATATATATTATAAACATCATATGTTTATAATATATATATAAAGACAGTAAAGTGTATATTTATTGGTTGTGTGTAATGAAAAAATGCCCGAAGGTAGAAAGACTAAAATACATACATGCCGAGACAGTTTAGCAGTGACTGTGTATTAAAAAGGGACAGAGTGTTGAATGTGTGTAATTTTTTCCCGAAGGCAAAAATAGAATAGTGAGACAGAGTTTTGAAAAACGTTGTGCTTTGTAGCAGCAAGTCTATTTTTTGTGAATCCAGAACACAACAGTTTTGAAGAAAGAATCCTATTTTGTAACAGAGTTTTATGATTAATAAAATCATGTCCTGTCTCACATCTCTGTCCAGATTTGTTGCTATTGAATCTCTGTGTTTAGTTGGGGAATTTTTTTTATTCCTCTGTGTGTTTGGAATATTCAGAAATTCCAACATGGTATCAGAGCTAGTCCAGGCTCTTTTCATTTTCCAAAGAAGTTGAAGGAAGGAAGAAGAAGTTCGTTGAAGTTTTCTCCAGCAATGTGAAGATTGAGAAAAGCTAGATATTTATCAAAATAGAGTTTTGAGTTTGTTTTAAAATATTGCAGTTCAGAGAAGTCTCTTGAAGACAAAGTTTAATCTCTCAGCAGTGAGAAGGCTTATTTGAGAAACACAGTCAAGTTTTTTTTTGCATAGTTCAATAAGCTAGCCATGGCAGGAGCCAACACAAGCACGAGTATGGGTAGTACTCAACTCCCATAGTTCAATGGGAAGAACTATGACTATTGGGCAATCACAATGAGAGCCCTGTTTGCCTCTCAAGATTTATGGGAGCTAGTTGAAGATGGTTTAGAAGAACCAACAAATGACCAAGCATATAATGCCTTAACACAGGAAAAGAAGGATTTGCTAAAGAGTAATAGGAAGAAGGACTCAAAAGCCCTCTTCTATCTCTATCAGGTAGTATATAAAAATATATTTCCAAGGATTGCAGCAACAAAGAGGTCCAATGATGCATGGGATACCCTCCAGACAGCCTACCAAGGTATGGAGAAGGTAAAGACAACAAATCTTTAATTAATGAGAAGAAATTTTGAAGTCATTTGCATGAAAGAGTCTGACACAATAGACTCATTCTTCACTTTTTTGATTGGGTTGGTTACCCAAATGAGATCTCATGGAGAGACCATAGAAGAGAGAAGAATAGCAGAGAAAGTATTGAGGAGCTTACCCTCAAGGTTTGATGTGATAGTAACAACCATTAAAGAAACAAAGGATCTCTCGTTGTTTACTGTTGATGAGCTTCATGCATCATTGATGATACATGAACAAAGATTGGGAAGAACAACAAACTCATATTTGGAACATGCCTTCAAGACCCAAATGTCTTTTGGAAGAGGAAGAGGTCAAGACAGATCAAACTATAAAGGAAAAGGAAGAGGCAGAATCCAAAACAAAGGAAGAAAAAACTCTGCAAATACAAGTGGAAGGGGCAGCAATCAAAATCAGAACCAAAACCAAGGAAACAACCAGCAAGGTGGACAAAATCAAGCACATGAGCAAAGGTATGATAAATCCCAAGTCCAATGTCATTACTGTAAGAAGTATGGCCATTATGCCAATGAATGTAGGAAGAAATAGAGTGACATGGGTAGTAGACCCAGTGCTAACTTTACATAAGAAAATATTACTCAAGAGAATTTTTTTTTAGCATCTAATATGGCTGAAGAGAAAAATGAAGATATATGGTTTCTAGACTCAAGATGTAGCAACCATATGACTAGAAAAATTTCAATCTTTTCCATGTTAGATGAAAATGTGAAGTCTCAAGTAACATTGGGAACATACATTAAGGTCTTTGTCATGGGAAAAGGAAGATTGAGTGTTTTAACAAAGAAAGAAGAAACGATATCCATATCAGATGTATGTTATGTGTCTGGTATGAAGTGTAACCTTTTGAGCATCGGACAACTCATTCAGAAAGGCTGTAACGTTTTCTTTGAGGATGATGTATGTACCATCATGGGCATACCACCAAGCAAGAAAAGGATTGCACAAGTGAAGATGACAAGAAACATAATGTTTCCTCTCAAGATGAAGAAAGGAAATGCAATGGCAGCAGTGACACAAGATACATTCCAAAGAGAAGAAAAGGATGAAAACTGGTTATAGCATTTGAGATTTGGACATCTCAATTTTGGAGGTATGAATTTGTTGCATAGGAAAGTAATGGTAAAGGGATTACCATTGATTGAGAAGCTAGATAGCCTATGTGAAGGTTGCATCTTGGGCAAACAACACAGAGAAAGATTTCCATATGGAAAGAGCATAAGGGAAAAGGAACTCTTAGAAATTGTCCATTCATATTTGTGTGGACCAATGCAAACACCAACATTAGCAGGCAACCAGCCATTATATGCTGAACTTTATTGATGATTACACAAGAAAAACATGGGTTTATTTCTTGAAGTTGAAGAGTGAAGTGTTTGAGAAATTCTGCCACTTTAAGGCTCTTGTAGAGAATCAAAGTGGGCAGCATATTAAGGTATTAAGAACAGACAAAGGAGGATAATATATTTCAAATTTTTTTTTGTGTTTTTGCAGAGAAAATGGGATTCATAAAAAATTTACAGCAGGGTATACACCACAGCAAAATGGAGTTTCTGAAAGGAAAAATAGAACCATCATGGATATGGTAAGGAGCATGCTGAAGGAAAAACATTTTCCAAATGAATATTGGGCTGAAGCTGTACATTGTGCAGCATATTTTTTGAATATATGCCCAACAAAGAGTATTATGAACAAAGTTATAGAAGAAGCATGGAGTGGCATAAAACAGTTTGTCACCCACATGAGAGTTTTTGGTTGTGTGGCTTATGTACACATTCCATATTAGCTAAGGAAGAAGTTGAACAATAAGGGGGAGAAGTTCATATTTGTTGGATATAGTGAAGAATCCAAAGCATACAGATTGTATAATCCATCCACAAAGAAATTTATGATAAGCAGAGATGTACAATTTATTGAGGAAGAAGCTTGGGATGGAAGCATTGAGAAAAAAATAAATGTAAAAAGTTGTTTGTCTCATGGTGATGATGAGGAATAAATGGTTGAAAGACATCACTCATTAGCAACACCACCTCCACCAACACAAGGACAACAAGGGACACCACAAGCAGGTATGAGAACACCCTTGAGAAGTGATGACAATGCTTCTCCAAGCACATCACAAGGAGCAGATTTGAGTGCTTCTACAAGCACAAGTTCAACAAGTGAAAGAGGGACTAGATTCAGAAGTCTGAATGAGATTTATGAGCAAGAGGCATCAAATGAAGGTATAAAATCTTTATTTGCATTGTATTTTCATGTAGAATATCCTATTCATTTTAAAGAAGAAGTGAAAGATAAGAAATGGATAGATGCTATGGATGAAGAAATAAATGCCATAGAGAAAAATAAGACATGGAAATTGGTTGATCTCCCAAAAGGACAAGAAGTGATTGGAGTAAAATGGGTTTATAAAACCAAGAGCAATGTTGAAGGTAATATTGAAAGGCATAAGGCCAGACTTGTTGTCAAAGGATATAGGCAGCGACAAGGAAGAGACTATGAGGAAACTTTTGCACCAATTGCAAGAATGGAAATAGTAATAGTAGTGATGTCCACAGTAGCACAACAAAAATGGAAAGTTTACCAAATAGATGTGAAATCAGCATTCCTAAATGGAGTATTGATGGAAGAGGTATATGTTGAGCAACCTCTAGGATATGAGAAAGCAGGCCAAGAGCACAAAATATGCAAATTGAAGAAATCTCTGTATGGGCTGAAACAAGCACCAAGAGCATGGTACAGTAGGATAGATGCCTATCTACTGGAAAATGGGTTTGAAAAATGTGAAGGAGAACACACATTATACATCAAGGAGAAAGATGGTAATATTCTCATTATTTTTTTGTATGTTGATGATGTGATATTCACAGGTAATGACGCTTATCTCATTGAGAATTTTAAGACAAGCATGAAAGAGGAATTTGAGATGACTGATATGGAATTGCTGAGATACTTCTTAGGAATAGAAGTAGAGAAAAATGAAAATAAAATTTTTATTTCTCAAGCTAAATATGTGAAAGAATTTTTGGAAAGATTTAATATGCAAGATTTCAAGGCAGCAATTACTTCTACAGTGATGGGATTGAAACTGAGAAAGGAAGACAACAACAAGGATTTTGATCCAAGTCTGTACAAAAGCATAGTTGGTAGCCTTATGTATTTGACTACAACTAGGCCTGATATTATGCATGTTGTAAGTTTAATTTCCAGATTTATGGAAAGGAAAAAGGAGACACATTAGCAAGCAGCAAAAATAATTCTGAGGTATGTGAAAGGAACAAAAAGGTATGGAATTTGATACACCACTTCAGAAAATTTTGAATTGATTGGATATACTGACAGTGATTGGGCTAGAAGTATAGATGACAGGAAAAATATCTCTAGATATGTTTTCCATATGGGATCAGGAGACATTTCATGGGCTTCTAAGAAACAACCAATTGTGGCTTTATCAACAGCAGAGGCAGAGTATGTGGCAGCTACAGCAGTAGCATGTCAATCAGTATGGATGAGGAGAATGTTGAGAAGTTTGTGTCATGAATAGGTAAAAGGCACCACACTTTATTGTGATAATAGCTCAGCTATAGCTTTATCCAAGAATTCAGTGTTTCGTAAGAGAATGAAACACATTGATCCCAAGTATCACTACATCAGAGAGCTAGTGATCAATGATGAAATTGTTATGAAGCATTGCAGAACTGAAGAGCGGTTTGCTGATATATTGAAAAAACTAATGGGGCATAAAAATTTTAATTATTTGAGAAAATGTCTTGGTATGAAAGAGTGAAACAGTTGCAATTAAGGCGGAGTGTTGGAAATATTAATTCCCACTGCGACTGCAAATAGGAGGACGAAATTAAATTCATGATCTGATGCCGGAGGACACTACAACAACAAGATTTTTTTTATTTTTTTTACTCCATCGCGCATTGAAGCCACATGCAAGCTCAAGTTTTTGGATATGGTCGTAGCTCTACTCAGCTGTGTAAATATGTGGCTCCAACTCCACACTACCTCCGCATTTAAAACCCTGCACCAACCATATCATTTAACTACGCATTTGATTTCCTTTGAATGAATCCTCGTCAACGATTGTGGAGCCCATCACTCCACGTCAAACAACCCAACAGCCAATCACAAAGCTATCACAAATTTTGTTGCATACGTCACACCGTCCAAAAATGGATGTGATAAAAGATTGAAACATTTTGAATTAATTTTGAATTGCGCCAGCATGTCAACCCTCCAAACAATGGCACACTGTTTGCAAATTTTTGAAGCACAGTCAGCATGCCCATGAATGGATGCGATAAGCATATCAAATGGAATTTTGAATTTTTGTTTTAAAATCTGCGATGAAAAGTTTATTAAGGTTTTTAACCTTGGTTAAAGGCTTAATGCTTTCAATGTTTTATTTTGTTTAAAAAAATGTTGTGAAAATTTTATTTTAAAACATTTGGGTTATATATTATATAAGCTTTTATAATATATATTATAAACATCATATGTTTATAATATATATATAAAGACAGTAAAGTGTATATTTATTGACTGTGTGTAATGAAAAATTCCCGAAGGTAGAAAGACTGAAATACATACATGCCGAGACAGTTTAGCAGTGACTATGTATTAAAAATGGACAGAGAGTGAAAAACAGTGTAATGTCTCTGTGTGTTAAAACAGAGTGTTGACTATGTGTAATTTTTTCCCAAAGGCAAAAATAGAACAGTGAGACAGAGTTTTGAAAAAAGATGTGTTTTGTAGCAGCATGTGTATTTTTTGTGAATCTAGAACACAATAGTTCTAAAGAAAGAATCCTATTTTGTAACAGAGTTTTATGATTAATGAAATAGTGTCCTGTCTCACATTGTTGTCCAGATTTGTTGCTATTAAATCTCTGTGTTTAGTTGAGGATTTTTTTTTATTCCTCTGTGTGTTTGGAATATTCATTTTGAAAATTATACATATTTTTATTAAGTTCAAATACTATATATATTTTTAGAAATTATAAATTAGTTGTTAGGTGTGTGTGGTTTATTGGTTATGAAGCTGAGGGTGAGAGCTAATTATGGAGATAAAAAATGTCCTTGGGGTTCTTTTGGTTTATCTTTATATTTACCAAACTCTATTTATCTTTTAGTTATTAGTGCTTGTGCCGGTTAAGCCCTAATGTGCATCCTAAAGGGTTTCATTTTTATCGATGATAAGTTTTATGTAGTTCATATCATATCTTTCTTGTACCTTGCTTAATTCATTCCAACAACTTGAATTCTAAGACATAAATTTTTTTTATATTTGCAAATTTTGATTGACTGTGCTGGTTGTTTTCCCAGAGATTGACATTTAACAAACAAGCAATATGGAGCATTCAGAGGAGACAGGATCTTGGTATTTTAGTTACCTGCCTACCATGAAAATGGCGTGTCAAGTTCTGTTATCTATTTTATATTGCAGTTTTTGGATGACTGAATAACCTCTCTATGGAATGGGCACTGTTAGAAACTAGACTCTGTTGTACTAGATTGGAAGGACTTAATGTTTCTAATAGTGCTTGAGGTTAATCTGGAGCATTTATATCTCATTTGAAATTACATCCTAGTTATTATTTTTAATTTTGAAGGGTACATTGAGATTTTCAAAATATTTTTACAAATGTTATTTGTGAATATGTGTGAAGTTAAGTTAAAATATTCTCAAAATTTAATCGGCATGAGTAAACTCAAAACTGACCATATACATTTCTCCTACTCTAACTCTACCCATGTGATTGACCATGGTCGCATCCTCATTCCATAGTTTTGATACACTGGATCTTTTTGTGTTGATCGTTGGCATTATGCTCGGGTTCTGTGTAGACTTCTGGCATTTATGGTTGCTATGTTTACTTTTGTTTCTCATGTTTTTGGTTGTCCCTTTTTTTTATGGTTGGATCTATCAGGATGATGTCCTTTTTTTTCCTTTTTTTTTTTATTATGGGGAATCATATGAAGCCGAGTTTTTTTTTCAGAATTAATCTTCTTCATTTTGTTAAATCATGGCTTCTTACATGCTAACATGATGGGATTTTTATTATTGTTTACATTTGATATGATGCACAACAATTGGGAATTTACGGAAAATCTCATGTAAACTGTTTTTTTCCAACATAATGAAAATCAGTTTGTTTTTTTCTTCTTAAAAAAAACTCTAAACAAAACAATTGTCTCAGTATATAT
The DNA here is from genome assembly GCA_034641835.2 of Pinus albicaulis. Classification (NCBI taxonomy): domain Eukaryota; kingdom Viridiplantae; phylum Streptophyta; class Pinopsida; order Pinales; family Pinaceae; genus Pinus; species Pinus albicaulis. Next base: position 1,968,071,811 of record CM076578.1, on the reverse strand, counting down.
CTATCCTATATCACGACTACTCTAAAAACTATAATTTAATTAAATATTACCATTTCAGCTGTATTTCATAATTGAAATATTGAATAATGAAAAATATGATTTATAATAAAAATGTAGTCTAATTTACAGATAAAATAGAATTTTTCACTCGAATTGGAAAAACAATTTTAATAAAAAAAAAGTCATTTTTTTTTGTTTAAAATATATTTTTGAATGCATAAATAGATTCAACACAATAAAAACCCTAGCCCACTAGAACTTTTCAGATTAAACAACTTAAACTCAAGTTTTTTAAAATCTCTCCCAAATTTTAATTAAAATTCCTTATATAAATTAAGCTACACGAATAATAAATATATACACCACTGAAAATTTTGACATTCAAATTCCATAGCTCTATGAAGCATATCCATAGACCTCGGGAAAGTAAAGGTCGGTATGACCAATCAATGTCTTCGATTTTATATATAATCCTTATGTATTATTGTAAGGTCATTTTTCTGTGTAAATTAGGTACATACAATGGATACTGATCATTTTTCTATGTAAATTAGGTACAAACAATGGATACTAGTCATTTTTATGCATAAATTAGTTATAGCACCAGACAGCCTTCGAAGAAGATTGTTGAAGCCTCGAAGGTAATGCTGCATTTTGGGTGTTCTCTTTTATTTTGTTAGATCGCAGATTAATTACTATTTTCTTATTATATATATTTAAGAAAATCATTACATATAAAAATAAGAACAAGTAAATATATAGACTATTTATACAATTGAACACAAAACGTATTTCGGGAAACCTGTAATGAGTGAAAAATTAGTTATAAGATAAAGCATGTGTTTTTCTATATTTTATTTACACTATTTATACAATTGAACAAAAAATGTATTTCCCGAAACCTGTAATGTGTGAAAAATTAGTTACAAGATAAGGCATGTGTTTTTCTATATTTTCTTCAATCATGATATGTTAATACAAAGAAAGAGAGATTCACTATGGAGTTGTCTTTGACTCTATGCTATGAATGGATGTTGTAAAATCTATTTCATTTTTTGATATGCTCTCATATCCCACTCTTAGATGATCTAATTTATTATTGGAAAGGTACAATGCAAAATAATGGAACCCCTTCTCCTACTAGCTCCCACTATTTAACATACCTTGATAGTTGTATAGGGTTAGGATTTTTGCATCCCTTAATCCTTAATTAGAAATAGGATTTGGACTGTCTAGAATCTTTTTGAAATTCCTAGCCCCATATGTGTGAGTAATAGGGACTAATGTGGCATTCACTTATACCAGGTGGTCAAAAAATAAGTCACTTGTGGGACACATACCTTCCTCATATGACATCTCACTGAGGCGATTTTCACACTATTGGAAAATTTATGGTGTGTAGTTTAGCATCAAGGGTATAGAAGATTAAATTACAAATATTTGATGGATGTTCAAATATCTAGAACATCCCCACTTCCTTGCTAACCACTTTAACAAACATTCAAACTTTTGGTTCCCCTAACTTCTAGTCTTGACTGATCCCAGTTCTCAATTCTACCACTTAACATATTTTGGTGCCCATCTAGCCCGCCTGATAGATATTAGTACTTGAAAGATTCAAGATATCTTGCTCCTATTAGCTCCCCGTAATTTTCAGATTGGAAAGAACAAATGAACAGGGGTAACATCAAACAAATATTTGGAGTCCTAGGACCTAGCCTTCCCGGACGCAGAGAGGGCTCTCTCTATGTTTTCTTGTAAAGGATTTAACTTGTTTGATTTTAGGTTAGACTATGTCTATTTTTAGACATGGTGATCATATTTCAGAAGTTGCAGGATGCTATTTGTGGATGGTTGGTCAAGTTGGAAAATAGATGAAATTCTATTTTTAGAATATTGGGTGAAGTCTATTTATAGATCGTCAATCTAAAAATAGAAGTGTCTATTAGTATTAGCTCTTAATAATAATCCGACAATAAACAACAACTTATTCTCTTGGAGCACTTAATTTCAGTGCACATATTTGGCAAATAATTGGGCTAAAGGAATTACGCAATTCCTAGGGTTTACTGGTGGTTCATGCATGGAGGACTCAGTTAGAACTGAAGTGGAAAATTTATGACAGAGTTGGAAGAGTAATTCATGGAGTTGTTATTCAGTTTAACTTAGTTAATGGAGTTAAACTCAGTTGAGCTAGTTGTATCTAGTCTAACTGAATGATACACTAGTGAGAGTGGAGTGAATTAATTAGTTAATTAATTCACAAATAATAACTCATCAATCAATTGAACAAATACAACAGTTAACTACAGTGCATGTCAGTTCCGATGGAGACCCAGTGAAGAGATAGGTGAAAGGGCAATATGGACTATCTGTTGTGACTATAGTGAGGCATTGATTACACCACGCACACATTGGAGATGCCAATGAGGATTACGCAGTCAAGGAGAGTGGGATTGCATCGAATTCTTCTTTGTAATCAGCTTGGATTTCACAGTGGAGGCAGGCTATCAGGTGGCAATAAATTGGTGCATAGATTTGCAGATTTCTTCTGATTAGTGTGTGACGATTGATTGTACTGAGAGCTTGATGTAATAAGCTTTGTATGAGATTGTTACATTATCTCCATGATACATAATATATGATAGTTGGGGTTTTCGGCTTTAGGCTTTCTCATTAAAAAAATGTGTTATGTGCAATTGTTTTTATTGCTTCATGTGTTTGCAATTGAATGTTTAATTTCCGCAAAAGATTAGCAGTGGAAGGATTTTGTATTTAGCAAGAAGATAAAATATTGTTAGATCAGGAGAATTTGGATATATATATGCATATTGTATATAATTTCTACATGGTATTAGAGCAGTGTTAATTCTTGAAGATTGCAATTGTGAAGAATTGCTGAGTTTGTGCTGGTGGACAATTTGAATTTGCTGCAGAAAATTCTTGGTGCGACAGTTGAGTATACATTGAAATGTATTTCAATGGGTTGTGATTGGAGTATGACCTTGATGGGAGCTCGAATTACATAGCCTGGAAGGATAGGATGGAGGCAGTGCTAGAGGATAATGGACTGAAGGATTTCATTGATAGCAATGTTCCTAAGCTGGGATCTAGCGATGTTGCATTACTTGACGCATGGCAAAAGAAGATAGCAAAGACAAGAAGAATTCTGTTGGAAGGTGTGAAGGACCATATTGTGTCCAGCCTTCACAAGAAAGCCACTCCATTTGAAATGTGGAAGGCTTTGACAGAGTTGTTTCAAAGCAGCGACCAGAGGAAGTTGGTGGTGAAAGATAATCTCAGAAAAATAAAAATGGAGAAGGTCGACAGTATTCCAAAATATCTCATGAAGTTTCTCCACTGTAGGGATGAACTGGGAAGTGTGGGGATTATTGTTGATGATGAAGACTTGGTGAGCTTGGCTCGACTTTGGCTTCTGAAGATTTTGCATAGCTACGAAGACTCTGTCTATGGATGGGAGAAACTGCCGGGATGGGAGCGACCTTGGTTAGGTCTTGTGCAGGAGGAGATAAGGCAAGGTACCATGGATGGCTCTTCATCGAAGAATGAAGATGAAGAGAATTGTTCTTTGGCTGCCAAATAAAGGAAAGGGAAGGGGAATAAATTTCCTTCAAAATCCGATGCTAAAGGCAAGAGGTAGGATATGTCCAAAGTGAAGTGTTTTCACTGTCACGAACATGGGCATTTCGCCACTAACTGCCCATAGAAGAAGAAGAACAAGAAGGCTGCTGGAGCTGTAGCTGGAGAGGCCTTAGCCTTGCAATTTGAACTTGATTTCTCTTTTATCACATGCTTGGTTTCAAGTTATATGGGATCGGTGTGGTATCTTTATAGTGGTGCGTCTTTCCATATGACGGGAGACAAGGAGTTGTTATATGACTTGGAGGAGAAGGACCTTCAAATGCATATAGAGATGGGCAACGATGGTCAATACAGTGTGACCGAAATTGGGACCATTACCTTTGAGAGGGATTCTGGTAATTGATTCTTGTTGAATGATGTTATGCATGTTCCAGGTCTGAAGAAGAACTTGGTCTCAGTCACAACGTTCGAAGACAAAGGTTATGATCTTGTTTTCAGTGAGGGAAAAGCTTTCCTTAGACATAAAACAACGGGTCAAACCAAGAGGATAGGGATTCGAGTTAAGAATCTAGACAAGCTGGAGGTAGATGGCTGCGCTGAAATGATGGGAAAAGCAGAAGAAATGGTGAGCCGGGATGAGGGTGAATTATGGCACAGTAAATTGGGCCATCTTCACCATGGCACTTTGAAGATTTTGCAGCAGATTTCTACTGGACTTCCCAAGGGTACTCTTGCGTAGTTAGATCAGTGCAAGGGATGTACTATGGGTAATTTTTTGAAGACCACCTTTCATGAGAAGGAGAATTGTGCTTTGGTGATCCTGGAGAGAATTCACACAGACATGTGTGGACCTTTCTCGGTTGATTCAACAGCAAAACATAGGTATTATGTTATATTTATTGATGACTATTCTCGTAGATGCTGGATCTTCTTCATGCAGAAGAAGAGCGAAATATTCTCAAAGTTTTGTGAGTTTAAAGCATTGATGGAGAAGGAGTTGGGGAAGTAAATGAAAGCTCTACAGAGCGATAATGGTGGTAAATACATCTCGGGCGAATTCAAAGACTTCTGTAGCGAAGAGGGAATTCGAAGAGAACTCATAGCACCTCATAACCCACATCAGAATGGGGACGCTGAGAGGAAGAATAGAATGATCGTGGGTGTTGCACGAGCCATGCTGCATGACCAGGGCCTACTGATGCACTTGTGGCCGGAAGCATACAACACTGCAGTTTATGTGCAAAACCGTTGTCCTCATAGAGTACTTGGCATGAGTACACCTAAAGAAGCTTTTACTAGTAAGAAGGCTGATATTTCTCATTTGAAGATTTTTGGCTCATTTGTTTACATTCATGTGACAAAGGATGCCAGGAAGAAGCTGGAGACGACTGCAGAAGTTGGGATATTTGTGGGGTACACATAAACACCCCATAATTATCGTGTGTATTTTCAAAACAATCGGATGACTGTGGTGCAATGGGATATAAAATTCAATGAGGTAAAAGCCATGAAGTTGTCGCTTGAGAGGGAGCTACACTTGCATGTAGAGGAGGAACTTCTTGTTCCCAAAGATGAGCCTCTAGATGTGGATCAACCACAGGAGGAGATTCATGGAGTGGAGGAGTCCACTCATGCAGAACCAAACATCAAACAATGCAGAAAGTGGACCACAGAAGCTGAAAGACTAAAGCTTGACGTGGCACAGAATGTAGGAGTCCCTACATCACAGCGCAGAAAAAGATAGTCACCTGACCGATTTACTGGATACATGGCTCTTATGAGCAAGTGTATCGTGACAGAGCCATCTTCTTTTGAAGAAGTAGTGTAGGAGCCCACATGGGTAGATGCCATGGTGGAGGAGTATGAATCCATTGTCAGAAATAGTGCTTGGGAGATTATTCCAAGGCCGGTGGGAGAATAAGTTGTAGGATCAAGATGGATCTACAAGGTAAAGAAAGCTACTGATGGGAGCGTCAAGAAGTATAACGCAAGATTTGTTGCCCGAGGCTTCTCACAGATCGATTGGATTGATTATGAAGAAACCTTTGCACTTGTCACATGGTATTCTTCCATAAGGACCATCCTTGCTTTCTCAACGCAGATGGATTGGCACATTCATCAGATGGATGTGAAGACTGCATTCCTTAATGGGATCATTGAGGAGGAGGTGTGCATAGATCAGCCTGAAGGATTTGAGATCTTCAGCAGTGAGTCGCATGTGTGCAGACTTAGAAGAGCGTTGTATGGGCTGAAGCAAGCACCTTGTGCTTGGTACACATATATCGACAGTTATTTCACTAGACTTGGTTTCACCAAGAGTGAGGTAGATGCAAACCTGTACCAAATTGTGGTGGAGGGTAAGCTTTTAATCACTGTTCTTTATGTTGATGATTTAATACTAACGGGTGATGAGCAGTTGATACACTCATGCAAGGCAGATCTTGCAAAGGAGTTTGAGATGAAGGATTTGGGCCTCCTTCATTATTTCCTTGGATTGGAAATATGGCAGCGGGGGGGTATCAAGGAAAAGATGCAGGAGATCTTGGAGAAGTTTCACATGCAAGGCTGCAAGCCTATCGACACTCCTCTTCTAGGAAATTGGAGGAAAGAGGATGCTGCATCGGTAGAGGTAGTGGATGCCACTATTTATCGACAGTTGGTGGGTTCGCTCATGTATTTAGTTAATACAAGACCGGACATATGCTATGCGGTGAACCAGCTTTCATAAGAGATGGTTAAGCCTACCGAGCTCTTTTGGAAGGCAAGAAAGCATGTCCTGAGGTATCTCAGGGGCACATCTGAGTATGGTTTATGGTACAAACAGACGGATGAGGTGAAGTTGCATGGCTTCATGGATGCAGATTGGGTAGGCAACCCAATGGACAGAAAGAGCACATTAGGATGGATTTTCAGTATCGGATCTACGATAGTTTATTGGTACAGTAGGAAACAAATATCTGTGGCACTCAGTTTAGTGAAAGTATAATACATGGAAGCAAGTCGAGCTGCATGTGAGGCTATTTGGATGAGGAAGATCCTGGTTGGTTTGTTCGGTTCACATTTAGATCCTACAGTGATACATTGTGATAATTAGAGTTGCATTAAACTCTTGATTAATCCTGTGTTCCATGATAGATCTAAACATATTGATATCCGGTATCATCATATCAGAGATTGTGTGTAGCAGAAGATCATGTTGCTTCAGTGCATTCCTATGGAAGATCAGGATGCAGATATTCTGACGAAGGCGCTCACCAGGAGAAAATTTGAATACCATAGAGGTAGGATCGGGGTGAAGGATAATATCTATCTTTTTGAGAGGGAGTGTTGAGATTCAACAAGATGATGAGCTTAGTGAAAATGAGTCACCTTCACTAAGTGGGCCCGCAGGATATTTTTGGCGCAAGTCTATTTTTAGATTATGTCTATTTTTAGACATGGTGATCATATTTCAGAAGTTGCAGGATGCTATTTGTGGATGGTTGGTCAAGTTGGAAAATAGATGAAATTATATTTTTAGAATATTGGGCGAAGTCTATTTATGGATCGTTAATCTAAAAATAGAAGTGTCGATTATTATTAGCTCTTAATAATAATCTGACAATAAACAACAACTTATTCTCTTGGAGCACTTAATTTCAGTGCACAGATTTGGAAAATCAGTGGGATGAAGGAATTACACAATTCCTAGGGTTTACTGGTGGTTCATGCATGGAGGACTCAATTATAACTGAAGTGGCAAATTTATGACAGATTTGGAAGAGTAGTTCATGGAGTTGTTATTCAGTTTAACTCAGTTAATGGAGTTAAACTCAGTTGAGCTATTTGTATCTAGTCTAACTGAATGATACACTAGTGAGAGTGGAGTGAATTAATTAACTAATTAATTCACAAATAATAACTCATTAAACAACTGAACAAATACAACAGTGCATGTCAGTTCCAATGGAGACCTAGTGGAGAGATAGGTGAAAGGGCAAGATGGACTATCTGTTGTGACTATAGTGATGCATTGATTGCACCACACACACATTGGAGATGCCAATGAGGATTACGCAGTCAAGGAGAGTGGGATTGCATCGAATTGGTCTTTGTAATCAGCTTGGATTGCGCAGTGGAGGCAGGCTATCGGGTGGCAAGAAATCGGTGCATGGATTTGCAGATTGCTTCTGATTAGTGTGTGATGTTTGATTGTATTGAGAGCTTGATGTACTAAGCTTTGTATGAGGTTGTTCCATGATCTCCATGATACATAATATATGATAGTTGGGGTTTTCAGCTTTAGGCTTTCCTGTTAAACAACTGTGTTATGTACAATTGTTTTTATTGCTTCATGTGTTTGCAATTGAATGTTTAATTTATGCAAAAGATTAACAGTGGAAGGATTCTGTATTTAGAAAGAAGATAAAATATTGTTAGATCAGGAGAATATGGATATATACATGCATCTCGTATATAATTTCTACAGTTTTGAACCTCTAGACTGCAATTTTTGTACTAAGATTTCAAATGATAAATGAATGAGAAGGAAGTTTCTGGCATTTGTTGATGTTGATATGTCTTCAAGTTTACATTCCGTGTTTTCTATCTCTGAATAAAATGAAGTCATGAAGCTGCAGGTCTCTTCTTACTTGTGTGAATAAGAGTTAAAACCCTTAATAGGCACTCCTTCATTTTAACTGTTCCTTTCTTATAATTCTTCTGAAGTTTGAGGTGATATATTATGTGCAACAACATATCAGTTTGGGCTTCTTGCTTTCATGTTCTTCTGATCATTCCATTCCATATCAACAGATAATAGCATTGTGGAACATTCATTGTATTTAATCTTTGAGGGTTTAATGATAAATATTTGAGGGTGATAAAATAAAGATAATATTTCTGTGACATAATTATACAAATGTCTTAAGCACTGATTCCTTATCACAACTAAGGGATTGTTTCTTAAGGTACAACAATAATCAATCTCAAATTATTTCCTTCTACTATTCTTATTGTCACCCTTGTTAATTTTGCCATATTTTCATATCGATTATATGAAAATGATAGTTGAAATCATAAACCATTTAAATATTTAGCTCGAACTATTGCACTAAACATCGTGCATTGTCTCTCTTACACTCCAATATTAATATTTTGAGTTACTATAACACAAAAATCAATGTAAATTGTCAATAATTTTGTGTGCTTACACTGAAATCAATGCACAATGTTAATCCAATCACTTTAAAATGTACCATCATACATCCAATTACATAAAATCAAAAATCAACGTCTACACTGAAATAAATGCATCTAATGCAAACAATCAAATAAGATTAGAAAACAACATCTACACTGAAATCAATGCATCTAATGCAGGTAATCAAATAGGATTTGAAATCAACATCTACACTGAAATCAATGCATCTAGTGCAAGTAAGAAAATAATATTAGAAACCAACATCTACACTGAAATCAATGCATCTAGTGCAAGTAAGAAAATAATATTAGAAACCAACATCTACACTGAAATCAATGCATCTAGTGCAAGCAATCAAATAGGATTAGAAATCAACATCTACACTAAAATCAATGCATTTAGTGCAAAAAATCAAATAGGATTAGAAATCATCTACATTGAAATCAATGCATCTAGTGCAAGCAGTCAAATATAATTAGAAATCAACATCTTCACTGAAATTAATGCATCTAGTGAAAGAAATCAAATAGGATAAGAAATCACCGTCTACACTGAAATCAATGCATTTATTGCGAGAAATCATATAGGATTAGAAATCGTCTACATTGAAATCAATGCATCTAGTGCAAGCAATTAAATATAATTAGAAATCAATATCTACACTAAAATAAATGCATCTAGTGCAAGCAATCAAATAGTATTAGAAATCACCATCTACACTAAAATCAATGCATCTAGTGCAAGAAAAATTCTTCCCTCTCTCCCCCCTCCAACTACATCTCTCTTTCCCTCTGTCTCTCCACTCTCTCACATCCTTCCTCTTCCTTCCTCTCTCTCCATTTCTCTCCCACCTCTCTATCTCTCTCTCTCTCTTCACCCTCCAACTCTATTACTATATCCCTCCCTCTCTCCTTCTCTCCTCCCTTCTATGCATCTCTCCTTCTTTATCTCTTTATCTCACCCCAAAATATACATACTTTGTCTCCATCTCGCCCTTGTCACTCCATCTCTCTCTCCACTTCTCACTCTCTATGTATTTCTTCTTCCCTCCCTCTCTCCCCCTCCAACTCCATCTCTCTATCCTTCCCTATCTCCTTCTATCTCCCTCACACACTCTCTCTCTCTCTCTCTCTCTCTCTCTCTTTGCCCTCCAATTTTATCTCTTCCCCCAGCACTCTCTTCCTTTCTCTCAATTCATCTCTCTTTTCCTTCCTCTCTCCCCATTTCTCTCCTACCTTCCTGTAAATTTTCCTCTCTCTCTCTCTCTCTCTCTCTCTCTCTCTCTCTCTCTCTCTTTGCCCTCCAATCCTCTTTCTTCCCCCATCTCTCTCTCTCTCTCAACATCTACACTAAAACCAATGCATATAGTGAAAGAAATAAAATAGAATTATATATCACCATCCATACTAAAATCAATGCATCTATTTTAAGAAATCATCTTCTCTATCCCCCCTCCAACTCCATCTCTCTTTCCCTCCCTCTCTCTCGTCTCTCACATCCTCTCTCTCTTCCTTCCCCTCTCTCCATTTATGTCCCATCTCTCTCTCTCTCTCTCTCTCTCTCTCCAACTCTGTTACTATATCCCTCCATCTCTCCTTTTTCCCTCATTCCCTCCATATCTCCTTATTTTTCTCTTTATCTCACCCCCAAACATACACATACTCTCTATATTTCTCCCTTGTCACTCCCTCTCTCTCTAAAATTCTCACTCTCTATGTATTTATTCTTCCATCCCTCATCTCCCCCTCAAACTCCATCACTCTATCCCTTCCTCTCTCTTATCCCATCTCTCTCTCTCTCCCTCTCTCTTTTCCCTACAATCCTCTCTCTTTCCCCATCACCCTCTTCCTCTCTCTCGTCCTATCTAAGTCTCTCTCTCTCTTCCATCCAATCATCTCTCTCTCTCTCCCTCTCATCCTCTCTCATCCCCCATCACACACTCTCTCTCTCTCAAACTATGTTACTATATCCCTCCATTTCTCCTTCTCTCTCCTTCTTTTCCCCATTCTCTCCATATATGATTCTTCGTCTCTTTCTCTCACCCCAAAAAATACAAACTCTCTCTCCATATCTCCATTTTCACTCCCTCCATATCTCCTTATTTTTCTCTTTATCTCACCCCCAAACATACACACACTCTCTATATTTCTCCCTTGTCACTCCCTCTCTCTGTCCACTTCTCACTCTCTATGTATTTATTCTTCCATCCTTCATCTCCCCCTCCAACTCCATCGCTCTATCCCTCCCTCTCTCCTCCTATATCCCTCAATCTCTCCTCCTCTCTCTCTTCCTTCCTCTCTCTCCCTTCCTCTCATACCTCCCTCTCTCTTCCCCTATATCTCTCTCTCTCCCTCTCTCTTTTCCCTACAATCCTCTCTCTTCCCCCACCGCTCTCTCTCTCTCTCTCTGTGTGCCCTCTAATCCTCTCTCTCCCCCCATCACTCTTTATCTCTCTCTAAAACTATATTAATATATCCCTCCCTTTCTCCTCCTCTCTCCTTCCTTTCCCCATTATCTCCATCTATGCTTATTTGTCTCTTTATCTCACCCCCAAATATACAAACTCTCTCTCCATATCTCCCTTTTTACTTCCTCTCCCTCTCCACTTCTCACTCTCTATGTTTTTCTTATTCCCTCCCTCTATCCCCCTTCAAATCCATCTATATATCCCTGCCTCTCTCCTCTTCTCTCTCAAGTCCTCTCTCTCTCTCTCTCTCTCTCTCTCTCTCTTAGCCCTCTAATCCTCTCACTATCTCCCTCCATCTCTCCTCCTCTCTCGCCCCTCCATATTTATGTCTCCCTCTCCCTCTCTTACCCTTCTCTACCTCTCTCAATCCTCTCCCTCTCACTCTCTCTTCATTCCTCCTCTCCCCTCTCCTTGATTTTATCCTCATCTCTCCCTTGTCACACCCCCTATCTCTTCACCTCTATCACTATATGTATTTGTTCTTCCCTCTCATATATATCTAGAGTTAACATATATCCTGATATATTAATGTATATTATAATATAGCAGATTTAATATTGTATTAATCCAAAGTTATTAAATTTAATAATATTAATATTAATATTATATTTAATAATAATAATAATATTAATTTTTTAATATTAATATTAGGGCTAATAATGTTTTTTTTTTGGCATGGTATTAACAATAATCTGGCCCATAGGCTTCACCTAAATAAAACTTGTTTTTGGAGTGTTGGTAAATATAAAGAGGTTTATGGAGTAAATATCAAAAGAGGTTTTATTTATTTACCATACCTCTTTTATTTACCATGGTATTCGGCCCATAGGATTGGTATATAATTAGTTCTTGATTTACAATGATATTCGATATGTTTTTATATATTTATCATGCCTCTTTATACCTCCTTTATATTTATTTATTTATTTACCATACCTCTTTTATAAATATGGTATTTGGCCCATGTTATTAATAATAATTTGTTTCGTGGTATTTAGCCTATAGGCTTCACCTAAATAAAACCTCTTTTTTCAATTTCTGTAAATATAAATAGGTTTGTGGAGTAAATATAAAAAGAGGTTTTATTTATTACCATATCTTTGGAATAAGTATAAAAATATTTTTTATTTATTTAGCATACCGTTTATTTATATTTATATTTATCTACCATACCTAAACATCTTTACATTTTCAATTTATGTTATGTTTATACATAATAATAATTAGGTTTATTTTTAAATAGGACAAACATTGTATCAAAAATGTTAAATTTTAAACATTACATTTACTTTTACATGTTTACTTTTTTACGTGAGATCTTTTGTAGAGATAATACATTGTTATATTTTAATAAAGAATCTTACCCTATTAAAAAGGTTAAAAGGTTATATATAATATAAAGAATCAAGTTATATATGATTTAAGATTCAAGTTAATGTTTTGGCCGACATTAGAAAAATTATTTTTATTAATTTTTTAGGACATGACAATCTTACACATCGGGGTCATACTGGGTTGTAGATTGTGCCTCTCAGCGCAACGAGGTAGAATATGAAGCATTGATCACCGGTCTCAAGATTTTGAAGAAACTGGGTGCAAGAAGAATTTAAGTACGTGGCAACTCTGAACTTGTGATAAAACATGTGAAAGGGGAATACCCGGCCCGATATACACGAATGAGAGCATACAGGAATGTTGTACTAGATATCCTAAAGATGTTTCCAGAATACACTTTGACAGTAGTACCAAGAAATCAAAACCTCATGGAAGATTCACTTGCTACAGCAGCAAGTAATTTTAAAGTCCCAATATTTTCTAATAGAAAATTTAAAATTCATGTGAAGCATCGGCCTACAGTTCCTGATAACTTGCAATATTGGTAAGTATTTTGGGATGATCAACAAGTTAATAATTTTCTGCAAAGTGAAGGTGATTTTGAGAATTATGCAATCGACAAGGTTTATGAAAAAGATGATCAGGTCATTGAAGCAACTCAAGTTGATATACTAGAGCTGAAGGACAACAATATTCCAAAAGTTCTCATACCTTTGGAAGAATTGTTCGATTAGGATGATGTAGCAAGGAAGCCAACATTGGTTCCTACACAAAAAGGTGTGGAGGACATAAACATTGGGACAATAGACAAGCCCAAGATGGTTAAACTGTCCAGGTCTTTATCTCCTAAGGTAAAGGACAAATAAATTGATTTACTTTCTAAATTTTTTGATGTTTTTACGTGGGATTATGTAGACTTAAAGGTATATAATAAAGACATCATACAACACACCATTCCCATTAATCTCGATCAAGAGCCCTTTCGGAAAAATTTAAGAAGGATCAACCCAAGGTTGCTTACATCAATTGAAAAATAAGTAAACATGCTCTACAAGTCAGGTATCATTGTTCCTATAAGGTTTTCTGATTGGATATCTAATTTAATCCCTGTAAGAAAGTAAATGGGTGAAATAAGGCTTTGCATAGACTTCAAAAATTTAAACAAGGTGTCACTGAAATATAATTAACCCCTTCCCAAAATGGATCACATCTTACAAAGAGTATTCGGGGCATCCCAAATGTCTTTGCTTGATGGATATTTGGGGTATAGTAAGATTTTGATACATGAGAAAGATCAAGACAAAACTGCCTTCACTACACCTTGGGGTACATTCAAATATGCAAAGATTCCATTTGGACTAAAGAATGAAGGGGCTACCTTTCATCGTGCAATGGATATAGCATTTTCAGATGAGAAATATGTTTTCTTAGTGGTATATTTATATGATTTGACAATCTTTTCCCATTCAAATGATGAACACTTATATCACTTAAGGATTGTTTTTCAGAAATTCAGAAAGTTCAGAACCTCTCTTAATCCGAAAAAGATATTTTTTGCCATGGAGGAGGGAAAACTTCTCATTCACATCATCTCTAAGGATGGAATCCGGATTGACCCTTCTTAGGTTGAGGCAATTCAACAGATTGATTTTCCACGGAGCAAGAAAGAAATTCAGGCTTTCAATGGTAAGATGAATTTCTCACGCATATTTATTCCAAATTTGGCTGAGCACCTTCGGGAAATGAACAACATGCTGAAAAGGGATAATGAGTTAAAGTGGTTCGAGGATGCTAAGAAGTCCTTTAACACAATGAATTTTGATTTGACTACAGCCCCTGTTTTAATAAGCCCGTATTACACTATTGATTTTATTATATTCTCATTCGCCTCCGAGCACACCATAGATGCAGTCTTAATGCAAAATAAGGACAAGATGTAACAAACCATTGCATTTTTCAGTTGAACCATCAGGGATGTTTCTCTTTGGTACAATATCATAGAGAAATAGGCCTTGGATTTGATAAAAGCATTGAAGGATTTCTGTGTCTATATTTTACATTATCATACTTTGGCTTATGTATCTAATGCAACAGTCAAAGATGTTATTATGTAGACAGATCCGGAAGGAAGAAGAGGTAAATGGATATCAGCGATGTTGGAATATGACCTCGAGATCAAGCCCACAAAGTTGATCAAAGTTCAAGGTTTAGCAAATTTTATGGCTGAGTAAAATTTGGATGTTTTAGATATCAATATTATTACAACATTATCTGATGAAGAACACGATGTCACTTTGATACAGGTATCTGATATGTTTCTTCCGACACCTTGGTATTCTAATATAATATATGTACTTCAGTATTTGAATCCTCCCCCAGGCATGTCTAAGAGTAAGGGTAGGTCTTAAAAGTTGAAAGCTTCCAAATATTAAATTTTGGACAACACCCTTTATTGGAAAGATCCAGGAGGTTTATTGCTGAATTTTTTAGTTGAGAGTGAAGCCCAAGAAGTTATGAATTGTTGTCATAAAGGAGACTGTGGGGCCACCTTTTTTGGAATACCATGTCTAATAAAGTATTGAGAGTGGGATACTATTGGCCAACTCTATTTGCATATTTGTACAAAACAGTGATGAGTTGCCATGAGTGTCAAGTTTTTCAAGGTAAAAGAAAACTTCTTCCATTACATCTGCAGCCTATTTCAATTCATGCACTGTTTCAGCAGTGGGGACTTGACTTCATTAGAGATATTCACCCTAATTCATCTGCACAACACAAATGGATATTGACAACCACCAACTACTTCACCAAATGGATCGAAGCGATCCCAACAAGGCAAGCAACAAATCTTGTAATCATTCAGTTTTTGGAGACTAACCTATTGTCTTGTTTTGGTTGTCCTCATAATATTATTACCGACAATGCGACAACGTTCAAATAAAAAAGGATGGTTGAGTTTTGTGAAAAATATAACATCAAGTTGGGGCACTCAACCACCTGCTATCTGCAAGGTAATGGTTTAGCAGAGTCCGATAATAAATCCTTACTAAATAGCATAAAGAAGATGCTGGAGGCCAACAAGAAGAAATGGTGTTTGTGCTCAACCTAGTGTTCCTAAATTGAGTTCATTAATTGTCAACCAGGGTTGGTAAACTGCTGAAGTGTGGTGCACTATATGTGCCTAGGTATTTGTTTCTCACTACGTTGTGTTTAGTGTTTTATGATGTTTTTGGTTTTATGGTTTTATGTTTGAAAAAGGAAAGAAATAAGTGCTGGTGAAAAGAAGCTATTGGTTATTTAAAACAGAACAAAGCCTAAAATATGGATGACAAACAACAAATGCAAAGCTTGATAATGACTTCATTGCAATAAAATAAATCACAACATGAGCTTGAACTTATCCAATTCATTCATTAAAGGTGTGTTGGAAGAGCTTGAGAAATGGACAAGTTAAGTGTAAATGAAGTTCTCCTAAATAAACAATCAACTCAAAATATTACAAAATGATTATTTGTAAAACAGTAAGGTTTCTATTCTAGATTAACCTATGATGTTGAAGTTACCCTATTCTGCAACTTGACTTATCACTTTTAGGCCTTATTCATAAGTTTTGAGATTTTCTAAAATGATGCTTGGGAAAAAGGCTATAAGTGAGTTTGTAAAATATTTGCAGAGCGATCAAAGCCTTAAACTGATATTACTGACCCCTGTTCATGTGATGATGTATCAATATAAATTCAGAACAAAAGTAAGTTTGAAAATAATGAAGGCCGAAAGACTAATTTTGACAACTAATACTACTTGAAATATAATGGATAACCTAGGCTAGAAAGCGGTCTATCAATCTTAAAAGACAGTGACTACAACTTAAACTAGAATGCCATTAATATTTTCTTGAAACAAAATGAACTGAGACTAAACTAAAGTGCTTCTAATCTACTTGAAGTACAGTGAACAGAGTTAAAATAAAATTCCATTATCAAACTGGGAATGTAGTGACAGAGCTGAACTAAATGCAATCAACCTCCGGAGTGCTATAACTAAATTAACATGCAACTAGTCTATGGAATTCTACAGCCCATCTCGTTCAATAGGAATGATATTTTGGAAGAGTTTGTAAAACAATTCTGGTTGTATTATTCAATGCAATTGAACATAAACATAAGATTGAAAGCAAAGACAACTAGAATCTAAGACACCACAGTTGTTTCTTATTCATTGTTAATGATGTTTTGGAAGAGTTTGTAAGAGTAAGACCGGCTGTGACACTTAGTGTAAACAAGCATAAATCATAAAATTCGAAAGGAAATGCAACTAAAACCTACAATACCACAGCTATGCCTTATTCATCGTGATGATATTTTGGAAGAGTTTATAAGAGTAAATCTAGCTGTGATAATTAATGTAAACAAGCATAAATCATAAAATTCGAAAGGAAATGCAACTAAAACCTACAATACCACAGCTATGCCTTATTCATCGTGATGATATTTTGGAAGAGTTTATAAGAGTAAGTCTAGCTGTGATAATTAATGTAAACAAGTATGAACATAAACTTCAGAAACTTGCCTAAGCTAGAAATGAAAACGAGACTAAAATACTTATCTAAACCATATAAAAAAGGCTGCTCAGGTAGCAGGGGCCCTCTACCACCAGATTAGCACGAAATCTACTTCAAAATTGACTCAACGCTTTCAAGGAAATGATGCTTCTTTCATTAAAGAGAAATTACTTCAAAAACAGAGTGTTTTCGGACTTCTGAAATCTAGCAATCAACCACAAAATCTAACCTTGTCCCTCGGTTTCCCGAGCCATATTTGTAACAAATTTACATAACTGTCTCGAGATAACCTAGGGATAATTGTCTTTCCAAATAAAAACCAAACTAGGACTCTGATGGTGGTCACGTAATATAATTAAGGACATCTAGACTCTCCTTGTCCTATTAGGAGTCTCTCTCCTAGTTTGAGTTCCCACGTACACAACTGCTTACAGAATTCCGTTCAAACTTCATGGAGAGCAAAAAATGGTGAGGGAATGATGTGGAATATGACCATATGTGTTTTCCTCTGAGATGACACCTGGAACCTGCGTAGACATGAAGACAGCTGCAGAATCGAAAACTAGCTACAGAATGCCTGCAGTCTGTAGCTAGATCTAGTTCAAAAAGTAATACAATGAAAAAATCATAAAAACATAGCAAGTTAGTCATGATATATATTCTTAAAGAAATTTTAACTAATTCTACTGATAATTTGAGCCTGTGATTAATAATGGACAAAGGAAATTGAGTGGAATGTGGTGGAAGAAAGAACATCTTTGAAGCTCAACAAATGGCACAAAAAGCTTGTGAATGCCTTGTGGTACGACAAGGTAAGTAGTAAGAAATCTATCAAAATGTCCCATTTTCAGCTAGTTTGGGGAATAGACACTATTTTCCAACATCACTTGCAATATCGTTCATGAAATTGTTGCAAGAAGCCAGAAGTGAGGATAATGATGTACAACATCAGATCAATCAGATGATCCATCTTCAGCAGACGAGAGATGAGGTATTTCATAACACTTCAAATATTCATGAGAAGATAAATAAGGTGTATGAATATAAGACCAAATCAGATAAATTTAAGCTTAAAGATGTAGTCCTCCAATGGGATGCAAGGAATGAGGAAAAATGGAAGCACAGAAAGTTTGAAAACTTATGGAAAGGGCCCTACAAGATCTCAGCTATTCGAGGGAAAAATTATTATCTACTACAAGAGATGAATGGAGAAGAATGTTTGGGAGGACCGATCAACAGTAGGATTCTTAAGCATTATTATTCTTCATGCAGTTTTTAGATTTCTTAATATCATTGTAAATATCAGTTTGAATTTCATTGCAAAGTGTGAAGTGAAGGATCACCGAAGTTTGGGGCCCGAAGTGAAGGCTATAAATTTTCATTGGTTTTCTGTTGTTTTCAAAGTCAAGTCAATCTTCAATCAATTTTTAAAGTCAATTTTCAGTCGGATTGAGTTTGTCACAAATCATTTTGAGTTTTTAGTTTTCAGTTAGTTTTTAGTATTGGAATCCATGCCCAATGGATTGGCACTTGGTCTAAGGTTTTCTTGGCACCTCCAAGGAGATACCATCCCTAGTTGGAGCCAAAGTTAGTGTCAGTATTTTCATCCTTCCACTAGTGATCAAAATTAACTATTTCATTATCATTTTAGGGGTCCCATTCAAATTTTTTTTATCATTCCACTAGGTCATGCAAAAATTTGGTCACTTGGTGCATATTTTCATCAAAGTTCACTCTTTTCAAAAATTTAATTTCATCACTTGCTAGCTCACTTTGTCACTTGCTGAGTGTTCATTATTTCATGAGATTACATCACCTATTTAGTCATGTCATCATGAATTCCAGTCAGTCAAGGTTTCCATTAGGTCTTAGGCTTTTCAAGGTCCAATAACACACCATTTCCATTGCATAAGACCAAAAAATAAGAGAGTTATCAAATAAACTTCTCTTTACCATGTAAAGATGATTTGTAAGGAATAATTTTTATTTCAAATTGTAATTTTGATTTCAAAATGTAATTTTTATTTTTCATTATGTAATTTTATGTCACTCAATTTGTAATAAGTTCATGGCTTCCAAGCTGCCAACTCAGAGTTCCATATGCCAAAGCATCAAAATGTCAAAATATAAGTGTCTCAATCCATCAAATGATCAATTGTAAAAGAATGAATTCATACTGAAAAGGTATAGTTTCAAAGTTTAAATATGAATGTGAAGAAGGTAAAGTGGGCCCCAAGGCCCAAAACATCAAATCCATCAAGTATAAAGCTCATCAAGACATCAAATTCACTCTTATTTGTTCCTCACAACATCAAGCCACCACTTCAATAGCTTGAATTTCCAGTTTTAGGGGTGAAAGAGTGATTTATTTGGTGGTGTTGTGCTCCTGGACAAGAGGCGCTGTGCTCCTGTAACTAGAAATGCACACTTGTTACACAACATTTTGTCACTGTCCTTGCAATCCCCATCCCACACATTGGAGGACCATTTGTGTGACTTATATAAAGTGTCATGTCTTGCAAATACCATCATTGCATCCCTTGCCATGAGTAAAACATTCATTCTGTGGACAATTCCTTGAGCAGACCATCAGAAACACATGTTTTTGGGTTGGCGTTGGTAGGCCGTTATGCCCTCGTGCCAATGAGGAAAATTAACACTGAGCCTCACGCCCTTTGGTGCTCTGTCCCAGTGATCTACCCACACCAAGCTATTTTTGGAATTTTTTTTAAATATAGAGGCGAATTTTCCATGTTAACAACTTTGTGGGCGAGTCAGCTTGGGTGGTTCGACTGAATAACCACGAACACCCTCCTTTGGCCTCTTGTTTCCACCTTTTGGGGGAACCTCCCAAAGGATAAGGCCTAACTTCCATCATTGTAGGGATCCCAACCTCCTCCTCTCCCTCTATAAATAAATCTATCTCCCATTGATACACTAGCTGAACGATTGTAGCTGAACAGCTGAATAGCTAAGACGAATTGCTGAACATTTTGTTGGTGAGATAGAGAAGAGAAAGAGAGCTTTGTCAAGAGAGAGCTTAGGCTTGTGTCCTCGCCTCATCCTAATTCCCTAACGATCCTTCAAGACGTGCTTCGACTAAACCCACTGAAGGAGGCTGCGACGTCAAGGCTCTGGTTGTAATCTCTTTCTTCTATTTATATATACATGACTAATGTCTGGTTCGCATCTTGTGTTAATATGGTTTATTTTACGCAATATGTTTAATATTCCTTGACTAATTAGCTAGTTATGAATGCAATTATTGTCTTGTATGCTACTTTTTTCCTTTGATATTTGTGTAGGAATCCAAGTACCATTGTTGAAGGACCGTAACCTGTTGGGACAGAGATCAAGAGGCCGCCACTGCTACAACTATGACAATCGCATTAGACTACAGGTAGGACAATCTATCTCAACCTATTTCATTCGTTAACTAGGAACCTACACATTAGCTTGTCCCCTTGTTGCTAGACACACTCTAGGACTAGAGGGATCGTCTCTGTCCACAGAGAGGATTTACCTACTCAAAACGTTGGAGACTCTGCAGGGGATCAGTGTGAGTTTTTCGTCTCATTGCTCATTAGGAATTTTCCTTATCGAGTCGACTTTGGTCGTTTGATTACTGGTCTATTTTTTTTGTTTTTCTTGACTGTTTGGAATCCTCCTGTTCAGCTCCAAATTGTCAATATTGACCTCTTCTCATTGGTTTTTTCCTTTTCCCATAGTTTTCCGGCTTGGCGCAGGTTTTCTTTGAACAGTTGCACCAATTGGCACTTGTTGCCTTTGTTGCAGTAGCGCCAACCCCTATTTGGCGCAGATTACCACCTAACAGTCGCGTCAAATCCTGTAGGATTTGGTTTGACCTTCCCTTTGAGTTTTTGGTCAATTTTGCTTGACTCTGGGTTGTTTTTGTGATTTGCAATTGGTCTTTTGGGATCATTTTGACTACTGTAGGCTTGATCTCCTCAGTTGTTTGTCCATTGTATCATCAGTGAGGTTCGTAGCCTTAGGGTTTCTAGGTGTCTTTTTCTCACTGAGCCTTCTGACTGAAGTTGGAGTCTTTTTTATTTTCATCAGTTCGATTCTTTGATCAATTGTGTTGTTTAATCCTTTGTGTTTTGGTTTGCTGAATGATTACCTTCGTTTTTGCTTAAATCTCCATTTCGCCACTTCGAGCATAGATCACATTACTCAATTGGGTCATTTTGAAAGCTTTTTGTTGTTTGAAAGAGTGCATCATTGGTTTGAGTGCATTTTTATGTCTGTATTGCTTTTGAATTATTCATTTTAAGATCTCTACATTCACAGTGCTCCAAACTAGTGTTTGCTTTTCTTTTTAATGTAATAGTGCATAGTGTGCTTCATTCATAAAAAAATTGCATCCTTTCATTTGCATCGAAAATGAAAATTTCTTTTGCATAACTAGCTCTTAGTGAACTAGGAAAGAGTTTTTTGCTTCTCACTTGGTTGTATTAGATGCATTAGTGGACTTATTCTTATGATGTCATTTTTTTCTGCTTTGTTAAAGATCTCTCTCCTTCTCTTAGTTAGCATTCACCGAACGGAAATGATGTTCTTTTGCATGTAGTGTGCATTTAGGAATTCGAGACTCCATTCGGTAGAGCCTTGAAACTGAAACATTAATTCAAGATAAACCTTAAAATCAATTCAATCAATCTAAGGAAACATTGGAACCTAACACAAAAATTTTAGAGGTCTAGGCTAGTGACGTGTTCCGACGTCATTAAACCTAGTAGTTGTCGCTCACCACCTAGCTTTAGACAACACTAGTATGGACTTGTGCTCCCTGTACCATCGCGTATATAAAGGGAGACCCTCATAGGTTGCAATCCTTTATCCACAGGAAGCCAAGTCTACTGCCCTGTAACCTTGATACACTGAACACAACATTCAGGGAGACTACCTGCATGTATGTGAAGTCCTTGGTTATTTCTCTTTCATTTGATCACCAAGGTGTATATGGCAGTTCATGGAAACTTGGTACACCCTCTTGCTTAGATTACCTGAGTAGTCATTTCCATCTTTTCATGACTCCTTAAAAAGTGAAAAAATCATTGAGCTCTTGTCCTTTCATGCTCATTTCAACCTGAAAGTGATAGAGTCACCTTTTTCCTGTTTCTCGACTCTTAAAATATGAAACGACAGAGTTTTGTTTCAGTGTCTTAAAATATTAACTGCCCATGAAATATTCTTGGTTAAAGCTATCTTCCTTAGCATTTTCTTTTTTGATTGTTTCCAATGGAAACTTTTCCAGAGTTTACCAACCAAGGAATCCCCTCTGAAGGGAATCCTGGTCCTTTTCCTTCTTTTGGGAATGTTGGTGCTCCTTATATGGCAACATTGTCCCTTCCTAGGTTAACTATTGGTTTGCCCATGTGGTTATTCTCCACCTTTGTGGTCTCGAGTATTCTGCCCTATGTACAACCATCTCCTCCACCTGAACAACATCATGTTGATTCTAAGGTGGACCTCTCCCCTTCTTCGCCTGTTTCTTCATCCTCCTCTTCTACTTCACCTAGTGAAAGTCTGGATTCTAGTAACCTGGTGGCTAAGAAGAAGAAGAATATGATGAAAAAGAAGAAGTCAGATAAGAGAGAGGCCAAATCTACGGCTATTGCACCTAAGAAACCTTCCATTGATAGATCATCCAGCCTTCCACGAAAAGTCAAATTCTCTTGCATGTTGTGTAAAGGTGATCACTTTCTTTGAGAATGTCCTGGAATTCCCAAGGTACTTGAAGCATGGTTCGAAAGCCGTCCTCCATTACCTTTGGCTTCTAGAAGTCATATTGGTGGCACATCTTCGACTAGCATTGATAAGACTCATAAGAAATAGGGTAAGATTACCAATCCTTGTAAGTAGTGTGAAAGGCATCATCCCATTCACCTTTTTCCGTACATGGATGAAGCCACAAGAGTGTTGGACAACCCTACTATTTCTACACCCCGCCTTCCAGTTGGTTACCAGAATATTTCTTTGAGTCCCTCGCTAGTTGATTCAACGATTGGTCAAGAGTCATCCTTGGTCGATCCCGTTCCCTCAGAAATTAAAATTCATGAATCCATTCCCGACCAACCATTGGTCGTGAAATCGGTCGATCTGTTCTTGCCCATAGTTCATCAGGCCTTTTTCGTCGAGAGTGGATCTCATCCCTCTCATGTTCTTCTTGTATCTTCAGATTCCTCAAACCTGGAGAAAGATCCTCCCGTCCCTGTGACTCAAGAAGTTTCTTTTCCTACTCCCATGTCTGTGGTCTAGGAGGATTCTTATCTTGCTTTGGTAACACTAGGGGATGACCATCTAAGTTCAATGGTACCCCCTCCAAGTAGTTTGGTCGCTTCCTTTGATTGGAGTTGATTTGCGGGATACCACCTTCCTTCTTATATGCCTTTTGAGATCACGGTATAGACCTTTGATGTGGCCATAGATAGCACAATTATAGATTAAGGCATGTCTGTTAGTGTTTTGTATTCAACTACTTGGAAAGATTTTGGTTCCCCACCGCTTGTACCTGTTACACAAAATATGTTGGCATTTAACAGAGGAACCAGTCAACCGTTAGGGATCCTTCCAAAGTTGCTGATCACTTTGGGAGGGAAAATTGTCTGTATAGATGTGATGGTTGTTCCAGGCCCTTTGGATTTTAATTTACTCTTGGGGTGTGACTATGCTTATGCCATGGGTGCACTCGTCTCCTCCCTCTTTCATGTGACCTGTTTCCCACACAAAGGTTGGATTGTGACCATTGATTAGATTTCTTTCTTTGCTCCTGAGGTGGCAGCTGGCCCACCATCATCCCTGCCAGATTTCTATTTTCCGGTTGTATCTTCCCCACCACGGGTTAATTATGTGGCCACTTGTTTATTGACCTCATCTGGTGATGATACCATCGAGTACCGTTTACTGGGGGCATTCGGTCATGATTTCCGAGATGTTTTTCTCTCATGAGATGCGAAAATATTGGAAGCCATGACTTTTTATTCGTGATTTTGAGTTGTCTTTTAGAGCATAGTTCGTTTTCTTGTGTCAAGCTCCTTAAAAATTGAAACAAGCCTCTTTTGGAGCAGAGTTTGTTTTATTTTGTCAAGCTCCTTTAAAAATGAAACAAGATCTTTTGAGGATAGTTAGTTTTCTATGTCAACCTCGTTAAAAAATGAATTAGGTCATGAGGATAGTTCTTTTACTGTGTCAACCTCGTTAAAAAATGAAACAGGTTCCCTTTCCCAATCGAGTCTTTTTTTGATCTCGTAATTTGAACCTTCACTCCATCGGTTATTCATTCATTGCAGCTGGACTGAAGCTTGGGGGGCATATACCTTGAATTGAGTCACCATGTTGGGGGCATGGCCACTTTTAAATTATAGTTTACCTTTGTTTTAAGCTTGTGTAAAAATGAAACCAATTTCAAGAAGAGTTTCCTGATTTCAAGCTTGTGTAAAAATGAAACCATTACCAATTTACCTCTCGTGATTTCCATTTGATCAGTCTGTTTTTCCAGATGAGCCTTGGTTTTCTTATTCCACCATTACCATATGCTTGGCCGATCATATGCCTTCACTTGGTTGTTTCACGTATTCATGAGGAACCACTGCAATGAGTGGTCTTGTTAGCCAGCCTCTTAACCTTTACTTGTCCTGAGTAGTTCCAACATCACCAAAACCAGTTGCTATCCTTTATACCACTCATTCCTCTAGGAGGAGTCATCTTTCAGATATGTTCTGACTCTCGAAAATTAAAAAGATTTCTGAGACTCTTGTCATTTTGAACTCGTTAAATGGCTGCGAAACAATATCTACCCAGTATACGTTTACCCCCTTTTCGGGTTGGGATGGATTATTTACGAAAAAGGAATACCTTAGCCTATCACAACTAAGAGGTTCTCTCGGATATTGTTTTCTACCTTTTCAGATCTTCGGGACTATTTACGAAAAGGGACTTGCTGGAGTTTTCTTTTCTGCTTCTTTTCAAACTCTCGAAACATGAAAATATGTCGAGTTCTTCCTTTGTCAGACTCGTTAAAACCTGATCACATCAGAAATCGTCACCATGAAGTTAACTGAGTTCCTCCTTCCTAGGGCTCGTAAAATGTACTAGGATGGATTTTTCTGAAGGACAAACTTACATGACAAGCATATGCTATCCCCTTCAAGCTTGTTTTTCAAAAAATAATTGGGGTACTCACCAGAAATGGTGGGGTAAAATGGAACCAGTTTCTCAGTCGTGTCGGCAGTATGTTACTCTTGAACATGACACTCATCTGCATTCGTGTCGGGTTGGGGAAATCTCATTTCTTCATTATTGCCTCCATAGGTTTGGGTTATCTTTTTTGACCTCTCATCTTCTCTTTTCCACATCATCATGACCTCATATCCCTTGATGTCAAGTACAGCCAAATCCATAGTCATGTCGCTGATATGTTCAAGAGAAGTTTTCCTTTTCAGTTTTCAACCTCCCTCTGATCCTTTGTTTGGTCCTGATTCACTATCCTCATATTCCTCTATCTCACGTCGATGATGTGGGAAACATTATGGCCCTCCTTTGACCAGGTCACTTCATGTAGACTTCAGCTCATTATCCAGGAAGTTGATCTAGAGATTCCTTTTCGATACCTTGGAGCTTGCATGCCTCAATGGAAAGTTCTTCGCATTCGACGACAGGTCCACATCATTGGCCTTCGATCGAGTGATTCTGCGAATGTTTGATTCCAAATCACTATTCACATTCCGTGCATTGTACCTATTGTACCTTGAAAGACATCGTCATTATTGGTGGTACCTCTCATGCCTGTTAACAACTTTCATCATTGGCTGGTAATCAGGTGACTTTCTAGCATGTTTGACTTCAGTTCGCATATTTGCATGCTTAAATTTGTACTTGTTTGAGTCGAGATGGAGTGCAAGACCCTAGGTTTTGTCTGATAAGATCCACGCTGCGGAATATTGTGGTTTATCATGACTTATTGCATGACTATTTTTATTGGATGGTTGCGACCATACCTGAGTCTATTGGTTGATCCTTATTGCTAGATGGTTGTGTCCATACCTTAGATCTTAGTTTTTATGTACTTTATTATGGATCGTTGCACCCATGCCACATGTTCATGTACCCGAGATATCAATTGTATTTGTACTTTTAGGTCTTCCGACAATGGTGTTTTGTTCGAACGCGTTCTCATAAAACATTTCACCCCTCCCTCTCTCTCGGACCTCATGCTTTAGGGGGCATCTGTTACATTACATTTTTTCACCATACCCGCAATCCCCATCCCGCACATTAGAGGACCATTTGTGTGACTTATATAAAGTGTCATGTCTTGCAAATACCATCATTGCATCCCTTGACATGAGGACAACGTTCCTTCTGTTGACAATTCCTTGAGTAGACCATCAGAAACACATGTTTTTGGGTTGGCGCTGGTAGGCCGTTATGCCCTCATGCCAATGAGGAAAATTAACACTGAGCCCTAGGCCCTTTGGCACTCTGTCCCAGTGATCTACCCGCACCTAGCTATTTTTGGAATTTTTTTTAAATATAGAGGCGAATTTTCCATGCTAACAACTTCGTGGGTGAGTTAGCTTGGGTAGTTCGACTGAATAACCATGAACACCCTCCTTGTTTCCACCTTTTGGGGGAACCTCCCAAAGGATAATTCCTCCCTTCCATCATTGTAGGGATACCAATGTCCTCCTCTCCCTCTATAAATAAATCTATCTCCCATTGATACACTAGCTGAACGATTGTAGCTGAACAACTGAATTTCTAAGAGGAATTGTTGAACATTTTGCTTGTGAGATAGAGCAGAGAAAGAGACCTTTGTCGAGAGAGAGCTTAGACTTGTGTCCTCACCTTGTCTTAATTCCTTGAAGATCCTTCGAGACGCACTTCGACTGAACCCTCTGAAGGAGGTTGTGACGTCAAGGCTCCGGTTGTAATTTCTTTCTTTCTATTTATATATACATGACTAATGTCTAGTTTTCATCTTGTGTTAATATGGTTTATTTTACGCAATATGTTTAATCTTTCTTGATTGATTAGCTAGTTATGAATGCAATTATTATCTTGTATGTTTCTTTTGTCCTTCAATATTTGTGCAGGAATCTGAGTACCATTACTGAAGGAACGTGACCTGTCAGGACAGAGATCAAGAGGCCACCACTGCTACAGCTGTGATAATCACGTTGGACTACAGGTAGGACAATCTATCCCAACCTATTTCATTCATTAACTAGGAACCTACACATTAGCTTGTTCCCTTGTTTCTAGACCCACTCTAGGGCTAGAGGGATTGTATTTGTCCACAGAGAGGATTTACCTACTCAACAACACCTGCTAAGTGCGTTGCGCTCCTGGCAGAGAGAGCATTGCGCTCCTCCCAAAGGCGCTGCGCTCCTGGCCTTTTTTCTCATGAAGCTCCAAACTTCATCCAAATTGCTTCTAGCCTCCAACAAAGGTTCTCACCATCTCTTAACAAGTAAGTAAGACATGTTTTCCACCTCCTTGCATTATTCAAGAGTAGTTTTCATGGTGTTTGAGTTTTCCTGAAAAATTTGGAGTTTGTCTAGTTAAAAACCCTAATCTCATTCCCTCATTCCTAATTTGATTCCCTAAGACCTTAAATTTCCTTCCCACATCACAGTGAAACCTATCCCTACCCCTACATTACTTATCTCTGGCCCTAAAATCCCTTTTCCCCTAAAACCTAAGTCCTAGCCATTTCAATTTCCTAGGCACCCATTACCATCAAAATTGTAATAAAATTACCATTCCCAATTCCCTAAACATTTTAACTCCCCACCACCTCCATAAGTTTACTAACCCCTTCCCCTATCTTCCTAATTTTTCCTACCCCATACCCCAATCCCATTTCCTCATCCCTAGGGTTTATAGACCAAAATAGCATGGAGGAGGAAAACATAGACTACATGGAGGAAGAAGAGAGGGAAGAGAGAAGGCCACATAAGGGAGGAAGGATTCTTAGACTTGAGCCCACCAACACCAGAGAACTAATGGCCTCTCCCATGACTATCACTTATTTCAAGCATGTCAGATGCTTTTATTTTTGTGAAATGATACAAAGAGTCCAACACCACCCTATTTTGAGCAGACCTTTCATATCAAACCTTCAGGATAATAAAGTGACCCTTGTTGTTGTGACTTTCACCATATCCTCAGCCATCATTTCAGTTTCCACTAGAATTCCAAATGTAGGTGAGAAGTGGTTCAAGGCCAAAGACTTGGATGATCACTATTATGAGCTGTACATCAAGCCAAGGTACATAAATGAAGGAAAGAGAGTTTTTCCTTTCAATTA
The DNA here is from genome assembly GCA_034641835.2 of Pinus albicaulis. Lineage (NCBI taxonomy): Eukaryota > Viridiplantae > Streptophyta > Pinopsida > Pinales > Pinaceae > Pinus > Pinus albicaulis. The sequence goes on along the minus strand of CM076578.1, from coordinate 1,968,043,328 downwards.
CCTCCTTGATAGGTATACCCCCATGATGAAAATCATCATGAAGTAAATCTCTTGTGAAGGAAGGTTCTCTAGACTTTATACCTACGATATTGGACTGCTCATGCACTTCACAAGGGTTAAGATTTTCAGTATTCCATATTATATATTTAGGAGCATTGACAAAATGGAATACATTATACAAAAGAGAGATTATGACCAACAGATGAACAACCTCTTTCACCACTCTCTCATCAAGATCATTGTCCTCCATCACCTTAACCACTTGAACATCTCATGGGACACTTTCATTGCCAATGACATCTTCACTACTCCACAAGCTCAACATGTTGAAGATATGTCTCCCCCATCTCATCCTACTACATATATTCCTCCATATCAGCCCACAACACCTACTTATTCATTATCTCATCCTACTAGACCCATTTCATCACTATCATCACCATTTCAGAGTCATATTGGGTCATCTAGCAGAGCTATGGTCAACAAACCGAAAAGGGCTTAAATGGGCACATTGGCTAGAACATATCAGAGAGGTAATAAGCAATTCTTTGCTCCACATATTGTGGAAGGGACCTTTCCTTATTCATCGAAAAATCAGGTACAAAAGGGAAATAAAAATATGACTGAGGCATATTTTCATGAGGAAGTCAGGCATGAGGAGGAAGACCTCCATGAGACAGAGACATAATTTGATCTTATTGACTTGGATCAACAAAATGATTATGAAACTTCCTTGATTATCAAGGAGAAGGATGCCCAAATTAGAGAGCTTGAAACTAACTTATATAGATCTAAGTTTGTCATTTATTTTCTTGAGTAGGAAAACAATCAACTCCAAACCAAGAAGACAATAATGGAGATGCAAATTCTCAAGGAAAAGAGAGAGGAAAACAAGGAAAAGGTCTTGCTTGATGAGGCTTATGATAGATATGGTGAACCTGATGAGGAAGAAGACAAAGTGCCAAGAAAAATTCCAAGGACCAGAGGCTTGAAAAGAGCTTTAGAATGAAAGCAACAAAAGGAACAAGAACTAGTAGATGAGCTCACCTTGAATGAGAAATTTTCCATAATGATAAATGAGAACCGGGAGCATTGGTTTGAGAGGGTTAATAACCATATTGAGAACCTCCTGGAGAAGGAAAATAAAGATAATGACATACAAAGGAAGATGGAAAATCACTATTGCAAAAGAAACCAAATTGCAAGGTCTAAGCTCAAGAAGGTCAAGTCAAAGCTTGATAACCTAATCATGCAAGAGGAGAAGAGGAAGCTTGAGATCCTTGCTGAGGATTCCCTCCATGCTTAAAACACATCATTAGCAACAATTCTGAAAATTTTGGCAAATTTTTGGTCAATTTTGAATAATTTTGAGTTTTTATGCTTTTCTTGACAGTTAGTAGACAATTTGACTATCAGGAGCGCAACACCCTAGGCGTTGCGCTTCTTCTAGGGACCTAAATTGGTAAAACTAGGGCCATAAGTGGATTAAGAATGATGAATACATGTAGGTTAGCAACGTTTCGAAGAAAATTTTGGCAAAATGGTCAGCAAAAAAGTAAAAAAGCACCTAAAAAACCATGTTTCTGCCTTCTTTTTAAGCCTCGTGCTGCGCTCCTGACCCGTCTTGGGAGATTGAATTTTTGGAGGGTCTAATATGGTCAAATTTGGAAACTAAGCATAGATATGGAAAACAAGTAGGACATTCTTTCCAATGAGCTATCCTGAGCTCAATTTGGACACCGGGAACCCCTCCAAAAAGTTACGCTCCTAACTAGGCACTGAAAATTTTGAATTTTATTTGAAATTTTGACTTTCACCTTGGAAAATCATGTTTTTATTGATGTAATTGATGGATGTAGATTTAATAATGATGTTTAGAGTTACTTATGGGTAAATGCATTAGGTAAAATTCGTTTTTAGGATGAATGAGTCAGTTTTACTAAAGTTAGGGATGAGTCAGTTTGACCTCCCTACACTCTAGGTATCAGTTCATACTTTTGTGGATCAACTCCTCAACTCAGGGATTCGACCCTTGAGTTTGGGAGAATTTTTTTGATGGCTATATCTTTCATTTCTTGACTCATTTCATAGATTTCATGTTTTTATATTGATCAGAGACACTAGTCTATTCAAATTTTGGTAGGAATATATTGGATGAGTTATAGCTATTCTTTTGGGATTCATGTGGTATTGTACTTTGGCATAGTTTTTCATCTAGTTTCATATGAATGAATGTTTTGTATCTTTCATGTTCATTCCAGCTCTATGATATGTTGATTTTTCAATTTTGATAGGAAAAATACATATTTTATGCTCTGTTTTGGGAGAATCACCATAATTTGTTTCAGTTTCTTCAGTTTAAAAGGAATTCATGCACTGTCATGCTCTTTTTAGCACCTCACTAGTCTAATCCATCTGGCCTAAAAACCCTAAAGTGTTAGACCTAGCTATCTCTTTGACCTATTTCACTCATCCAACACCCAAATCAACCAATTAAAACCCCTGTGCTACTATACCTAGCCTAAAACCTAATTGATCGAGCCCTCTTGGCCGTGATCCCTTGGAGAGAGCCCTCTCCTACTTAGTAGGGCTAGCTACTTGGTGAGAGCTTGGTCTGTAGTTACCTTTGCTGGTCTCTTCTCGGCCTCAGAGATCTGGTGGAGTGATAACACTATATACCTTGTCTTCTTTGCCTTCTACCTCATAACCAGGAGGTTGCGCAACATAAACCTCCTCTTTCATCACTTCATTAAAGAACAATGATTATATGTCCATTTGATACACTTTCCATTTCTATTGTGTGGCAATTGAAAACAATGTACGCACTGTCTCCATCCCCGCAAATTGCGCAAAAGTTTTTGCATAGTCTCTTCCATGCTGCTTATTGTATCCTTTGACAACTAGCCTTGCTTTATGCATTTCAATATTGCCTTCAATGTTTCTCTTGGTCTTATAGACCCACTTTAATCCAATGAATTATTTTCCTTGTGGAAGGTCCACTAACTCCCATGTGTCGTTCTTTTCTATTGCTCCTATTTCTTCATTCATTGCCACAACCCATTTCTCTTCTTTGATTGAATCTTCAAAATGTATGGGGTCATCTACGTGACAAAATAATGAAAATAAAGAATTCAGACCAACGCTGCTACAACTTCATCTTGCTCATAAATTTCATTTAAATTTATGAATTTTGTTCTTCTTATGCTTGCTGAAGATGGGCTTGGTGTTGTGCTTGAAGTAGATAGAGTTGCAGATCTTTGTGGTGCACTTGGAGAAGCACTTGCTTGGTTGCGAAACATTGTCCTATTATCTGTTTGTGGTGTCACATGTTGACTACTTTGTTGAGCTTGTGTATGTGGAGGAGGAGTCATCGTTGAGGAATTACTTGTTGCGGTCAATTCCATTTTGTCTTCATGTGACATACATGTCTTCACATTGACTTTCTTCTTTAAACTTTGATCCCATGCTTCCTCTTCTATGAAATGAACATCTCTGTTGATTATGAATTTCTTGGTTGATGGATTGTAGAGCTTGTATGCCTTGTATTTTTCATTGTATCCAAAAAATATACATTTCTGCCTCTTGTTGTCCAACTTATTCCTCAACTCATCCGAGACATGTGCATACGCCACACACCCAAACACTCTCATGTGGGTGACATATTGCTTTCTTCCACTCCATGCCTCTTTAGGAACAATATTCATGACACTTTTGGTTGGACATCTATTAATAATATACACTGCACAAGCAACAACTTCAACCCAATAATACTTTCACAAACGCTTTGCCTTCAACATACTCCTTGCCATTTCCATGATGGTCCTATTCTTCCTTTCCGCGACACCATTTTGCTGAGGTGTATATTGTGTTATAAACTGCTTTTGAATTCCATTCTCCCTACAAAAACGTAGGAAGTCACTTGAAATACATTCGCCACCTCTATCAGTCCTCAACACTTTTATGTAGTGTCCACTTTTCTTCTCAACAAGAAATTTGTAGTGGGGGATGCGGTCAAACACTTCACTTTTATGTTTTAGGAAATAGACCCACGTCTTCCTTGTGTAGTCATCTATGAAGGTCAAAATATAATGGTTGCCACCAAATGATGGTGCTTGCATTGGTCCACATAAATCTGAGTGGAAAATCTCCAAAGGTTCTTTTGCCCTTATAGACTTTCCTGCTAGAAATGATTCTCTATATTTTTTTCCCAAGATGCATCCTTCACATAGGCTGTCTGATATTTCTATGAGTGGAAATCCATTCAACATGGATTTCCTATGCAACAAATTCAAACCTCCAAAGTTGAGATGACCAAATATCAAATTCCATAACCAATTTTCATATTTGACTTCTTCTTGAAAGTTTTTTTGTGTGACAGCTGCTACAACACCTTCTTCCTTCAAATATGATCTTAGCTTGAGAGGAAACATTCTATTGTTTGTCATATGAACTTTTGAAATTAGTTGTCTACTTGGAGGCTTATCCAAGATTGTGTATACATCATTCTTTAAAAATACATTGTAGCCATTTTGCATGAGCTGCCCAATGCTTATTAGGTTATGTTTCAAACCAGGGACATTGTAAACATCTGACATGAACTCCTTCTCTCCCTTCTTGGTAACAATGTCAACTCTTCCTTTTACCATGATAGAGACTTTTCTATCATTCCCCTATGTCACTTCAAATTTTACGCTTTCATCTAGATTGAAAAAAATGTCTATGTTTCCAGTCATGTGGTTGCTACACCTTGAATCTAAGAACCATACATTTCCTTGTTTTTCTTGTGCTACATTACAAGCTAAAAACATACTATCATGGTTCTAATTTTACTTTATAAAATTTGCATTTGGTTTGTTACTTGTGTCATATTTCTTCTTTCTACATTCATTTGCATAATGACCATACTTCTTACAATAATGACATTGATTGAGATCGAGACAAGTAGTCATTAAAGTGGGAACTTGGAAAATATAATTCTTACTTGTCTTTGTTGTGATTCATTCTATGTAGAGGAGTTTGTTCCTAGTATTTGGGAGTTTTTTGAGGTCTAGTTAGTTGAGACATTATCTCCAACTAGTTAACTTCCTAGATTGGTGTGTGGTTCATATATTCACTCAACCAAGAAATTGTATGTCTAAAATAAACTAATTATCTAAAACATAACCTTATATATTTATATTGTATTATTATTTTATATAAATGCAATTTTGTGTGCCTTATAAAAAATTAACTAATCTACCAACCTATTTACTTACTACATATTTTTTACCATATGGGACCAGGAAAACTAAAAAACCTACCAAAATTAAAACACAGCCTTTAACTTTTTGTAGTCATGAATGCCTTTCTCTCCAATTTTAACCTTGAAACTTTTATAAATAATTTTGGTGGCAGCTGGTCATTTAGCAACAAGAAATTGTATGAAGAGTGTCTACCGGGTTTTTATATTAACTAAAAGTCAATTCAATCATTCATTTTGCTATTAGAATGTCCCGTCTATAGGTTTTGGTGATGAATAATCATTTTGTTTCAAAAGCATTCATTAAAGCTGGATACAATATATGTATCTTGATATTTGTTTCCAGTCTACAGGTTTTGGTGATGAATAATCATTATGTTGCAAAAGCATTCATTAAAGCTAGATACAATATATGTATCTTGATATTTGTTTCCATGTTTATCGTATGTGAATATAGTGTTGTCAGTCAAAATAATTCACATAACCGATATTCTATTTTTTTCTTTCTTTTCGTGTATATGGTTGGATACCATGAATGGAACATCACTGTTATTCTATTTTTAGTCCCTGCCATTAGGCATGGGACTATATTAATTGGATGGACTCACTTAGCATTAGTCAGTGTAACATTTAACCAAACTTTTTAGTGCTGAAATTTGGAGGATCAATACTTGCATCACATTATTTGTGAAGACCAATAAAAATACTTATCATGGTTCTGGCCTCTTCCCGAGGCATTAAGAGGAGTAACTATAGATTATATTCTTTTATGTGAATTATTTTTCATCTAACATAGAACTAATGATAGCATTAATTCTGAACATTTAGTGTTGAAGAAAGTCCGAAACATATAACCAATATTTGAATTTTGCCTTGTCTATTTTTCTGTCCAGTTATCTTGACTTTTGATTTTCCCCCTTATCTCATAACCATATAATTACATGTTAGATGGTATCGTGTAATCAATTATTCGCGCATGTGAGCCATTTTTCAACCTTCCCATATCTACTAATCCCCTGGGCTCACATAACTGTAACTTTTAGTGCTTTACTCTTATCTTTAGGCGATGCACTCCACTTGAGCGATAGAATCCTGTGTTCATCATTTGTTTTATGGTTTTGGTAGGTTTCAAGAAAAATTGATTTGGTTTATGGTGGAGGTAGTGTGGGACTGATGGGGCTCATTTCGCAAGCAATGCATGATGTTGGTCGCCATGTGCTAGGGTGAGCTGTTTTTTCTGCCTCCGGGAACCCCCACTACAAGTGTCTTAGGCCCATGGACTATTACTCCTTCATTTTTATTACTTGAGCATAATAGTGTCTAATAACTAATCTAGAAATGTTGGTACAATAATTATAGGAAAGAAATGTCTAGTTACAACATTCAACATAGAGCTAACGCTTCTGCAATTTTTTGTGTGTTGAAATCGATGGTTATTTCAAAAACATACAGAGAAAACAAAATTTATCTTCCCAATGCAGAGATTCAAGTGTAAAAAAAATGAACAGAGATGGAACAAAACAACTATTTCATTAAACTTTGAAAAGCTATTACAAAATGGCTCAGAACTGCTGTTCTGGCTTTCAAAAAAAAAAAATCACTTCTTGACTGCTTCTCAGACAGTGCTTCACACTCTGCTCTCTCTATTATTTTTTTTAAGACACTCTGTCCTTTTAAAATACTCACTGTTTTTTTAATACATAGTGGCTCACACTGTCTTTTGGATTTCTATTACATAGTCACACTCATGCTCTTCTCGACATTTTTTTTTTAAACACACACAATCACTGTGCCTTACTGTGTTACACTCTGTTTTTTTTCTTACAGCCTTCGGGCCTTTTCATTATTTTTATTACAATGCACTTATGATTATATATATATATATATATATATATATATATATATATATATAATGACTCTAACCTTTTTAAAACTAAAACCATGTAAACACTTAAAACAAATATTTAAAACAAACTTTTGATTTAAACGCTTTTCGTGGATTTCAAACCTCCGAACAAAATTTCTTTTTATAAATCATCACATCCTAATTCGCCATGGCTGATTAGACATTGAGGTTGTGCGATAGGCTCCCCATTGGTTGGAGGTGGACCCTGTCGGACTTCAAACAAGCTTCAAGTGCATTTGATAATTTCTTATCGCATCCATTTTTTCCTTTGCTGACTAGGCTTGGAGTTGTGCGATAGCTTCATGATTGGCTGCGAGCTTTGACGTGGATTTGTGGGGTCCATTTGACTGACATGGAGCATTTAAAACTTCAAACAAACGTGCAGGGAGACATTGCATTTTGGTGGCGTTTTAATGGAGGCAGGTGTTTTTTGGAATGCACAGGTAACATGGATTTGGAGCCACGATTCTTCATTGCAGGGAAAAAGGCTACGGCCACTTAACCCAAAAATTTTATCTTGCAGGGATTTAAATGCATAGTGGAGTGCACAAAAAAAAATTCTGCCACTGTTGTAATTTTCATTTCCATCAAAAATTAAAATCCGTCCATCTTGCCAGTTGCAGTTGAGTTTAACATTTCAAATCTCCCCTTAAATTCAACTGTTGCATTCTCTTGCATACCCAGACATTTTTTCAAATAATTAAATATTTTCTGCCCCAATGGTTTTGTCAATATATCAACAAACTGCTCCTGTGTTCTACAATGTTGCAAAACAATTTCACCATTGTTCACTAGCTCTCTGATGTAGTGATACTTGGCATCAATGTGTTTCGTTATTTTGTGAAACATTGAATTCTTTGATAAAGCTATAGCTGAGCTATTATCACAATAAATTGTTGTGCCTTTTACCTATTCATGACACAAAATTCTCAACATTCTTCTCATCCAAACTGATTGACATGCTGCTGCTATGGCTGCCACATACTCTGCCTCTGTTGTTGACAAAGCCACAATTGGTTGTTTCTTAGAAGCCCATGAAATGGCTCCTAAACCCATATGAAAAACATATCCAGAGGTGCTTTTCCTGTCATCTATACTTCCATCCCAATCACTGTCAGTATATCCAATCATTTCAAAATTTTCTGAAGTGGTGTATAAGATACCATACCTTTTTGTTCCTTTCACATACCTCAGAATTCTTTTTTCTGCTTGCCAATGTTCCTCCTTTGGCCTTTCCATAAATCTAGAAATTAAACTCACAGCATGCATAATATCTGGCCTAGTTGCAGTCAAATAAATAAGGCTACCAACTATGCTCTTGTACAAACTTGGATCAAAATACTTGCTGTTGTCTTCTTTGCTCAGTTTCAATCCCATCACTGTAGGAGTAATTTCTGCCTTGCAATCCTGCATATTAAATCTTTCCAAAACTTCTTTAACATAATTTTCTTGAGAAATAAAAATTTACTTTTGTTTTTCTCTACTTATATTCCTAAGAAGTATCTTAGCAATCCCATATCATTCATCTCAAATTCATCCTTCATGACTATTTTAAAATTCTCAATGAGGTAAGCATCATTAGCTGTAAAGATCACATCATCAACATACAAAAAAACAATGAGCATCTTACCATATTTCTCTTTGATGTATAATGTGGGTTCTCCTTCACATTTTTCAAACCCATTTTCCAATAGATATGCATCTATCCTACTGTACCATGCTCTTGGTGCTTGTTCCAGCCCATATAGAGTGTTCTTCAATCTGCATAACTTGTGCTCTTGGCCTTCTTTATCATATCCCAGAGGTTGTTAAACATATACCTCTTCCATAAATACTCCATTTAGGAATGTTGATTTCACATCCATTTGGTAAACTTTCCACTTGTGTTGTGCTACTATGGACAACAATGCTCTTAATGTTTCAATTCTTGCAACCGGTACAAAAGTTTCCTCATAATCTCTTCCTTGTTGCTGCTTGTAGCCTTTGACAACAAGTCTGGCTTTGTGCCTTTCAATCTTACCTTCAGCATTGCTCTTGGTTTTTTAAACCCATTTTACTCCAATTACTTCTTTTCCTTTTGGGAGATCAACTAGTTCCCATGTCTTATTTTTCTCTACGACATTCATTTCTTCATCCATATCATCTATCCATTTCTTATCTTTTACAGCTTCTTCAAAATGAATAGGATCCTCTATATGACAATACAATGAAAATAAAGAGTTCATACCTTCATTTGCTGCCTCTTGCTCATAAATTTCATTCAGACTTCTGAATCTGGTTCCTCTTTCACTTGTTGAACTTGTGCTTGCAGAAGCACTCAAATCTGCTCCTTGTGATGTGCTTGGAGAAGCACTATCATCACTTCTCAAGGGTGTTATCATACCTGCTTGTGGTGTCCCTTGTTGTCCTTGTGTTGGTGGAGGTGGTGCTGCTAATGAGGGATGTCTTTCAGCCATTTCTTCCTCATCATCATCATGAGACAAACAACTTTTCACATTCACTGTTTTCTTAATGCTTTCATCCCAAGATTCCACTTTAATAAATTGTACATCTCTACTTATAACAAACTTCTTAGTGGATTGGTTATACTGTCTGTATGCTTTTGATTCTTCACTCTATCCAATAAATATGCACTTCTCCCCCTTACTTTCCAACTTCTTCCTTAGCTGATCTGGAATGTGTGCATAAGCCACACAACCAAAAACTCTCAAGTGGGTGACACACTGTTTTATGCCACTCCATGCTTCTTCCGAAACTCTGTTCATAACAGCTTTGGTTGGGCATCTATTCAACACATATGCTGAACAATGTACAACTTCAACCCAATATTCATTTGGAAAATGTTTTTCCTTCAACATACTTCTTACCATGTCCATGATGGTTCTATTTTTCCTTTCAGCGACTCCATTTTTCTATGGTGTATACCTTGCTGTAAATTGCTTGTGTATCCCATTTTCTCTGCAGAAACACAAAAATTATTTGGAGATTTATTCTCCTCCTCTGTCTGTTCTTAAGACCTTAATATGCTGCCCACTTTGATTCTCAACAGGAGCTTTAAAGTGGAAGAATTTCTCAAACACTTCACTTTTCAACTTCAAGAAATAAACCCAATTTTTTCTTGTGTAATCATCAGTAAAGGTCAACATATAGTGGTTGAATGCTAATGATGGTGTTTTCATTGGTCCACACAAATCTTAATGGACAATTTCTAAGCGTGCCTTTGCCCTTATGCTCTTTCCCGATGGAAAGCTTTCTCTGTGTTGTTTGCCCAAGATGTAGCGTTCACATAGGTTGTCTGGATTTTCAATCAATGGTAATCCCTTTACCATTCCTTTCCTATGCAAAAAATTTAGACCTCCAAAGTTGAGATGTCCAAATATCATATGCTATAACCAGTTCTCATCCTTTGCTCCTCTTTGGAATGTCTCTTGTGTCGTTGTTGCAATGGCATCTCCTTTCTTCAAATCTTCTCTCATCCTAAGAGGGAAAATTCTTTTCTTTGTTATCTTCACTTGTGCAATGCATTGCTTGCTTGGTGGTTTATCCATGATGGTGCATACATCATATTCAAAGAAAACATTGTAGCCTTTCTGAATGAGTTGTCCAATGCTCAAAAGGTGACACTTCATACCAGGCACATAATAAACATCTGATATGGTTTTTATTTCTCCCTTCTTTATCAAAACACTTACTCTACCTTTTCCCATGACAGAGACTTTACTGTCTGCCCCCAATGTTACTTGAGACTTCACATTTTCATCAATCATGGAAAACATAGAAATGTTTCTAGTCATATGGGTGCTACATCCTGAATCTAGAAACCATATATCTTCATTTTTCTCTTCAGCCATATTACATGCTAAAAACAACTTCTTTTGACTGATATTTTATTTAGTAAAACTAGCACTGGGTCTACTACCCAGGTCACTCTGTTTCTTCCTACATTCATTGGCATAATGGCCATAATTCTTACAGTAATGACATTAGACTTGGGATTTATCGTACCTTTGTCCATGTGCTTGATTTTTTCCACATTGTTGGCTGCTTCCTTGGCCTTGGTTCTGATTTTGATTGCTGCCCCTTCCACTAGTATTTGCAGGGTTGTTTCTTCATCTGTTTTGGTTTCTTCCTCTCCCCTTTCCTCTATAGTTTCCTCTGCCTTGACCTCTTCCTCTTCCAAAGTATATTTAGGTCTTGAAGGCATGCTCCAAAGATGAGTTTTTTTTGTTCTGTCCAATCTTTGTTCATGTGTCATCAATGATGCATGAAGCTCATCAACTGTAAACTTTGAGAGATTTTTTGTCTCTTCAACAGTTGTTACTATTACATCAAATCGTGAGGGTAAGCTCCTCAACACTTTCTCCACTATTTTTCTTTCTTTTATGGTCTCTCCATGAGATCTCATTTGGGTAACCAACCCAATCAACAAAGTGAAGAATGAGTCTATTTTATCAGACTCTTTCATGCAAATGACTTCAAAATCCACTCTCATTAATTGAAGCTTTGTTGTATTTACCTTATCCATACCTTGGTAGGTTGTCTGGAGGGTATCCCATGCATCCTTGGACCTCTTGGCTACTTTAATCCTTGGAAATACACTTTCATGCACTGCTTGATAGAGATAGAAGAGGGCTTTTGAGTCCTTCTTCCTATTGCTCTTCAAAAAATCCTTCTTTGCTTGTGTTAAGGCATTAAATTCTTGTTCATCTGTTGGTTCTTCAAAACCATCTTCAACTAGCTCCCATAAATCTTGAGAGGCAAACAGGGCTCTCATTGTGATTTCCCAATATTCATAGTTCTTCCCATTAAACTGTGGGAGTTGAGTATTTCCCATACTCGTGCTTGTGCTGGCTCCTGCCATGGCTAGCTTACTGGACTATGCAATAAAAACTTGACTGTGTTTCCAAAAAAACTTTCTGACTGACTTGATGAAACCTTCACTTTGCTGGAGAACTGCTTCAAAAAACTCCTTCTTCCTTCAGCTTCTTTGACAAATTTCAAAGAGCCTGGACTAGCTCTAATACCATGTTGAAATTTATGGTTATTTCAAACAAACATAGAGAAAACATAATTTCTCTTCCCAACACAAAGATTCAAGTGTAAAAAAATGGACAAAGATGGCACAAAACAACTACTTATTTAAACTTTGAAAATCTATTACAAAATGGCCCAGAACTGTTGTTTTGGCTTTCAAAAAAAATTCACTTCTTGACTTCTTCTCACACAGTGCTTCACACTCTGCTCTCTCTGTTCTTTTTTTTTAAGACACTCTGTCCTTTTAGAATACTCACTGTTTTTTATAATACATAGTGGCTCACACTGTCTTTTGGCTTTCTATTACACAGTCACACTTATGCTCTTCTCAGAATTTTTTTTAAAACACACACAGTCACTGTGCCTTACTGTGTTACACTCTATTTTTTTTCTTACAACCTTCTGGCCTTTTCATTCTTTTTATTAGAATGCACTTTTGATTTTATATAAATTATATACATATAATGTATATAATATCTATAATAAAACATATATATATATATATATATATATATATATATATATATATATATATATATATATATATATATATATATATATATATATATATATATAATGACTCTAACCTTTTTAAAACTAAAACCATGTAAAAGCTTAAAACAAATATTTAAAACAAAATTTTGATTTAAATGCTTTTCGTGGATTTGAAACCTCCGAACAAAATTCCTTTTCATAAATCATCGCATCCAAATTCCCCATGGCTAACTGGACATTGAGGTTGTGCGATAGGCTCCCCATTGGTTGGAGGTGGACCCCGACGGACTTCAAACAAGCTTCAAGTGCATTTGATAAGTTCTTATCGCATCCATTTTTTCCTTTGCTGACTAGGCTTTGGAGTTGTGCGATAGCTTCATGATTGGATGTGAGATTTGACATGGATTCATGGGCTCCATTTGACTGACGTGGAGTGTTTAAAACTTCAAACAAAAGCGTGGGGAGACATTGCAGTTTGGTGGCATTTTAATGGCGGTAAGTGTAGTTTGGAATGCAGAGGTAACATGGATTTGGAGCCACGGTTCTTTATTGCAGCAACCAATTCGACCACTTAACCCAAAAATTTTAACTTGCAGGGATTTAAATGCATAGTGGAGTGCACAAAAAAAAAAAATATGTTGCTACTGTACTTCACATTTCCATCAAAAATTAAAATCCGTCCTTCTTACCAGTGTGCAGTTGAGTTTAACATTTCAACATTGTGCACTAAATGACAGGGTTATTCCAAAGACTCTAATGCCTCGAGAGGTAATATTACTAATTCCATATTAAGGTAACCCTGTTTTCCATATATTTTTGTTTGCTACATCAAGTCTCCATTCTTCAAATCCTTCGGTGTAGATGTGAACATGCGATCATATCGTGCAACAGAGAACAATTTAGCCAGTAAAATGTGTTGAGCTGTAGTTGTCAATAATTGTCCATATACATTAGATTGCCTACTCTGGGACAGCTTCACTATTAAAAATAAATTAGACTCGGTCAATCTTCAATCCACACAATAAGTATGATGTAGGACACATAATATATTCTTATTATGTTTTATTTTCACTTTCGTTGGTAGTGCTTTGATGCATTGTTATCATAAGAAAACAAAGTCAAGTATGATATATATGATGATCATTTCCAGATTTCGGGAGAAACAGTAGGAGAGGTGAGAGTTGTGTCTGATATGCATCAAAGGAAGGCAAAGATGGCTCATCAAGCAGATGCTTTTATAGCATTTCCAGGTTTGTACATATAAAATACATATGCTCCTTCACTTTTGTTTTTCTCCATCACACGATTGCCAATCTTACTTGCTGTTTAAGTTGTTTGTTGTAAATGTGGAATCAATACAGCTACTTTCAGGTTTGTGCCCCTATTTCATAACATTGATGTGAATCTTTCTTTTGTGGTTTACCTCCAGTGGTTATTATCCCATGATAATCACTCCATGAAGGAGGAAACTATGGAGAACTCTTATCTATCTAGGGTTTAAAATTCCCGCAGTAGCTTCAAGATAACTGCCACCAATGATTATGATCTTGCTTCAGGGTCTATTGGTTAGTGATGGCTCGTTGCTAGTATTTTCTGGTTTGTTGATGATACAAAACATAGGTTGCTATTGGTTTTTTTTTATGGAAGTTCGAGCTCCTTTATACTGGTTTTTCTATTCCTATGTTTGTAACATTTGAATGGGATTTTCATCGCTCTCATCAAACCTGCATCAAAAGGCCGAAATTAGGTAGAGAATGTGAGGCTCGTTTCCTCTGCTCAGGTATTTTCTGACTACAATGTATGGTGTTCGATGGGGTTTGTGGAAGTTCTATGGTGCATATGAATAAGGGCAATGACACTTCTATAACATTTGGTTCAATTTAAGAGCGGCCCCAAGTGATTGTAATTTTTTCTTCTTTCACAGTTTGGAACACATGACACATTTTTTCAAAAAATTGAGATTCTTTTGAAAATCACTAATCTACTGGAAGAAAATTAATAGCACATAATAGTTTGTTCTATGAATTTTTGACATGGAAGAAAATTAATAGCACATAATAGTCAGTTCTATGAATTTCTGACATAAAATCCTATGGTTATTGGAGCAAAATAACCGTGTTCCTCAACATATACACTATGATATTAAAAAAAGAAGGAAAAAAAATAAGAGCACTACACTAAATATCTATCTTAATGGCTAATATCTCTATGGTTATTGGAGCATTTCCCCTTGCTTTTGCCTTCAGTAAATTGATATACTTTAACAATTGGGAGCCGGGCATGAAAAATAGCGTCAACTTGTTCACTGACCATCTGCCATGTTTACTCAGAGAGAGAAAAGAGTAATTCAATGCCTTTATAGATTTTATCTCCAGTTTAGAAAAGGACGTATCATACATCACTATATTATCCACCCAGTGAAATTTTTCTCTCAATAAAATGACAAAAGATATTTGCGTGTGATTACTAGGTATTTGGAGAAAGGCTTCTCCAAGCAAGCCTATTAAGAAGCAGCAAGTCCCTCTGATAAATAGTCAGTATTTGCCATACAAAGCCATCAAGGACACAATACTAGGGTGGATTTGCTACACAAAGCCATCAACTATACAAAAAACTAGCTCGGCTTCTTCGGCTTCTTGTCTCAACAATAATGCTTAGAGAAAGCATCGCAAAGCTAGGAAACTATTACACTTTCTGTTTGATGGATCTTTCATGGAAAATTTTCCTCAACCCACTTGTCTTTCCCTCAGCAACACGTGGTTGTCTTCTTGCATTCACAACTAGGAATACAAAATCTGAGATGTTCCAAAAAAACAACAACTGGGAATACAAAATCTGAACATCTCAGCCCTTCTCACTCGCATTCTGGAGTTCCTTGCATTTTTTGGTTCGTTGTGCAGTCATGGCACTGGCCGTTTATTCGTTTTCCCATCAATGGTAATAGTTGAACTGATAGCAGTTATAATGGCAGCTACTTTAGGGATGGAGAAAAGCTTAAATACAGATGGAAGTAAAGTTTCGTCGGAGCTTCACCTTGAATTTCCATTGTACCATCCTCCTATGTGAAGTTTCAGGTGCTACCATCCATACATAGTTGAAAACTTCAATGTCACCCAAATAAAATAAGGAAGAAAACGAATGAGATTTGGGTGATTTCATAACAGTGCGTTGTTAGGGTCCTTAAATTATGGTATTGTGTTGAGTTGGAAGTGGATTTTGGAGTTGAATTTGGCATCCAAAACCCATTTGTTATTATAAGATTTAAAAACGGTAATTGTTCAAGACCAGTAGCTGTTGGAGTGAATGTCAAAGTGACCAACAACTAGAAGCTAATCCAGGAAAATGTCCCAAACCTATGCTTTTCTTTAGCTTGAAAACGTTTTCATTTTTTCTCATGTCTTCTGTTGTGGCTCATTTGCATTTACCTTTGAAATATTTTTCAAAACACCAAAAAATCATATATGATAGAAAATGTAAAATTTTATGTGTCATAAAAGAATTTTGATTTATATATTGGTACATTAACATTATGTGATGAAATGTGAAGGTGGGTCGAGTTGAGCTCATTCACGTATAAAACAGTTCAAGAGCTAGACCGATGGGCACGTTCACAACATTTCACACCGAACAGGGTCGAGTCGGGCTCATTCGCAAGCTCAGGAGGGACCAGCACGACATAACACCGGATAAGCTTAGGAGGGTTACACTGTGGAGCAAACAAACTAATTTCCCAAAGGTGGAGAAAGGGCACATTTCCCTTAAACACTTAAAGTTTTGGAGGAGGCGCAAAGGGAAAAATGGATGGTTAGGATCAAAGCACATAAATGGAGTGGAGAGATAGATGATGGAGATTAAATCGAAAACCGTATATCACAAGTTTCAAAGGATAGGCATGGGAGGTAAGTGATAAAGTCGTTGAAGTGCGACATGCGATTCTAGGTGGGACTCGATCGCATAGTGCACATTGCAGGTTTTAAAAGATAAGTGTTAAGGAAAAGGTTAAAGTTAGCAAAATGCGAAGTGCGATGTGGCAAGCTGACGTGGCAGACGACATGGGACTGGCCTGCATACCGCACATTGCAAGTTTTAAAATTTAAGGGCGAAGGGTAAGTGTTATAATCGCCAAAGTGTGATGTGAGATGTGGTGGGCCCCGATCGCAAATCATGAATCACAAGTTTTAAAGGATCACTGCAGGAGGTAAGTGATAAGGTCGTCGAAGTGCGATGTGCAATGCCAGGTGGGACCCGATCGCATAACGCACATCGCAAGTTTTAAAAGAAAAACGATAAGGAAAGGTTAAAGACAGTGAAATGCAAAGTGCGATGTTGGCACGGACACGATGTGGCTCCAAGATGAAATATAAAGGGTCTCAAGTCTGGGCTTATACGGTTATGCGCCATTTTATGAAGAAATAGGCAGAATGTGGCACAAAAACTTGAGTAAGTGACCCGACTCAAATCAAAGGAGAAGAGGCAGAGTCGGGTAGTAGGTGATATGATTGACATTGTTTGAAGCACAGGGGCATAGGCAAAGTCAGGTAGAAGAGCGTATAGCAGCCCTATTGGGAAAATGACAGCTGGGTCAAGTCAGGCATTGAGGCGCCGTTATAGAGCTGTGCAGCGGCTGCATCATAACCATAAAGGACACCTCGGCACTTCGGGAGGACGCATCAACAACATCAGATTCAACAAAACGAACAATATTTCAAGTTTTAATTTGTTTTCTCAAGTATGATTGTAGAAGTAATCTTAATAGTTTAGGTATTCGAATAGTTTCAAGAATTTTAGGAGTTACGAACCAATGTGATGTATTTTAGATAGAAATAAAGAAAAGACGGTATGAGTTTTTGGACCTTAGGAGGATTGTTAATTTGGTACTGAATTTTCTGAGAAATAAATGAAAGAAGATCAAGTTTCCTGTAGTTGTTGATGTTGATATGTCTGTTGGGCCGTTAATATGCCATTATTATTATCACTTGTGAACGCTTATTCCACCCATTTCTACCATTCTTCATCACGTCATTTATTATAATTTATTATTTAAATCCATTTTATAATGATTTATGCTCTTATGAATGAATATTATTTATTCTCCTTTATTTCCAATAAATTGATGATTATGTATGATTTTATCAATGATAGTTTTAATAAATCAGTTGTAACATTATTCACCATTTTTAGCCTCCAAGATAATTTCCAGATTGAAGATTTGATCATTAAAAGTGCCAACTCAGAAATTCGCTGGAATAAGAAGTGACGATTTTGCGGTTGACATTCTGAGCAAATGAAGAAGAATCTGGAAAATCCGGAACATGGGTTTTGTCCAGAACGGACCCAATTAATTTTAACAAAGAACGGTTTGCCCAAATTCGGCTTGTATTGAGAGATACGCAGGGTTCTTTGAACACGATTTTCTCAGATCTGTTGTTGCGGCCGCCCTCCAAATCTCAGCTGCAAAGCCAAATTCGCCTTGTTCTTGTTGATAAAATGGTTAGAAGCAAACCAAATTTGTAATAGAATCATGTTGTAATTATCTCTATTGTAACCACTCTCTGCTCTCTGTGTATTTAAATCAGAACAGAGATCAGAGAGGGGGGATGACTTTGAGGATGATTCGGGATGGATTCGAATGATGGAATTGAGGATTCAGACTTAGAGATTCAAGAATGAAGATGGATTATTCATGATAGGATAGGGATTGTTGCATTGCCATTGTAATCTTCAAAGCTTTTGTTGTTGTAATGATTTCACAATTTGAGGATGAATAAATAAAAGGGTTGTTGTTCATTCACCTGATCTGAAGTAGCCCAGCAGCATCCGCTGGCGGCTAAGGGCCCAGCCTCTGGTGGAGTATGTTGCTGTTGTATCATATCTTTCCAATTTCCACCGTGTGATGGTTTGATTTAGTTCCTGTTTCTTTGAATCGTAATGCTTTACAGTTTCATGTTCTTTACTTCGATGTTTAGTTTGGTTGATTAATTGCAAGAGTTTGCTTTTAAAGAGCTTTCCTAGTTTACTTTCAATGGCAGCTTTCCATTTCCTGTTATTTGCATTATCTTTGCTTTGGTGTGAAGAACGATCTGAAACTGTAGTGGGCATTGGCATTTGCTGTCTAGTCCCCAGATTAATGATCTGTTCCTTGGTTACTTTTGGTTACATCAGTTTTCAAAGGGATGAGTTATTGTTACTGGACCCTTGACTGATACATTGCTTATTTTTCCGAATGCATGATTTAAGTCTTAAAATGCTTTGTTGTAAGTAGATTTTATTTCCAGCTTTCATTTACTTTTGGATTTTAAGCACTATACTGCAAAACATTACTCTTGAGTAAATAGCCGCCTCAGACTCAGTACACTCTTGAAACAAAAAGTCGTCCCTGGGTTGACAATTAATGTGAGGTAATTAGGAGTTACAAAGACACCTTTTTATCGCTCCACATTTTGGCGCCGTTGCCGGGGAGAGTGTAGCCATTTCTAAAGAGTAGTGTGAATCTGATGAGTGCCTGCTAGGGAAGAGTTGGATCTTAAAAACGGAAGGTAAGAACCTACATGCGGAGCATGTAAAAGCCCTGCTCCACTGTCCGCTTTCCTAACAAATTTTTTGTTGCTTTGTTGGGTAGAAATAGATGTTTGAATTTTTGTGTGAATGATTAGGAAAAAAATAGAAATTTTGAAAAATGGATCACATGATCTCATGCAAGTGGTGATGTAAGCACCACCCATTTCACTAACCGATTGACAGGAACATTTGAAGAAGGAGCCTCGAAGAAACACATGAAGAACATCTTATATTATG
The DNA here is from genome assembly GCA_034641835.2 of Pinus albicaulis. Taxonomy (NCBI): domain Eukaryota; kingdom Viridiplantae; phylum Streptophyta; class Pinopsida; order Pinales; family Pinaceae; genus Pinus; species Pinus albicaulis. Next base: position 1,968,023,859 of record CM076578.1, on the reverse strand, counting down.
GTAATAAATGGCTCACGTTTCTACTTTTGAATTTCCTATCAAAGATCTAGGAGGAGTGACACAAATGCACATAATTCCCCCATCTTTACCAAATTTTCATGGTTTAGCAAATGAAGATCGAGATACATTCTTATTTGAGTTCGAAATACTTTGTAGAGGATATGATTATTGTACTAATGATCAAAGATTGAAAGTGTTTCCTCTTACTCTAAAAGGAGCAGCTCTCTGATGGTTCATGAGCCTAGGTGGGAATTGCATCCAATCATGGGAGGACATGAAGAACATATTCTTGAAGAAGTACCAAGACTATTGCAAATCCAATGAATATATTTTCGGTATGATACAAGGGGAAGATGAAAGTTTGGAGGACTATGTAAATCGATTTCATTATAACCTTCAAAAATCAAAGCATAAGCATTTGGAAAAAGAGATCTTAAAAACACTCATTCTTAAAGGAATCAAAGATGAATTTTTAGAACTCTTAAATCTGATAGGAAAAGGTGATGTTTTTCAGTTATCATATGATGATGTTTGTGACTTGTGCATAAGGTATTCAAGAGGAATCTCCAAGGCTGGTAAGAATTCTAGAGATGTTTGTTCTTTCTTTTCCAAATTTGCTACAAGAATAGGAGACATAAGAGCTGAAATCAATGATTTATTTGAAAATTTTAAAGTTTATTTTATTAGCTCTCTAAGCTCAAAATTGGACGTTTTGCAGGTTCATAAAAATGAAGAATTTGATGAAGTGTTTTTCCCTCATGACCGAAAGGAGCAGCCCATAGATGGTTACTCTTCCTTATCTAGGATGGAAGTATCATATCAAAGAGGTGAGAAAGCTGCAACAAGGTCAAAACCATGGAAATCATGGCCTACAGGTATGGTTCAAAACACTTCTTCTCCATTCTCTTACTTGCATAATCCATTATGGAATACTCATGTTCTAGGGCAGCCATGTCAATTTCAATATAACCATCAATCTTATCTACAAGTTTGGCATGGTTCACCTTATGATTGCATGACTACTCTCCCTCATCTTGTAGCACAAGCACATTCTCCATATTCTCCACCAGCTCTTTCACAACATCCTGCTTGCATATCAAATTTATCCACTCAACCCAACCAAACACATCATCACAATGCTCCATTCCATACACAATTTCCTGCTCAACTAATTCCACACCCCCACCATAACAAACCAGTACAACATGCTTACAATGTTGAACTGCCAAATTTATCCACCCTTCCCACCCATTCTATCTCACATGCGCCATTAGAGAAAACTTACAATGAGATTCAGAATGTTTCAAATTCAAAAATTGTAGAAGCTATGGAAGCAAATGAGGTTTCTTCTAAGTTGCACCAACAAACCATTTTAAAAGCTCAAGAACTTCATGATATGATGGGAAATCAAGAAAGTAACGGATATATTGAAGATTGGTTTCACTCCATCACGTGTTTGCATCATCACTCTATGCTTCAACAATTTTTGATACCTTTTTTTCAAGGGAAGTTGGCTTCTCATACCCTAATTTTCATTAATATGCATTTTTCAAATTTGGGTATGTGTATACATGAAGCCTTATTTCGAAAATGGCTCCACTGGAAGTACTCATATACGTAGTCATATTCATTTTTCAAATCAAAATAGATTAGTATAAAACATAAAATAAATAAGGGAATAAATAAATGCATTTTGTTTTTTATGTAAAACTAGTTGTTTTTTTGTTGCAACATGCTATGCAAATCAATATTGGTGATAATTTTGTAATTCATTTGTGTATGTAGATGACTTATAATGGAAATAATAGCTCTACAAACACTCATATTCATTTTTTATCACCAATTTGAAAAAATGCTTGAATATCATTTTTTTGGCTTGCGGGCTTGATGAACTTTCTGGAAAAACAGTCGGGACAGTCATGTTTTGAGGGACCCAAAATGAATATTTTTAAAACCTGTTTCTACCCTAGGTAGCCCTTGATGTCTACTTTCTAACCCAATTTGAATCAGTCAATTTGGATTTGAAACGAAAAAGTTAGAACCAAAACATTGACCGGATGTCTAGCGGGCAGCTAAGGAACAGAGTTGGGACAGTCAGTTTTGGAGGCCTAAATGACCATATTTTTAAAACCTGTTTCTATGGTAGATTCCCCTATGAATCTAGTTTCCAATGCAATTGGAATCACTCATTTTCGATATCTTATGGGGAAGTTATGATCAAAATACTGACTGTCTATCGTAAATCAGCACCCTTAAAACTCTGTTTTTCCGGATGTTCCTTACAGTGTTTGACCTATCAATTCTTCTTTTCTTCAAAACATGTTTCTATTGGAGATAAATAAATGAATCTAATTTCATTTCCAATTTGAATCATTTGAATCCGACATCAAACGAAGAATCTATGCTTGAAATATCAATCGTTGGTCTAGATTGGGTAATTGAAAATGACTATGTTATGCAGGCTGTTCTAACTAAAATTGACATATCATATCATTGAATTTCTAAAAACTGTTGCTACTGGAGATAAAAATTTGAATTAGCTCTCATTTGGCTTTGGAATCACTCAATTTCGATGAAAAACAAAGAAGTTGTGATTAAAACACTGCAGGTTAGCATGATTGGCCACTGCTCTCCCGCAGGTGACAGATAAATTTTACTTTGTTATTTTCTCAATGGATTTGTTCTACAGAGTAACTACTTGTTGTTTTTTGCATAATTATTGGATTAGGGGAGCCCGATCACCTCTCTTTCTCCATGATTTAATGTTTTATTGCAGGTAGATACTCGTTTTTTGCAGGTCCTAGGAGAAAAAGAAGGTCAATTTATGGACGAGTGATTCTTGAAACAAATTTTAATAAAACAAAGGAATTTCATCCAACTCATTACCCAATGGATTCATAATAGAACAAATGAAGAATTGATTTCAATTTGAAGATTCATGTCTTATCCCTGCTGCCAAAACATTTTTCAAAGAGATCATTTTTTTTTGACATAACATCATAGCTGTTGTAACTTAATTTAGTTATTTACATATTGTTTTTAAATAAAATGTTGTTTCTTTTCTAATTTCTCTTATATTTTTTGTTTCAGGTGTTGCTTCATTCAAAGTGTAACTCATCCTCAGCATCAATGCTGTGAACAACGAATTTGTTTTTTTGCATGTTTGCATTTTATGATCGACATTTGCATTTTCACACTTTTTTTTGTGTGTATTTTTGTTTTTTTTTTGTGCATTTCCTTTAAGGAACACCACTTTTTGAGTGTTTTTGTTGTTCATTCAAAAGAGCAACACTTTGGGATTATTTTCGAGAGCAACCCTTCCTTCCTCTTGTGGGACTATTCCTAGTTCATCTCAACCACATTTTACTGATTCCCCTTCATGGCATGAAGTACACTATTTTTACGAGGACATGAATTATGGATTCTATTGAAGCGAGTTAATATCCTTCACGTTATGATCTTTAACAGGACAACTCCTTGATGATAGATTATTTTTAAAAAAGGACACAATTATTTATATACTACTTTACTGCATTGTTTTCTGTTGAACATGATATTGATTGATCATCTTAATACCATGTTGGTTCCACCCTTCTGGATTATAATCTTCTCTGTCTGTAATAAATGAGATTATGGGTATATTTTTCTATTGACATGTTCAACTTCTTCCACCATCCCTGCTCTTAAGGAGTACTGAGCCTCCCTCTTTTTATCATAAAATGTGTAATAATAACAAAATTTTGTTCACAGATGGAGGATAGGGGGTCTCATTACGAGCCAGCCTACCATGTTCATAAGGTTGTAAGAAAGTGACATTCCCATTATGGCCACCACACCAGGGTTATGATCCATTGGATAGTCAAATTATCCTTGGAACAGGAGGTCTCATCACGAGCCGGCCTGATCACTTTTGCTACATCCCAGTGAATGGCGGTGTGGTTATCTGGTTACCACGCCAGCACACTGATCTCTTCTGTAGAACAACAATGTAACTCTCTAGTTATAAATTGAGGATTCTGGCTCATATGGGTTAAAAAGCAACCCTGCCGAGGCTATGGACGCCTGCTGGCAGCAGCGGCTCTGCTTATGGTATTGAAGTTATATCTTATCGTCAATTATTATTATAATACCCTTTTCTTATTTTTTCTTTTTATCAGAGAAGTTATTTCCTTAACTTTTTCCTTGTTTTGAACCTTTATGCATGAGAAATTGTTTTATGATCAATCACATCATTTTCAGCTAGCATACTATCAGTAAAGCATCTTTTTGGCACATTGTTGTTCTTTTTCTCTTTTTCATAACTTATCATCAATCTAAAGCGTCCTATCTTTTATTCATAACTATCTTTACACACTCTGCTCTCATTATAACCATAACTCCCGCTATCCTATCATTGATATGTGTACTCTGCTTCATTCACTGCTATATTGTTCATTCCCTTGCCTTGCCATCAGCACAACACCTCTCATATGCTTTATGGTCATGATTCCTTTTCCAATTGGAGGGGGGAATGTATGCATTATAGGATTGCCTGCGATATGATTACTGCACTCTGCCATCACTTGTTGATTTGCCAAAATATTAGTATTGCATGTATACATAAGTTTTTCTGATTGAAATTTTTGCATGCATCTTATCTATTGCTTACACTATGGATTCAAGAACATTGTATGCCAAATAGTGCTTTGTTTGTAGGAAAACAACAAGTATGGGCAGAATTCTATCCACAGCTGACCACACTATTGCACTTAACAGAAGAGGCTCGCGAACGTGAACAATTCTTCAGACATGATGTGCTTACTTGGATTCCACCTTTTGTATCACTTTCAGCACCAACTCTGCCTACATCAGCTTCAACAAATGCCAGTCCATATATGTCATTCCACATTTTTGGAGGTAAAACTTGAGGTAAAATCACATAATTTTCTGATTTATTACGAATTTAGGAGAATTTCAAAAAAATCCATTTTGAGCATCATTTATCATCCTTCAGTCCACATCTATACCACTCCCTATTTTTCAGCAGCGTATCATTTTCGAGTATGGGGGAGTGTTCCTTTCATTCATTTATTTCTTATGACTATGCCATTCATATTCTTTATTATCCATTGCTATTCTTATTCATTCTAAACACCTCCATTATTCCATGTTGTTTTACACCAAGCATAGAATTCAACAGCTGGTAGCAACCACCCCTATTTGTTTTCTAGCATCGCATGAGGGCATGCTAATTTTTCAGAGAGGGGGAGGAATTGCTACGCATGATGGATGTTTTCTATTTTCTTTCTCATTTAAGGCACACAATTTCAGTGTAGAAATTGATTTCCATAATATTTTTAAAACTATGAACTCAATTCTTGTGATTTTTGGAAAACACAGACGTATCATTAATACAAACCCAGACAATTTCAAGATAAATTGGTTCATAAAATTTCGGAAATCATGCACTCTCAGCTACAGTCATTTTGTTTATATCTCATGATCCATGCATCAAAATAGTCTGATTTTTTGATCATAAAGGCATTCATATATTATAAATTTACTTGCCAAATTTCAACAAAAGCTGGTTTGTAGTTTTTGAGAAAATGGTTAATGAAGTTTGATGTTACTTATATCATATTTTGTTGCAACGTCATACATATAGTTGAATGTCAATGTAAAAATTGTTATGCCTTCATCAAGATTGCTAAAATTGAATATTCATTAATTAAGGAAGAATTCATTTGTTCTATCCATTTCATGAGCTAAGATGAACATATTTTTTATTGCTTGGTTAACACATGAGTTTTTGTCTTTGGGTTGCATGAGGACATGCAATATATTCAGGTTTTCGTTGCATGAGGACATGCAACATATTGAGTGTGGGGGTATGTTGGGCCGTTAATATGCCATTATTATTATCACTTGTGAATGCTTATTCCACCCATTTCTACCATTCTTCATCACGTCATTTATTATAATTTATTATTTAAATCCATTTTATAATGATTTATGCTCTTATGAATGAATATTATTTATCTCCTTTACTTCTAATAAATTGATGATTATGTATGATTTTATCAATGATAGTTTTAATAAATCAGTTGTAACATTATTCACCATTTTTAGCCTCCAAGATAATTTTCAGATTGAAGATTTGATCATTAAAAGTGCCAACTCAGAAATTCGCTGGAATAAGAAGTGATGGTTTTGCGGTTGAGATTCTGAGCAAATGAAGAAGAATCTGGAAAATATGGAACATGGGTTTTGTCCAGAACGGACCCAATTAACTTATCTAAGAACGGTTTGCCCAAATTCGGCTTGTACTAAGAGAAACGCAGGGTTCTTTGAGCACGATTTTCTCAGATTTGTTGTTGCGGCCGTCCTCCAAATCTCAGCTGCAAAGCCAAATTCGCCTTGTTCTTGTTGATCAAATGGTTAGAAGCAAACAAATTTTGTAATAGAATCATGTTGTAATTATCTCTATTGTAACCACTCTCTGCTCTCTTTGTATTTAAATCAGAACAGAGATCAGAGAGGGAGAAGGACTTTGAGGATGATTCGGGATGGATTCGAATGATGGAATTGAGGATTCAGACTTAGAGATTCAAGAATGAAGATGGATTATTCATGATAGGATAGGGATTGTTGCATTGCCATTGTAATCTTCAAAGCTTTTGCTGTTGTAATGATTTCATAATTTGAGGATGAATAAATAAAAGGGTTGTTGTTCATTCACCTGATCTGAAGTAGCCCAGCAGCATCCGCTGGCGGCTAAGGGCCCAGCCTCTGGTGGAGTATGCTGCTGTTGTATCATATCTTTCCAATTTCCGCCGTGTGATGGTTTGATTTAGTTCCTATTTCTTTGAATCGTAATGCTTTACAGTTTCATGTTCTTTACTTCGCTGTTTAGTTTGGTTGATTAATTGCCAGAGTTTGCTTTTAAAGAGCTTTCCTAGTTTACTTTCAATGGCAGCTTTCCATTTCCTGTTATTTGCATTATCTTTGCTTTGGTGTGAAGAACGATCTGAAACTGTAGTGGGCATTGGCATTTGCTGTCTAGTCCCCAGATTAATGATTTGTTCCTTGGTTACTTTTGGTTACATCAGTTTCCAAAGGGATGAGTTATTGTTACTGGACCCTTGACTGATACATTGCTTATTTTTCCGAATGCATGATTTAAGTCTTAAAATGCTTTGTTGTAACTAGATTTTATTTCCAGCTTTCATTTACTTTTGGATTTTAAGCACTATACTGCAAAACATTACTCTTGAGTAAATAGCCGCCTCAGACTGAGTACACTCTTGAAACAAAAAGTCGTCCCTGGGTTGACAATTAATGTGAGGTAATTAGGAGTTACAAAGACACCTTTTTATCGCTCCACAATGTCTTTCCATTTTCTCTCTGTGTTTATTCCTCTTTGAATGAAGTGAAGTAATGTAGCAACGATTCTCTTAATTACATCTATGAGTAAGAGTTAAACAACCTTAATTTGTGCTCCTTCACCTCATCTCTTCTTTCGTCACAAAATCCTGATGAAACTTTAAAGTAATAGATTTTGTGTTTGCAGCATATTATTTCGAGTTTCCTCTCTCTCCATGAATTTCCTCTGAAACTTAAAAGTGATAGATTCTGTTTCTTATCATATCACTTCAAGTTTCCTTTACAGTTCTTCTTTTCATTTCATTCGGATATCAGCAGTTTATGGCATTGTGAAGGCTTTCATTATATCAAATTATTGAGTGTATTAAATAATTAGATTCCAAAGGTGTTAAGTAGAGGCCATTTGATAGTATAATTGTGACATACATTAACAAAATGTCTTAAGCATTGATTCCTTACCATAGCCAAGGGATTGTTTCTTTAGATACAAAATTTTATGGCACTGTTGCCGAGTACGAAGAAACGAAGTTTATTTTTCCTGGATTTTTCACATTATTTCCTCTGGTTGTTCAGTAAGGAGGAAATATTCATATGTTTTTTTATTTTCAAAATTATGGCTTTCAAAAGGCCTCACACGATGTCAGATACCTCACATCAGATAGTCCTTGCTTTTTCCAGATCCAGAAAGATTAGTTCCTAAAAAGTCTTAGAAACCCGAAACTCCTTCAATACCTGATCCTGCATTGCCTACTCCTCGCAGCGGTTCTCATAACCCTTTGTTTGAATATATTTCCTAGGAACTCCCTTTCTTGGAACAAGATACTCTTTCCACACCCATTTATTTTCAAGAACCCCAGTTATAAGAACATTCTTTCGAGTTTGTTTCTTTAACCTCCACTCAAGCTCAACCAAATATAGTTGTTATTCCCTCTGCTATTGTCCATCAGCCCACCCCCATATCAGTTTTTCCTCCACCTTCATTCACTTTCACAGCAGGTTCATCAACCTCAACCACCTCAGGAGAAGTTAGCCAAATTGTTAATATGGCAGCACCAACTTTCTTAATGGATAGATATGCACCACTAAATCTTTCACAACCAATGAATTCCATGCGTCAAGAATACCTCAAATTACTTCCTCGTTTCAATGGAGAATATGAAAAAACGGTAGAACAACATTTAACCTTGTTTTGCACTTTTGCTTAGAATTTAAATGTAGAACATCTTGATGTTGTGATGAGACTATTTGTGCAGTCTCTAAGTGGAGAGGCTAGGAAATGGTTCAAAGGTTTACCAAATGATTCCATAAATGACTGGGAAGAGTTAGAAACTCAATTCACTCAGAGATGGGGAGAGAAGAGAGATCATGGTTACTCATTGACAGAGTTTAATGCAATTAAAAGAAAGCCTAAAGAAAACATTTCTGAGTTTGTAAAAAGATTCAACAAATTGTACAATAGTTTACCTATGGAGATGAAGCCCCCCCTGTAGGAGCAAAGGTATTTTTTGCTGGGGATTTTGAAGCTAATTTTAGGTTTACATTGAGAGAGAGAAGAGCCCCTACTCTTGAGCAGATATAGACAGATGATTTAGAGATTGAAGCTAATATGACTGTAGATGGAAAGGCGAAAGGGAAACATCCAGTCCAAGAGAAGGGGAAGGCAGAAGAAGAATCATCACAAGATCTAAGAATTGAAGATATGAAAAAGGTGATAGAAAATCTGACAAATGAGCTAGCTAGGATATAATTGGAAAATAAAAACTCCCAAATACAATTACAACAAAACAGAGGGGCGTTTAACCCTCAATTCAGAAGACATCACTTGCAAATATTGCTGAGGGAAAGAAGAGATCAAGACCAAGTTAAAGCTCCATTGTATATAGAAGCAACACCTAGAGAGCTAGCAGAAGATGACCAAAGGGAGGTCCAGGATCAGGTATATGCTAACTATGCAATAAAAGAGGATGAAGAGGAAGATTTCAAGGGAGAATATGTTGAAGCTTAAGTTTCTTTTGATCAAGATGAAATGAATGATTACTGTAGGCAATTCAAATATTTCATGCAAGCTGAGTTACATAAAAAAGTATGATTTGAGGTCTAAAAAGAGATCTAGATTGCAGGATAATGAAGGTGAACAACAAGGTTCCATTGCTCCTCCAATGGCGATTCCACTACAAAAATACCCTACGAAACATTTCAGTAATAAGAAACAACCTGTAAATTCACTGAATAGAACAAATGTGCAGCAGGGTGAATCTTCCTAGAGCAAATCATTTGACATTAATATCTTGGAGAGATTTTTTCCTGTACACGAACAAGAAAAAAATTCTAGAAAGATTGAAGAAGAACCTGAAAAGAACGTTAAGCAAACTGATGCTTTCAATTTGAAAAAAGAGTTGGAGAAGGTCAAAATTCAGTTACCTCTTCTAGAATTAGCCAAAATACCAGCTTACAAGAAAGAAATTTCAGAATTTATTAATCTCACACATGTGGAAGACATAAGTGACATAGTGAACTTACAAGAAGAAAAGTGAATGGTCACCTTTAGTCCTCATGTAGAAAAAATAGATCCCTCTGTTCCACCCTTATATATTTCTCTATTGCTTCATGATTATACTCTACATAATTACATGCTGGACTCAGGAGCGTCCCATACTCATGCCATAGTCTGTTATGAAGGAACTTAACTTGCAGATTACCAAACCTTATAAGGATCTATATTCATTTGATTCCAAAAGGGTGACATGTGTTGGGTTAATTAAAGATGTAGCAGTTTTGTGGGCACAAATCCCAGCAAAGAGTATAGTCATGGATGTAGTGGTTGTTGATGCCCCAGCCATGTTTGGAATGCTCCTATCAAGATCTTGGGGAGAAAAGTTGGGAGGTGCACCAAAATTAGATTTCACTTATGCTATCATTTGAGTTTTGAATGGGTAAGAAAGGAGGTTGTACAGGGAAACAAGGTTTTTGAAGACTACGTCTAAGAAAGATGCGGGAAATTCCCCCATTTGTAGCCAAGAAATAGAAGACCTTTCTTGTTTCATGTTGCATGAAGATGCAGAATTTGCTGAAGACACAAGGAAGCATCTCTCTTCAGAAGTTATAAATAATGAGCTGCACTCAAGGAAGATTTGGGAATGATACTTTGATGGTGCCTACTCCAAGGAGGGCGCAGGCACTGGATTCTTGCTGATATCACGAGAAGGTAACCTCATGCCTTTCTCTTTTAAGCTAGAATTTGATTCAACAAAAAATGTGGCTGAGTATGATGCCTTAATCTCAAGCCTTCAAGTTTCTAAATAGATGGTAGTTCAATGTATTTCAATTTTTGGTGACTCTGAATTAATAATAAGGCATATTAAAAATCATTGTCAAACCAAGCGCCCGAGATTGAGATCATATAGGAATGAAGTGTGGGATTTGGTAGAAAACTATTTTGAAGCATTCAATCTTCAGTATATTTCGAGGGAGGGGAATAGATTGGCCGATTCTTTAGCAGTTGCAGCTAGCACCTTAAAACCTCCAATAAATCCAAGGTTAAGGCATGAGATTGAAATTAGGCATAGACCTTCCATCCCTGATAATGTGAAACATTGTCGGGTGTTTGACGATGATGAACAAATAAGTCAGTTCCTAACCATGATTGGAAACTTTGAAGACACTAAGATAGACCAAGAGGAAGAAAAAACATAGTAGAAAGACGAAATAAGAAAATTTAAACAATCAATAGGTGAATAGAAGATTATCCAATTGAAAGATAATGTGCTCCCCAAAGGGTTGGTTTCCCTTGAAAGATTATTCGATGCTAATGATGTTTATTTTGATTCAAAGAAAACACATCAAGAAGAAGAGATGGAGGATTGTAATTTGGGAACTCAGAACCCAAAATAGTGAAATTTTTCAAAGGTGTTCCCAAAAACTACAAAGAAAGATACATTGATATTTTTAAGAAATATATGGATGTGTTTGCCTGGTCGTATGAAGACCTGAAAACATATGACAAAATAATTATTCAGCATAAGATTCCATTTAAGGAGGGACTCAAACCACACAGACATAATATTAGATAGATCAATCCATTGTTGTTAGCTCCAATCGAAAAAGAAGTGAAGAAAATGTTGCAGGCGAAAATTATAGTCCCTCTTAGATATTCAGACTAGGTTTCTAATCTAGTCCCTCTAAGAAAGAAGAATGGAGAGATAAGAATGTGTGTAGACTTCAGGAACTTGAACCGAGCATCTCTAACAGATAATTATCCTTTGCCTTAAATGGATTATGTCTTTCAGAAGGTGACAAGAGCTCACAGGTTGTCTATGGTTGATGGATTTTTTGGGTATAATCAGGTAGCAGTAGAAAAATAAGATCAGAAGAAGACGGCTTTCACGACGCCCTAGGGCACCTTCATGTACGCAAGGATGCCATTTGGCCTTATTAACGTAGGTGCAACATTTCAGAGGGCCATGGACGTAGCCTTCGTTGGTGACAGGTTTGTAGTTATATATATGGATGATGTAACAGTTTTCTCAGGGTCAGATGATGAACACTTGGAGCATTTGCAAAAAAAATTTCAAAAGTGCAGAAAGTTTGGTATGTCATTAAATCCCAAGAAATATTTATTTGCCTTAGAAGAAGTTAAATTATTGGGTCACATAGTTTCTAAACAAGGAGTAAAGATTGACCTAGCAAGGGTGGAAGCCATTTAGACTATTCCTATACCTAGAAGCAAGAAGGATATCCAGAGATTTCTGGGAAAAATAAACTTTCAGAGGAGGTTTATGCCCAATTATGCCGAGATCGTGAGAAGTATAACATATATGTTGAAGAAAAATGCAGAAGTGAAATGGGATAAGGAAGTAAGAGATGCATTTTCTAGAATAAATGAAGCACTACAGGAAGCCCCAGTTTTTATTAGCCCAGACTATCAAAAATAGTTTCAGTTATTCTCATTTGCATCCCCCACTACTATTACTGCTATGTTGTTGCAGAAAAATGAAGACAATAAGGAGCAACCAGTTGCATATTTCAACAAATTTCTTAGAGATGCTGAGCTCAAATACAATATTCTAGAGAAACAAGTATATGATTTGGTCAAAGCACTGAAATCCTTTAGGACTTATGTGTTGTAGTCCAAAATAATAGCTTATGTTCCTAATTTCGCTGTGAAGGACATGCTGGTCCAAAGTGATGTTGAAGGAAAAAGGGGGAAGTGGATAGCAAAGATCCAAGCATATGATTTGGACATCAAACCCACCAAGCTGGTCAAGGGACAAGGGTTAGCGAAGTTGTTGACAAAGAAAAATTTTCAAGCCTTGGGAATTAATCTGTTGGCACCAGTGGATGGAGCTATAAATGAAGAGGGTCAAAGCAAGTTCAAAACAGGTATCCAATAAAAATTTTTTTGCTCTGATTGGTATAAAGATATTGTGCAATAATTGTGTTTCTTTTCCTGCCCAACTTCATTGAATAGAACAAAATACAAATCTCTCAAGCTCAAGTCTTAGCCATATGTTATTATAGAAGCGAAGCTATACTGGAAAGATCCCGTTGTTATTTTTCTGTTATGTTTGACCGAAGGAGAATCTAATGAAGTTGCCAAACAATATCATGAAAATTTGTGTGGAGGACATTATAGCTGGAAGGTCACTGCTCATAAAATTATTAAGTTAGGATTCTATTGGCCAACCATGTTTGCAGATGTTTATAAACTAGTCAGAAGTTGTCAGAAGTGTCAGTTGTTTGCTGAAATAAAAAACTTGCCCCATTACCTCTCATCCCAGTATTTATTGAAGAACCTTTTAGGTAATGGGGATTGGATTTTATTGGAGAGACCAATCCACCATCAAGCAAACATTTCAAGTGGATTCTGATTGCCACTGATTATTTTACAAAATGGTTTGAAGCAATACCCACTAAGAAGGCGAATGACCAAGTGGTGATGAAGTTTCTAGAGGAAAACATTTTCAACAGAGTCAGATTTCCATTCAAAGTTGTGACTGATAATGCTCATGTATTCAAATTTTCTTGTTTCATTAATTTTTGTCAAACATATAAGGTGATTTTATCACATTCCACAACGTATCATCCCCAAGGGAATGGATTAGCAGTGTCTTCAAATAAGACATTGGTTAGAATCTTGAAGAAAACAATCACCAAGAATCATAAGGATTGGGATATGAAGTTGAAGTTTTCCCTCTGGGTAGTTCAAGTCACTACTAAGATATCTCATTAAAACTTCAGAGTTATTATAAAGTACCAAAGCTAATCTCTACTCTAGGCAAGGGGAGGGAAAGCTTGTCTAGGAAGTTTCCCTATGAACTGGTTTATGGAACTCAAGCACTATTTCCTACTCAGCTGGCCAAACCAGTGTTTTCTTTCCTTCAAGAAGCTTAGGAAGAACCGAATGCTCTGGTAAGAATATTGAACAAAATAACTGAATCAAGTGAAAATAGAAACAAAGTCAGGGATAACTTGATTACATATCAGGAAAAGATGAAGTCTATATTTGACAGAAAAAAAAAAAAAAAAATTATCTTTCAAGCAGGAGATTTGGTACTAAGATGGGACACCCGATGAGAAGAAAAGGGGAATCATGGTAAATTTGACCCTCTCTGGTATGGTCCATACAAGATCTCTGAGGCAAGGTCAAATAACACATTCATTTTGGAAAATCTAGATGGAGAGACAATACAACTATCTGTGAACGGGCAGTATCTGAAGCATTATTTCCAGCATTAAAAGTTAGCATTCCACCATTGTAAATACCAGATTGCTCATTGTTCATATGTCACCAAGCAATATTTGACTCCATGCCCAATGGATAAGGCACTAATATGTATTTATTATCACTTCTGTGGAAAAAAGCATTATCCCCAGGTGGAGCCATATGTTGTGGCTCATTTTCATTTACCTTAGAAATATTTTTCAAAACACCAAAAAATCATATATGATAGAAAATGTAAAATTTTGTGTGTCATAAAAGAATTTTGATTTATATATTGGTACATTAACATTACGTGATGAGATGTGAAGGTGGGACGAGTCGGGCTCATTCATGTACAGAAAAGTTCAAGAGCCAAACCGATGGGTACATTCAGAACATTGCATGTCGAACATGGTCGATTCGGGCTCATTCACAAGCTCAGGAGGGACCAGCGTGGCAGAACACTGGATAAGCTCAGCAGGGTTACACTGTGGAGCAAACAAACTAATTTCCAAAAGGCGGAGAAAGAGCACATTTCCCCTAAACACTTAAGAGTTTTGGAGGAGGCACAAAGGGAAAAATGGATGGCCGGGATCAAAGCGCAAAACTGGAGCAGAGAGATAGACGACAGAGATTAAATTGCAAACCACAAATCACAAGTTTCAAAGGATAGGCATGGGAGGTAAGTGATAAAGTCGTCGAAGTGCGACGTGCGATGCCAGGTGGGACCCGATCGCATAGTGCACATCACAGGTTTTACATGATAAGTGTTAAGGAAAAGGTTAAAGTCAATGAAATGTGAAGTGCAATGTGGCAAGCTGTCGTGGCAGACGACGTGGACCTGGCCCGCATACCGCACAATGCAAGTTCTAAAATTTAAGGGCGAAGGGTAAGTGTTATAATCGTCGAAGTGTGATGTGCGATGGAGTGGGTCTCAATCACAAATCTCTAATCGCAAGTTTTAAAGGATCACCACGGGAGGTGAGTAATAAGGTCACCGAAGTGTGATGTGTGATGCCAGGTGGGACCTGATCGCATAACGCACATCACAAGTTTTAAAAGATAAACGCCAAGGAAAAGTTAAATACAGTGAAATGTGAAGTGCTATGTTGGCACGAATGTGATGTGGCTCTAAGATGAAATTTAAAGGATTTCAATTCCGAGCTTATGCGATTATGTGCCATTTTATGAAGAAATAGGCAAAACGCGGAAGAAAAACTCGGGTAAGTGACCCGACGCAGATCAAAGGAAAAGAGGCAGAGTCGGGTAGCAGGTGATATGATTGTCATCGTTTGAAGCACAGGGGCATAGGCAGAGTCAGGCAGAAGAACGTATAGCGGCCCTATTGGGAGCATGATAGCTAGGTCAAGTCGGGCACTGAGGCGTCATTATAGAGCTGTGCAACTGCTACATTTAACCAAAAAGGACACCTCGAAACTTCGGCAAGATGCATCAGCAACATCAGATTCAGCAAAACGAGCAATATTTCTAGTTTTAATTTGTTTTCTCAAGTATGATTGGAGAAGTAATATTAACAGTTTAGGTAGTCAAATAGTTTCAATAATTTCACGAGTTACGAAGCAATGTGATGTATTTAAGTAGATAGAAATAAATAAAAGAGGTTATGAGTTTTTGGATCTCTAGAGGAATGGTAATTTGGTACTGAATTTTCTGAGAAATAAATGAAAGAATATCAAGTTTCCTGCAACTGTTGATGTTGATATTTCTTTTGAGTTTCGCTCTGTGTTTATTCCTCTTTGAATGAAGTGAAGTAATGTAGTTGTCAGTCTCTTAATTACATCTGTGATTAAGAGTTAAACAACCTTAATTTGCGCTCCTTCACCTCATCTCTTCTTTCTTCACAAAATCCTGATGAAACTTTAAAGTAATAGATTCTGTGTTTGCAACATATTATTTCAAGTTTCCTCTCTCTCCTTGAATTTCCTCTGAAACTGAAAAGTGATATATTATGTTTCTCAACATATCACTTCAAGTTTCCTTTACAGTTATTCTTTTCATTTCATTCGGATATCAACAGTTTATGGCATTGTGAAGGCTTTCATTATATCAGATTATTGAGTGTATTAAATAATTAGATTCCAAAGGTGTCAAGTAGAGGCCATTTGATATTATAATTGTGACATACATTTACAAAATGTGTTAAGCACTGATTCCCTACCATAGCCAAGGGATGGTCTCTTAAGATACAACATCTTTAATGTTTGTAATGAATTATTTGCAATGCTCTGATGTTATTTTTAATGTGTAGTTTCTCTACACTTTAATTTCAATACCTGCCATAACATTTTGTTGTCAAATTTATAACAACAATTTATAAACCATTTTGTTGACAAATTTATAACAACCATTTATAAACCATGATATAAACTAAGTAGATAAGAGGAAACAGAGAAAGATAAAATGAATGACACTAGCTTATCCCACAAACTTATATTGATTTATGAAAGTTTATCCCACAAAATTTACAATTAAGAGTTCTTATTGTTTTCCTATTTTTTAAAATATAATATAATCCCAGTCAGCTCACCAATGGTTGTTACTTTCACATTAACATAAAAAAGACCCAATTTCTGTACAATGTAACCCTAGCCAACTATATTGTTGACATTAATTTAAATGGTTTTCCCATTAATGTTACAATAAAGAGTTCTTATTATTTTCCTATTTTTTAAAATATAATATAATTCCAATCAGCTCACCAATTGTTGTTGCTTTCACATTAACATAAAAAAGTCCCAACTTCTGTACAATGTATACCCTTGCCAACTATTTTGTTGACATTAATTTAAATGGTTTTCTCATTAATGTTACAATAAATAATTCTTATTATTTTTCGTATTTTTTAAAATATAATATAATCCTAGTTAGCTCACTAATTGTTGTTGATTTCACATTAACATAAAAAAGACCCAACTTTTTTACAATGTAACCCCCGACCAACTATTTTGTTGACATTAATTTAAATGGTTTTCTCATTCATGTAAATGGTCTGCACCTCCTAAAGGTTTTGTACACAGTAATTTTATGTACAATATAACTCTCAATGTATGTTTTTTTTACAATGTAGCTCTCGTTGTATGTTTTGTCCTACAATATAGCTCACAATATAGCTCTTAGTGTATGTTATGTACAATATAGCTCTCACTGTATGTTTTGTCCCTACCGCCTATTGCCTAAAAATTGTAATCAATAATCAACTAGATTAAATCAAACCAGATCTATCATTTTCTTGGTAGTACCTTTCAATTTTTTTTTTTTACTCCATCTTCATCAACATGTCCAAATACGTCACCCCGATCGAAGAGAGGAATTGAACCTGTGATGAGTGTTATAACAACCCGCCTCATCACCATTTAACCAAAACCTCACAGACCATTAGTTCTAGTTTTTAAAAAACATATAAATAGATAATTTAATAGCATACATTCTAGTTTTAATAAATAATTTTATAACTAGATATCATAAGTGTTAAATTTATTAGAATGAATATAGAAATAAATTAGGAAATATTTTTTCTTCCTTCAGTTGAGTTGTAGCTAAGTTGAATTATAAATTTGTGGCTGAGTTTAATTAGAGATTTCTAACTATCTTCGTCTCACATTTGTCCAGAACTCTTAGACTAAATTTACCATCCAGCCAACTTGAAACAACCTTTCTTGCTATGGAGCGACCCCTTAAATTCCTTCCTAGAATTTTTTTTTTAACAATGATCTCACAACTTAACCATTCACACATTAAATTCTTAAATTCCTTCGAGTTTTTTATGATATAATATCATATTTACATTTGTAGTACTTTATCTAGGGCATTAAATTCCTTATCTAGGTGCATTAAATTCCTTCCAGTTTGTGATGATATAATATCATATTTACATTTGTAGTACTTTAACTAAGTTACTTTTCCATAATTTTCCTAATACATTTTAAGTGACTTTTAGGTTAAATCAGATTAGAAATTTAAGTAATTATAATTTTAAATTTTTAAGTCTAAGTCGTAAATATCTTCAATATACTAACTCTATTTCTACATTCAAAATTATAATTTAAATGACAAAACATCTCATCATAATATAATATAATCATGTTAATTAAAAAAAAAAGGCAAAGAAAGGGCACATTTCCCTTAAACACTTACGAGTTTTGGAGGAGGCACTAAGGGAAAAACAGATGGTTGGGATCAAAGTGCAGAACTGGAGCGGAGAGATAGACGATGGAGATTAAATTGCAAACTGCAAATCACAAGTTTCAAAGGATAGGCGTGGGAAGTAAGTGATAAAGTCGTCGAAGTGTGACGTGCGATGCCAGGTGGGACCCAATTGCATAGCGCACATCGCATGTTTTAAAAGATAAGTGTTAAGGAAAAGGTTAAAGTTAGCGAAATGCGAAGTGAAATGTGGAAAGATGTCATGGCAGACGATGTGGACCTAGCCCACATACCACACAATGCAAGTTCTAAAAGTTAAGGGCGAAGGGTAAGTGTTATAATCGCCGAAGTGCGATGTGCGATGCGATGGGGCTCGATCACAAATCGCGAATCAAAAGTTTTAAAGGATCACCACGGGAGGTGAGTGATAAGGTCGCCGAAGTGTTATGTGCGATGCCAAGTGGGACCCGATCGCATAACTCACATCGCAAGTTTTAAAAGATAAATGCCAAGGGAAAGTTAAATATAGCGAAATGTGAAGTGCTATGTTGGCACGAACGTGATGTGTATCCAAGATGAAATCTAAAGGATTTCAAGTCCGAGCTTATGCAATTATGTGCCATTTTATGAATAAATAGGCAGAACGCGGCAGAAAAACTCGGGTAAGTGACCCGACGCAGATCAAAGGAAAAGAGGCAGATTCGGGTAGCAGGTGATATGATTGACATCGTTTGAAGCACAAGGGCATAGGCAGAGTCGGGCAGAAGAACGCATAGCGGCCCTATTGGGAACATGACAACCAGGTCAAGTCGGGCATTGAGGCATCGTTACAGATCTGTGTATCTACTACATCATAACCAAAAAGGACACCTCGACACTTCGACAAGATGCATCAGCAACATCAGATTCAGCAAAACGAACAATATTTCTAGTTTTAATTTTTTTTCTCAAGTATGATTAGAGAAGTAATCTTAACAGTTTAGGTAGTCGAATAGTTTCAAGAATTTCAGTAGTTACAAAGAAATGTAATGTATTTAAGTAGATAGAAATAAAGAAAAGAGGTTCTGAGCTTTTGAACCTCTGGAGGAATGGTAATTTGGTACTGAATGTTCTGAGAAATAAATGAAAGAAGATCAAGTTTCTTGCAACTATTGATGTTAATATTTCTTTCGAGTTTCGCTCTGTGTTTATTCCTCTTTGAATGAAGTGAATTAATGTAGTTTTCGGTCTCTTAATTACATCTGTGATTAAGAGTTAAACAACTTTAATTTGCGCTCCTTCACCTCATCTCTTCTTTCTTCACAAAATCTTGATGAAACTTTAAAGTTATAGATTCTGTGTTTTCAACATATTATTTCGAGTTTCCTCTCTCTCCATGAATTTCCTCTGAAACTTAAAAGTGATATATTATGTTTCTCAACATATCACTTCAAGTTTCCTTTACAATTATTCTTTTCATTTCATTCGGATATCAATGGTTTATGGCATTGTGAAGGCTTTCATTATATCCTATTATTGAGTGTATTGAATAATTAGATTCCAAAGGTGTCAAGTAGAGGCCATTTGATATTATAATTATGACATACATTTACAAAATGTCTTAAGCACTGATTCCTTACCATAGCCAAGGGATTGTTTCTAGAGATACAACATCTTCAACGTTTGTAATGAATTATTTGCAATGCTTTGATGTTATTTTTAATGTGTAGTTTATCTACACTTTACTTTCAATACCCGCCATAACATTTTGTTGTCAAATTTATAACAACCATTTATAAACCATTTTGTTGTCAAATTTATAACAACCATTTATAAAACATGATATAAACTAAGTAGATAAGAGGAAACAGAGAAATATGAAATGAATGACACTAGCTTATCCCACAAACTTCTATTGATTTCTGAAAGTTTATCCCACAAACTTTACAATTAAGAGTTCTTATTGTTTTCCTATTTTTTAAAATATAATATAATCCCAGTCAGTTCACCAATGGTTGTTACTTTCACATTAACATAAAAAAGACCCAATTTATGTACAATGTAACCCTAGCCAACTATTTTTTTGACATTAATTTAAATGGTTTTCCCATTAATGTTTTTTTTTTCCTCAAGAAAAAAACATGATTTCATTACTGTAGGTTAGTACAAAATTACATTGTGAATCACATAAATGTGTGATCAAAGTAGACAAACCCAAGAGTTTGTAGGCAAAAATAGTTACAAAGAGAAAAGCAATCCTATGCAGAACCAGAATATGGCTTTTACCCTTTTCCATTTGGAAGATATGCTGATCATAAAGAATATATAGAAACACTGCTATCTACTATTTGCATTCTAGCAAGAATCCATTCAGAAAAAAAAAAAACTGCCGAGAAAAAAGATTTCTAATGTTCTTCATGGAGCCAATCATAGCCCAGACAATCAAAGGACCTTATGGATGCACCAACAGATAAAATGCATCGTAAAAACTGTAATGAAACACCGCCCAAAGGAGAATCAATGTCAATGTGTGTCATTTAAATGTGTGTCCAGCCCGCTGTAGCAACCCTTCAAGCGAGAAATACCAAACAATAAACCAGTGGTTTCGCAACCACCAGCAACAAATATGTTGAGAAACGCTCACCAAGTGTAAGCAGCCTATTTACTTTTAAATGTCATGTCTGTTAAAAATTTCTAGCCCACTGTAGACAGCCCACCGAGCAAGAAAACCAAAATAAAATACAGTGATAAATCACAACCACCTTCACATAAACTGTTGAGAAAATGCACACCATGAGCATGCTTCCTGTTGGCAATTAGTTGTCAGGCCAACATAGGAAAACTGTAGCCTCTCAGTCAAATAAAGATGGATGTAAATATTTAGTTGTATCGCCATCCTAATTTTCTCTAATCCTCCAGATACCCACGGCCTGCTGAATCCCCCTCTTTGAAGTTCAATCAGCCTCATCATTATTTTATCGATATATACGCTGACAGGAGAAATATTCAAGTGAAAGTAGGATCTCCCTAATAGAGCAAAACAGATTTTGTAAATGGTGTACTCTGCATTGCTGAATTCCTTTTATCCAATTTATCACATTCAATGAGTCCCCATAGAAATTTATCTTTCTGCAACCTTTCTCCACAGCGAACATCAGAAGAATCTTGAGGCTCAGCAATTCAGCATAATTATTTGTTCCTTCCCCAAGCCCAACAGAGATCTCAAACCAATGTGATTCAGAAAGAAACAGCAAAGCCCCTCCACCAGAAACATTTTGTTGCATAGCCCCATCAAAAAAACCCCAAGGATTCCTCCTATCAATGTCCAATAGTAGGACCTCCCTCTGATTGGTGACACGAATATGGATAGGAAAAGCAGAGTGCAATCCTATAGTCATGGCACCAATGATATCTGGTGTACTGACCCTCCCATCAAATAGTAGGCGGTTATGAGCCAACCAACATCCCCAGATGACAAGGAGAGGCAAAGATTTTAGATTCTGCTCAGCATAATACACCCACCACGAATCCCATGCATGAGACATAGTTAAGCCCTCCCATATACAAAGGAGACCCAATAACCTGGAACATTTCAGCCAAACCCCTTTAATGAAAGGACAGCTGAGGAATAGATGGTTAACTGATTCCTCATCAGAATTACACAGACAACACCAGCCAGGGCCCTGAAAACATCTATGTTGTAGAACATCCCAGGTGGGGACTTTATTTTCAAGGACACACCACATAAAAAGGCGAGTCTTAGGAGGACAATTTAGTTTCCAGAGTTTCTTCCACCACCACCACTCTTCACCCAAGATAGCCCCAGCACTAAGTTTTGTGTAGCCATCCTGATGAGAATAGATCCCCGAAGAATCAAAATCCCATGCAATCTTATCCTCCCTCTCCTGAAGAAAAATATGAGCCTGTTTTAAAGCACAGATATAAACAGCCAATGCCCTCTCATCATGAACATCCAACCCCAAAGAAGAGGCCAAAATCCAAGGCTGAATGCCCAACCTTCCCCGAATTGGATCAGCAAGATGGGAGAGAAAGGTAATCCCCCTCTGCCTTAAGGCCTCAACCGTGTGCCTGGGAAGGAGGTGTTGTAGTACGCTTCCCATCCAAGGATCCTCACCAACCCGAAGCTTCCTGCCACTACCCACATCCCAAGCCAGACTTGTTTCCAGAATGTGAAAATATTTAACTAGAGCCTTCCAAATCACCGACCCACCCACAAAGGATTTTCTTGGATTCCTTATCCAATCTATAATAGAAAAAGGAGCAATATATTTTTGTGTGATCACCTATGTCCAAAGACAGTCAACATTGATGAGCCTCCACCCACCCTTTGCTGCAAGAGCCTGAGCAAAGAGAAAAATATTTTTCAATCCCCATCCTCCCAACTCTTTAGGGACTGCAATTTTCTCCCACCGAACCCAAGGGGTCACCAACGATTCCTGTTTCCCACTCCAAAGGAATCTAAAGCAAATCCTCCTTGCTACCTCCAAAATACCCTTTGGAATCCAAGAGAGGGACAACCAATATACCGGGACCGCCTCCAAAATAGACTTGACTAAAGTCAAACGCCCAGCTCTAGACAACCATTTATGACACCAAACTCTTAAGTGCTTTTCCAGCTTTTCCAGCAACCAGCTCCAATCATGTTTCCTATAATCATTGGGTTTTAAATGGAACCCCAAATAATTCAACCCATCATCCAAACCAGCAGAATTATAGGGAAAGATCCTCACGAACTCATGCCTCTCCTCTTCCCTCAGAAAATGAGAAGTGATGGAAGACTTCCCAGCATTCACTTCCATTCTAGTGGCCTTGCTAAACAGGTCCAAAATCTCACCAATAGTAATTGCATCTCGCACCGATCTAGAGCAGAAGATTAAAACATCATCAACAAAAAGTAGATGAGTGATGAAAAAATTAGGAGCAACCTGAATTCCCTTCAAGGAACCCTATCTCTTGGCCTCCTGAAGAGCTCTGCTCAAGCCCTCAGCAACCAATAAAAACAAAAGGGGAGAAAGGGGGCAGCCCTGGAGAATACCCCTTTCAGCATGAAAAAAGGGAGATGCAGCCCCATTAAGCAAAATAGAGAAAGAGACAGTTGTAATACAACTCATAATCCATCTTATGAAACCAATGCCAAAGCCAAGGTGAGTCAGAAGCATACGAATATATAACCAACTTACCTAGTCATATGCTTTGGAGAGATCTATTTTCAGCACAGTCCCTTTGAGGTTCTTTGTCTTCATGCTGTGGAGAGCCTCTTGAGCAGTACCAATTGCTTCATGTATTTGACGACCTTCCAGAAATCCAAATTATTCACCAGAGATATGAGTAGACGGAATGCATTTCAGTCTTCTCGCAACCACCTTGAATACCACTTTATAAATACAGTTGCACAAGGAGATAGGACGAAAATCATCCAGAGAAAGAGGGTTATCCACTTTCGGAATTAAATCTATGAAAGTGGAATTAAAACAAGCAGGAATCCTCCCTGAAATTCTAGTATCCTCCACTACTTTCAACAAATCTGCCCCTAACACATCATATAGAGACAAGAAAAATTCGATCGACCATCCATCTGGCCCAGGACTTTTGTCTTTTTGGAAGCTATGAAGAAGCTCCTTTAATTCCTTCTCAGAAACCTCAGCCATCAATGATCTGTTATCTGCCTCCTCCACAAATCTTGGAAAAAGTTGAGCAACTATTATCACTTCCGCAAGAGATGCATGAGCTAGAGCCTTAAATAGAGCCTTGAAATGTTCAACCCCCAGCTTAGATTTAGCCTCAAAGGTAGAATGCTCAATGCCCTGACCATCTCTTAAACTCCATATAGTATTAGCTGCCTTCCGACCACGAGCATATGCATGAAAAAAATTTGTATTATCATCCCCACATTTCAGCCATGTGGCCCTACTTTTCAACCTCGAAGATTCCTCCTTATCCATAAGTAGGGAGTTACTTTTTTTTCCAGAGAAACAAGAGTATCTTTATCTACTTGAGATTGAAACCCCCCTCCAATCTCCTCATAGATCAAGCGTAGATCCTCTTCCACCTGCTTCAAATCCATATCCTCCCTCTGTCTCTTAGTAGCCGACCATACCTTCACAACATCCTTGATACGTTTAAAATTTTCAGCAAATTGAAAAGCCGCAGAAAGAGTATTATCCTCCCTAAAAGGGATCCACCTAGCAAGAACAAGAGCTTTAAATGAATCATCCCTGAGCCAGATTTTGTTAAACTTTAAAGGGCTAGGAGGCTGACTAGGCTCGATCTTAAACTCAAGAAAAATAGGAAAATGATCAGATGCACCCCCACATCCAATCCATTGCCTAATCTGAAAAGGCCTGTCCACAATCTGCTCAGCCACCAGGAAACGATCGAGTCTCTTCGCTACTCTTCCTTCAGCACATCTATTGTTCCTCCAGGTGAGTTTCATCTTTATGGGCTCAATATCGAGCAAAATATTCTCCTCCAATTTTTGTGTGAAGTACCCAGTTAATAAATCAATTTGTGCATGAGGACCCCAGACCTCAGACTGGCCCAATGAAAATCTCAGATCCCCTCCCAAAATCACCGATTCCCCCTTGAGTAAAGAGTTACCCAGGAGTGAGTCCCATAAAGGGATCCTATCTTGATATGGGCCATAAATATTAAAAATATTAAAAGCTTCACCTAGCTCCAACGCTAGAAAATTTAAAACCAGGACCGACTCTATACCCCAAAAGTTCAAAGGTTTGATTGTTCTTTCATTCCAGCCCACTGCCAAACCACCCGACCTCCCTCTAACATCCAGCGTCTCAAAAGTCCATCCTGGCAACCAACCTTCCAATCTAGCTTTGACCACAGTCCCTTCACCTAAAGTATCTTGTAGCAGGATTATATCCGGACAATCCAGAAATATAATCCTCTGGAAAGCATATTTCTTATGGGGACCTGCCAATCCCTTGCAATTATAGGACATAATCTTCATTACACACCAAGCTTCAGGGATCGGCTTTCTCTAAGCACCCTCTCAATTGAAATCTGCCTCCCATCATGTACATCCATCATAGCTCTATCCTGAGCTCTCGCCAAAAAGGAGATCCTACCCTTGCCCTGAGCTTCTAGGGATTTCCCCCTCCCGAACCCACCTGCACCTTTTTTAGCACTAGATCTCAGATTATAGCCAATGACCGAAGGAGTAGAGTTTTCCAAAGGAGCCAGCATCCCTTCACCTGGATCGAAAATAGTAGCCTTCTCTTGGGAAGCTGGCTGAGAAAAAAGAGTAGGAACAACAATAGGTAACATAGCACAATCATCCTTCCGAACCGAGACTGAAGTCGAGACCAAGTTAAGAGAAATATTGATGTTGGGGGAGAATGGGAAAGATCCCATGAGAGAAGATTTCAAAAATGTTAACACTTCCTTCAACATGCCATCATCCCTCAATTGGAAATTCGCTCCATAATGATGACTATGGATCTTCACAGCAGATAACGAACCACAGTCAGAATTCTAAGAGAGCAACTCCTTCCCAGAAGAGTGACCAGACTCCGCTCCCAATGCCTGGAAACCCAAATCAAACGGAATGCTGGAACCATTGGTAGCAGGATTCAAAATGCATGAAAAGGTTGTAGTGGGCAATGGCTGCATATTGGAAGGGCCAGAGCCAGCCCCCTTTGAGATTGGTTCCACCTCAGAGCGACTAGACCACTGGCTTTTTACATGTCGAGAGAAAAAACCACATTCAGAGGCAGGATGGCCATATGCATGGCACCGACGGCATCTGAAAGGAAAATTTTCATAATCAAGTAGCTGCTTAATGTCATATTTCCCCCACCGGAGATTCAGAGATTCAGCAAGGCCTTCTCTGATGTTAATCATGAGTATTATTCTAGAAACACGCCTGTGATTTGTCTTAAAGAAAGAGAGATCAGCCTCTAGGAAGACCCCAAGCGTATTGCCAATACCTCGGAGATGATCCTCTGTCCAGTAATGAAGAGGCGGGCCAGGTATACAAACCCACAATGGGACCGAGTCCACCCTCTCCCTACTTGCATCAAAAAGAGGGTGCCAAGGTTTTAGGAGGATTGGAGTATGGTCCAAAGCCCAGCACCGATGCATCACCCACTGGATATGATCAGGATATAGGAAGTTGAAAGCAAACCACCCCTTTGAGAGGGACACCACCTCAGGCACATATCCAATGACAGCTTTCCAATTCACTTCAGCCCCTCAAACAATGGTTTTCAACGAAAAACCTCCCCATAGCCCTGCCTACCAGTGTTCTGCTAGCCATTTGTGAAACCTGCTCCCAACCTATATCTTCACCCAAAACATAGTTATACTCTTCTCTTTTGACCTTGATCCATTTCTTTTTTCTGCCCCCCTTCTTCGACTCTCCAGCCTCCCTCACTTTTCTTGAGCCCGTCTCTTTTGTGCCTTCAGAAATAGGTACCCCACACTGTTCTTCCAAGCTTATATGGTTTGGGATAGCTCTCAAGCTCTCCCTTTCACTGAAACCATCCACCCTTCTATTCATGAGCACAGAAGGATCTTGATCCTTTTCATACTCTGAAAAATACACTCTCTGATAATCACCCTCATCTATATCCCTCTCTTCCGCATTCAGGCATTGAAACAGTCCCTTCCCCTGCAGATCAAGACCCTTTACCAAGGGTGTCACGCTCCCTCTGCCAGTCAAACTTCCTCCTGCCCTCCCATATTGACTGCCTTCGAAACCAAAATATGACAGCCTTCCTTCAATGGATAATGGGAGCTCCTCCTCTCCTTGAGAACGCAACCCAATCTACACACTATTCCTGACCTATTCATCACTTGCAAAGGCGCGCAGTCCCTGTGCATTCTCTTGCCCATCGCCATTCAAAACCGACTGTCTCCCACCCAGCGCCATCCAGATTGCCCCACTCTTACTCACATTCCATTTCTTTCCCATTAATGTTACAATAAAGAGTTCTTATTATTTTCCTATTTTTTAAAATATAATATCCATCAACCTTTTCCAACTAATCATAAAGTAATTTCCAATACTAACATGGTCAACACTATTTCCAGCTTTTTCCAACTTATCACCGGATAATCTCATGTGCCCTTTTTTTCTCACTTCTGGCTTAATTAACAAACGTTCCAATGATATCACTCTGATTCTTAGAGTCGATCTATTCCACCAACATTCCATTTTGGTTGGAGAATTCGCTAATATGTTGAGACAAGTATAGCAGAACAATGACCAATGTGCGAGGAGAATAAAGTCCTTCGTATACAATTGGGTGAGGGTGATGGGCACGAGGAAAAAGATGCCATCCATGAAGTAATCGAGGATAAAGTAGAATCAATTCAAAATCACATAAGACATCCAAGGTATGCATCACTTTTTTAATCTCATCGTTTCTCGCTTTGATTGATTTTGAATCAATTCATCCTTAAGTAAATGGTGACATCATTATTCATATAATTGAATGTGGCCATGCCTTAGTCATGACATAAATATTATAATGACCCAGTTGTGATTGGATACTGTTTGGTTATTTTGGTGTTTTTTTAATTAGTTTATAGTTTACATTTATTTCATTTTAATTCAATTATATTTAATTTATTTTAAATTTTAAGTAATAAAAGGAATATTATATTATTTTATATTAATTTAAAATATTGAATATAATTAAATATTTTATATTAATTTATAATGTTAAATAAAAGTCTATTCACATGTTAAGTCCCTATATTAATAATTTAGCCCCTTATTATGTTAGTGTAGCCCCCCTTATTGTTATTATTGTACCCCTGTAACCCCCATATTGTTATTATTGTGCCCTTACATTATTATTGTTAGGTCGGCTAGGACTACATTGTGGCCCCACTAGGATTATATTGTGGCCCCATGGACTCCTATATATAGAAGGAGGTTTTATGAATTGTATCATCCAAGAATTGTTCATTCATGTAATGTATTGGAGGTTGCCCCCTCGAAGTGGCTTATTTCTAAGGCGTGAATATCTCTTTTCTTCTCTTTTTGGAGCTGGTTACACAACATTTGGTATCAGAGCTTGGGATTCTAGGGTTTCGCTGCTCCAAACAGGTCATCGTGGCATTTTCGCTGTAATTTTTTTTCTACGAAGTTTCAGAAGCTTAAATTTTTAGGGTGCGAAGCTGAAATCCTGAGGAATATTTTCTAAAAATTTCATAGTTTGGTTTGCAGTATTTTCGGAGATATCATCTGCGGAAGTTAGGTATTTTTTGAAGCTCCTAAACAGGTCATCGTGGAATTTTCGCTATAATTTTTTTTCTACGAAGGTTCAGAATCTGAAATTCATATGGTACGAAGCTGAAATCCTGAGGAAATTCTTCAAAATGTTTCAGAGCTTGGTTCGCAATATTTTTGGAGATATGATCTGTGGAATGTAGTGCTTTTTCAGGCTCCTGAATTGCATCTCAAAGAGGTGATCGTGGGAAAAGTTCAATAACTCTTTCTCTGGGCATCAGATTTAAGTGCCGTAAAAATTGGTCGCAAGTACACAGACTGAAGTTTCTTGGATATCAATTTCAGAGACAAAGGATGAAACAGTGACACGTGTAAAGTCGTACAAGTTCGCTCTACTGAACCAGTCCAGAATTAGGTAATTGTGGGATATTGGACACAACTTTGTCTTGGAAAATCCAAATTAGATCAAACCTGTGGCATTTGAAAGAAGCTTCAGAGGGCTACTATAGGGCTAAATTTCAGATATTTAAGATTTTCAATTACATAGATAATTCAATTTCAATATCGATCTCCTCAAAGCAAGTAAAAGGTGTGTATTGTTTTTGTATAAGTCTTGTTTGAAGAACCAGTTTGAAGTGATTCCAAGGGCCTATTGAGCATATATTTCAGTATTTGGTTCTGAAATGCCTCCTAAAAAGAATTCAACACCCATTAAGCCCTTAGAAATATATACTATGATGCATGAAGAGGAAGAATTGCAGGATGAGATATCAAAATTACGGTACCAAGTGCAACAAATTTCGATCTTACGAAGAGCAACTGAAGATGAAATAGATGGTTTAAAAGCAAAAATGGAGGCTAATTTGGATGGTTGGAAGGATCAAATAATAGCAAATATGGATGATAAATTAGTGGAAGATCACATTGAGCATCAACAACAAGTTCTCCAACTCTCAAAGGATAACCCAACTTTGGTGCAAAATCTAATGAAACAACAGGAAGATCAACATCACATCGAAAGAAGTTATGAAGTAGTCATAGAAACAAGAACTCAACAAGTACAATCAATTTCAGAGTATCTCAGAAAGTGGAAGAACTTTCCTGTAGAATATTTCACATGGGAGGATGAGAATTTTATACAGAAGCATCAAGAAATAATCAAGCATTGAGGACAACACTTGTTTGAAGGAGAGGGGCATGTTAAGTCCCTATATTAATAATTTAGCCCCTTATTATGTTAGTTTAGCCCCCCTTATTGTTATTATTGTACCCCTGTAACCCCCATATTGTTATTATTGTGCCCTTACATTATTATTGTTAGGTCGGCTAGGACTACATTGTGGCCCCAGTAGGATTATATTGTGGCCCCATGGACTCCTATATATAGAAGGAGGTTTTGTGAATTGTATCATCCAAGAATTGTTCATTCAATTTAATGTATTGGAGGTTGCCCCCTCGAAGTGGCTTATTTCTAAGGCGTGAATATCTCTTTTCTTCTCTTTTTGGAGCTGGTTACACAACATCACATTATTGAGTTGGTAAGTTATAAACAAATTATTGTTTCTATGGTAATATCTAATTATTTTTAAATATTAGATATCATTTTTGGGAATTTAACTGCTTTAAGTAAGTCATTCATTTACGACTTAAATAGTTTCATAATCTTTTTGTGTATGCATTATAGTATTTCATGAAATTCAACTCCCTACCATCATTTTTAATTATTTTATCAGGGTGAAGTAAACCCCCTTGGTTGCAAACTTATTGAAAACAATGTGGCATATCCTTGAGGATTTAACTCTAAGTTAATAGTAGTTAAGATGAAAAGGCATCAATTTCAAAATAATAGATATCTGTATACAATATAATAGTGCTCAAGATGTGGCATTAATTTCAAGATAGTTATGCTCAATATTTGGAAGTTCTAAACTAGGGTTCATATTTGAAATATATAGAAGAGGGAATAAATATTAAGAATCAAGTTCAATCCTAGTAACCAAAATCTATTAAAATCATAGCGAATTGGTTTCAAAAGTAACAACCACATGGAGCAAGTAAGCAATGACCAAATTTGATTGAAGTACCAAGCACATAGGGCAAGCAAGTAGTGATCAAATTTGATTGAAGTACCAAGCACAAAAGAGCAAGCAAGCAATGATCAAATTTGATTGAAAATGAAATGAAAAGTAGAGATAATATACTATTGTTATTCGAAATGTATATTTTTTTATAACTTTTCATTATGGAAGGGTTACATGAATATTTGTTCTTCTCATTAAAATTAAAACCAACCCTTAAAATTGTATCACTAAGTGTGAGTTACATTACCAATGAAATGATGTTCCATGTGCACATCATATCACCTTTCTCGCACAGTCATGGGTGCATTGAAAAGGACGCCTGGAGCAACACCAACCACTCTCTCTCTCAAAGGCTTCAAACGGAGAGTGAAACAGGTGTGAAAAATTGTTTAATCTTGTGAAGGCATGGTTTAGGGATTCAGAGAAGCTCCTCAATAGATTACTAATTTTGTGCTTGCTTAACTGAGTATAAGCTGCAAAAGAAAATAGGGGAACATGGCAGCAGAAGCTATTGTCAGCACGATCAGTGAGAAATTGACTTCGTTGCTAGCTCACAAAATATTTCAAGAGGCATCTCTGGTTATCAATTTCAGAGAGGATGTAGAGTTCATTTGTGAACAACTTGATTCCTTTAAAACCGTGTTAAACAACGTGAGAGAGATGACAAAATCCAGTTCGACGACCAACTGGCTGCATAAAGTTGAGGATTTTTTGTATCGTGCCATGGATATCGTGGAGGAATGCAAGGCTTGCAAGTTTAGAAATCCCTTCTTTCGCTAGCGAATCGGTCGAAGGATCAAGGCATTAAAAAAGTGCATCATCGACATACACTCGAGTGCTCAACACCTGAAATATTTGAATTCTATGGCTTATGTGAATGCTCATTTTCACGCATTAAATGCAAATTCAGAATTTAAGAGTAAAAAATCGACTACTCTCCTTACAGAATCTGCAATTGTGGGCATGAAATGGGACATTAATCTCATCATTGGGTGGATATTGCAAGAAGGATCTACATTGATTGCAGTTGTGGGCAAGGGAGGGATGGGTAAGACTCTTGTCTTACAAAAAGTTTTGAACAACTAAGCAGTTCGAAAACATTTTGACCATGTAGTTTAGTTGGCAGTGTCGCAACAATATATTGTCAAAGAGTTTTTCCTTGAAATTAGTAGGAAAATCAAGCTTCCAAACGGAGAGCAAAACAGGTGTGAAAAATTTAGGAAAAACATGTTGTCTGCTTTTTTTAGACGACGTGTGGGCGCAAGATGCTTTGCAACAGATTGGGTTGCAGCAGATGCAGAGGAAAAATAGCAAGATTTTCATCAGTACATGTGATAAAAGAGTTGGAGAAGATAGGGAGGCTCATAAGTTCACTCATCAAATGAAATGTTTAACTACCAAAGGGAGCTTGAAATTGTTCAACATTCATGCGTTTCTGAACTGTCAAAATGATCATCTTTCAGAAGAGATGAAACGGGTCTCCAAGCCTATTGTATAAATCTCTGGCGGCTTGCCGTTAGCCATAAAAACAATAGCAGCATCTTTGGCAAGAGTAGAAAGGATCCCTAATATGTGGGAATCCACCTTGCAACGTCTAAATCATGTAGAGGCCTTAACTGGCACCACCATGCCCTCTCTAAGGTTAAGTTACTATGCTTTGCCTTATCATTTGAAATCTTGTTTTTTGTATTGCTCTGTTTTTCCTAAAAATACGGAAATGAGAGCACAATATTTAGTATATTCTTGGATTGTTGAAGGCTTTGTTTCTACCCCAATAGCAGCAGACGCATACGATTTTGGGCTCTCTTACATTCAGGAACTTGTCGATCAATGTCTGTTGGAAGTTTCGAAGGTTGGCAGAGATGGGTGAATAAAGTACTATAAAATCCATGCTTTATTGCATGATTTAGCTCTTTCTGAATCTCATGCTAGACTAAATGTTTGTTAAAGCCTGGAGAAAAATTGGAAAATTTCCCCTCAAATGAGAGCTTGGGTGTAGGTATAATTTCATTGGTGAAAAACAATATAAAAATAATCGAATATGGCATTCAGTGTCCACAGCTCTGAACTCTATTGCTATGGAATAATACCCCCCTGACATCGATTTCTACAAGTATTTTCAATAAGTTGAGATATCTAGCCATGTTAGATTTAAGTCGGACTAAATTGGAATCATTGCTAAGGTATATCAGCAAGTTAAAGCATTTGAAGTTCCTGTTGAAATTTCTGAATAATTCCTAACACCCAGAGGAAAAAAAATTCCTTAACTAAACACATAGATTCAATAGCAACAAAACTAGACAGAGATGTTGTAAAACACTATTTCATTAAGCATAAAAGGTTGTTACAAAATAAAAGTCTTTAGAACTGCATTGTTTTGGATTACAAAAAAAAATTGTTTTCTGTTGACTGCTACAAAACGCAGTGCTACATATCATTTCTCTACTCTCTGTCTTCTTTTTTCCTTCAGGATTTTTTTTTTCTTTCACACAGTCAATGCACACCATATGCACTGTCACTGTAAAACGTTTATACAAAAGGTTTTGAAACCCTAATACATCCCGACGCATAAAATATATTAACGAAGGTCTAAGACCTTATAAAACATTTCATTACAGATTCCAAAAGTATTTATGCAAACCATTTTATGACTTTCTCGCATCCAATTTCAAGCTTGCTGACTATGCACCTGAATGGTGTGATAGAGCTCTCATTGGCTGCTGCATGACACAGTGGCAGACTTCAACCTTTATCCAAAACGATTCATAAATCTTATTGCATCCATTCATTAGGGGAGTTTTTGAGGTCTAAAATGGGCCTCCTAAGGAAAATGTACAATCAAAATTCACTTTATGAGAACCAATCACATTTTAGGGGATGACATCATCCCTAATGATTGAGTTGGCATTGCTTGAGTTAAAGGTACTTATTTGTCAAATTCTCAATGGTGGATAAAAACTCATGGTTAACCATGGTAGTACTCTAAGTATTTTTAAAGTTAAAGTAAAGTACTCATAATAAATGACATTTCACACTTTTTGAATAAAAATATATTATTTTCATTTCATATTTCTTGAAAGAAACAATGCATATCCCTATACATTTATTATATTATATTTATATAGTATATTAATTACATGTTATTATACAATTTAAATAATATAAATTTTAATTAATAGCATATAATATAACTAGAAATTTATAAATTTATATTTATATTTTATTTTAAGTTATTTTAGTACAAAGTTGTTCAATGATAATGACTTTTTCTTGAAAAACTCATTCTTATTTATAGTCACATTAATACAATTTTTTTATTAATTTTATTTTTGCGCAACTTTTGAGTTGAATTTAACTATGGTTACATGGATTGTAGTGCAAAAAGTGAATTGCAAATTCATAAATATTATTTTATTGGTTTAGCTATTATTTTATTATTTCCTTAGGAGGCCCATTTTAGATCTCAAAATTCCCCTAATGCTTGAGGCTGGTGACGTAGGCACAGTTTCGTGTGATACATTTCGTATTGGTCAACGGACTTCGTGACTTGGAAAGGTGGGCCAGAGTTATCGCACGTAGGCTAAGGACTGGTGAAAAGGCTTAGGTTCATGCGAATGAGCGTTGATTGGTAGAGGAGGTTGTGACGTGGGATCATGGGCTCCACGGGAGTGACGTGGTTCATTCAAACTCAAACGAAATGTGCACCAAATACAAATGGTTGGTGGAGGCTTTTAATGATGGTGGGTGTGGGTTTATGAAGTGGAGGTTGTGTGGTTAAAACCACATATTTACAAATAAAAATAGGGCTACAACCATGACTAAAACATAAAATTTCCTGCTCGATGGAGTGTAAACAAAAACATAAAATTTCCTGCTCCTTCTGTCCTTCAAATTACAATAAAAAATGAATTTTTGTCCTCCTATTTGCAGTTGCAGTTGGAATTAATATTTCCAACACTCCCCCTTAATTGATGCATTCTCTTACATACCCAGACATTTTCTCAAATAATTAAAACTCTTCTGCCCCAATGGTTTTGTTATTATATCGACAAACTGCTCTTTTGTTCTGCAATGCTTCAGAAAAATTTCACCATTATTCACTATCTCTATGATGTAGTGATACTTGGCATCAATGTGTTTTGTTCTCTTATGAAGCAATGAATTCTTTGATAAAGATATAGCTGAGCTATTATCACAATAAATTGTTTTGCCTTTTACCTGTTCATGACATAAACTTCTCAACATTCTCCTCATCCGTACTGCTTCACATGCTGATGTTGTAGCTGTCACATACTCTGCCTCTACTGTTGATAAAGCCACAATTGGTTGTTTCTTAGAAGCCCATGAAATGGCTCCTGATACCATATGAAAAAAATATCCAGAGGTGTTTTTCCTGTCATCTATACTTCCAACCTAATCACTGTCAGTATATCCAATAAGTTCAAAATTTTCTGAAGTGGTGTATAAAATTCCATACCTCTTTGTTCCTTTTACATACCTCAGAATTCTTTTTGCTGCTTGCCAATGTGTCTCCTTTGGCCTTTCCATGAATCTAGAAATTAAACTTACAACATGCATAATATCTGGCTTAGTTGCAGTCAAATACATAAGGCTGCCAACTATGCTCCTGTACAAACTTGGATCAAAATCCTTGATGTTGTCTTCTTTGCTCAGTTTCAATCCCATCACTGTAGGAGTAACTGCTGCTTTGCAATCCTGCATGTCAAATCTTTCCAAAACTTTTTTAACATACTTTGCTTGAGAAATAAAAATTTTATTTTCATTTTTCTCTACTTCTCTTCCTAAGAAGTATCTCAGCAATCCCATATCAACCATCTCAAATTCATCCTTCATGAGTGTTTTAAAATTCTCAATGAGGTAAGAATCATTACTTGTGAATATCACATCATCAACATACAAAACAACAATGAGCATCTTACCATTTTTCTCCTTGATGTATAATGTGGGTTCTCCTTCACATTTTTCAAACCCATTTTCCAGTAGATAGGAAACTATCCTACTGTACCATGCTCTTGGTGCTTGTTTCAGCCCATACAAAGCTTTCTTCAATTTTCATACCTTGTGCTCTTGGCCTTCTTTATCATAGCCTAGAGGTTGTTCAACATAAACCTCTTCCATCAATACTCCATTCAAGAATGTTGATTTCACATCCATTTGGTAAACTTTCCATTTATGTTGTGTTTCTATGGACAACATTGCTCTTACTGTTTCCATTCTTGTAACTAGTGCAAAATTTTATTCATAATCTCTTCGTTGTTGCTACTTGTAGCCTTTGACAACAAGTCTGCCCTTTTACCTTTCAATATTACCTTCAACATTTCTCTTGGTTTTATAAACCCATTTTAATCCAATTACTTCTTTTCCTTTTGGGAGATCAACTAATTCCCATGTTTTATTTTTCTCTATGGCATTTATCTCTTCATCCATAACATCTATCCATTTCTTATCTTTTACGGCTTCTTCAAAATGAATAGGATCCTCTACATGACAATAAAATGCAAATAAGGAGTTCATACCTTCATTTGCTGCCTCTTGCTCATAAATCTCATTCATACTTCTGAATCTGGTTCCTCTTTCACTTGCTGAACTTGTGCTTGTAGAAGCACTCAAATCTGCTCCTCGTGATGTGCTTGGAGAAGCACTGTCATTAATTATCAAGGGTGTTCTCATACCTGTTTGTGGTGTCCCTTGCAATCCTTGTGTTGGTGGAGATGGTGCTGCTAATGAGGGATGTCTTTCAGTCATTTCTTCCTCATCATCATCATGAGACAAACAACTTTTTACATTCACTGTTTTCTCAATGCTTCCATCCCAAGCTTCTTCCTCAATGAATTGCACATCTCTGCTTATCATAAATTTCTTGGTGGATGGGTTATACAATCTATATCCTTAGGATTCTTCACTGTATCCAACAAATGTGTACTTCTCCCCCTTACTATCCAACTTCTTCCTTAGCTGATCTGGAATGTGTGTGTAAGGCACACAACCAAAAACTCTCATGTGGCTGACAAATTGTTTTATCCCACTTCATGCTTCTTCCAGAACTCCGTTCATAACACTCTTTGTTGGGCATCTATTCATCACATATGTTGCACAATGTACAGCTTCAGCCCAATATCATTTGGCAAATGTTTTGCCTTCAGCATACTTCTTACCATATCCATGATGGTTCTATTTTTCCTTTCAACAACTCCATTTTGCTGCGGTGTATACCTTGCTGTAAATTGCTTGTGTATCCCATTTTCTCTGCAAAAACGTAGAAATTATTTGGAGATGTATTCTACTCCTCTGTATGTTCTTAAGACCTTAATATGTTGCCCACTTTGGTTCTCTACAAGAGCCTTAAAGTGGCATAATTTCTCAAACACTTCACTCTTCAACTTCAAGAAATAAACCCAAGTTTTTCTTCTGTAATCATCAATAAAGGTCAGCATATAATGGTTTCCCGCTAATGATGGTGTTTGCATTGGTCCACACAAATAAGAATGGAATATTTCTAAGGGTGCCTTTGCCCTTATGCTCTTTTCTAATGGAAATCTTTCTCTGTGTTGTTTGCCCAAGATGCAGCCTTCACAAACGTTGTCTAGATTTTCAATCAATGGTAATCCCTCTACCATATCTTTTCTATGCAACAAATTCAGACCTCCAAAGTTGAGATGTCCAAATCTCAAGTGCCATAACCAGTTTTCATCCTTTGCTTCACTTTGGAATGTCTCTTGTGTCACTACTGACATTGCAACTCCTTTCTTCAAAACTGCTCTCATCTTGAGAGGAAACATTTTGATTCTTGTCATCTTCACTTGTGCAATGCATTGCTTGCTTGGTGGTTTATCCATGATGGTGCATACATCATCTTAAAAAAACACATTGTAGCCTTTCTGAATGAGTTGTCCAATTCTCAAAAGGTTACACTTCATACGAGGCACATAGTATACATCTGATATGGATTTCGTTTCTCCTTTCTTTGTCAAAACACTTACGCTGCCTTTCCCCGTGGCAGAGACCTTACTGTTTGTCCCCAATGTGACTTGAGACTTTACATTTTCATCAATCATGGAAAACATAGAAATGTTTCCAATCATATGGTTGCTACATCCTGAATCTAGAAACGATATATCTTCATTCTTTTCTTCAGCCATATTACATGCTAAAAACAAATTCTCTTGACTGAGATTTTCTTTTGTAAAATTAGCAATGTGTCTATTACCCATGTCACTTTGTTTCTTCCTACATTCATTGGCATAATGGCCATACTTGTTACAG
This sequence comes from Pinus albicaulis, assembly GCA_034641835.2. Lineage (NCBI taxonomy): Eukaryota > Viridiplantae > Streptophyta > Pinopsida > Pinales > Pinaceae > Pinus > Pinus albicaulis. The sequence goes on along the minus strand of CM076578.1, from coordinate 1,967,986,070 downwards.
TAATGACATTGGACTTGGGATTTATCATACCTTTTTCCATGTGCTTGATTTTATCCACCTTGTTGGCTACTTCCTTGGCCTTGGTTCTGATTTTGATTGCTGCCCCTTCCACTAGTATTTGTAGGGTTGTTTCTTCCTCCTCTGTTTTGGCTTCTACCTCTTCCTTTTCCTTTGTAGTTTCCTCTGCATTGACCTCTTCCTCTTCGAAAGGACATTTGGGTCTTGAAGGCATGCTCCAAAGATGAGTTTGTTGTTCTGCCCAATCTTTGTTCATGGGTCACAATGATGCATGAATCTCATCAACAGTAAATAACGAGAGATATTTTGTCTCTTCAATGGTTGTTACTATCAGATCAAATCTTGAGGGTAAGCTCCTCAATACTTTCTCCACTATTCGTCTTTCTTCTACTGTCTCTCCATGAGATCTCATTTGGGTAACCAACCCAATCAACAAAGTGAAGAATGAGTCTATTGTGTCAGACTATTTCATGCAAATTACTTCAAAATCTCTTCTCATTAATTGAAGCTTTGCTGTATTTACTTTCTCCATACCTTGGTAGGTTGTCTGGAGGGTATCCCATGCATCCTTAGACCTCTTTGCTGTTGCAATCCTTGGAAACATACTTTCGTGTACTGCCTGATAGAGATATAAGAGGGCTTTTGAGTCCTCCTTCCTATTACTCTTCAGCAAATCCTTCTCTACCTGTGTTAAGGCATTATATGCTTGTTCATCTGTTGGTTCTTCTAAACCATCTTCAACTAGCTCCCACAAATCTTGAGAGGCAAATAAGGCTCTCATTGTGATTGCCCAAAAGTCATAGTTCTTTCCATTGAAATGTGGGAGTTAAGTATTTCCCATACCCATCCTTATGCTTGCTCCTGCCATTGCTAGCTTACTGGACTATGCTTAAAAAAAACGTGATTGTGTTTCCAAACAAAATGTCTCTTTTCTTAAGAGAAAAACTCTGTCTTTTAAATACTTCTCTAGACTACACTCTTTAAAAACAAACACAACACTCTGTTTTGTAAATACCTTACTTGCTGAACCTTCACACTGTTGGAGAAAACTTCAACAAACTTCTTTTTCCTTCAGCTTCTTTAGAAAATGTAAAGAGCCTAGAATAGCTCTAATACCATGTTGAAATTTCTGAATAATTCCTAACACACAGAGGAAACGAAATTCCTCAACTAAACATAGAGATTCAATAGCAAAAAAATTGGACAGAGATGCTGCAAAACACTATTTCATTAAGCATAAAAGGCTGTTACAAAATAAAAGTCTTCAGAACTGCATTGTTTTGGATTACAAAAAAAAAATGTTTTCTGTTGACTGCTACAAAACACAGTGCTACATATCATTTCTTTGCTCTCTGTCTTCTTTTTGCCTTCGGGTTTTTTTTTTCTTTCACACAGTCAATGCACGCCATATGCACTGTCGCTGTGTTTTTTTTTTTTTTAAATGTCACAAGTTAATAAAACATTTATAAAAAAGGTTTTGAAACCTTAATACATCCCCACACATAAAATATATTAACCAAGGTCTAAGACCTATAAAAAATTTCATCGCGGATTCCAAAATTCTTTATGCAAACCGGTTTATGACTTTATTGCATCCAATTTCAGGCTTGCTAACTGTGCACCTAAATGGTGTGATACAGCTCTCATTGGCTGGCGCTTGAAATGGTGGCAGACTTCAACCTTTATCCAAAACTATTCATAAATCTTATCGCATCCATTCTTGAGGTTGGTGACGCAGGCAAGGTTTCATGCGATATGTTTCCTATTGGTCGACAGACTTCGTGACTTGGCAAGGTGGGCCAGAATTATCACGTGCAGGCTAAGGACTGGTGATAAGGCTTAAGTTCATGTGAACGAGTGTTGATTGGAGGAGGAGGTCGTGACATGGGATCATGGGCTCCAAGGGAGTGATGTGGTTCATTCAAACTCAAATGAAATGCATGCCAAATACAAACGGTTGGTGGAGGGTTTTAATGACAGTGGGTGTGGGTTTATGAAGCGAAGGTTGCATGGTTCAAAGCACGGATATAAAAATCAAAACAAGGCTATGGCCATGACTAAAAATATGAACTTGTAGGGTTTGATCATAGGTTTTTTAATGCTCAATGGAGTGTAAACAAAAACATAAAATTTTCTGCTCCTTCTGTCATTCAAATTACAATAAAAAATGAATTTATGTCCTCCTGTTTGCAGTTGCAGTTGGAATTAATATTTCCAACTGTTCCTCAAACTATCCAGGACAAACATCGTGAAGCTACCAAGTTCCTTGAGTGGTCTCTGGCACCTCCAGTTTTTGGATGCTAGTTGGTGCAAACATCTGACAAGGTTGCATTCAAGGGTAGGCGAGCACAAGTTTATGCTACATCTCAATGTGAAGCGCTGCAAAAAGTTGGAAACATTGCCTGCAGGAATAGTGAAGCTAAGCTCCTTAGAGACATTGAAAGGCACTATATTTAGAATGGAAAATACAACCAAAATCTCTTTACAGATATGGAAAGGTGCTATATTAAAAATGGAGAAGGCAGGAGCCAATATGTTACAGTTGGCGGATCTAAAAAAATTGACCCTTCTGCAACACCTGTCAATGACAATTGATGTTCGCTCATCATCACAGGAAATTGAGGCTTACTCATCTTTAAAATATGTCGTTAGACTTCCAGAGGGAAGTTTTGAGGGCATGACGAAATTGTGAATGGTCTCCTTGTGAAGCAAGATTTCTTATCGCCTCGATCTTCCCGAGGACATGGAGTCCATCACTCAGCACCTTCAAAACTTTTGTCTACACAACTGTTTGGTACCCAAATGGATATTTCACCTTGAGAACCTCATGGTGCTAGTTTTAGATGGGAATATCTCGGTGAAAATTATAAAAGCCTACAAGAAATTCCTAATCTCATAAAACTACGGTTGTGAGGGAACAGAGAGTGTGAAGCGTTTCCAAACCGAGCTTGGAACAGCTACAAAATTTCCGAATTTGAAAAAGCTCATGATAAAAGATTTTAGGAGTCTGATAGATTTTCCCCATTTGCAGGGTAATGCAATGTCAAACCTACAGTTTTTTCGAATCAAAAGTTGCAACCACATGATAAATATTATGCACCGAGAATTCGATAGGTTGGAGACTCTTAGGGAAGTAGAGGTGGAGGAAGAGGACCTTCATCTCTGGAAAAAATCAAAATATCACCATGTTAAAATCAAAAATATATATATCCTTCGGAGGAGGAAGCAATTGAAAAAATGATAAAGGACGCCATCCAGAAGGAAATGGCGGAGGAAAAGTCAGACAAGTGTCCATGCAAAACCATATTGGGGCGTAGAGATTTTCCTGAGGAGGAGGAGGATTGAACATGCAAGGAAGGATTATTGATTAGTTCCCCAGGGTAGGGAGTGTTGGAAATATTAATTCCTCTGCGACTGCAAACAGGAGGACAAAACTGAATTCATGATCTGATGCCAGAGGACACTGCAACAACAATATTTTTTGTTTTTATTTTTACTCCATCGTGCATTGAAGCCACCTGCAAGTTCATGTTTCTGGATATGTCCGTACCCCACACAGATCGTGGCTCCAACTCCACGCTACCTCTGGATTTAAAACCCCACCAACCATATCATTTAACCGTGCATTTGATTTCATTTGAATTCATCCATGTCAACGATTTTGGAGCCCATCACTCCACATCAAACAACCCAACAGCTAATCATGAATCTATCGCAATTTTTTTGCATACGTCACACCATCCAAAAAAGGATGCGATAAAATATTGAACTGTTTTGAATTAATATTGAATTCTGCCAGCATGTCAACCCTCCAACCAATAGCGCACCGTTCACAAATTTTTGAAGCACAATCAGCATGCCCATGAATGGATGCGATAAGCATATCAAATGGAATTTTGAATTTCTGTTTTAAAATCCGCGATGAAAAGTTTATTAAGGTTTTTAACCTTGGTTAAGGGCTTAATGCTTTTAATGTTTTATTTTTATTTTTTTTTAAATGTCGTGACAATTTTATTTTAAAACATTGGGGTTATATATTATATAAGCTTTTATAATATATATTATAAACATCATATGTTTATAATATATATATATATATATATATATATATATATATATATATATATATATATATATATATATATATAGATAAAGGCAGTAAAGTGTATATTTATTGGCTGTGTGTAATGAAAAAATGCCCGAAGGTAGAAAGACTGAAATACATAGATGTCGAGACAGTTTAGCAATGACTGTGTATTAAAAAGGGATAGAGTGTTGAATGTGTGTAATTTTTGCCCGAAGGCAAAAATAGAACAGTGAGACAGAGTTTTGAAAACCGCTGTGTTTTGCAGCAGCAGGTGTATTTTTTGTGAATCCAGAACACAGTAGTTTTGAAGAAAGAATCCTATTTTGTAACAAAGTTTTATGATTAATGAAATCATGTCCTGTCTCACATCTCTATCTATATTTGTTGCTATTGAATCTCTGTGTTTAGTTGAGGATTTTTTTTTTTCATTTGTGTGTTTGGAATATTCAGAAATTCCAACATGGTATCAGAGCTAGTCCAAGCTCTTTGCATTTGCCAAGAAGCTGAAGGAAGGAAGAAGAAGTTTGTTGAAGTTTTCTCCAGCAGTGTGAAGATTGAGCAAAGCTATATATTTATCAAAACAGAGTTTTGAGTTTGTTTTAAAAGATTTCAGTCCAAATAAGTCTCTTGAAGACAAAATTTAATCTCTCAGCAGTGAGAAGGTTTATTTGAGAAACATAGTCAAGTTTTTTTTTGCATAGTTCAGTAAGCTATCCATGGCAGGAGACAACACACGCACGAGTATGGGTAATACTCAACTCCCATATTTCAATGGGAAGAACTATGACTATTGGGAAATCACAATGAGAGCCATGTTTGCCTCTCAAGATTTATGGGAGCTAGTTGAAGATGGTTTAGAAGAACCAACAAATGACCAAGCATATAATGCCTTAACACAGGCAAAGAAGGATTTGTTGAAGAGTAATAGGAAGAAGGACTCAAAAGCCCTCTTCTATCTCTATCAGGCAGTACATAAAAGTATACTTCCAAGGATTGTAGTAGCAAAGAGGTCCAATGATGCATGGGATACCCTCTAGACAACCTACCAAGGTATGGAGAAGGTAAAGACAACAAATCTTCAATTAATGAGAAGAAATTTTGAAGTCATTTGCATGAAAGAGTCTAACACAATAGATTCATTATTCACTTTGTTGATTGGGTTCGTTACCCAAATGAAATCTCATGGAGAGACCATAGAAGAGAGAAGAATAGTGGAGAAAGTACTAAGGAGCTTACACTCAAGGTTTGATGTGATAGTAACAACCATTGAATAAACAAAGGATCTCTCATTGTTTACTGTTGATGAGCTTCATGCATCTTGAGGACACATGAACAAAGATTTGGTAGAATAGAAAAATCATATTTGGAACATGCCTTCAAGACCCGAATGTCTTTTGGAAGAGGAAGAGGTCAAGGCAGATCAAACTACAGAGGAAAAGGAAGAGGCAGAATAAAAAACAGAGGAAGAAACAACCCTGCAAATACAAGTGGAAGGGGTAGCAATCGGAATCAAAACCAAAGCCAAGACAGTAGCCAGCAAGGTGGACAAAATCAAGCACATGAGAAAAGGTATGATAAATCCCAAGTCCAATTTCATTACTGTAAGAAGTATGGCCATTATGCCAATGAATGTAGGAAGAAACAGAGTGACATGGGTAGTAAACCCAGTGCTAACTTTACATAAGAAAATATCAGTCAAGAGAATTTTTTTTTAGCATGTAATATGGCTGAAGAGAAAAATGAAGATATATGGTTTCTAGACTCAGGATGTAGCAACCATATGACTAGAAAAATTTCAATGTTTTCCATGTTAGATGAAAATGTGAAGTCTCAAGTAACATTGGGAACATACATTAAGGTCTCTTTCATGGGGAAAGGAAGAGTGAGTGTTTTAACAAAGAAAGGAGAAAGGATATCCATATCAGATGTATAATATGTGCCTGGTATGAAGTGTAACCTTTTGAGCATCGGACAGCTCATTCAGAAAGGCTACAATGTTTTATTTTAGGATGATGTATGTACCATCATGGACATACCACCAAGCAAGCAGAGGATTGCACAAGTGAAGATGACAATAAACATAATGTTTCCTCTCAAGATGAGAGCAGATTTGAAGAAAGGAAATGCAATGGCAGCAGTGACACAGGAGATATTCCAAAGAGAAGCAAAGGATGAAAACCAGTTATGGCATTTGAGATTTGGACATCTCAACTTTGGAGGTCTGAATTTGTTGCATAGGAAAGTAATGGTAAAGGGATTACCATTGATTGAGAAGCTAGATAGCCTATGTGAAGGTTGCATCTTAGGCAAACAACACAAAGGAAGATTTCCATCTGGAAAGAGCATACGGGCAAAAGCACCCTTAGAAATTGTCCATTCAGATTTGTGTGGACCAATGCAAACACCAACATTAGCAGACAGCCATTATATGCTGACCTTTATTGATGATTACACAAGAAAAACATGGGTTTATTTCTTGAAGTTGAAGAGTGAAGTGTTAGAGAAATTTTTCCACTTTAAGGCTCTTGTAGAGAATCAAAGTGGGCAACATATTAAGGTATTAAGAACAGACAAAGGAGGAGAATATATTTCAAAATATTTTTTGTGTTTTTGCACAAAAAATGGGATTCATAAACAATTTATAGCAGGGTATACACCACAACAAAATGGAGTTGCTGAAAGAAAAAATAGAACCATCATGGATATGGTAAGGAGCATGCTGAAGGCAAAACATTTTCCAAATGAATATTGGGATGAAGCTGTACATTGTGCAGCATATGTTTTGAATAGATGCCCAATAAAGAGTGTTATGAAAAAAGTTATAGAAGAAGCATGGAGTGGCATAAAACAGTTTGTCACCCACATGAGAGTTTTTGGTTGTGTGGCTTATGTACAGATTCCATATCAGCTAAGTAAGAAGTTGGAAAATAAGGGAGAGAAGTGCATATTTGTTGGATACAGTGAAGACTCCAAAGCATACAGATTGTATAACCCATCCACCAAGAAATTTATGATAAGCAGAGATGTACAATTTATTGAGGAAGAAGCTTGGGATAGAAGCATTGAGAAAACAACAAATGTAAAAAGTTGTTTGTCTCATGATGATGATGAGGAAGAAATGGATGAAAGACATCACTCATTAGCAACACCACCTCCACCAACACAAGGACAACAAGGGACACCACAAGCATGTATGAGAACACCCTTGAGAAGTGATCACAATGCTTCTCTAAGCACATCACAAGGAGCGGATTTGACTGCTTCTATAAGCACAAGTTCAGCAAGTGAAAGAGGAACTAGATTCAGAAGTCTGAATGAGATTTATGAGCAAGAGACAGCAAATGAAGGTATGAACTCTTTATTTTCATTGTATTGTCATGTAGAGGATCCTATTCATTTTAAAGAAGCAGTGAAAGATAAGAAATGGATAGATGCTATGAATGAAGAAATAAATGCCATAGAGAAAAATAAGACATGGGAATTGGTTGATCTCCCAAAAGGAAAAGAAGTGATTGGAGTAAAATGGGTTTATAAAACCAAGAGAAATGCTGAAGGTAAGATTGAAAGGCACAAGGCCAGACTTGTTGTCAAAGGCTACAGGCGGCAACAAGGAAGTGACTATGAGGAAAATTTTGCACCAATTGCAATAATGGAAATAGTGATAGTAGTGATGTCCATAGTAGCACAACACAAATGGAAAGTTTACAAATTGGATGTGAAATCAGCATTTCTAAATGGAGTATTGATGGAAGAGGTATATGTTGAACAACCTCTGGGATATGAAAAAGTAGGCCAGAGCACAAAGTATGCAAATAGAAAAAATCTCTATATGGGCTGAAACAAGCACCAAGAGCATGGTACAGTAGGATAGATGCATATCTACTAGAAAATGGGTTTGAAAAATGTGAAGGAGAACCCACATTATACATCAAGGAGAAATATGGTAAGATGATCATTGTTGTTTTGTATGTTGATGATGTGATATTCATAGGTAATGATGCTTATCTCATTGAGAATTTTAAGACAAGCATGAAAGAAGAATTTGAGATGACTGATATGGAATTGCTGAGATACTTCTTAGGAATAGAAGTAGAGAAAAATGAAAATAAATTTTTTATTTCTCAAGCTAAATATGTGAAAGAAGTTTTGGAAAGATTTAATATGCAAGATTGCAAGGCAGCAATTACTCCTACAGTGATGGGATTGAAACTGAGAAAGGAAGACAACAGCAAGGATTTGATCCAAGTCTGTACAAAAGCATAGTTGGCAGCCTTATGTATTTGACTACAACTAGGTCTGATATTATACATGCTGTAAATTTAATTTCCAGATTTATGGAAAGGCCAAAGGAGACACATTGGCAAGCAGAAAAAATAATTCTAAGGTATGTGAAAGGAACAAAAAGGTATGGAATTTTATACACCACTTCAAAAAAATTTGAATTGATTGGATATATTGACTGTGATTGGGCTGGAAGTATAGATGACAAGAAAAGCATCTCTAGATATGTTTTCCATATGAGATCAGGAGACATTTCATGGGCTTCTAAGAAACATCCAATTGTGGCTTTATCAACAGCAGAGGCAGAGTATGTGGCAGCTACAGCAGTAGCATGTCAATCAGTATGGATGAGGAGAATGTTGAGAAGTTTGTGTCATGAATAGGTAAAAGGCACAATAGTTTATTGTGATAATAGCTCAACTATAGCTTTATCCAAGAATTCAATGTTTCATAAGAGAATGAAACACATTGATGCCAAGTATCACTACATCAGAGAGCTAGTGAGAAATGGTGAAATTGTTCTGAAGCATTGCAGAACTGAAAAGAAGTTTGTTGATATATTGACAAAACCAATGGGGCAGAAAAGTTTTAATTATTTGAGAAAATGTCTATATATGCAAGAGTGAAACAGTTGCAATTAAGGGGGAGTGTTGGAAATATTAATTCCAATTGCGACTACAAATAGGAGGACGAAATTAAATTCATGATCTGATGCCGGAGTACACTACAACAGCAAGATTTTTTGTTTTTGTTTTTACTCCATCACACATTAAAGACTGAAATACATACATGCCAAGACAATTTAGCAGTGACTATGTATTAAAAAGGGACAGAGAGTGAAAAACAGTGTAATTTCTGTGTGTGTTAAAACAAAGTGTTGACTATGTGTAATTTTTTCCCGAAGGCAAAAATAGAACAGTGAGACAGAGTTTTGAAAAAAGTTGTGTTTTGTAGCAGCATGTGTATTTTTTATGAATCCAGAACATAGTAGTTCTGAAGAAAGAATCCTATTTGTAACAGAGTTTTATGATTAATGAAATAGTGTCCTGTCTCACATCGTTGTCCAGATTTGTTGCTATTGAATCTCTGTGTTTATTTGAGGAATTTTTTTTATTCCTCTGTGTGTTTGGAATATTCACAAATTCCAACACTTTTTGCTTTTTATTTATTTTGAAAATTATACATATTTTTATTAAGTTGAAATACTATATATATTTTTAGAAATTATAAATTAGTTATTATGTGTGTGTGGTTTATTGGTTATGAAGCTGAGGGTGAGAGCTAATTATGGAGATAAAAACTGTACTCGGGGTACTTTTGGTTTATCTTTATCTTTACCAGACTCTATTTATCTTTTATTTATTAGTGCTCGTGCCGGTTAAGCCCTAATGTGCATCCTAAAGGGTTTAATTTTTATTGATGATAAGTTTTATGTAGTTCATATCATATCTTTCTTGTACCTTGCTTAATTCATTCCAATAACTTGAATTCTAAGACATACATTTTTTTTATATTTGCAAATTTTGATTGATTGTGTTGGTTGGTTTCCCAGAGATTGAGGTTTAACAAAAAAGCAATGTGGAGCATTTAGAGGAGACAAGATCTTGGTATTTTAGTTAGTTTCCTACCACGAAAATGGCGTGTTAAGTTCTGTTATCTATTTTATATTGCAATTTTAGGATGACTGAATAACCTGTCTGTGGACTGGGCACTATTAGCAACCAGACTCCGTTGTACTAGATTGGAAGGACTTAATGTTTCTGATAGTGCTTGAGGTTAATCTAGAGCATTTATATCTCATTTGAAATTACATCCTAGTTATTATTTTTAATTTTGAAGGGTACATTGAGATTTTCGAAATATTTTTACAAGTGTTATTTGTGAATGTGTGTGAAGTTAAGTTAAAATATTCTCAAAATTTAATCGGCATGAGTAAACTCGAAACTGGCCATATGTGTTCCTCCTACTCTAACTCTACCCATGTGATTGACCATGGTCGCATCCTCATTCCATATTTTTGATACATTGGATCTTTTTGTGTTGATCGCTGGCATTATGCTCGGGTTCTGCGCAGACTTCTGGAATTTATGGTCGTTATGTTTACTTTTGTTTCTCATGTTTTTGGTTGTCCCTTTTTTTATGGTTGGATCAATCGGGATGATGTCCTTCTTTTTTTCTTTTTCTTTTTTATTATTATGGGGAATCATATGAAGCCAAGTTTTTTTTTCTTCAGAACTAATCTTCTTCATTTTGTTAAATCATGGCTTCTTACATGCTGACATGATGGGATTTTTATTATTGTTTACATTTGATATGATGCACAACAATTGGGAATTTACGGAAAATCTCATGTAAACTGTTTTTTCCAACATAATGAAAATCAGTTTGTTTTTTTCTTCTTAAAAAAAAACTCTAAACAAAACAATTGTCTTAGTATATATCGATCCTATATCGTGACTATTCTAAAAACTATAATTTAATTAAATATTACCATTTCAGCTGTATTTCATAATTGAAATATTGAATAATGAAAAATATGATTGATAATAAAAATGTAGTCTAATTTATAGATAAAATAGATTTTTTGATTGGAATTGGAAAAACAATTTTAATAAAAAAATGTGATTTTTTGTTGTTTAAAATATATTTTTGAATGCATAAATAGGTTCAACACAATAAAAACCCTAGCCCACTAGAATTTTTCAGATTAAAAAACTTAAACTCAAGTTTTTTAAAATCTCTCCCAAATTTTAATTAAAATTGCTTATATAAATTAAACTACACGAATAATAAATATATACACCAATGAAAATTTTGACATTCAAATTCCATAGCTCTATGAATCATATCCATAGACCTCAGGAAAGTAAAGGTCGGTATGACCAATCGATGTCTTCAATTTTATATATAATCCTTATGTATTATTGTAAGGTCATTTTTCTGTGTAAATTAGGTACATACAATGGATATTGATTATTTTTCTGCGTAAATTAGGTACAAACAATGGATACTGGTCATTTTTATGCATAAATTAGTTATAGCGCCAGACAGCGTTCGAAGAAGATTGTTGAAGCCTCTAAGGTAATGCTGCATTTTAGGTGTTCTCTTTTATTTTTTTAGATCGTAGATTAATTACTATTTTCTTATTACATATATTTAAGAAAATCATTACATATAAAAATAAGAACAAGTAAATATACAGACTATTTATACAATTTAACACAAAATGTATTTCAGGAAACCTGTAATGAGTGAAAAATTAGTTACAAGATAAGGCATGTGTTTTTCTATATTTTCTTCAATCAAGATATGTTAATACAAAGAAAGAGAGATTCACTATGGAGTTGTCTTTGACTCTATGCTATGAATGGATGTTGTAAAATCTATTTCATTTTTTGATATGCTCTCATATCCCACTCTTAGATGATCCAATTTATTATTGAAAAAGTACAATGCAAAATAATGGAACCCTTTCTCCTACTAGCTCCCACTGTTTAACATACCTTGATAGTTGTATAGGGTTAGGATTTTTGCATCCCTTAATCCTTAATTAGAAATAGGATTTGGACTGTCTAGAATCTTTTTGAAATTCCTAGCCCCATATGTGTGAGTAATAGGGATAATGTGGCATTCACTTATACCATGGTGGTCAACAAATAAGTCACTTGTGGGACACATACCTTCCTCATATGACATCTCATTGAGGCGATTTTCACACTATTGGAAAGGTTATGGTGTGTAGTTTAGCATCAAGGGTATAGAAGCTAAAATTACAAATATTTGATGGATGTTCAAATATATAGAACATCCCCACTTCCTTGCTAACCACTTTAACAAACATTCAAACTTTTGGTTCCCCTGACTTCTAGTATTGACTGATCCCAGTTCTCAATTCTACCACTTAACATATTTTGGTGCCCATCTACCCCACCTGATAGATAGTAGTACTTGAAAGATTCAAGATATATTGCTCCTGTTATCTCCCCATAATTTGCAGATTGGCAAGAAAAAATGAACAGGGGTAACATCAAACCAATCTTTGGAGTCCTAGGACCTAGCCTTCCTGGACTCAGAGAGGGCTCTCTCTATGTTTGCTTGTAAAGGATTTAACTTGTTTGATTTTAGAGTTTGATTTTAGGCTAGTTATAGGGTTTAGGGTTGTTTAAATTCTTGGGGAAATTTTGGGGGATAGGGATAGATGTTAGAGAGTAGGGGAAAGTGGAATTTCAAGGATTGAGTGAGGGGAAGGGGTAAAAAAGGGCAAAACACAGGCCTAGTCTTGAAAAGTGTCAAATTGTAGCAATAAGCTATGTTTTGTAGAAAAATGATGAGTTTGATGGATAGGAGTGATGGAAAGTGCTTATGAAGGTATATTAAGGATAGGGGAAGGTGTAAGAACATCAGGATACAAGCCTTGTTGATGATTTAACAATGGAAGTTATGAAACCAAGAAAAATGCCCTAAAAGACCCTAGTCATCTACAAGAACAAAGGTAGGTAGAAGCACATAAGAAGTCTTTTAGGAGCAGCGGGGTGACCATGGAATGGAAAAATAGTGGAATGTTGAGATTTTTTGGATATTAATTTGGCTAAAAATCTCATGGATATGCCAACAATAGGATTTGTTCCTTAACTGATTTCATCAAATCCTGATGACGAGATATTCTATCCTATTTTGTTGTGATAGAATTAATTATTCAGTTTCTTCTCTCATCTATAAATTGTAAGCCTGTAGAGGAAAATGTAATATGAGATGTGAGGTGAGAGGAAGAGGAAGTGTATATGTTAAAATCTGTTGTTGTAATCTCCCGTTGAAGAATAAGAATGCCGATACCTCTGCTTGGTGGCTGTAGCCCAGATTGGTTGGGTGAACCACGTTAATTATTGTCTTCATGTTTGATTGCTGGGTGTGTGATTATTTTATATTTTTTTCCACTGTGCTTATTTCGTACAATTGGTATCGAAGTAGTTGAGCTGCCTGTTGCAGTTATTCATGCTAACAACATTTTTTTCGAAGGCGTAATTTCATGCAGTGGTACGAAGGCTGATTGGCGGCCCGTTGTGGAGACAGATTTGCAATTGTTTTTTATCTGCGTTTTTCAATATTTTCTTGATCTTCCTGGCCAGACATAATTTACAATATGAATGAGAAAGTGCTCAAACTTTCTTGAGCGTGCGTGACCTGATGGTTGAAGAGCCGTGAGCTGGAGGATCAGGCAGCGTGGTTGCGGTGGATTAATCGCGAGCTGGAAGAGCCATAGCTCATAAGCGGTTTGTCAGGACCGTGAGCTCGTGAACTAGAGGAGCCATGAGTTGGAGGTTTAGCAGTGTCGTGGAGGTTGAAAGTTTACATAGACCCGTGAGCTGTGATAAAGCTGTCGAGCCATGTGTTGCCGCCCTAATTTGGCTTTTGAACGGTGAACGTTCTTGCTCATGCTTAGCTAAGGTTGAACGCTGCCACTATTAGAACCTCCAAATATTAGCATTTTCTTCCTCTGTTCAGATATGGTGAGGAGCGCGTGAATTGGTAAATGAAGCGCCATGAGCTGGAGACAGTTAACATCATAAACGATTTGCGGATTTGCGAGTTTGGTTCTGCGGTTTTTTAAGTGAGTAGAATGCCTTTGTATTGAAAATCCATTGTAATTGAAATGACATAAATCAAGTAGTCCACTTTATTAAATATATCAATTTATTTAAAGTTTGATATATGGTGGCATTATATCAATTTATTTAAAGTTTGATATATGGTGGCATTATATCGATTTATTTAAAGTTTGATATATGGACTTGGGTAGGGCCTAGGGCCTAGGGCCTAGGATTTCGACGGTGGAATGTTTTTTTACAAGTGCTGTCGATTTGTTGAAAAAGCTTCGGTTTGTAGGCGAAAATAATGGCATGTTTTGAAAAAGGGCATTTTTTATCAAAATTATTAATTTTGATTAAAATAAAATTTTCGTTTATTAAGATTTGAAATTGGAAATTATTGATACAAGCTATTCAATATGGCAAAAACTCAAAGTGCTCGATTTGAGATCGAGAAGTTTAATGGAAGAAATAACTTCAAAATCTGGAAAGTCAAGATGCACGATCTGCTCGTACGACAAGGTGTGGCGAAGGCACTTTTGGGTAAATCCAAACAACCTTACACCATGACAGATGACGAATAGAGTGACATCGATGACAGAGCACTGAGCGACATACGATTGTGTTTGGCGGATGATGTTTTAATTAACGTCGTGTTAGAGAAAACAACTGTTGGTTTATGGACAAAGCTAGAAAAAATGTACATGACTAAATCCTTAACCAACAGGATTATTCTGAAAAGACAGTTGTACAGCTTGCACATGAAGGAAGGTACGAAAATAATTGATCATTTGAATACCTTTAATACTCTCTTGGTGAAGTTATATAGCATAGAAGTAAAATTTGAATCAGAAGATAAAGCTGTAACTTTATTATGCTCGTTGCCTGAGTCATGGGATCATTTTGTTACTTCTATAAGTCTTAGTTCATCAGAAACCCTTGAATTTGATGATTTTGTTGGAGCTATGTTGTTTGAAGAAACCAGGAAAAGGTCAAATTTAGAAACCTCTACATCAGAAGTGATAATGGTTAGAGGTCGATCTAAAGAAAAATGCTTCAGTCAAAAAAACAACTCTCAGTCAGAATCGAAAGGGAAGAAGAGTAAGCTAAAATGCTAGTTTTGCGGAAAATCGGGACATTTGAAGAAGGACTGTTGGAAGAGACAGCAAACATCCAAAGGAGACTCTTCAACAGAAAATAAAGAAGAAAACAAGACAGATACAGGTTCAGGTTCGACATCTGGTTCAGGTATAAGTGATGAAGTTCTATCAGTTAATTTGTTAAATCATGATCAACATTCGCTGTTAGATTCTGGTGAGTCCAATCACATGTGCATTCATAAAGAATGGTTTAAAACTTATAAGTCAATTAATGATGGAGTAGTTTACTTGGGCAATGATGTCTCATGTACTGTTGTGGGAATTGGAAGCATCCAGATTAAAATGTTTGATGGGACAAATAAAATCTTAACTGATGTAAGACACGTGCATGAATTCAGAAAAAAAAATTATTTCTCTAGGAGTGTTAGACACAAATGGATATAAAAATTTTATTCAAGGTGGAGTGATGAAAATTTACAAAGGAATCCTATTAGTAATGAAAGCAAAGAAGGTTGGAAATATTTTTCAGTTAGAAGGAAGAATAGAGTCAGATCATGCTTCTACTGTATCTGAAAACGACAATGATTCTATTCGACTATGGCATCAACGGTTGGGCCATATGAGCGAAAGAGGATTAAAAATATTATTTGATCGTAAGTTACTTCCTAGTTTAAAGTATTTTAAGTTAGATTTCTGCAAACATTGTATTTATGGGAAATAAAGCAAGCAGAAATTTAAAACTGGAAAACATAATAGTAAAGGAATCCTTGATTATATCTATTCTTATGTTTGGGGCCCATCTCCTACGACCTCATATGAAGGATCATAATATTTTGTATCTTTTATAGATGATTTCTCTAGGAAAGTATGGGTCTACATGTTAAAAATAAAGTCTGATGTATTCACAATTTTCAAGCAGTTTAGAGAATTAGTAGAAAACATCACTGGAAGAACCATAAAATGTTTAAGAACTGACAATGGTGGTGAGTTTACTTCAAAGGAATTTAATAATTATTGCAAGGAAGCTGGGATCAAAAGACACAGAACTACTGCTTATACTCCTCAGCAAAATGGATTTGTTGAACGCATGAACAAGACTCTCTTAGAAAGAGTAAGAAGTATGCTAAGTAAAGCAAATTTGCAGAAGGAATTATGGACAGAAGCAGTATCTATGGCTTGCTATTTGATAAACCGATCACCATCAACTGCAATAGGATGAAAAATTCCTCATGAGGTATGGAAAGGTCATCCTTGTGATTATTCTAAACTGAAAGTTTTTGGTTGTGATGCATATGCTCTAATTCCGAAACATCATCGTTCTAAATTAGATCCTAAATCTAAAAGATATATCTTTGTTGGATATGGTGATGGGATTAAGGGATATGGGTTGTGGGATCCTACTACTCACAAAATCATCATTAACAGAGATGTTAAATTCAATGAATCTTCACTTGATAATCCATATGTAGATAATAAATTGAAATAGGAAACTGTACCTAAGTTTCAACATATTCATTTTGAAACCAATTCAAATACTGATGATAGTAAATATGAACAAGTTTCAGATGAAGATCATGAAGAAGTTCCTACAGATAATAATAATCATCAAATTGTAGAAGAACCCAAAACATCTTTAAGAAGGTCCACGAGAATCAGACGTCCTCCTAAAAGGTATGACGATTATGTTACTTCAGTTGCTTTAACCACTAATGATGATGAACCTTTATGCTATTAGGAAGTTGTAGAAGGTTCTAACAGTGATAAGTGGAAAGAAGATATGAAGGAGGAGATGAAGGCATTAGACAAGAATGCCACATGGGACCTCATAGAACTTCCCAATGACAGAAAAACTATAGGATGTAAATGGGTTTACAAATTGAAAAGGGGTGTTGATGATAAAGAAAACAGGTACAAAGCGAGGCTGGTCGCGAAAGGTTTTTCTCAGAAAGCAGGAATTGACTTTCATGAGATTTTTTCACCAGTTGTTAAAATTGTTTCAATTTGGATTGTCTTAGCATTAGTTGCTTCACTCGATTTAGAATTACAACAACTAGATGTTAAGACTGCATTCTTACATGGAGATTTAGATGAAGAGATTTATATGGAACAACCTAAAGGGTTTGTTCAAAATCGCAACAAGAAATTTTTCTGCAGGTTCAAGAAATCATTGTATGGTCTCAAGCAGTCGCCGAGACAATGGTACAAGAAATTTGATTCTTTCATGATGAGCCAAAATTATATAAGAAGTGAATATGATCATTTTGTTTACTTTAAGAAATTAAGTAATGGAATATTCATTATCTTAGTATTATATGTTGATGATATGCTTTTAGCAAGCGAAAGCATAACTGAGATGAACAGGTTAAAGGCTCAGATGGCTAGGATGTTTGATATGAAAGATCTAGGAGCAGCAAGACAGATTTTGGGCATGGAGATTTTCAAAGATAGGAGCAATGGTAAGCTGTGGATATCAAAAGAGAAGTATATTGATAAAATACTCTTAAGGTTTGGTATGAACAATGTGAAGCCAGTTTCAGTCGCTTTCGATTTCCATTTTAAGCTTTCTTCAAGTTTATGTCCTAATACAAATGAAGAAAAGGAATATATGTCTCGAATACCTTATGCTAATGCAGTAGGAACTTTGATGTATGCAATGGTTTGTACTCGACCAGATATTTCACATGCAGTTGGGGTTGTCAGCAGGTATATGGTAAATCCAGGGAAAGAACACTGGTCAGTAGTGAAATGAGTGCTTCGGTATCTGAGAGGCACAAGTGATTATTGTATCACTTATGATAGAAGTAGTGAATTTGTTTGCAGATATGTTGATTCCGATTTTGCAGGTGATTTGGATAAGAGAAGGTCAACTTAAGGATATGTCTTTACTCTTGCAGGTGGAGCTATTAGCTGGATGTCAAAGCTACAAAACATTGTTTCTTTATCCACTACAGAAGTAGAATACATAGCTTCTTCACATGCTTGCAAAGAAGCGGTTTGGTTGAAAGGTTTTTTTGGTGAGTTTTGTAGGTTGCAAGAAAAAATTAAGTTATTTTGTGATAGTCAAAGTGCAATTCACTTGGATAAAAATCCGGCCTATCATAGTAAATCAAAGCATATACCTATAAAGTACCATTTTGTAAGACAGGTTATCACTGAATGGGGAGTCTCTCTTGAAAAAGTGCATACAAAGGAAAATTGTGTAGACATGTTCACAAAACCAGTTTTATTAGAGAAGCTACAATGGTGCCTGGCTTCTCTTGGCTTGCAGAGAAAATGAAAATAAAACAAGAACGAGGTATCAGGCTAATTTTTGTCAAGGTGGAGATTGTTGAGATTTTTTGGATATTAATTTGGCTAAAAATATCATGGATATGCCAACAATAGGATTTTTTCCTTAACTGATTGCATCAAATCCTGATGAAAAAATATTCTATCCTATTTTGTTGTGATAGAATTAATTATTCAGTTTCTTCTCTCATCTATAAATTGTAAGCCTGTAGAGGCAAATGTAATATGAGATGTGAGGTGAGAGGAAGAGGAAGTGTAGATGTGAAAATCTGCTGTTGTAATCTCCTGTTGAAGAATAAGAATGTCGATACCTCTGTTTGGTGGATGTAGCCCAGATTGGTTGGGTGAACCACGTTAATTCTTATCTTCATGTTTGATTGCTAGGTGTGTGATTATTTTATATTGTTTTCCACTGTGCTTATTTCATAAATGGAATAGTGAAAAATTTTCTATAAGGATAATGAAGGCAGTGAGATTTCTAAAACTCACAACTTTCAAGGAATTTTGTTTTTAGAAATCTAGAAACCATCTATAGTCATCTATAGATAGCAAAAATTATTGATGACTAATAGTGGCTCCACTTGGGGAAGGAAGCTCCTTTTTAGGAGGTGTCCAGGACCTCAGAGTTCTGATCTCTGAGTTTTGAAGACCGGTGCCTTACTTTTAGTTTGCAGATCCTTCCTCCTTCATTTGCGACTGTTCTCTTGAAGCTATGATCTCATAAAATCTGAAAACATGATTGCTTCAACCTCAGTTCTACCTACCCACCCTACCTTGTCTAACATTTTTTTCTTGTTCCTTTGGGTGCACTTGGACTGGAAAACCCTCAACATTCTTTTCTTTTGAAAGCATAAAAAAATATCTACTTGTACCCTTATCACTTTTTTGTGTAACCGGATCCAAACATAGAAGAAAAAAGATATCAACGCCTTAGAAATAAGCCACTTCGAGGGGGCAACCTCCAATACATTACATAAATGAAAAATTATTGGATGATACAATTTACAAACCTCCTTTCTATATATAGGAGTCCATGGGGCCATAATGTAATCCTAGTGGGCCACAATGTAATCCTATCCGACCTAACAATAATAATTTAAGGGCACAATAATAACAAAATGGGGGTTACAAGGGTACAATAATAACAATAAGGGGGTTACACTAACAACAATAAAGGACTATACTAGTAATATAGGGACCTAACATGCCCGTCTCCTTCAAAAAAGTGTTGTCCTTAAAGCTTGAGTAGCTCTTGGTGCTTCTGTATAAAATTCTCATCCTCCCATGTAGAATCTTTAGTAGGTACGTTCTTCCACTTGATGAGATAAATTTGATCGATTCCGTAGTTGTCGAGTTCTTGTTTCCGTGACCGCTTAGGTTCCAATATGATTTTCCTTCCTCATCAGAGATTACGGCAATATTGTTTGGTAAGAATATTTTTCACCTATAACGCTTCTTTAAGCACGATACATGGAAAAATGGATGTACTCGCGAAGAAGCAGGAAGCTCCAATTTGTATGCCATAGAACCAATCTTTTGCAACACCTTGTAAGGACCATAGTACTTTGGTGATAATTTATTATCCTTCTTAGCTTGCTTGAGGGACATTTTTTTGTATGGTTGTGGCCGTAAAAATACCCAATCTCCTACATCAAAACTTCTCTCACTGCGATGTTGATCTGCCTGTTGTTTCATTTGATTTTGTGCCAAATTCAGGTTATCCTTTAAGAGTTGGAGAACTTCTTGCTGATTCTCAATGTGATCTTCCACTGCTTGAACCTTCGAATTTTCCCTTAAAGATGATGTGATCAATGGTGGATGATATCCATAAAGTGCCATAAATTGGGAATATTTTTGGTTGCAGACAGAAGGAAGTGTTATACCACCATTCAATGAGGTAACCACTTGACCCATTGTGTTTGTTTATCAGATACAAAACAACGGAGATATCCTTCCAAAAATTTATTTACTATCTCCGTTCGACCCATCGCATTGAGAATGATAAGATGAGCTATGAGCTAATCGAGTACCCAAACAAGAAAATAACTCCGTCCAAAAATTTCCCATAAAAATGGGATCTCTCGTCACTCAAAATAACCCTTGGGCTTCCATGTAGCTTTTGAATTTCCGTCCAAATGTAGTAGCAACTCAGCATTTGCTTTAAATGGATGAGATAATGCACACAGTGCATACTGTAGCCTATCAACTACCACCATGATGACATTCTTGTCTTCAGACTTCGGTAAACCTGTAATAAAATCCATTGAAATCTCCTCCCAACGTTGACTTGGAATGGATAAAGGTTGTAGAAGTCCCGGGGTCTTAATTGTCTCCACTTTATTCTGCTAGCAAACCAAACATTCCGCCACAAAATTTTGAATATCAAATTTAAGGCCATCCCAAAAAAAATCTTTCTTCACCCTGTGGTAAGTTTTTAAAAGTCCTGAGTGTCCTCCTAAAGGAGAAGTGTGCAATTCCAGAAGAATCTTTTATTTTAGTTGGGAATTCTTACAAAGATATAAGCAATGTTTGTACCATAAGGAATCATTTTTCCAACTAAATGTATCGGATGTACTAGGATCTTGCTGCAACTTTTGAATGAGTGTCCATACATCTTAGCTTCCACGCCTTTCTTCAAACCGTCCATCTTCACTTCCACGCCATCCATCTCTGGTTTTAAACCATCTATTTCATCTTCAATTGCTCTTCGTAATATTGAAACTTGTTGCACTTGGTACCGTAATTTTGATATCTCATACTGCAACTCTTCCTCTTCATGCCTCATAGTATAGCTTTTTCTTTCTTTTGAGGAGCTCGATATTGAAATTGGATTATCTCTGCGATTGTAGCACTTCAATATTTGAATTTTGGTACCAACATAGCCCTATGAATTATCTTTCGAATGCCACAGGTCTGACCTAATTTGGATTCTCCAAGACAAAGTTGTGTCCAATCTCCCACAATGACCTAATTCTGGACTGGTTCAGTAGAATGAACTTGTAGGACTTTCCACATGTCACTGTTTCGTCCTTTGTCTCTGAAATTGATAGCCACGAAACTAAATTCTGTGTACTTGTGACTACTTTTTACGGCACTCCAATCCAATGCCCAGAGAGAGAGTTATTTAACTTTTCCCACGATCACCTCTTTGAGATGAAATTTAGGAGCCTGAAAAAGCACTACCTTCCACAGATCATATCTCCAAAAATATCGCGAAACAAGCTCTGAAATTTTTTGAAGCATTTCCTCAGGATTTCATTTTTGCACCATACGAATTTCAGATTCTGAAACTTCGTAGAAAAAAAGTTATAGTGCAAATGCCACGATGACTTGTTTAGGAGCCTGAAAAAATACCTAACTTCCACAGATGATATCTCCGAAAATATTGCGCACCAACCACTGAAATTTTTAGAAAATATTCCTCAGGATTTCGGCTTCGCACCTTAAAAATTTTAGCTTCTGAAACTTCGTAGAAAAAAAATTATAGCAAAAATGCCACGATGACCTGTTTGGAGCAGCGAAACCCTAGATTCCAAAGCTCTGATACCAAATGTTGTGTAGCCAGCTCCAAAAATAGAAGAAAAGAGATATCAACGCCTTAGAAATAAGCCACTTCGAGGGGGAAACCTCCAATACATTACATAAATGAACAATTCTTGGATGATACAATTTACAAAACCTCCTTTCTATATATAGGAGTCCATGGGGCCATAATGTAATCCTAGTGGCCCACAATGTAATCCTAGCCAACCTAACAATAATAATTTAAGGGTACAATAATAACAAAATGGGGGTTACAAGGGTACAATAATAACAATAAGGGGGTTACACTAACAACAATAAGGGACTATACTAGTAATATAGGGACCTAACACACTTTCAAGAGTTCATATTAGGCTAATGAACTCTCTTATTCTCTACCTAGTATACTCATTTGTCAAGATTAAGTTGTTTGACAAACTTTATTCTCTAACTTACTAACATGAAATTGAAAACATGACCAAACCAAGTTTAAACAATATGATTTTCCATGGGTTGTGGCTTTAGACAAGCTGCACACAAACATTATTTTTTGTACAATCAAAACTAGAAAACATGAGGGTTGTGATCTATCGTTTGTTATGTATCCCTCTCTTCCTCTTTGGTTCAGATTTGAGCATTTAGAGCCAGCATATTTTCCTGATCTAATCTAATAAGAAGCCAAGTTTACATGGTTTGGAAATCCTTCATTCACTAACCTATCAGCAGAAATTTAAACATCTCTAATCATGATTAGGTTGTATGATTAAACAATACTCTTTTTCTCAACTAGTAGTGGCATTTAGGCTTGCACACTTTCAATAATACTCTTTTTTGGGTATGGGGTTGTACCTCTTCTTTAAACCTGCCCTCTTTTTCATCTTTTTCTTTTTTTTTGTACCTTTTTTAGATCAACATTCTAAGACTAAAAACTAGAAATATGCTCATCATGATGATCTTATTTGCATACCTATCTATCCTAATCTAACCTACTTAGGATATACATTTATTTGGTGAACTCCCTTTTCCAATATAACCAGTCAATTAGATGATTCCATAAGTGATATTTGTTCAACTTTTTGAGTGTGCTAACAAAATCAAAAGGCCACTCCCATTTTACTTGTGTTTGAATAGTAGTGCTTAAAATTTTCTTTAAACCTTGCATCAAACTGCTCTTGACATGTCTTACTCCCTCTTCAAATGTCTCTAAGAAAACATCAAAGGGATCTTGAAATAATACCTGGCTTAGAGGATTTGGGAAATAATCTTTATCCAGAACTACTTATTCCTTCACTTAGCTGAGCTTGGGACTCTTTTGGGAAAGAAACTCCACCTCTTCCTCACGATCATCTATGTTGGCATCTTCATCATATATGGCACTATTGTCCTTTAACAAACCTGATGTATTCTGATTGAGAAGGTTGAAATCCATGTGAGGGCCATCATGTTGATGGGTAGAAGTATCCTTTGGTAGTAAATCTTCTTGAGAAGGCAGTACAACAACCCTCCCGTGATTATAAATTTCCAAGCCTTCATCTGCAATTTGAAATTCAATGAAACTTGGTGGCTGCAGATCAGGAGCTAAGGAGAGTTCTACGTCACAAATGCTTTCCTCAACCATTTCAGGAAAAGGCTTCTCATTTACAACTTGCTCAAGAAGTTCATCATCTTCCCCAACCTCAACATCAAAACTCAAATACTGCTGATTTCTAATCACATGAAAGTTATTTATGATTGACTGAAATGACGTAGAACAAAGAGTCATAGATTCTTCACTTACTTCCAAGTTTTCTAGACTGTCATCATCAGTGTCATAGCTGACATGTATTGGCTGATTACCTTTTTCAAGTTGATGAAATTGACCTTCCTCCCACAAACCAACTGTTGATTGCTCTGTAAGATTAGCTTATGTTTGGATATCACAACCATCATCATATTGATCAAAATTTGGACAGTCTTCAAAATAAGTAATGTCACCAATCAAACATATTGGATTATTATATTGTTTCTCTTTGAATTGGTCTACACATCCAATTTCTGATCTGTGATAGCTAGGATTAGCATGAGAATGAATAGAAGTGTTCTACTCACATAAAGGTTTAGAGGCTGGCTGCATGCTTATAATCTGATCTATATCCTCTTCAGTTAAAAGAGGAGGCATTTTTCTCTTTCTTTGGACAGAACCATGATGTTTATCTTCCCTTTGTCACTGATCACAAGGCTGAATTTTTTCATTCTCTTGTGAAAGCTGATTCTGAGGCTAAATGTCCTTTTGAGCCTCACCTAGAAGAGATGGTGAATCATTACATGTGCCTTCAAAGAGATCCTAAAGATCTTCCTTTACTTCCTGATCGATTTCATCCTCAACCAACTCTTCCTGGCTGTCATAATAGTTATCTTGAGTATGAAATGCATGGATTCCTTCTAATAAATATTTAGGATGCCAATTCCCTAAATCTTCATCAATGTTTACAAGGTATTGTGTGAAATCTTCAGATTGATCACGACAATTTTTAGCTAATGATAAAGATGGATAGTATTTTTTATATTGTTCATAAAACACCTTGTGGAAATCCTTCAAAGAAAACAGACTACGAGGGTCTAGGCCTTCATACCATTTCCTTTCTTTACCTTCTAATGTCCCCATTAAAATTTTCATGAGGCAGTCTTCATGCCATTCAAAATTTAACCTCCATACATGTATATGAAATTTGATGAGATGTAATAAGGGGTCATCACATTTTTCATTTTGAAACATAGGCAGTTTAGTGTACCAATCTATCAGAGGCTTTTTGTGTGGGAATCCAGGGATGTGATCTGTGTTCATCAGAGCATATCTCCATTGTATCCTTGGATCCATGTTTGTAAATCAGAAAGGGTCATTGCATCTTTTCAACCAGTCTAGAGTCTTCTACCAGTAGAGTCTTTAGGTCTATTGAGAGTTGTGGAGTCACCAAGTGCAGGGTTTCAACTTTGTTGTCCACCATCAGCATGATTAATGCATTCCTAGGAGAGTATATGAGAAGTAGTGGGGTCAGTAGGCCTACTGGAGGCCAGTGGAGTCGCACAGTGGAGGGTGTTTACTATATTAAGGATTTTTTTGTTTGTCCACCATCAACAACTGAAATCCAATCTAAGGATTTTTGTGGGTTTTATGAGGTCTTAAGGATGTCTAAGATGTTATTTATTCAGAAAGTCCCACCGTGATCGTCACTATGTTAGCTCCCCGTAATTTGCAGATTGGCAAGAACAAATGAACAGGGGTAATATCAAGCCAATCTTTGGAGTCCTAGGACCTAGCCTTCCTGGACTCAGAGAGGGCTCTCTCTATGTTTTCTTGTAAACGATTTAACTTGTTTGATTTTAGAGTTTGATTTAGTTATAGGGTTTAGGGTTGTCTAAATTCTTGGGGAAATTTTGGGGGATAGGGATAGATGTTAGAGACTAAGGGAAAGTGGAATTTCAAGGATTGAGTGAGGGGAAGGGGTCCAAAAGGGAAAAACACAGGCCTAGTCTCGAAAAGTGTCAAATTGTAGCAATAGGCTAGGTTTTGTAGAAAAATGATGAGTTTCAGGGAT
Organism: Pinus albicaulis; assembly: GCA_034641835.2. Taxonomy (NCBI): domain Eukaryota; kingdom Viridiplantae; phylum Streptophyta; class Pinopsida; order Pinales; family Pinaceae; genus Pinus; species Pinus albicaulis. Next base: position 1,967,960,614 of record CM076578.1, on the reverse strand, counting down.
AGGAGTGATGGGGAGTGCTTATCAAGGTATATTAAGGATAGGGTAAGGTGTAATAACATCAGGATACAAGCCTTGTTGATGATTTAACCATGGAAGTCATGAAACCAATAAAAATGCCCTCAAAAACCCTAGTTATCTAAAAGAACAAAGGTAGGTAAAAGCACATAAGAAGTCTTTTAGGAGTAGCGGGCTGACCATGGAATGGAAAAATAGTGGAATAGTGAAAAATTTTCTATAAGGATAATGAAAGCAGTGAGATTTCTAAAACTCACAATGTTCAGGGAATTTTGTTTTTAGAAATCTAGAAACCATCTATAGTCATCTACAGGTAGAAAAAATTATTGATGACTAACAGCTCCTTTATAAATTTTCACTAAACCATTTTCACGGCTCCTAGGGTCATATGACCAAGGGCTTGGGCTAAAAATCTCAATCCTAAAAACCAAAGATTCCACTAAATATCCTTGAATTTTAGAAAATTCTACTAAACTTTTAGACCTATTTGAAAGGACTGAAAATGACTTCAACAATGAAAAAAATTTCCCAAATAATTTTGAAGGATTAGAAGTCTTTAATGACCTATAAAGGTAGCCCAAGACACTACTCACAATGAGGCTTCTTCTCCTAAATAAGAAAAAGAGATGGCCCATGTTTGAAACCTTAACTTTATTTAGTTAAATGAGACTATACTCACTCTTTTGGAACTGTGAATTGCACATCTCCAACTCCAAAATATTACATATGGAGAGGCCAACGTTGTGGCTTACCTCCAAAGGAACAAAGTCTCTCATCACTAAATAAGTTTCAATTATTCTCATTTTAAATAAGGATGCAACCATAGATGTTCTCGTAACAACCCCTAGATAAATTTCCATGTAAATAAATAATGCGTGGACATTATAAAAAAACAAAAATCAAACGAAGGTCATGGGACACATATTCCAAGTTAAATGAGGGGAAAAAATTACATTGAGATCCATTTGTGGTTAATTATTTATTGGCTATGGAAATTGGCATTGGCAAGAGGAAAAAGGAAACAAATGGAAAATTAATTATTACAAGTCACCAAGTACATGAGGAAAAAATGCAAAAGAAATAAAGGATAATGAAAGAAATTTCATTTCAACAGGTGGGGAAGAGGAAGAGAAAAGGAAATGATAAAAATACTAAAATAATAATATGCATGCAAGGAAAAATGAAGAAAAAAAATGAAAAGAAAATAAAATTGGAGAGAGAACATTCTAGCATTCTCTTTTTGGGAAAAGAAAGGAAAAGAGAAAGAAGGCTACAAAACTTGGGGCAAAAACAAGGAACACAAGTAGGACACAAGGAGAGACAATAAAGTAAAACAAGTAGCACAAGATGAATTCGAGTGACAGACAAGAAGAAGGTTTGAACAACAACTAGCAAGGGCATAAAATAACATAGAAAAGAGTAGCCAACAAGAGGATTTTTTGCAGGTAACAATGTGCATGTTTGATTATCTTACTGGGATTTGAATGCATGGTTCATGAATTATTTTGTTTGTCATTTATTTTGTCAAATGGAGCTTGAAATTTTTCTACGTCCATGCGTTTCCGAACCGTCAAAATGATCCTCTTTCAGAAGAGATGAAACAGGTCTCCAAGCGTATTGTACAAAAGTGTGGCAGCCTGCCGTTAGCCATAAAAACAATAGAAAATTCTTTGGTAAGATTAGAAAGGATCCCTAATATGTGGGAATCCACCTTGCAACGTAATCAAGCAGAGGCCTTAACTGGCACCATCATGCCCTCTCTAAGGTTAAGTTACTGTGCTTTACCTTATCATCTGAAATCTTGTTTTTTGTATTGCTCTGTTTTTCCTAAAAATACGGAAATGAGAGCACAATATTTAGTATATTCATGCATTGCTAAAGGCTTTGTTTCTACCCCAATAGCAGCAGACGCATACGATATTGGTCTCTCTTACATTCAGGAACTTGTTGATCGATGTCTGCTGGAATTTTCAAAGGTTGGCGGAGATGGACGAATAAAGTACTGTAAAATCCATGCTTTATTGCATGATTTAGCTCTTTCTAAATCTCAGGTTGGAACTAAATGTTTGTTAAAGCTTGGAGAGAAATTGGAAAAATTCCCCTCAAATGAGTGCTTAGGCATAAGTAGAATTTCATTGGTGAAAAATTGTTGGTGTACATGCACCTAGATTAGATTTAGTTCAACTCTAGAGATCGCATGTAATATGCACTTGTCTTTAGCTAGTTAACTTGAGTGCTTTACATGCACATAGTTAACCTTAATTAGCTTTAGTTAAACTCTAGATATTACATGCGATATGCACTTGGCTTAGTTAGTCAGCTCTAGTGTTTGCATATGGTGCATGTGCACATTAGCTGAACATAAAGCACACTTAGGTTTAGTTAGCTTTAACTATCCATAGTTATTGCATGTACAACTAAGCTTAACTTAGTTGCTTTTATGTATTGATTCCAAAACTAATATTGATGAATTAATTTCATTATTTTCTCCATCCTTGCTCACTCTGTCATTCTCTTGCAAGTTCGTTCATTGTTTTTCAAATCTAGATCTTTGTATCTCAAAATCTCACATGGTATCAGAGCGCAGGGATTTGTAATCAATGTAGAAGCAATTTTTTTTTTTGCAAGTTCAGAAGATTGAAGCAACAACAAAGAATGGAGTCTAAATTGGAGTTTCCAAAATCGACAATTCTTACTCCATATAATTAATTCGAATGGAAGCCAAAGATTCTACTTCATCTCAGAAGTAGAGGCTTATTTCGAGTAACCGTGGAAACCGAAGTTGAACCAACATTGGCAGTGGAGAAAACAAGATATTTGAATCACATGGATGAGGCCATCGACATCCTATGTTTATCTATTTCTCTAGAACTGCTATTTCATGTTGAATCATGTTCAACTCCAAATGAAGTATGGAAAAATTTGGAAGGATTGTTTGGAAAATAGGATTAAATGAAGGGTCACATTCTCGAAAATGAGTTAAACTCATTAGATCCGAGAAATTTTGAGAACATTCAAGATTTCTTCACAAGGTATAAAGCCTTGTTGCTTCACCTGAAAGGATGCAAGATCGACAAATCCAAGCAATAAAGTCAGATGATTCTTTCCATTTTATCAAAACTTGGTCCAAAGTATGCAGTATTCGTCTCTACATTCCACACAGTAAGATCTGCAACCGGTGGATCTTGGAATATGCCCTCACTAGATTCTTTTATTCAGTCTTTGATGCATGAGCAAGATAAGATCATCAAAACGGGCACACTTAAAAATTCCAAAGCGCATGCACTTACTATGCATGCAAAAGGAAAGGAAAATTCCAAATACCATCAGAAAGGAAAAGGGAAGAAGGATCCTGATCCAAGAAAGGGAGGAAATCCCAAACCCCCAGATGGATCATCTGGCTCAAAGGAAATGAAAGGAATGAAAGAAAAATAAATGTGCAATTATTGCCACTGTGGTTTTCACCCTGAATCTACATGCATGAAGAAGACTATAGATATTATGGCGCAGACACTCTAGCAACATAATCTTGGAGACCACATTCCTGAGAATGCCAAGAAGAAGTCTAGAGAAAAAGCACCAAAACCAAGAGGTAATGGGCATGCTTTGATTGCTCTTCATTCTGCACCGCAAGAATGGATCATCGATTCAGGAGCTTCACATCATATGGCTTCTTCAAAGGAATCATTTTCTTCTCTACATGCATACTCAGGACCTCTTCTTCTCATGGGAGACAATTCTGTAGCTGCAGCAAATAGCCAAGGAAGAGTGCAATTCGAAGATGGAAGTTTTGAGAATGTCTTGCATATTCCAAGGCTTTCTGTGAATCTTCTCTTAGTGTATCAGATGACACACACAGGTAGCGGAAGGAAAGTGGAATTTACCCCAGATTCCATGAGCATTTATGACATGAAAACCAACTTGAAGATTGCATCTGGCATGGTAAATGATCAATCTTGTCTATATACATTTTCTGATTTTGTTCCTCAATCAGATTCTATTTTGCTACTTACACCTGCAAATGAAGAAAGTAGGATTTGGCACAAGATATTTGGGCACTTGAATTTCAAATATATGCAACAACTTGGCAAGCAAGGGATGGTCAAATGATTTCCGACCATTGAATTTTCAAATGGTGTTTGTAATGGATGTGCTCTTGGAAAACATCCACAAGACAAGTTCGAGAAGGGGCATGCATGGAGAGCCTCTTCACCTTTGGAACTTGTACACAGTGATATCATAGGTCCATTTCCAGTGCTTTCAATGGGCAAAGCAAGATATGTGTTGTCATTTATAAATGATTACACAAGATTCAATTGGGTTTACTTCTTGAAACTCAAGTCTGAAGTTTTTCAACATCTAAAGATTTTCAAAGCGCATGCGGAAAATCAGTCTGGTAAATGCATCAAGATACTGCGCATGGATAATGGGATGGAATATTTCAACAAAGATATCAAGAATCTTTGTAATGAAGCAAGCATACAGTTGCAACATACAGTTCCTTACACTCCACAACAAAATGGGGTGGCTAAAAGGAAGAATCGATCTTTGAAAGAGATGGCCAATTGCATGTTGCATGCAAGATCTCTTTCGTCAAAATTTTGGGTTGAAGATATCGATTGTGCCTCATACATCCAAAATAGATCTCCTCATAAATCTGTTACTGGAAAAACACCTTTTGAGGCTTGGACTGGTAAGGAACTTGAAGTCAGTCATGTCCGCATTTTTGGATCTGGAGCATGGGCTCACATTCCTACAGAGAAGAGAAAGGCTTTGGAGCCTCAAAGTAAAGCATGCATGTTTGTTGGATATTCTAATGAAGTCAAAGGGTACAGATTGCTTGATATCAACACTGAAGAGTCCTTTATTGAAAGGAGTGTAAATTTTGACGAAGATATTTTGCATGCACCAGCAGATGAACTTGTTACCAAGTTTCCATCATCACTCATTGATGAGTATGCATATGAAACTTCAGATTAGAATTTTGATGAAGATGAGTCTTTTCCTGTGACACCTGTTGGACCACCAGTTGTTGAACATCCATATCATACTTCTGCATGTAGTTCGGAATATTCTTGACCACCTTCAACACAAAAATGGCGTAGCATGAGTGATATCCTTGATGATCTTGCCTCTATACCTCAGCTTGAGGAAGACCCACAAGCACTCTTAGCTATGGAGCCATGCATGCCCATGCATGCATCTGATCCACAGACTTATGCAGAAGCAACTGGGCATCCTGAATGGGAAGCAGCAATGTATGAGGAATATAAATATCTCATTGAGAACCAGACTTGGGATTTGGTTATGCTACCTTCCAATCGGAAAATTGTGAGGTGCAAGTGGGTTTACCATACAAAGAAAGTAGCAAATGGCCAAGTTAATCGATGAAAGGCACGGTTGGTAGCAAAAGATTTTCAGTAGGTACACGGTGTTGACTATGATGAGACTTTTGCTCCAGTGGAAAAAATGGATTCCACTCGGCTAGCTCTCTCTATTGCAGCAGCAAGAGGATGGGAGGTGCATCATATGGATGTGAAGAATGCCTTTCTTCATGGTGATATCAAGGAGGAAATCTACATGGAGCAGCCATAGGGATACATGCACAATTATTCTCTGGTATGCAAACTAAAGAAGTCTCTCTATGGTCTCAAGCAGGCACCTAGAGCATGGTATGCAAATATGGATTCTTATTTGTTATCTCAAAAAAATTTACGGTGCAAATCTGATTCCAATGTTTATTTTTTGAAGAAAATTGACTCCTTGTTGATCATAGTACTCTACGTAGATGATATTTTGATAACAGGTAGTTCAGCTTTTGTCATTACTGAGATTAAAACTGCATTGCATAAGCGGTTTTCTACGATAGACATGGGCTTGCTAAATATCTTCCTTAGACTAGAGGTCATTCAAAGGGGTTCTGGGATTACCATTTCTCATCCAAAGTATGCTAGATATCTTTTGGCACGATTTCACATGAGTGATTACAAGCCAAAAACCACATCTTTCTTATCAGGAATAAAGCTTGAGAATGGCAAAGACACACCATTGGTTGATTGCACATTTTACCGTTAGCTTGTGGGAAGTCTTCTTTATCTCACTTACTCCCATCCTGATCTCTCATATGTCATAGGAGCAGTTTCCAGATACATGCAGGAGCCACATGAGTTACACTGGAAAGCTACAAAGCGCATCCTTCAATATTTCCAGGGGACAATCACCTATGGGATTCATTATGCAACCAATTGTTCTTTGAAACTCATTGGGTTCACAGATTGAAATTGGGTTGGCAACAACATTGATCGCAAGTCCACCTCCGGTTATGTACTTAGTTTGGGATCCAACCCAATTTGTTGGTCAAGCAAGAAGGAGACTACCATTGCTTTATCATCAGTAGAGGCCGAGTATATAGGCGTATTCAAAGCCACTATTTAGTCCATTTGGCTTCAACATTTCCTATCTGAGCTTGGGATTAGTTTCCATCATCCAATTGTCATCTGGTGCGATAATAAAAGTACGCTAAAGTTTTGTAGAGATCCAGTGCAGCGGCAATGGACCAAACACATCGAGATCCACATGCACTTCGTTAGAGAACTCATTCATGATGGGATCATCAATATTTAGTGATATCCTACTTTTTTGCAGACTGTTGATTTCTTCACCAAGACTTTCACTAAGTAGAAGTTTCGATTCCTGTGAGAGCGTCTCGGGGTGAAGGACACGACTGCCTAGCAGTTGTCTTTTCTCTACTTTTGCAATATATTTTGAGGGGGGGTTTTCTTCCCACTGGGGTTTCCCTCTTTCCTCCTTTTCATGCATTGAATATGGGTACCTAAAATGGTCGTGTTGTCGGGACTCATTCATTTTGCATCACACTCACATAATTTATGCTTAAGGGGGGGTGTTGGTGTACATCCACCTAGATTAGCTTTAGTTCAACTCTAGATATTGCATGCAATGTGCACTTGTCTTTATCTAGTTAACTTGAGTGATTTACATGCACATAGTTAACCTTAATTAGCTTTAGTTCAACTCTAGATATTACATGCGATGTGCACTTGGCTTAGTTAGTTAGCTCTAGTGCTTGCATATGGTGCATGTGCACATTAGAAGAACATAAAGCATGCTTAGCTTCAGTTAGCTTTAACTATCCATAGTTATTGCATGTACAACTAAGCTTAACTGAGTTTATTTTATGTATTGATTCCAAAACTAATATTGGTGAATTAATTTCATTCTTTTCTCCATTCTTGCTCACTCCTTCGTTCTCTTGCAAGTTTGTTCATTGTTTTTCAAATCTAGATCTTTGTATCTCAAAATCTCACAAAAACAATATAAAAATAATCAAAGTTGGCATTCAGTGTCTACAACTGCGAACTCTATTGCTATGGAATAATACCCCCTTGAAATCGATTTCTACAAGTTTTTTCAATAAGTTGAGATATTTGGCAGTGTTAGATTTAAGTCAGACTAAATTGGAATCACTGCCAAGGTCTATCAACAACTTAAAGCATTTGAAGTTCCATGTGTATTATTGGAGAGAGTTTGTTCATTAGTTGTGCATGTATCCTATTTTAAGAATTAGTTCCTATTTTCTAGGTGTTAGTTCTAAATATCCTATTCTCATGTAAACTTATATATTCTTGATGTTATTGATTAATGCGTAGAATGTTCTGCTTGAGGCAGTCTCCAGGTGCAGCTTTCTCACCTGTGAGATGCTAGTTTCAGACTATATTTGGTTTCTTCCATTTTTTAACATAATATTTTTCCAACCTATCTTCATAATGCCTCCTCACCTTCGAAAGAATGTGACATAGGTGTTGTTGCAATGTGATATTTGAGTTCGCAACCTATCTACTTACTATATATTTGCTTACTGTTCGGTACAATGAAAACTTAAAATACCAAAATTAAAATGGGACCTTTGAAAATTTAGTTGGAAAATATAATTCCTACTTGTATTTGTTGTGATTTATTCTATTTACAAGAGTTTGTTTCTAGTATTTGGGAGTTTTTTGAGGTCTAGTTAGTTGAGAGATTCTCTCCAATTAGTTAGCTTCCTATATTGGTGTGTGGTTGAGATATTCACTCAAACAAGAGATTGTATGTCCAAGATATACTAGCTATCTCTAGACATAACCTGATGTATTTATATTGTATTATTATTTTCAGGTGAATGCAATTTTTTGTGTCTTATAAAAATTTAACCTGGTAACGGAGATCATATGAGCCTGGATCCTTCATGGCTGAGGGAATAGAGAGTATATGTATCTGTTTTGAAGAGTACTGTGTAGTGCTCCTTTTATTTGATTTTTTTTTCCATGAAATAAACATGTGTTGTGGACGACTTGAACTTTCAATGCTCATGAGGAGAGCCATATTGGATGTAGTTGCTATGTTCTATGGTCAAGTTATCCGGAAGGACTATTTCTTTTGTGTTTTTTAATATCTCTTAGGAGAAGCACACAAATGCACTAGTCTGTATAGAGGATTCCGCGTTAAATGGAGTTTGCATTGAGTAGTGGTATGTGGAAGGCCCATTTTCAACCGCAAACCAAGGTGGGGAGTTGTGCGCATAAGGAGGTTGGGCTTGCATACGACGTATGTGTGGAGGCATTGTCAGTGGTGTCGTAGATGATTATCGCTAAAGTGTTGGAAGACCTGCGTTGGAAGTGCTTCAGCTGTCAAAATTAAATATGTGATGAGGCAGTTGTTAAAATATATAATTAACTCCCGCATGCAAAGTTAGACAATCAGTTAAGTGAGCATTGAGTTGTGTGATAGATAAATTTGTTGTGTGAGTTAGAGAGTCATTTAAGTGAGTGTTGAGCAAGTCCAGTTATGTGATAGATGAGTCTGTGCATGTCAAGTGAGTTAGGATAAATACCCTTCACCAGGTTCATTGTATTAAGAAAGTATTGTGATTGAAGTTCGTATTATTAATAGAGAGCCGTAGCTCGTTTGTGTTTCATGTGTAAAATATTTGTGTAATTTGTGCCTTTACTCTTTTTCCATTCCAACAAATTGGTATTAGAGCGAGGTTACAAAGAATAAGGGAAATACAGATCAACAATCATCAGTGTGTGTGAAGAGATTTTTTTCCTTGTTGTTTTAAGCTACAACGCACCTCATACATTGCATACAAGGCGTTATAATGCAGGTTCCCGCAGCAAAGAACCGCATTACAATTGGTAAACTTACCGACTTTGCACAACACGCAGAGTTTCCTTTGTTTTAGCAGCGTTATCACACTAATTTGGTGCTATTATACGCAACGAGCGTTAAACGCTTCTACAATGCACTTCAACCGCGTTATTATGCGTTATTGAAAGGTTTGAATATTCGAAGAAAAGTTCAATGAGGAGTTTTTCGAAAGGTTTTAAAGCATACGTAAAAGGTTTAAAACATATGAAAAGGTTTTAAAGCATACGTAGGAGTTTTTTGTTTTTGAAAAGTGTTTTTGGAAAGGACTTTTTAAAGCTTATTTTTTTAAAGTGGATATTATATAAAGTTTTTTTTTTTTATAAAAGAAATTTCTTATATAAAAAATAAAACTTTAGGGTTTTATTATAAGGTTGCTTTTTGGAGCTTAGCAAAGCATACAATTTTTTTTTAGAGTTTCAAAAGTGAATTTATTGTTTGAAGAAAGATGGCTACAAGTAGTTTCCAGCCACAATTTCCTTCTTTCACAGGGAAATATTATGATGTGTGGGAAATTAAGATGGAGACCATGCTAAAAGCGCATGATGTTTGGGATCATGTCAAGTTTGGGTTTGCAAAACCTCAGGATGATGCAGAAGAACGAGCCCTCAGTAATGCATAGTAATGCAGAGAGGGAACAATGGAAGAAAGACAAAAGGAAGAATGCACAAGCGTTGCTTCTTATCTAGCAGGGAGTGGACCGAGAAGTATTCCAGAAGATAATGTTCATGTCTTTAGTAAAGGAATCATGGGAAACCTTGGCAACAAGCTATCAAAGTATGGAAAAAGTCAATATTGTTGAATTGCAGAATACTAGGAGAGATTTTGAAATTCTACAAATGAAGGAGACAAAGGATATTTTTTCCTTCATGAATGCGGTCATGTTTGTTGTAAATCAGTTAAAAATCTATGGTGAAGAAATTAAAAAATGAACAGTGATTGAGTAGGTCCTTATATCTTTGTCTACCAAGTTTGATGTTGTGGTAGCAGCCATAGAAGAAGCAAAATATTTGGAAAAACTGACAGTTGATGAGTTGATGGGATCACTTCTATCACACAAAGTAAGGATAGACAGAAATAAGGTTTCCGCTTTAGAAGCTTCTTTCAAAAGTCAAGTTTCTATTTCAAGAGGTCGAGTCAGAGGTTGATCTAGAGGTAGAGGATGAGGCGGAAGATATGGTGGTCAGAGAGATGGCCGAGAAGAGCATGAACATGAAAGTGGAAGCAGCAATAGCAAAATCTTCAACAATAATCACAAATCTGACAAATAAAAGGTGAAATGTTATTATTGCAATAAATTTGGTCATTATGCTCGTGATTGTAGGAAGAAGATAGTTGATCAAGGAAACGAGAGAGCTAATGTTAGTACAGAGAATACTAATTCTATGTTCCTAGCATGCAACAACATGCATGAACCTTTTGATAAGGTGTGGCTATTAGACAGTGGTTGCAGTAACCACATGACAGGAAACAAGAATTTCGTTGCAAATTTGGATCAATCTATGAAGACTGAGGTAAAGTTGGGGACTGACAAGACTATGGATGTAGATGGAAAAGGAGTGGTGAACATTCTGACCAAGCAGGGGTAGCCAAAGACAATCTCAGAGGTATATTATGCTCCTGGTCTCAAACATAATTTGATTAGTGTTGGTCAATTGACGCAGAAATGATACAGAGTTATCTTTTAGGGGAAAGAGTGTGTATTTATGACAAACCCCCAAGAAAGCAGTTGATAGTAAAGGTGCAGAGGACGAGGAATAGACTATTTCCTCTTATTATGAACTACAATGACCAGTTTAGTTCTTTTACAACTGCATGTTCTATTGATTACTGGTTATGGAACTTTCGGTTTGAACAACTGCATTTTTCTGGTTTAAGATTGTTGTAGCAGAAACAGATGGTCAGAGGATTACCTTCCATCAAAGAACTTGCTAGTACTTGCGAGTGTTGCATCTTGGGAAAGCAACACCATGAAAATTTTTCGAAGGGAGTTTCATATAGAGAAAAGAAACCACTTGAGTTGGTGCATACATACTTGTGTGGACCTATGAGGACACAGTCAATTGGTGGAAGTTGTTACTTCCTCACTTTTATTGATGAATATAGAAAAAAGACTTGAGTTTAATTTTTGAAGCAAAAGTCTGAAACTTTTTCCAAGTTCAAAGAGTTCAAAGCCTTAGCAGAAAACCAAAGTGATCGATAGATCAAGGTATTGAGATCTGATAGTGGTGGAGAATATGATTCAAAATCATTCCATGAGTACTGCAAACAACATGGAATCAAACGATAGTTTACAACTATATACACACTGTAGTAGAATGGTGTAGCAGAGAGAAAGAACAAAACAATCATGAACATGACAAGGAGCATGTTGAAAGCAAGACACTTTTCTAATGAGTATTGGGCAGAAGCAGTTGCATGTGTTGTTTATGTGATAAACATATCTCCTACAAAGAGTGTGATGAACAGAGTTCCAGAAGAAGCATGGTCAGGTATTTCATGCAGTGTATCTCATTTCATAGTTTTTGGATGTGTAACCTATGCACATGTGCCTAAGCAGATAAGAGAAAAATTAGATGATCAATGTGAAAAATGCATATTTACTGGTTATAGTGAGAAGTCAAAAGCTGAAAAATTATATAACCCTGTCACCAAGAAGACAATAATTAGTAGAGATGTTGTGTTCAAAGAACAAAAGTCATGGAATGGGATTGTAGACAAACCAATTGATGTTCAAGCACCATTGATGGAAGAGGATGATGTAGCAGAAAAGGAGCAGCAAGAATCAATAGAGAAGACACCAAACAAAGTCACACCAGCAAGGACTCCAAGATTTTCATAGCAGCATGGAAGTTGATCAACAGACCAGAATTCTCCAAGCAGCCAATCAGGTAATGACTCAAGCAATGGTAAGAGAAAGATGAGAAGTTTGAAAGATATTTACGATGATTTGGATGTTAGTTCAAATTTTGCATTGTTGGCATTCCAACCTTCTTCGTTTGAAGAAGAAATCAGAGATGAAAATCGGGCACAAGCCATGGATGAAGAGATTGAATCTATTGAAAAGAATGACACATGGGATTTAATTAATTTTCCAAAGGATAAAAACCTCATTGGTGTGAAGTGGGTGTACAAGACAAAGTTGAAGGAGAAAGGTGAAATTGACATATTTAAAGCAAGGCTTGTAGCAAAAGGATTCTCACAGAAACCAAGAAAAGACTCTAGAGAAACATTTTCTTCGGTAGCCAGATTGGATACTATAAGAGAAGTTCTAGCCATAGCAACTTGGAACAAGTGGAAAGTATATCAAATGGATGTGAAATCAACCTTCTTGAATGGAATTCTAGAAGAAGAAAATTATGTGCAGCAACCTCCAGGTTATGAAGTTGAAGGTAAAGAATATAAAGTTTACATGTTGAAGAAAGGGATTTATGGACTGAAGCAAACACCTAGAGCATGGTATAGTAGAATCGACAGTTACATGATTAAGAATGAATTTTTCCAAAGTAACATTGAGCCTACCTTGTACACAAAGGTAAATGAGCATGGACAGATTTTGATTGTTTGCTTATATGTTGATGATATGATTTTACAGGTGATCTTGAGTTAGATGAATTTAAAAAAGCCATGATGAAAGAATTTGAGATGACAGATCTTGGTCTCATGAAATATTTTCTTGGCATTAAAGTTGAGCAATCTGAAAAAGGAATTTTTATTTGCCAAAATAAGTATGCTAGAGATTTGCTGAAAAGATTCAGGATGGATAATTGCAAACCTGTACCTACACCAATTGCAACAGGTACAAAGTTAAGGATGATGAAGGAGTAGATGTCAATCCAACACTATTCAAAAGATTGGTTGGCAGCCTCATGTATCTCACAGCTACAAGACCAGATATTATGCAAGGAGTGAGTTTTATTTCCATATTTATAAAGACTCCAAAAGACACACGTTGGAGTGTTGCAAAAAGAATTTTAAGATACATATCAACAACTAGTGATTATGGAATAATTTATGCAATTACAGAAAAGAAAGATTTGATTGGATACATAGATAGTGATTTTGCAGGTAGTTTGGATGATAGGAAGAGCACTTCCGGTTATGTGTTCCATCTTGTTTTATGTGTGATATCATGGGCATCTAATAAGCAGCCCATTGTGACACTATCATCAGCAGAAACAAAATATGTAACAACAACTTCAGCAGCAAGTCAAGCAGTATGGTTAAGAAGAGTATTCGTTGGACTCAAGTAGAAACAACAAGGATCAACAACGATATACTGTGACAACACTTCAACAATTGCACTATCCAAGAATAGTGTGTTTCATCAAAAGAGAAAGCATATTGATACTAGATATCACTTTATTAGAGAACTTGTGAGAAATGGAGAAGTTCACTTGAACCCTTGTAAATCTAGTGATCAATTGGATGATATATTTACAAAGCCATTAGCAATAGATGTGTTTGAGTTTCACAAAAGAAACTTGGGTGTTGTAAGCCTAGCTGAGACATAGACCAGCAGGAATGTTTGAGTTGTCATGAGTTATGTTTTAGTTTAGCGGTCGTAATTAAGGGGGAGTGTTAAAATATGTAATTAACTCCCGCATGCAGAGTTAGACAATCAGTTAAGTGAGTGTTGAGTTGTGTGATAGATAAATTTGGTGAGTGAGTTAGAGAGTCAGCTAAGTGAGTGTGTGCATGTCAAGTGAGTTAGGATAAATACCCTTCACCGGGTTCATTGTATTAAGCAAGTATTGTGATTGAAGTTCATGTGATTAATAGAGAGCTGCAACTCGTTTGTGTTTCGTGTGTAAAATATTTGTGTAATTTGTGCCTTTACTCTTCTGCCATTCCAACAATAGTGACGAACTTTGTGAACGTGGTGGATACCGAGGTTTGAATCAAAATTCATTGTTGAGCTATATAGGTTTTCCAATATCTAATTACCCGGTTTGTGTGTATCTACATGGTACGTTGTGGTTTTGTTCCGGTCTTATGTTACTGGTTTATTGAAGCATGGAGACAAGCACTAGTCTGTCCAAATTGCCGGAGAAGCACAACAATTATGTGCATTTGTTGTTGATAGAACCTGTCGAATGCTCAATATTGGGAGGGGAAGGCAAAGGTTGAGATAGCTGGTGTGAAGTCATGCATACTATGGAGGAGAGTGGGCTGAGCGAGCCTGCGATTCCAACGTGGAGCACAATGGTGGTTTCTATTTGGAGCCAGAGACACTAGTGGTGGATGAGAATCGTGTGTACCACTGGCATTAGAGTTGACCAGCCTCACAGCACCAAAGAAGACCATTGTCTTGTTCAAAGGAAATTCGTCAGTTTGTTTTTGGATGCACGTGACACCTCTATGATGTAATTGACTCAGCGGAATTCTTATTGTGGAATTCTGCGCGGGATTCTTGTTGTGAAATTCTATGGTATGAAGGAGAAAAACACCCCAAACACTGTAACATGTGCGTTGCTGCAGAGAAAAAAATAATTGAAGGGATGAATCAATGGTGCATGCCACATGCGTGGATATAAAACAAAAAGAACAAAAAGAGCACAGTTTACAAGAAGGTATTTGTTTTAATGGCATAAGAGTGCTTTATGATATTTTAATGGGTGTGTTTTGTGATTTGTTCGATGTGGTGCTTCACCATAATTAAGTATAAGGGCCATTCTTATGATAACTTTTTAATGGAAACAGTAAAAGCAAGTTTATAATTTCATGAAGGATTTTATAAAGTGATTGGCTCATATGTTTATGGAATTATGGTAATTGTTTTGGATTATTCAAGATTTTTTTATTGAGTTTAGCTAGCTCAATGGGTAGTGATTTTGTTAGAATTGGCTACTCTAGCAAATCACACTTATGTGAATATGGAAATCCAAGAGAACTATTGCAGTGTTACTAAAAATGTTAAAGACAATGTTGTAGACAATATGAACAATTTTAAAAGAGGAGGTAAAGGAGAAACAATAGAGATTAAAGGATGATGGAAAACAAAGTGAAAGTTTGTGTGAGTTTTTGGGATAGAGTCACGACCATATTTTTTTTACATCCATGGTAAAATCCAAGCATATAAGCTTGAAGGGATCTACCCACCAGCCAAATAAGTAGGGCCTAAACCCAAGGGTGTTGAGGTGATTTAACCCCGTGACCTTCCAACTCGCAAGGTACTTAGAAACTAGAACTTGACCAACTTAGCTAACCCTTGGAGTTAAAATTCATGGACTCATGACCATGTTGTATTATGAGTCACACATCTTAATTGTAAGCAAGTCTATGGTGTTTTGTAGTGGTCCTTGAAAGGTTTGTAATATTATGTACCTGAAGTTGTGTTGTTAGCCTTACAAGGTATGTGTACCCCCATGAAGTTTGTGGTAATATTAAAACCACTTTGAAAGTGAAGGCTTATGGTAAAGCCAGAAACCACTTGTGAGAGTGTAGTGCAGGTTTGTGGTAAGACACAAACCACTTGTGAGAGTGAAGTGAGTAGGTATTTTGTGGTGTGGTTTAGGATTAGCTGACAAAACTTTGGGCATGGTTTAGGATAAGTCGATAAAACAGAAAGCATGGTTATGGGTAATCCTAGAAAACCCATGATGATGATGATGGAGGGGGATTTATAGGTACATGTACAAGTATGCAGATAATGGTCGATTGAACCATGTACACGAAGGACATCCTAGTAGACTAGTGGTTGCAACGGTTGGGTATCTATGCATTCAGGTAGATGGTTGTTCATTTATATGGACATCGACATATCTTTTAATCATGTTTGTAAACATGAGGATCACACTTAGACTTTGTTGATTGAGATCGAGACAAGTAGTCATTAAAGGAGGACTTGAAAAATATAATTCTTACTTGTCTTTGTTGTGATTCATTCTATGTAGAGGAGTTTGTTGAGGTCTAGTTAGTTGAGACATTAATATTATATTATTATTTTCATATAAATGCAATTTTGTGTGCCTTATAAAAATTTAACTAATCTAGCAACCTATTTACTTAATGCATATTGTTTACCATATGGTACCGGGAAAACTAAAAAAACACTACCAAAATTAAAACGCAGCCTTTAACTTTTTACAGTCATGAATGCCTCTCTCCAAATTTGACCTTGAAACTTTTATAAATAATTTTCGTGGCAGCTGGTCATTTAGCAACAAGACAATTAAAAGTCAAGTCAATTGTTCACTTTGCTATCAGAATGTCCAGTCTACAGGGTTGGGTTTGGTGATGAAAAAAGCATTCTTTACAGCTGGATACAATATATGTATCTTGATATTTGTTTCCATGTTTTTCGTATGTGAAGATAGTCTTGTCAGTCAAAATAATTCACATTACCGATATTCTATTTTTTTTCTTTCTTTTCGAGTATGTAGTAGTTGGATACAATGAATGGATTTTGATGTGTTATTATCTTTTTCTTTTGTTATTTTGTATAATGAATGTAGTGTCCCTAGTCAAAATAATCAAGATCTTTAATGTAGTTATGATGTTTGTCTTTATAAATCTGTTGATGTGAATTTAGTGACCATGCATGATGTTTCCCTTTATATAATATTAGTCAAAATAATTCACGATTGTAGTGGGATACCATGAATGTATTTTGATATTTGTTTTCATCTTTGTTGTTATTGCGTATATCATGTGAATATATTGTATACCTAGCCAAAGTAAGCAATTTCTTTTTCCCTTGTATCACTTTAATGTAGGGACCATGCTGTTTGCCATTATTGTTGTCCATATAAATCTGTTGATGTGAATATAGTGTTGGTAGTCAAAATAATTCACCAATGTACAACTGCAGCATTTTGATATTTGTTTCATATTAGCTGTACATTTAGTCAAAATGATTCACATAATCAATTTTAATTTTAATTTTTTTTAATTAATTAATGTAGTTATCATGTCAGAATTATTTACATTAAACAATTGTATTTAAATATGAACAGTTTTTCATGCATTGGTAATTTTACATTTAGTGAAAGGGATTTGAATTTTACTTTCAATAAAAGTATAAGTTTTTTTTTTTTTTGGAAATAGAGAATCTAACTAGCTACAAAGTTAATGTATATTTTTTTTCCAAATCTCAAAAATATTGTTAAAAGTTTGATTTTCTACCATAATCATATGAAATGAAACATTTAGAGAGATGGCAATAGTAAGGTTTTGAGAATTTAAAGCTATTTTGAGTCTTCATTTATATTTGATTACTTATATAAAGAGTATATCGATATAAATGTTAGACATTAAAACACTTATCTCATGATATATCTAACATTATTAACATTAAAAAAAAAAACATAAAAATTAATTAAATTAAATTATTATTATTATTATTATTATTATATGAATTAAACATATATACATTTTAAACATGTAACAAGATTTTTAACAATTAAATTAATTTGTAAATAAATATTTTTTACAATCTCATAACTTACCAAAAAAATTATCACTCATATTTATATAACTTTTTTTAGTTAATCAAGTCAATTAAAAAACATAAATTTACCCGTACTATTAAAAATATTATAAAATATTTCAAAAATATTAAATTCTTATCCTCTAGTTAATAATTATTAATAATTAAATTTTAAAAAACCAGTGGAATTTAAAAAAATCAATCAAATTTATTCAATGGACCAGAGTGTGAGTTCCATTAAAATTGAAATGATGTTCCGCATGCACTTGTCTCCCACAGTCATGGGTGCATTGAAAAGGACACATGGAGCAAACGGGGAGTGAAACAGGTGTGAAGCATTGTTTAATATTGTGAAGGCATGGTTCATGGATTCAGAGAAGCTCCTCAATATATTACTAATTTTGTGCTTGCCTAACTGAGTATAAGCTGCAAAAGAAAATAGGGGAACATGGCAGAAGAAGCTATTGTCAGCAAGCTCAGTGAGAAATTGAATTCATTGCTGGCTAACAAATATTTGAAGAGGCATCTCTGGTTATCAATTTCAGAGAGGATGTAGAGTTCAATTGTGAACATCTTGATTCCTTTAAAACCATGTTAAATAACGTGAGAGAGATGAAAAAATCCATTTCGATGGCCAATTGGCTGCATAAAGTTGAGGATTTTCTATACCATGCCATGGATATCATGGAGGAATGTGATCCTCCTAAGTTTAATGGCCACTATCCTTTCAGATATTACCGTGCAGAGTTTACGTTACCAATAATGTGGAGATTGTATTTTATTCGCGTATATTAGATTGATTGAAGGTCGACTTAAAGGCTGATATGATAACTCCGTAAGGACTAAATCTCAAATATTATAAACCTTGATAATGTGTAACTTAATGGATTGCATAAAATTATTTCAAAATTTGATTGATATAAAGGTGCAATCCATAGGAAGGTTATGTCAAATGATTATTGTACAATTGGAAGGCATGAACAAGATAGATAGTAAAATAGTGTTAAACCATGGAATTAATTGTAAATATGCCTATGTAAGTTTTTTTATGGTAAGTATTGATGCATGTTACAAGTGGTATCAGAGCAGCATTTGTACGCTGGGACCCTATGGGTCAACTAACGTTTTAAGTTGTGTATTAATGATGCACACAAAGAGAAAGAAGTTAACAGGATATTATGAGGAGGGTGCCGACACAGCGGCCACCTCCGAATGCCGGGGAAACACAACCCCGACCATAAATGAACCAAAAAATGTGGGTGCAGCTAAGTGTGGATTAGCACCAGCAAACCAGTAGGCTGTTGGAAGAGCAGCAACACCAAACCAGCATCCTCTTAAACATAGTAAATAAGTTACAAGAGGAAATGAAGAGGGTGCGAAACGATAATGCAGGTTTGATGCAAGAACAGGAGAGGATATTAAAAAGCCTCTCTGAAAATAGAATCAAGGAAATGAGAAGCCAAGTACTGATAGAAAGTTTCAAGAAAGAAATGAGCAACAGACAAGAGACCATGACACTGACAGAATGGAAAGAAGTCAGTCTCAGCGTAGTAATAGAAATAAGAATTATAATAAACTAAATCAGATAATGTATCAAATCAGAAAGAAGTGAAGAGACAAAAAGTAGATCTGCAAGGTGAATTTTAGAAAATAAAGCCTCTTATGTTTGATGGAGTAGAGGAGGAAGTGTGCTGAGGCATGGTTGATAAACATGAATAAATATTTTCAAGTATATGAATATAGCAGTAATCTTAAAGCCAAACTGGCTATTTATCAGTTGAGGGAGAAAGCCACACTATAGTGGGATGAAGAGAAAAACGTTCGTAGTATAGATGATCAGGATGTGACTTGGGATGCGTTCCTGCATTGTTTTAAAGATAAATATTTAACTAAACGTTTCTATGACGAAAAATCTAGGGAGTTTCATGATCTAAAGCTGGGACAAATGACGATGGATGAATACATCACTAATTTTACCTCCCTACTTCGTTATGTTCCCTATTTAAGAGATGAAAAGGCTAAGGTACAGCGGTTCCTGAGTAGTTTGTCTACTCATATGAAAGAACGTATTGAATTTGTGAATCCTAAGACTATGGACGAGGCAAGTAGAAAAGCCAGAATGTGTTACCAGCAAGCTAAAGCAAAAGGTGAACAAGGTAAAAGCTGGCAGGCAAAGAAAGAGCATAAGAGCAGTTCTGTTTTCAAGAAAAAAAGAACCAGTAATTTCAAGAGTGCTGCCAGAAGTTCAGTTAGTAAACAATTTGGCAGGAATCATCAAAGAATAATATGGCCTGCAGAAGACAAACCCACTGAAGCTTCTAGCAAACCGGAGCAAACACCAAATCAAAAGCCACCCTTACAGTGTTTGGGGTGTGGTGAGGCACACTACTACATAAACTGCCCGCAGCGAGGAAGAAGTGAAGTAGTTACCAATCTACAAGAAGCCTCAACTATGGGTGATGTAGCCAGAAACATACCCAGAATTAATGCAGCCCTAGAAGATCGGCAAGCGGACTACCAATCGACAATGATAGAATTAGAAGATAAATTTCTATCTCAACCTGTTTCTATTTTGGTAGATCCAGGTGCAATTTTAAGCTATGTAAGTCCAAAAGTAGTAGAGAATTGTAAATTGTAGAGTAAAAAATTCAAAACTCCATGGCTAGTACAGTTAGCCACTGGAGCCAAGAGGAAAGTTAGTGAAAAAATTCTGAACTGTGCACTATAAATTAGTGAACAACAGCTAACAGTGGACCTGAATGTGTTACCTCTGGGATCCTATGATGTACTACTTGGTATGGACTGGTTGGAGAAGCATTGGACGTTAGTGGATTGTAAGGAAAATATCATTTATTACAGAATGCAAGATGGTACTTGCAAGGAAATTCAAGGTATAAAGAAACCTCTAAAGCTGCAACCCATCACAACATCTCAAATGGGTAAGTGCATGAGGAAGGGATGTAAGTTGTAAGCCATCCAAGTGGGTTTTTCTGATTCAGAAGAAAAAACTCCAATGATGGAAAATATTCCAATAGTGCAAGAGTTTATGGATGTGATTCCAGAAGAAATACTAGGCTTGCCACCAAGAAGGGACATTGATTTTACCATAGAGTTGATACCTGGAGCATCACCCATCTCAAGGACACCATACCGCATGAGTGTACCTGAGTTAAGCAAATTGAAGATGCAGCTACAAGAATTATTAGATAAAGGGTACGTCCGACCAAGTGTCTCCCCTTAGGGAGCACCTGTGCTATTTGTGAGGAAGAAAGATGAAACCATGGGGATGTGCATGGACTACCGCCAACTTAATAAACTAATGATTAAAAACAGATATCCTCTACCTCGGATTGACGACCTATTTGACCAAGTGAAGGGAGCAACGGTATTTTCAAAGATAGATCTAAGTTCGGGATACCATCAAATTAGGATAAAGGATGAAGACATTCATAAAAATGCATTTTGTACTAGGTACAGACACTATGAGTTTGTGGTGCTACCTTTTGGATTGATGAATGCACCAACAACTTTTATGAGGCTGATGCATGGTATATTTCACCCTTTTCTAGATAATTTTGTATTAATATTTATTGATGACATTTTAGTGTACTCCAAGAATGCGGGAGAACATAAAGAGCACTTACGGATAGTGTTGGAAATGTTAAGAAAGCATCAGTTGTACGCTAAGTTTAGCGAGTGTGATTTCTTCAAGGAATAAATACAGTACCTTGGTCACGTAATTTCTGCTGAGGGTATTGCAGTTGACCGAGAGAAGATCCGAACGATTATGGAATGGAAAGTACCCCAAAACGTGGCAGACATTTGACCTTTTATGGGGCTGGCCAGTTATTACCGGAGGTTTATTGAAGGTTTTTCAAAAATTTATTTTCCAATTACTTCCTTACAAAGAAAAGGAAAATTATCTAAATAGACAAAGGAATGTCAGGACAATTTTGAAAAGCTGAAACAGTTATAGACTAGAGCTCCAGCATTAAGGGTAGCTGATCCTAATAAAGAGTTTGAGGTCTGCATAGATGCGTGCAAAGAAGGAGTTGGAGCGATTCTGTCACAAGAGGGTAAAGTGGTTGCTTATGAGTCACGAAAATTAAAGGAGTATGAGCAGCGGTACTCAGCTTATGACTTGGAGCTGATAGCAGTAGTGCATGCGCTCCGAGTATGGAGGCACTACTAACCTGGAAAAATATTTGTGCTCAAAACTGATCACAGCAGATTAACCAACTATTTTAAGCAAGCTGATCTCAATTCTTGCCAGGCATAGTGGAATGCCTTCCTGAGCAAATTTGACATTGATATGCAGCATGTAAAAGGTAAGGAGAATAGAGTGCTGATGCTTTAAGCAGGAAATTGCATGGTGTTTATGAGCTGTATTATAATCAGGTTGAGTGAAGATTTTTGGATCAAATAAAAACAAAAGCTGAGAAAGATCTTGAATATAAGTTTATGTGGCAGCAAGCAAAAGAGCTCAAAAAACAAGAAAAATCGGCTAATTACGAAATTAATCAAGATGGGCTACTAACTTTTAATGAAAGGATTTGTATTCCAAATCGGTTGGAATTGAAGGAGCTGATTCTAAACAAGGATCACCAAAGTAACTACTTTGGACATCCCGGGTATCAGAAGAAGTTAACAGCAATAAGGAAAAATTATTTCTGGCCAGGTATGAGAAGAGATATTGCAGAATATCTGAACAAATATTTAGAGTGTCAGCAAGTGAAAGTGGAACACCGACACCCAACTGGGCTGATGCAGCCCATACTAGTACCTGAGTGGAAATGGGAGGTGATATCCTTAGACTTTATCACTGGATTACCCAGGTCAAAGAAACATAATGAATCCATAATGGTAGTGGTGGATCGATTAATTAAATCAGCACACTTTATACCAGTGCAGTCCACTTATAAAACGGTGCAGATAGCAGATATATTTATGCGCGAGATTTTTAGACTACATGGTATCCCAAAGTCGATCATATCTGACAGGGATGTGAAGTTTAATTCCGCATTCTAGAAGACATTATTTATAGGATTGGGAACTCAAATTAATTTCAGCACTGCTTACCATCCATAGACGGACGGGCAAACAGAGCGAGTGAACCAGATTCTAGAAGATATGCTACGTATGTAGGTCATGCAACAACCAACTAGGTGGGAAGAATATCTGCACCTAGTGGAGTTTGCATACAATAATGGCTATCAGGAATCTCTTAAGATGAGTCCGTTCGAAGCTTTATATGGACGACAATGCAGAACTCCTATTAATTGGAGTAGTCTAGAGACCAAGTTGATGCTAGGACCCGACATGCTAGCTGAAATGGAGACAGAAGTAAGAAAAATCCGACAAAATTTGAAGGCAGCTCAGGATAGGAAAAAAGTGTATGCATATAAGAAAAGGACTTATCGTGAGTTTGAAGTGGGAGACCATGTGTATGTAAGGATTAAGCCAAAGAAAAGCACTTTAAGGTGGGCCGCTTGTGCCAAGTTGGCACCCAGGTTTTGCGGTCCTTTCCAGATATTGGAAAGGGTAGGACCTATGGCTTACCGATTGGCCTTGCCCAGTCATATTCGAGTGCACAACGTCTTTCACGTATCGTTATTAAAACGATACATTCACGATCCAAAGCACATAATCCATTGGCATAATATTCAGGTAGGATATGAATACCATACTTGATTGGAAATACTAAGATGTATGTTAAAACTAATTCAAGTTTATTGATTGCAGGTCTAACCAGACGACGAATTTCTAGTTGAACCTTAGTGTATAATCAACTGGAGAGAAATCATGCTCTCGAAACGAGCCATCACCTAGGTTAAAGTACAGTGGAAGCACTTTGGCCTGGATGACGCTACCTGGGAAAATGCAGGCTTTGTTCGGGAGGCATATCCAGAATTATTTGCTGGAGAAGAATGAGAACACCAAGGACGGTGTTCACTTCCAAGGGGGGAAGTTGTAACAGCTGGTTTATTGATAACTAGTGATTAAGACATGTTGATGAGACATTAAGACATTTATTATTACTTTTAATTTTATTTTATTTTCACAACATATTATGAGCAGGAAAAGTAATCTTGATTAAATTAATTATGGAAGTGATTTCCATAAAAGAGTAATAGACTGATGGTTGTTAGTATGAATCTTGATTCGAGGTCTACGAAAAAAGACCACTTTAGCTGCGCATAACAAACAACCCTAACAGCAGAAATGACTACTAATATCTTCAGATCTACAGTTAGATGATCAAGACAAATGCTACAAAAATCTAGATGTATGCATTAGAAGACATTAAACAGTAGAAAGATAAGATTTAATCCATAGATCCAATAGACAAGACAAGAATATATCCAATGAAATTTTTATTAATGGCACTTGGGAGGAAAACACAAGAGGGTGTTCCTTGTTCTCCTCAATGGGATGGGTTCTTGTAAGTCCTCAACACTTCAGATTTATAATTCCTCTCTCTTAATGGTGTAGAAAACCCAGACAAAAATGGAAAAATATGGCTATGATAGTGGATCAATAGCTAGACCAGAGTTGAGATCGAGAGTGATCTTTAGGCAACAAAAGGTGACAAATGAATGGGAAAACCCTTCTATTTATAACAAAATATTGAGTTAGTCTAGATATTGGTGTATAATTAAAATATTATTAACCAAATCAAGATCCAACTTTTATGGAATATTTTATTATATTTGTTTGAGGGAAAAGGAGTTTGACTTGAGTCAAATCCCCTTGTTTGTAAATAATAAATAAATAAATGATTTATTTATCATTTTAAGGATGTGATTAGGAAATAATAAATAAATAAATGATTTATTTATCATTTTAAGGATGGTTGAGTAATAATCAAATAAATAATGATTTATTTAATTATTTAAGGGAGATGTAGTCATATTTAACAAAGAATATTATTTAAGTAATGTTTAAATAGTTATTTTTAGAAAATAATAAGATAAATAATGATTTATCTAATTAATTTCCTTGTTTTGGGTTAAAGATAATTAGGAATATTAATTAAATTATTGTTTAACTAATTATTCCTTGAGGAAAAATCACATAAATATGGATTTATTTAATGTTTCCTCATGGGATTTCCTGTTTAGACCATAAACAACTTAATGAAGGTGGTTTACTAAGTTATTTTTCATAGTGAATGCGATTTTACTTGGGGTAAAATTGGTCTTACTTGGTGTACTTGGGTCCATCTAATAACAATGGATTAGATGACCAAAAAATGGTGTAACAGATTGCCACCCAGCGTGTGAGCGTTAGGAGCTAATCGTATGACCGAAGTACGTTGTAAGAACTCAATCACTAGACAACAATGGGGAAGTCAAAGAGATAGGACTGTAAAGTAGACCAAAGTGCTGAAAGAACTAGACCCTGAGGAGGTGACTTGCAGGTGCTACAAGTCTTTTTGATAAGTGAGTACCTGCTATAGGCGGCGAGGGAGGCATACCTATGCCCGCTAAGGCAATAATACAAACAATAAGGCATCCAGAAAACCACGAGACGATATAATGCTGGCATAAACATGAGCCAGATAAAGAACACGATAATGAATCCCGCATACATATTGTGCCTGGGATAACAGATAGGACTTGTACAATGATATCTGAGTACATGAGATATAAATGCAACCCAGATGCCCTTGAAAATAGGAAAGAGCTCTGAAAATCTGACTGATACATGCAAACAAAAAGGCGTTGCAAGCGGCTAAGGCCGACATCATCAAATGTATGGAGCTACATCGAAGGCTGTAATGAAGAGGTAATTTGAGTGTGTGGGGGGCTACCTGTAGGGCCACCCCCTCATGAGGGCTGAGACATCTCACACACACTTGGGAATCACCGATTTCAACTGCTGAATCACTGGACCATCGAGTATACGGATCTCGATCATGCTGGAAAGGAGCTGGAGCTGAGAAACAATCAAGTCAAAGGGCCATGAGGAGTCCCTTTACCTGATCCGAGGCACCGAACAAGAGTGGAAGCTGGAACCAAGGTACACCGCCCTCTAGACCTGTCTTCTGGAATGAATGAGCTGATGTCGACAGAAGGAGGTCTGCCATAGGTGAGGAAATAAGGGATCCTCAACTAAGGCACGAGAGAAAATAGTAGAGTGATTGACAGACTGACACCAATGATGATGATGAAATGGGGGGAACTAAGTAGCGAATGGACGACTTCCCTTGTTAGAGCATAAATGGCATGGATGACTTGGCAGCGACTGACACAATATCATGAGGGATAGGGGACAGTGGGACTGAAGGCCATAATGAGCGACAAGCAATGAAGGATGGAGGACTATAGCGGGGTGCGAAGGGACTCGGGATATACTCCATGAAAGCAATGATGACTCGACTCGGATGCTCTAAACAAGGGTGATTCGATGGTGCTGCCACACAGGAAAAGGGGCCGATGGGGATCGTAAAAGCATGAGTACAAGATGGGAACTCACGGAGAAAGTCGACACGAGCGTGGACAAGTATGGAGGCAACATGGTGCCCTCGGTACGAGTGTTGCAAGTGAAGACATTTGATTTTGAGGAAGGGTGAAGTGGCGCTTCTTGGACAAAATGTTTCCTGGTGAAGTATCAAATCACAAAAAGCTAATAGATACCCTTTAGAGAGCTTGGTGGGATCCTTTTAATGGTATAGACGGTTCGTCAAACTGAGCTACGGTTTGGTCGCAGTAAACGAAAGAAAATCCAGGGGTTTTCTTTTAATAAGGCATTTTCCTTCCAGATTCACTTATTTGCTAGTGGAGTTGTGGTGAATATCATGAGGAGAGGAGGCCTTAAATCTTGCGGCGGTTGTAGCAGATAAACCGACTGTTGGAATTTGAGATTTGACAGTTCTAGGTAAGATGTCTCATCCTACTTTTCATTTTAGTGAGTTGAAAGTTTAGCTTAGGTACCCAGAGCTCATGAACAGGCCAGGTCGTACTTTTCTTGGGGTCTGTTCTGCGACCTGGGCAGGAGGTACTGGGCAGAAAACTGCTACCTTTCCTAGGGAAGGACCTGGAAAGTGTGATCTGTCAGAGAAAGGGGGTTTCAGTGCTGTTATGGGCTAAGATCCAGGATTTTACGATTGAGGGGCATGGGTGCACCCGGGCATGTTATGGACATGCCAAAATGTATTTAGAAAAAGGGAGGTCTAAACACATTTTAATGATGTGGTGTGCCACTTGTTTTCGGTATGGTTATGCAGTTTGAGAAAGGAAATAGACAATTACCAATCTCTTTTCGTACTGCATATATGAATCAAATGGACTTTAAGTTTTTGGGTTGGCATACATGGTGTTGCTATCCCAAAGGTAGGACTTGGGGATAATGAACTGATGTTCTCCTAGAAAGCTCATAGTTTGATCAACCACAATGTATATGAGACTGGGTTGTTGATAAAATATGAAGGAATGATGAGGGGTATCATCCCTATAGCGATCTTGAAGTGATACGGGACTCTAGAGGTTCTTCTAAATGTGGAAGAATAATGGGACTAGAGTTGACATGACTAGATTCACTAGGAGAGTGGTGGAGAATTGCTTCTTCTGGTCTCTCAAATATGGGTGCCCCCTTACCTAAACATTGGGTGTCAATGTAATGGCCACAAGGTGCATGTGGTTCGAGTGTATGAATTTGATGTAAGAGGGGATAGATAAAGTCAGGAGTAGTCACTGCTTCCATAATGTCGTCATCGTAATAGAAGATGGGGTGACTGATGGAAGAAAGACCACCTGACGCGGCGAAGCGACCTTACGCCTCATCATGAGAGGAGAGGTTCGCATGTGCATCGTCACAAGGGGTGACAGAAGAGTGAGTATGTTAACCCCACTATAAATTTTTGGCAAGCAAATAGGGGGCTAAATCTTTGCTGAGTCTTCAAGGAATGCATTTCCTCTGAAAACATAGTCTCCTTGAAGCCTCCATGTGTCTTTTATCCTTTGATAGTATTCCCTCTGCTGATTTCCCTTATAAAGCCTCTCTACTAGTGAAGAAATGCCCAAAGGCCCCCTTTTCCTTCTTATTTCACCCCCAATTGGCCTCCATCTTATTCCCCCTTGTCTTCCCTTTCTATTTCCCCATTTACCCCTCAAATTCCCCCAAAATCCCTTTAAAATCCTACCCCTACCCTTTGTTTTCCCTTTTTTCCCCTTTTCTTCCTCTATCGTTCCCCTCTCTAACTTTCAAATTCCATTAAAATGGGCTAAAAACCCACTTTCCGACCTTAGTATAGGGCTTAGCCCCTTCCCGTAATCCCCTTCAACCACTTCCCCCACATGCTCGTGCGCTGGGACCAAGCGCTTAAGTCCCGAGCGCTAATCGCAATCGGAAGACCGGGCGGGCGCGTTTCCTGTGTAACATTGAAAATCCCCGATGCGATTGTGTTATCATGTTAAGGCCTTCGCTTCGTCCTGCACCGTTGATCTGTATCGATCGAATGGCGGAGCGCCAATCGCACCCTCCGCCCCAATCGCAATCGCAACATGTTGTGCGCACCCTCCGATCAATCGCAACCCTGTCTTCCGATCCCCCGATCGCACTGCACCTCCGATTGTTTTCCCACCGTTGATCTGTCGGTTGGATCGGACGGTCAGCGCTCAATCGCATGGCTTGTGTCCCAAACTCCGATTGCGATGCTTCGATTTGATCACAGCCGTTCATCCTTCCCGTGATCTGACGGCCATCGCACTTCCCATTTCCTCCGATCGCAAGCCTTCCCCAATGTCTCCCGATTTAATCATGGCCGTCCATCCTCCCGCAGATCCGACGGTCATCGCTTCGCCCATCACCCCTCCCGTTTCTCCCTCCGATTACATCCCCGCCGTTGATCTGGACCCGAGATCAATGGTTATCGCTCAATCGCTCCCCATTCACGATCGCAATCGGAACTTTCAATAGGTGTGTTGCGATTGCCACCCGCTCCGACCTCCGATTGCGATTGCCCGTTTTCATCTCCGCCGTCCGTTTCCTCCCGGATCTGACGGCTCAGGTTTCATCGCCCTCCGCCTCCGCTGGGTCCCACATCCATAGCTCCGCTTCACTGTTTTTGTGCGTTTCCTTTGTATTACGCCCAAGTGTCCGACCTTTGGGCCTTTGCGTTGTTAATCATTTCTCCACCACTCTGTGTTCTTTCCACCATTCTCCACTATTCCGCCACCATTCCTCCGCCTCCACAGCATCTCTCCGCCACCACTGCCCGGGTTTTAAACAGTTCATTTCATTGTGCAGACAACACAGAGAGGTATTTTCAACATTGCCAGATCAGCAGGAACAAGATTTAAATGGGGTTAATGACTGTTGATTGACATAAGAAACGTTAGCCCCACTTTCAAAGGATTAAGGTTCAGTTTGAAGACTAAGAGCGCACCAGCAAGCCATAACTGCACCACCTAACAGCAGGAAATTTTCCTCCAGAAGTACACCTTCCTACAGAGTTCTCCATGCCTCCTCGAGCCCATAAGCAATTAAATACACAGACAGGAGCTTCATTAAAGGCTGTCTGAGCAACAGTAATGGAGAGATGGAGAAGCCGTGCAGATCTTTCCCCAGTTCATTTATTTCAGAATGGCAGCACAGAGCTCCAGACCACCATAAGGACTTAAAGAAACATCCGAGGTCGATTTCGACCTGACAGAGACTCCCCAGACAGATTACAGAGTACATGCAATATTGCAGAAAGCCATTAAGTGGTATGGGCGTGATCACTTCCACCTTACTGTCTTAATGAGACTCATTTATTTGCTTATCTACTTCCGCTTCTTCCCCTTCTCCTATAAAATCCCCAGAAACGAATTGTAAAGGTTGTTGTTCAGTTGCTGCGTAGTTGCTGTGAGAGGGACTCATTCTGACTGTTAGAACAGTCTTGGGAGGGAGTAGCAGAGTAGTTTGTATGTAATAGGCTGGGAGGAGAAAGTCTGGATTGTAACAGCCATTGAGCTATATTGTACATGACTGGTTTTGCATCAATTAATCAAAGCACATTTCACAGGATCCTGGTCTATTGCTATTGGTGATGTGTCTCTAACTCTGTTTATTACATTTTCATATTGTTTCATGTTCTTCTGACTGGCATCTGAATGCATGACATAAGATTTACCCTTGTTAGGTATCTTATGTCCCATCTCTCCCAGTCTTTAATGTTTTCTGCTCTATGTGCTATCTAAGAGTCGATTTCAGTTGATTTAACCAGCGCAGTGGATGTTATTGCCTGCTGGCTGATGTATGAATTAGTTGAAGCTGTTCTTATATTTTCTTGAGGGGTTTGAGCTGGAAGGTTTGGGAACACTGGGGATGAGTGTTGGCCCTGTCCACTAGGATCCTTGCGCGACCAGCTGGCCCTTCTAAGATCCCTTCCGTATAACTTATCTCTGTTTTGCCCTTGGAGTTGCTAAAGCAGACCTGGAGTTAAATGACCTCTGGTCCGATCTATAAGCATCCCCTTTGTCTCTTTGAGAGCTGCCTTAGAGTATGTCTAAGCAGGTCTAGAGTTACATGACCTCTGACCTGATATATAGATAGAAATATGGTTGTCTTTCCTTCTTTCATCTTCTCTCCTTAATGTTCCATCCCACCATCTAATCTAAAAGATCCTTTAGTATTAGATGACTTTCACTTTGGAAGCCTTGGCTAGTGGATGCAAGTAATTTCCTTTCACGACTCCATAGCCCAATGGATGGCACAGTTTCGACCTATCCTCCTTGCTGAAATATCCTGCTATTCTGTTTCCTTTCTTCCCATTACTTTCCCAGTCCATGATCTCCTAACCAACCCAGCAACCAACCAACCAAATCATTTAAAACCCCCCTTTGTGCTTCATACCTAGCCTAATATCTCATTTCGAGCTTCAAAGACATATCATTCTTTGATCTATTTGGAGAGATCCCTCTCCGGGTCCAGGAGGGCTAGATCCTAGGGCCCCAAAGTGGTTTGATGTTGTCTCATCTTTTGGTATTGCAAAATCTGCCAAAACATGGGAACCCCAACAGAGTAGACAGAGGATCTACCGATGTTGAGACTAGGGAGGGTGTTGAAGGGAGGTCAGGAAAAACATCAGGGGAGGTCTCATCGTGGACTTCTTACCAAGGCCCCGTTATCTCAACATCATAAGGGGAAAAGTTAATGGGAGCATCTGTGTCCTCGGGTGTTGCCGAAGCAAGATGAAAAAGTAAGGGAGCAGGTGACTCATTGCGCTCGGCCTCAAATTGGCATAAGGCTTCTAAAGAGGAACGATACTCTTCGAGGCGAGGACAAAGGTTAGTGTAGTGACCATGGAAATCACACAAAGCGCAAGGGTGATTTTTGCGCAATGGTTTGAGTTTCGGGATTGAATTGGGTATAGTGACATATACCTCTGGGATATCAGATTCCGAAAACGGTTCATTGACCATGGACTTGAGGTGAGGCAATTCTGGACAAGTATGGGTGGCGTGGATGACAACATCACACAAAGCACACTGGATGGTATGCTTTGGAGGCCGAGAAGGGGCAGGGTTTGTCGAGGTATCCTTGTCCTTTGATGCCCCCTTGCGAGCTTTGCCCTTCTTACCCGAAGCGGTTGCAACGGGAGGTGGTTCCTGTTGAGGTGAATGAGGCGTTGTTACAGTGAGAGAAGTCATAGGGACCGACTGAACTAGGGTCAAAGCGAGATAAGGTTTAGGTTGACCAGGCGGGGTAGCGGTTGGAGGATCGAGGTACCAGATGGGAATCCCAAGGGTCAGGTTAGGAAGAGAGAGTGTGGCCATAACAGGTACTGTGTATACTCCTGGTGGGGGAGCTAGGAACGGTATCTGACAAGAGGGGTAATGAACAGGTGGGACGACACCAAGATTGTTGAGGCCGGGAGGAACCATCCTAGGAGGGTAAAGGGGATCATGAGTACCAACTGAAGGTGAAGGGCCAGGAGAAGAAGGTTCAGAAGGTTGATCAGAGGACATCATGAAAATATGGTAATCGAGGGAACCAGATGGAAGAGATTGAGTGGCCACCTGTCCTTCAGGTGGTTGGGTAGCCACAAATCCCTATTGAGGGAAAGGATCAGTAAGTCATTAGGGGAATTTTGAGGTCTAAAATGGGCCTCCTAAGGAAAATGTACAATCAAAATTCACTTTATGAGAACCAATCACATTTTAGGGGATGACATCATCCCTAATGGTTGAGATGGCATTGCTTGAGTTAAAGGTACTTACTTGTCACATTCTCAATGGTGGATAAAAAATCATGGTTAACCATGGTAGTGCTCTAAGTACTTTTAAAGTCAAAGTAAAATACTCACAATAAATGTCATTTCACACATTTTGAATAAAAATATATTATTGTTATTTCATATTTCTTGAAAGAAACAATACATATCCCTATACATTTATTATATTATATTATATTATATTATATTTATATAGTATATTAATTACATGTTATTATACAATTTAAATAATATAAATTTTAATTAATAGCATATAATATAATTAAGAATTTATAAATTTATATTTATATTTTATTTTAAGTTATTTAAGTACAAAGGACAAATGCATTAATTGTTCAATGATAATGACTTTTTTCTTGAAAAGATCATTCTTATTTATAGTCACATCAATACAATTTATTTATTTATTTTATTTTGGTACAACTTTTGAATTAAATTTAACTATAGTTACATGGATTGTGGTGCAAAAAGTGAATTGAAAATTCATAAATATTATTTTATTGATTTAACTATTATTTTATTATTTCCTTAGGAGGCCCATTTTAGACCTCAAAATTCCCCTAATGTACAGCCGGTTGACTAGGTGCAAGACTAGGAGGAATGGAAGGGATGGTTTGCTGTCCTCTCAATGTTGCTTGAGATTCCCATAGCTGTCGCATTTGTGGTAGAAGAGGGCAATCATGCGTATAATGACCATAAACACCACAACAAGAACAGGGCTTGTTCGTACGAAGAGGCCTATCCTGCTTGGGCTGAGTAGTGTTAGGAGCATTACCTTGATTAGGTCCAAGATTACCAGAGGTAGCTTGATTTTGATTGCCTTTCCTCTTCCTTTTCGAGGGAGGAGGATTAGTCATGCCTTGCTGTGCGTACATCTGCCCCGCAGGGGGTGGTGGTTGCTGTTGCGGGGGTTGAGAAGGCAAGGGAGGAGGAGGTGCTAATGTTGTAGGAGCTGGAGTACCAGGCTGTGGATATGGACAATAAGGAGGTTGGGTAGCAGTGTGGTAAACAGGAGGTTGGACAAAAGGAGGAGGCATGTCGTATCCTGGATACGTGCTACCGGGAGGGGGAAAAGTGCCGGAGGAGCTGGCCCCTCCTTGAGAGAAACCATAGCCCATGGGAGGTTGAGCATATGGATTAAAGAGAGCTCCAACGATACCGTTGGCAACATGAGATGCCCCCGGTGCGTTGGCACCACTAGGTCTGGGAAGATCAGGTAGGACGGTATAAACATAACCCGACTAAGCGTAGATCAGGTCATATTTTAACGCAATTTGGAGAGCGGCTTATTCAGTTTGAGGAAAGTGCGATGCGACGTCTTTCCCGATAGGCGAGAAGAGAGTCCTAAGGAACCAGTCCATGTAGACACGGTCTTCGAAAGTAGGGGATCGACATAGGCTCCTTCTTCTCCGCCATTCCTGAACATGTTCGGATAGGCGTGTCGCAGATGATTGACGAAAAGAGGTCAAGAGCTCAGTACCAGTGTCGTAACGAAGGGGAAGCTGGAAATAAGACAAAAAATCCTGATCCATATTCACAAAGGTGGTATGAGAGGAAGGGGCTTGATCAACATACCACTTAGAAGCTTCACCTGTAAGCGTTCGTTGGAACAACCGAAGATGAACAGAGTCATCGGTAATGGAATTAGATGAACACCACATGTGGAAAGATCGAATATGATTTGAAGGATCTTCTCCAACAAGACCTTCAAACTTTGGGATGTCTGAAGGGAGCTTTGTTGGCATAGCAGGCCAACTAGCGTCATGGTGTATAGGGTCGTTTATCAACTGGTCGAAGTCAAGGAGGCTGAGGCCTACCATGAAAGGGAGCAAGGGTGCAGTCGGGGTAGTGTCCATTGTGGTCTCACTGGTGGTATTCCCGACGGGAGGGCCGAGGTTACCCCCAGTATTAGGTCTTGCACCAGACATGGTGAAGGTAACAGGGGGAGAACCGAAGGTGAAACAAGAAGGAGAACCCAAAGGACCAGAAGAAGAGTCGGAGTGCGGACTCAGTTGAGGACTGATTCGAATCCTATGTGGAGGAGTAACTCTCCCTACCGGAAACTGAGGATGAAGGCCAAGAAGTCTCCAGGATGAATTCCTTGGTGGCGCAATGGTGACGACACAAACACGGCACAAAGGAAAAAGAGACCGACAAGGGCAAGGAGGTGCAGGATCAGCTGATTACAATGTCAAAACAAGGGCAGAGAGGTGTAGGATCAATTGATTTCAGTGTTTTAGAGTCTTTGCTTGGTGGTGATAACCAAGCCCTTTTTCGCTTAGGGTGTGTGTGTAAAAGTGTATAAATTTTAATTTTTAAACCCAGACATTTGTAGAGAAAAGAAAAAGTGTTGTTGTATAGCTGTAAATAAACCTGCAAATGACAGTATATAGGCTTGCAAAAATAGAAAATAAACAACTAATAATGCAATAATTTAAACCCAAGGAGGTGGGCCTCTCAACAAATAGTCTATAGGTGAGTGAAAAAACTAATCAAAACACACTAAAACAGTAGAAAAATAAGATTTACTCCATAGATCCAATAGACAAGACAAGAATATATCCAATGAAATTTTTGTTAATGGCACCTGGGAGGAAAACACAAGAGGGTGTTCCTTGTTCTCCTCAATGGGATGGGTTCTTGTAGGTCCTCAGCACTTCAGATTTAGAATTCCTCTCTCTTGATGGTGTAGAAAACCCGGACAAAACTGGAAAAATATGGCTATGATAGTGGATCAATAGCCAGACCAGAGTTGAGATCCAGAGTGATATTTATGCAACAAAAGGTGACAAATGAATGGGAAAACCCTTCTATTTATAACAAAATATTGAGTTAGTCTAGATATTGGTGTATAGTTAAAATATTATTAACCAAATCAAGATCCAACTTTTATGGAATATTTTATTATATTTGTTGGAGGGAAAATGAATTTGACTTGAGTCAAATCCCCTTATTTGTAAATAATAAATAAATAAATGATTTATTTATCATTTTAAGGATGTGATTACGAAATAATAAATAAATAAATGATTTATTTATCATTTTAAGGATGTGATTAAGAAATAATAAATAAATAAATGATTTATTTATTATTTTAAGGATATGGTTGAGTAATAATCAATTAAATAATGATTTATTTAATTATTTAAGGGAGATGTAGTCATATCTAACAAAGAATATTATTTAAGTAATGTTTAAATAGTTATTCTTAGAAAATAATAAGATAAATAATGATTTATCTAATTAATTTCTTTGTTTTGGGTTAAATATAACCAGGAATATTAATTAAATTGTTGTTTAACTAATTATTCCTTGAGGAAAAATCAAATAAATATGGATTTATTTAATGTTTCCTCATGGGGTTTCCTGTTTAGACCATAAAAAACTTAATGAAGGTGGTTTACTATGTTATTTTTCATAGTGAATGAAATTTTACTTGGGGTAAAATTGGTCTTACTTGGTGTACTTGGGTTCATCTAATAACAATGGATTAGATGACCAAAAAATGGTGTAACAATGGTAAAAGTAACTCAAGAACTGAGAGTTAGTTAAAATAGAATCAGTTCAAACAGTTACCCCACCTTTAGGGATAAAGGGCTATACCAATGAGGAAGGGGGGTTCTGTTCGGTAACTGGAGAAGAATTCCTGGACTGGTGCTAACTAGTGGAATACTCCAAATTTCTGATATTGCTGGAATTGGAGACTGGACCGGATTGTCCTGAAGTCTCTTCTAGAAGTTTTCTGTTAATTATAAGCTCAGACTTGGAGTTCGGGGGAGAGTTGGAGGACATAATAGCCTCACTCGTGGTAGGGAGGCACAAAATCAGTCGGAAGTCTCAAGGATAGATAAGTATTATTATTCTGTTACTTAAAACACAGAGAAAATCACTCGTAGGAGTAATGAGGTATAAATCTGTGTATGTTTTACTTTTTCATTTAATGAAAGGCAATTAGTTAAAACAAACACTAATAGAAATAGTAATGCAGAGAGTTGTTAACACAAAACCCTCCAAGGAAGGCTCTAAGTTGGTTTCTCTCTACTTCCTATGATGACACACAGACATAAATGGTCTGGTCATAGTTTCTACCTAGATATAGAAGGAAGGAAAATACTAGAAAATTGTAAAACTAAGAAATATCTTGCTGTTCATAATGAAAAGACAGAAAATCACCATGATTATAAACTGATACATTTTAGTTAAATGCTAAAGAAAATAATCTGTAGGAGATTCCGAAATATAAAGCAGTCCAGAGAAAGAACTCAAAAAAGAATGACTAGCAAACATAATTTCCAGCCCTTATGTGGAAAACTATAAATCATGATGTAGTTCATAAGCCTTGAATTTAGAAAAGAAACAAAACAAAGAGGAGGGTTTTTCCTCGGAAAGCCTCTTGAATAGAAAGTTACTAGAATGATATACTTTACATACTTTACAAATCATTAAAATAATATCAATAATAGTCTACAGGCAGGAAAGAATATCATCTATGAAATGTCTTAGTAGTCTTTGTAATTACAGATATCAATGTTAGTTTCAATTTTGAAAGAAAAAAAAAACAGTACAAGTAGACTCAATACGCTATGGTAAATGCATAAACTTAATTATTGAGGGAACATATTTAACACCAGATGAAGTAGGAGCATGTCGAGACCAAAATATATCATTCCAAAGACCTTAGTATGCAAAAAGAGGAATACCCACTGATATATGAAAATTTATACTTGTTATTTGAGAATAGAGGAACAGTTTTAAACAAAAAAACCCTTACATGAATATTTTGCAGGAAATGGCAAACATTACGATAAGAAGACTTGAACTAAAACATATTGGAGGAACAACTTTATCCGAAGTCTAAACTTAGTTCAATAGTATTATAACCGTATTATTGCTTACGGACCAGAATAATTAGCTATTATTACAGTTGTTACATGAGAAATTAGCCCGGCATGCCCATGCAAGGTAATGGCCGTGGGAAAATCAAGTTAGAACAGAGTCTTAGAATCACAGTCAAAGACCCTTAGAAATGCTGTAAAACGCAATTACGATTCAGTTTCGACATTTTGTGACCCAAGGTATTCACGACAGGGAGTACCAGGCAAAGCCAGAGTCGGTTAGTGGAGTTGAAATCTGAGCTTGATTGAAATGTTGTCACATTTTTATTAGCAAGAATACCTGCAGAAGAAGGAATTCAAGTGAAATTAGCAAGACCTCCAAATCTTGACCAAAGAGATTACGATAAGCGATAATGATAATTTACGGTAATTTTACCTTAAAGACTATTGGTCGGAGAAGAACAGGGCAACACTATCTGTAAGAGGGTTAACACAAAACTCTGGGTTAGGCAATTGATTGAAACTTCCAAAAACAAGCTACAGGTAATCTGCGGAATGAATTCTGATGGAACCAGGGATTTTACCTTGGATTTGTTGGAAGGCTACATTATGGAAGCATGAAGTTCCTTATTCTAAAGGTCAGCAGCACTAAGGTAACCTGTATGATGAATAGTGGAATATATCATGCATTAAAACTGAAGAAAAAACCATAACTCTCTAAACTACAAGAGCAAATAACTAGAAGAGAACTAAAACTGATAAGTTACTGGTAGAATGAAAAAAAATAAACCCCAGGAAATACTTGCGCAAGGAAACTGCAAAGACTTAAGCTAAAAAGGCAAGGGAGGCCAACGGTTCACCTGGTTTGTTGAGGAAGGATGCATAAAACTCCATCGTTGGAAGCCTGCAGACTTGTCACAGAGGCAGAGAGCCCAACAATGAAACGGACGAAATGAACAAAAAAATCTATGTGAGAAGTTATGAGAGGAAAGGTCATTCCTCAACCCTAATCTCCTACCACAGTTAGATCTCTGGAGAATAGATCGAGGGTGGAGGTATCACCACTTGTCCTCAGTTAAATTCTTGATAGCAAAGACAACAATAAAAGTCCAACAACCGAAATTTAATGGCCACTATCATTTCAGATATTACCGTACAGAGTTTACGTTATCAGTACTGTGGAGATTGTATTTTATTCGTGTATATTAGATTGATTGAAGGCTGACTTAAAGGTTGTTATGATAACTCCATAAGGACTAAATCTCAACTGTTATAAACCTTGATAATGTGTAACTTAATGGATTGCATAAAATTATTTCAAAATTTGATTGATATACAAGTGTAATCCATAGGAAGGTTATGTCAAATGATTGTTGTACAGTTGGAAGGCATGAACAAGATAGATAGTAAAATAGTATTAAACTATGGAATCAATTGTAAATATGCCTATGTAAATTTTTTTATGGTAAGTAATGATGCATGTTACATTTTCCTGGCTGCGAACCTAATTTCTAGTGATTGTTGTCTCTTATTTTACTCTTCATTATGACCTCTATTTCTCTATCGATGAAAATGAATGGTTGAAGTTTCTCATGTATAACTTCTTAATGATTGGAATGCTATAAAAAAATGATTATATCATTAGAAGTAGTTATCAATTGTGAAAATCTATACTAGTCTTGATTACATTGGAAAATTAACACCGTGTAGACATTCGTTAGTCTTTTAATCTATATAAAGAGTATAATTCGTAATAAATAAAAGAAATATATATATATATATATATATATATATATATATATATATATATATATATATATATATATATATATATATATATATATATATATATATATATATATATATATATATATATATATATATATATATATATATATATATATATATAAGAAATTTAATCAATTTTAGAACTCTTTTACCATCTTTAATACATCTAATTTTATAGATTAATCATTTTTTAAAATTTGATAGTAATATATTTAAATATTTTTATGTGTTTAGACCGACAAAAGATTATGAGCAAATCAACTTGAAGAAATTAGTTTCCTGAGCTTATTAGTAGAACCTAACCCAAGAGTGTTCATAGTCTTCCATTAACAAAATATTTTAACAACCGACACTCATCAATTAAACTAATTTTTAGAAGTAAATAAAAAAATATTACTTTGAAATATAATAATTTAATTATAAAATAAAAATAACTCATATCCAATTAAGTGTTTTTATTTCCTCATAAAGCAGTTTATAAATAATAAATCAATTTATATTTTTAATAATAATAAGTAATAAAAATATGTGTTTATATTATTCTGATTATATCTTTTGGTTTATGTATGTATTTCTTTTTAACTAATGTTTATCTGGAATAACAATGCAGGGTGGAATGTTGCAACAGCAATGTTATATGTATTTTGTAACAGGTGACACTTTTGGCAATTACACAGTTTATTGTAGTTTTGGTGGAAGCATATATAAGACCTGGTGTACTGGGGTCATTCTTGAATATGGCCACTTCCAATCACTTATTTTTGGGCGCTGACAGCCGCATACGACAACAATTGATATGAACTAGTCCCAGAAAAGTGAAGACCAATTGTCAGAAAAAAAATTATGATTCAGATACTGTTTTTTTGGAAGGGAATTTATATTTTTGACATTTGATAATGTAAATGTTATGGGCTAAGTAGACAATATTGTATGATTTAGATGAATTTATTACTTGGAAATATTTTGGAATATTTTTGAACATTGTGCTGGTGCTGGTATATAAGGTGTTTTTCATGTTGAAAACAAAATATGTATTTATATTTATAAACAATAATAAATTAATTTATACTTTTAATAATAATAATATTTTTAATACTTAGAAATACAGCAGACAAGCTCAATTGCATTAATCAAATCAAGTTACATATATATACATGAAGTGCAGTCTCAAGATAGAGAATCTATCTTAGACGCACAATAATTTAGTTGAGAGAATATCTCAACCTCACACCAAACTAGGAACTAACCTAACAAATAGGAACAGACTCTAACTAAAGACAAGTAGGAATTAGATATTCCAACACTCCCCCTTAATGACTACTTGTCTCA
The DNA here is from genome assembly GCA_034641835.2 of Pinus albicaulis. Classification (NCBI taxonomy): domain Eukaryota; kingdom Viridiplantae; phylum Streptophyta; class Pinopsida; order Pinales; family Pinaceae; genus Pinus; species Pinus albicaulis. The sequence continues at coordinate 1,967,920,794 of CM076578.1, read as the reverse complement.
ATATCCATCTGCAAAATCTACAATGACTACTTGTTGATGTCCATATAAAGGAACAACCATCTACCGAAATGCATGGGTTCCAACCGCTGCAACCGCTAGTCTACTAGGAAGTCCTTCACATACATGGTTCATCCAACCTCTCGATTAACTCCCCCTTGATATAAAATTTCACCTTATGGAGTCTAAAACCAATACGGCCCACCCAAGTGTATCCATCCCGCATGACACACTCTTCCAGGGTGTTAAAACTCTCTGACAGAGGGAACATATAACAAAGGGGTATGCATGCCTCTCTGGGTCTTACAACACATACAAACAATAAGTGACATGTAGATTTGCTTCTAATTACAAACTGTGACTATAAATGTCATGAGTCTATTCCAAGAAACTCACACAAAACAAACTCTCACAAACTTGATTGTCCATCCTCCTCTGCCGCTCACCATACCATTCATTTGAGTCTTTGGCATTTTCATTTTACTTTGGCAAGCTGGTCTTGGTCTCCATGTTTTACCTGTCATCAATTAGAGTTGCGAATTCTAACAGAATGACATCATATTGAGGTCGCAAATCTCAATATTTATACAAATTTCCAAGACTTCTCCATATTTACCCATGCCAAGAAAAAACAATACCAAATGACAATATAAACACAAGCGATAACCATGACAATAATACAACACATGGCCACGCCATTCACTGCTGCAGAGAAACTGTCCCGAATTTCAGTTCACCAGAACACTGCCCACACTGTTGTTGAGAGCAGATCCAAGATCATACACTGCACGTTGTCTTCGATCTAATCCCTATGAGATCACTGACAACTGATCGTTCCACGTTGCTTCATGAACAAGCATGAGCAACACCCTTTCACCTGCTTGCTAGTTCACATTTCGACAAGAAGTGATTCACCTCCACCGTTCAAGTGCTCAACCTTGAGGAGATACAATGTAGCCACCAAGGCTCATCACAGCCACGAAGACTCAACACAGCCACGAAGGGCTCAACACAGCCACGAAGGCTCAACTCAGCCACGAAGGCTCATCACAGCCACGAAGGGCTCAACACGACCACAAAGGCTCAACTCAGCCATGAAGGCTTATCACAACAACAAAGGCTTATCACCGCCACGAAGGCTCTCCAGCGACCCAGGCTTATCACTGCCACGAAGGCTCTCTAGCCACAAAGGCTTATCACTGCCACGAAGGCTCTCCAGCCACCCAGGCTTATCACCGCCACGAAGGCTCTCTAGCCAGAAAGGCTTATCACCGCCACGAAGGCAAACAATACTCTAGGACTCCATGGTCCAATCAATATCAAGGCTAGTCACTATTTTCAAGCATACTGCCTTATGCTTGCTGACAATCTGCAACACGATCTCGATCATCCTCCAATCTCTGATGTAGCTCCAATTGAAGTCGTTTTCACTGTCATGTGTTCATCATACCCTGCAAATTTGCTTAGTGTTGGAATGACCAATTCCAACACACACTCAAAATTGTGACAATAGTTGGTCATACTAATGTCACTGAGATTACAACCACTTTCATTGTCATGACAGTTAATCAATATATTGCAACATCATCAGAGAATTAAAAAATACATTTAGACAGTAGCTTAAACTTTTCCACTTCTCGGTCAGCGTTTTTCACAGTGGTCTCCACATTCATCCACACCAGCCCCTATGCCCACAAATCTGTGTTCCCGTTCTTCAGCAGTAATAGAAACTTGTTATGTTGTCCAAATTAGGAGAATATTTACTTGAACATATTTCTGTAAATAAACTTGGCTGTAGATGCTCCTCATCTCATGCTTTGGCAACATATAAACCAAAGAAACTAATAGAGAATCTGACGCTGCATTGGAGGAAGTACCACCGGAGCAAGAGAAAGCTCCCCCAGGGAAAATAGTGCAATTGCACCTCAGGCAGCTCTAAGCAAACTGTGCTTACCCATTTTTACCACAAATTACTAAACATTCCAACCCTACAGGACGAATCTCAATAGCAGCTCTGAAGAACTTTATTAAAAAATCTCCACCCATAAAAGAATCATGAAAAATTCCCAAACAAAAAATTTCATGTTCTTTTTAAAAAATGCATATATTAAAAAAAATCCTTGGGAGTGTAGTTCACGTAATGTAAAAGCCATCCACTTTACCAAACTCTCATTTTCTGATGTTGGCGCTGACCACAAAGTTTGAAAAAAAAACTGCGAACACCACATATAATTCATCATCTGGAACGCCACATATAATTCGTGGTCAGGTACAGGCCCGAAGACATGGGTATTGTTGCTACTATAGGGCTTACGAAGGTGATGATCGGACTGGGCGTTGATTTCCTTAGCTCAACAATATCCAGATTTTTCTGGCCATCACCGGATGTTCATTCCGGTGCAAAATATCATTCTCCAACAATATGCTTCTTGCACATAGCCAAGCTGTAATCAGATCTTAAAAAAAAAACTCTTCCTTTTCTTATGCGAATTCTGTGCCTTTCAGCAGATTTGCTGCTTCTCACAATAACAATGTCGAAGATACAGGGGCTCCTCTATCAGTTTGGCTTGCAGCATTGATGCCACTGGCCGATCTCCTATCCAGATGCTCGGTCCTTTTTTTTACATCGAGGGATCCGAAATAATCATCCGTTCTCTTCTCCACGCTTCCGATGTGGAACTCTTCTTCGCTGTTGAGTGTTTGCAATGGGCCGTAGCCTCTCGGCCCACCTTACGCGAATGCATTTGCTGGTGGGAGCTCGCGTTCCTCAGCAATTCACAGGTCCAACTTCAATGTATTTCTGGAGAAGCTACAACACCTTTTTTTTTTCCTTCTTCGACCTCTTCCAATGTTTCACGGCAATGCACCATTCACAGGTTCGCAGATCTGCTTCAATGATTCTAAACAGCTCCACGATGCCTTGTACTTTCTCACTCCTAATTAACACCACACCGGCACAGATCGATCAAGCAGATCGCTTACCACACTCGCAACTTTTGATGGACAAACAAACAGACAGCTAAAAACAAAAAACACTCTTATTTCCTATTTCCCTCAGCCCACGAGGGGCCAAGGCCCAAGCTCTGATACCAACTTAAAAATACAGCAGACAAGCTCAATTGCATTAATCAAATCAAGTTACATATATATACATGAAGTGCAGTCTCAAGATAGAGAATCTATCTTAGACGCACAATAATTTAGTTGAGAGAATATCTCAACCTCACACCAAACTAGGAACTAACCTAACAAATAGGAACAGACTCTAACTAAAGACAAGTAGGAATTAGATATTCCAACACTGGGGTCGTTCTTGAATATGGCCACTTCCAATCACTTATTTTTGGGCGCTGACAGCCGCATACGACAACAATTGATATGAACTAGTCCCAGAAAAGTGAAGACCAATTGCCAGAAAAAAAAATTATGATTCAGATACTGTTTTTTTGGAAGGGAATTTATATTTTTGACATTTGATAATGTAAATGTTATGGGCTAAGTAGACAATATTGTATGATTTAGATGAATGTATTACTTGGAAATATTTTGGAATATTTTTGAACATTGTGCTGGTGCTGGTATATAAGGTGTTTTTCATGTTGAAAACAAAATATGTATTTATATTTATAAACAATAATAAATTAATTTATACTTTTAATAATAATAAGTAATACAAATATTTATTTGATTGATAAATATGTTGATTTTGGAATTAATTTTTTAGAATTTTAATTTAATTATTTAAATTTTGTAGAATATTTTAGAAAATTATTAGTAATTTATATTTACATATATAGAGGGGTTTGAGATTTATTCTAAAAAATAGGTATAGTTTTTTTTTTTTTTTTAATTAATTTGATTAATTAAAAAAATCCTATAATTAAGTGCCATATGAAATGATTTATGGTTTTTTAGCATGTGTTATTGATAAGTTATGATATGGTAACAAAATGTATTTACATTTTAAGAATGTCTATGATCATCTCAAAGTAAATCTCCATGGATACGAATTTTGTTCATATTCTTTTAAAATGTATATATATCTAACTTATATAATAATATTTTTATAATAATAATAATAATAAAAGTATAATTTAGTTAGTTTTATTGTTTTTGCTTAATTTTAACAATATGAGATATATTATAAAGACCTTTAATGCTTATGAATTGATGTTTATTAGTGTACCCTAATTGTTAATTTATTAATGATGATGATTAATATTTATTAAAAGTTATATAGCTTACTAGACCCTAAAAATATAAGAAATGAATTTTTTCCTGAATCACTATCATTTTACTTACTTAAAAGGTCAAAATTCTCTTAATTAAAATTCTTTAACATTTTATTTCTACCATTAAAATTCATTTTTATTTTTTTCTCACACATATAATATTTATATCTATAGTTAAAATGAAAACCTAACTAATTGTCTAACTAAACAATATTTATAAGACTTATAAATTAAAAAATATATATATTAATTTAAATATAAATACAAATTAAACTTATATGGAGGAAAAATATTATGAAATGAGATAAGAAAAGTATTATAAATTTTATAAAAATATAAGTTATTTTATTTTTTCTAAAATTTTAAAATTAATAATATTCTATTTTATTGTAATTTAAAATTTTATTAAAATTGTTTAGTTAATTAAAAAAATAATATTATTTTATTTTATTATAATTTAATCAAATTAATTAAAATTGTATATAATAAAATAATAATAATAATTTTTTTAAATTTATCATTCAGTAACTGAATTAAAGTTTAAATTTTTTATTAGTGTTAAAATAAACAAGACTAAAGGATTTTAACTTTCCTATATTAAACGGTGACTTCCCTTAAACTAAGGATGGAGTAGGCTTTCAATAATACCAACCGGTAGAGAAAAATATCTTAACAAATATAAATGACAAGGGCATTTTGTTTTTACTCTTACCAAAAGTTGCAGAACTAGACGTTCTTGCTTCCAGTAACCATGGTTCGATCCTTTCCGTCGCCAATGAACAGTCTCCTTAAAAAGACCTGTCCTTTTTGTAGATGATGTGTTTCTTATTACTTTGTACTACTGTTTCCTAGATCGTTTGATAATTGACAGAGCCGTCCGGTCCCGCACATAAATAGGCAAGCCTTATTTCAGCGGCTATCCGCCCATTAATGCGCCCAGGGGTGGAATGGCCACCACATGATGATCTACGGTTTTAATCTGACGGCGGCCATTCCACCCCTGGGCGTATTAATGGGCAGATAGCAGCTGAAATAAGGCTCGCCCACATAAATATCAATCCATGATATACAGTAACCCATGCCAAATGGATGACGGATTCACAGTCAAAGAAGATGTCAGAGTCCTTCCCCAAGGCTGTCCTTCCGCTCATGTATTAATGGCCGAATAGCCTTGGAAATATTGGTTGTCATTTTAATGGATGTGTTTTGTGATTTGTTTGATGCCTATGTTTCACCATAATTAAGTATACTTTTTAATGTCTATCATAAAAGCAAGTTTATAGTTTTACGAAGGATTTTATAAAGTGATTGTCTCGTATGTTTATGGAATTATGGTAAGTGTTTTGGATTATTTAAGATTTTTTTATTGAATTTAGCTAAATTAATTAGTAATGGTTTTGTTAGAAATTGTTATTTTAATGGATCACATTTATGTGAATATGGAATTTCAAGATAACTATTGTATAGTGTTCTTGAAAATGCTAAAGACAATGTTGTGGATAATATGAACAATTTCAAAAGAAGAGGTAGAAGAGCGATAATAGAGTTAAAGGATGATGAACAACAAAGTGAAAGTTTGTGTAACTTACTCTGAGTTTGTGGGAAAGGCTCATGAGCATGTTGTATTATGAGTTATACATCTTCACGGTAAGCAAGTCTGTGGTGTTTTGCAGTGGTTCTTGAAAGGTTTGTAATATTAAGTGTTTGAGATAATGCCTCAATTATTATGCTTACTTAGTTTGGATTGGGTTGTTGAGGAAGTTGAGAGATTCTCTCAACTTCTCTCTCTAAAATTAGAATTAGTTCAACTATATATATTTGATGTATCTCTGATTATTGCAATATAGAAATTAATTATTTGTGTGTGAATCTTGTTCAGTGGATGCTCTCTCCAATTTTTAATATGGTATCAGAGCCTGGCTGGGCTTAATCCCTCATGGGATTACCCAGGAAGATGTGAGAGTTGTGTTGCTGATTTTCTGTAAATAAAGTATTTGTTGAAATGTTTGTTGTGTAAAGTTTTTTATTTCTGTGTTGTGTTTTATGGAAGAAAAGCGCTACATGTCTTGTTTGTAAAGCGCATCATCTATTACCAGAACAATCACATCTTGGAAGAATATTGTTGCCCATTGTTTGAAGAAACACTACTCCGTGAGAAAAGGAGAATGATGTTGACATTCCTCAGGCTGGACGCCCTTCACAAATTCGTGGCCCAAGTGGATTTGATGACCAAATGTCACCCGGCCGAGCACTGGATCGGTAAAGATGAGGTGACGGTTTTTCCTCTGGTGAAACTCCATACCTTCTCCATGGCTTGTGAATTGTTCGCTAGTATAAATGATTCGGACAACCAAGCAATGCTTTCGCATCATTTTATGGTGCTGCAAAAGAGACTATTGCAGATTCCTCTAGATCTCCCCGAAACTCGATATAATAGAGCCAAACGTGGAATCAATGTCATTTATGAACATCTTGAGGGCATTATTTGTAAGAGAAAAATTGCATTGCAGGAGGAAATGGAGACCATGATATTTGTTGTCGATGTTGACAACAACGGATCTTTGGATTTTGAGAAGTTTTGCCAAATTCTGCAGCTGAATATGCCAGAAATTCAAGAAATTCAAGAAACCAGGTCGAGTACCGATGATGCTCAGATGTGGGCATTAAAGGAGACGTTTAAAGTGATGGACAGAGACAGAGATGGGATTGTGAGCGTAGAGGATCTGAAGACCTTCTTCTCCTCCTTTGTCGGCAGCGGCAGCGGTGAAAGCTTGAGCGACCAGGATTTGGCAGACATGATCGAGGCGGATAAAAGATCGATCGATGGGAGATCAGCCGGAATGACACATCGCTTGCCACCTAACAAGACAGTCCAAATTTGCAGAAGGCTCTTTGTGCACGTAATGAGATGTGGGTTCCAATGAATGTGTGCGAGTGGATTTATAAGAGTCGAGATGATCAGGACAGTACACGTGGTGTTAATGAAACTGTCAGCCATCTCTGTCGTGCGGTTTGTTCTTCCTCTAGGTGCTTGCACACCTAAATTATATATGTAATGAAATTATGAGAGGCATTAATCGCGCAGAGATCCAAGCGTAACCCATCCGAAGCACGGAGGCAGCATGAAGATTCGCATCGCCCTCGGCTCCTTCTGACCACAACAGTTTATTTTGCAGAGTATTTCTGGCAGTTAATTCGTGTGTCCACGGCCCTGTTGTGAGAGAATATCCGCTTTGAAGTCCGTGGTTAATAGAATAGTTATTAAGTTTGCTAATTTTGATAATTAAGTGGTGTGCATAGTTATTATTATTTTGTTTGTAAATTATTGAAGCAAAACCAATTATTGAGCAAATTAGCATTATTTAAATTAGTCGTTCTCTACGTTCTTTAGGGACGAGAGAACAATTGACTAATTAGATTGTGTGAATTTGTTATATGCTGATCTTGTTGTGCTTCGAGCCAAGAGCATTGGTTACAGGTTATACAATGAGATCCTTGTAAAGGTCACTTTGTAGGATTGATCGATGTTCATATTCTGTACCTAGAGTATTTTCCTATAGACTGTTGAAATTTATTCTTCTGGGATTATTTCACAGATGGAAATATTTCCATAGGATAGTTCAGTGTCAAGACTCTTCTTTGAAAGTGTCAAGAATATTTGATCTTACAAATTCAGCATTGCTGGTCAGAGACAAATGTATTTTAAATGGGTTGAATGGTAGCTCGAAAATAGTGGAGAAAAGAGCGTTGTCTATGAGATCTCAGAGTGGGTACAAATGTTAATGAATACCAAGGAAGACAAATGTTTGTATTAAATTAATGTGTTCTCCATTTCTGTAATGTAGGCATTAAGGGGGGGTGTTTGAGATAATGCCTCAATTATTATGCTTACTTAGTTTGGATTGGGTTGTTGAGGAAGTTGAGAGATTCTCTCAACTTCTCTCTCTAAAATTAGAATTAGTTCAACTATATATATTTGATGTATCTCTGATTATTGCGATATAGAAATTAATTATTTGTGTGTGAATCCTGTTCAGTGGATGCTCTCTCCAATTTTTAATATTAAGTACTTGAAGTTGTGTTGTTATTCTTATAAGGTATGTGTACCCCATGAAGTTCGTGGTAATCTTAAAACCAGTTTGAAAGTGAAGGTTTGTGGCAAGCCACAAAGCACTTGTGAGAGTGTAATGCACGTTTGTGTTAAGCCAGAAACTACTTGTGAGAGTGAAGTGGGTAGGTAAGCCGATAAAACCCAAAGCATGGTTATGGGTAATCCTAGAAAATCCATGATGATAATGGTTGACTGAACCACCATGTACAGGAAGGACATCCTAGTAGACTAGCGGTTTTAGCAGTTGGGCACTTGTGCATTTAGTTAGATGGTTGTTCCTTTATATGGATATCGACATATCTTGTAATCATGTTTGTAAACACGAGGGCCACACTTAGACTTTGTTGATTGAGATCGATACAAGTGGTCATTAAAGTGGAGACTTGGAAAATATAATTCCAACTTGTCTTTGTTGTGATTCATTCTATGTAGAGGAGTCTATTCCTAGTATTTGAGAGTTTGTTGAGGTCTAATTAGTTGAGAGAAAAATTAATGTATGATTGAAATATTCACTAAACCAAAAATTTGTATATCGCTACCAAAATTAAAACGCAGGCTTTAACTTTTTCAGTCATGAATGCCTTTCTCTCCAATTTTGACCTTGAACCTTTTACAAATAATTTTGCTGGCGGCTGGTCATTTAGCAACCAGACAATTGTATGAAGAGTGTACTCTACCACGCTTCTCTACCCGGTTTTTATATTAATTAAATGTCAATCGTTCATTTCGCTATCAGAATGTCCAGTTCAACAGGTTGGGTGATGAATAAGCATTTTGTTGCAGAAGCATTCATTACCGCTGGATACAATATATGTATCTTGATATTTGTTTCCATGTTTGTCGTTATCGCTGTCCTTGCAAATCTGTGTACGTGAATATAGTGTTGTTAGTCAAAATTATTCAAAGTATTTTTTTTCAATCTTTTCATGTATGTAGTTGGATACCATGAATGGATTTTGAAGTGGTCTCATCTTTGTGTTGTTATTATGTATTGAATGTAGTGTACTAGTCAAAATAATTTTAATGTAGTTATCATGTTTGTCATTATGGTTGTCCTTGTTAAATGGGAAAAAGAGTTGTCTTTAGTGCGACTTTTTAAATTCACAAACATAGTTGGATACCATGAATGTAGTGTACCTAGTAAGCATTTTCCTTGTATGACTTTAATGTAGTGGCGATGTTTGTCATTATTGTTGTAGTTACCATTGTAGTAGTTGGATATAATGAATGCATTTTGATATTTGTTTTCGTCTGAGTTGTTATTTTTATTTTGTATATGTGAATGTAGTACACATCTAGTCAAAATAATTCACATGAGCAATTTTTTTTTTCTTGTATAATTTTAATGTAATTACCATGTCAGAATTATTTATATTAAAAAAATACAATGAATATTAATTAATGAATTACATTTAAATATGAATAGTTTTATTTTCTATTATAATTATAAGAAAGGAAAAATTTAGAGTGATGGCAATAGTAGGGCTTTGAGAGTTTAAAGCTACTCTGAGTGTTTGTTTATATTTTATTACTTATATAACTAGCATATTGATATAATTGTTAGAAATTAAAATAATATATCTTATGATATATTGAATACTATTAACATTAAAAAAACATAAAAATTAATTAAATTATATTATTATTATTATTATATAAATTGAATGGGTGATTTCACATCAAAGAGTGCATTAATAATTCAACTAATCAATGTGTATCCAAGAACCAGAACCGTGGACATGTAACAAAATTTTTAACAAGTTAATTAATTTATAAATAATTTTTTGTTACAATATCATAACTTACCAAAAAAACTATCACTCATATTTATATATCTTATTTTTAATTAATCAATTTAATAAAAAAAAACCATAACTACTTTTAAAATAAATCTCAAATTTAAATTTAAATTTACCAATACTTTTAAAAATATCAGAAAATATTTTTTAAATATTAAATTCTTATTTTCCTGTTAACAATTAATAATAATTAAATTTAAAAAGGGCAGTAATACATTTAAAAATATCAAATTTATTCTATAAACCGGACTGTGAGTAAATTAAACAAAAAAACACACAAAAATACCCAAAATTAAAAATGAAATGACGTTCAGCAAGCACATCATAATCAGTTGTCTCCCACAGTCATGGGTGCATTGAAAAGGACGCATGGAGCAACACAGCTACTCTCTATCTCAAAGGCTTCAAACGGGGAGCGAAGCATGTGTGAAGCATTGTTTAATATTGTGAAGGCATGGTTCAGGGATTCATAGAAGCTCCTCAATAGATTACTAATTTTGTGCTTGCCTAACTGAGTATAAGCTGCAAAAGAAGAAAATAGGGGAACATCATGGCAGCAGAAGCTATTGTCAGCATGCTCAGTGAGAAATTGACTTCGTTCCTGGCTGACAAAATATTTCAAGAGGCATTTCTGGTTATCAATTTCAGAGAGGATGTAGAGTTCATTTGTGAACAGCTTGATTCCTTTAAAACCATGTTAAACAACGTGAGAGAGATGACAAAATCCAGTTCGACGACCAACTGGCTGTATAAAGTTGAGGATTTTCTGTATCGTGCCATGGATATCGTGGAGGAATGCGAGGCTCGCAAGTTTAGAAATCCCTTCTCCCGCTGGCGAATGGGCCGAAGGATCAAGGCATTAAAAAAGTGTATCACCGGCATACACTCGAGTGCTCAGCACCTGAAATATTTGAAGTCCGTGGCTTATGTGAATGCTCATTTTCACGCATTAAATGCAAATTCAGAATTTAAGAGTAAAAAATCGACTGCTCTTCTTACAGAATCTACAACTGTGGGCATGGAAAGCGACATTAAGCTCATCACTGATTGGATGTTGCAAAAAGGATCTACATTGATGGCAGTTGTGGGCAACGGAGGGATGGGTAAGACTCTTGTCTTACAAAATGTTTTGAACAACAGAAGTTCGAAAACATTTTGACCATGTAGTTTGGTTAGCAGTGTCGCAGCAATATATTGTGAAAGAGCTTTTGCTTGAAATGTGGAGGCAAATCAAGCTTCCAATTCCAAGTGGAGAGGATCTGTCAGGCCTAGGGGTGGAGAAAATTAGAGGGATCATTCATAAACATTTAGTAAATAAACGTTGTCTGATTGTTTTAGACGACGTGTGGGCGCAAGATGCTTTGGAACAGATTGGCTTGCAGCAGCTGCAGAGCGTAAATAACGAGATCAACGTAAATAACGAGATCAACGAGATCAAGATTGTCGTCAGTACACGTGATAAAAGAGTTGGAGAAGCTATGGGGATTGATAAGTTCACTCATGAAATGAAATATTTAACTCTCGAAGAGAGCCTGCACTTGTTTTATGTTCATGCGTTTCCGAACCTTCAAAATGATCCTCTGTCAGAAGAGTTGAAACAGGTCTCCAAGCCTATTGTACAAAAGTGTCGTGGCCTGCCGTTAGCCCTAAAAAGAATGCCGAAGCTTATTTCGTATGCTATCGGCTCATTAATGCGGTCGCAGATATCGAGCCTGCACTTTTTTTTATGTTCATGCCTTTCCGAACCTTCAAAATGATCCTCTGTCAGAAGAGATGAAACAGGTCTCCAAGCCCAGTGTACAAAAGTGTGGCGGCCTGTCGTTAGCCATAAAAACAATAGATGATGCTCTGTCACAAGAGATGAAACAGGTCTCCAAGCGTATTGTACAAAAGTGTGGCGGCCTGCCTTTAGCCATAAAAACAATAGCAGCTTCTTTGGCAAGAGTAGAAAAGATGCCTAATATGTGGGAATCCACGTTGCAACGTCTAAATCAAGCAGAGGCCTTAACTGGCACCATCATGCCCTCTCTAAGGTTAAGTTACTGTGCTTTGCCTTAACATCTGAAATCTTGTTTTCTGTATTGCTCTATTTTTCCTAAAAATACGGAAATGAGAGCACAATATTTAGTATATTCGTGGATTGCTGAAGGCTTTGTTCCTACCCCAATAGCAGCAGACGCATACGATATTGGGCTCTCTTACATTCAGGAACTTGCCGATCGATGTCTGCTGGAAGTTTCAAAGGTTGGCGGAGATGGGAGAATAAAGTACTGTAAAATCCATGCTTTATTGCATGATTTAGCTCTTTCTGAATCTCAGGCTGGAACTAAATGTTTGTTAAAGCCTGGAGAAAAATTGGAAGAATTCCCCTCAAAAGAGTGCTTGGGCGTACGTAGAATTTCATTGGTGAAAAACAATATAAAAATAATCAAAGATGGCATTCAGTGTCCACAGCTCCGAACTCTATTGCTATGGAACAATACCCCACTGACATCGATTTCTACAAGGTTTTTCAATAAGTTGAGATATTTGGCCGTGTTAGATTTAAGTCAGACTAAATTGGAATCATTGCCAACGTCTATCAGCAACTTAAAGCATTTGAAGTTCCTCAACCTATCCAGGACAAAGATCGTGAAGCTGCCAAGCTCCTTGAGTGGTCTCTGGCACCTCCAGTTTCTGGATGTTAGTTGGTGCAAACATCTGACAAGGTTGCATTCAGGGATAGGTGAGCACAAATTTATGCTACATCTCAATGTGAAGCGCTGCAAAAGGTTGGAATCACTACCTGCAGGAATAGCGAAGCTAAGCTCCTTACAGACATTGAAAGGCGCTATATTCAGAATAGAAAAGACAACCAAAAGCTCTTTACAGATGTGGAAAGGCGCTATATTCAGAATGGAAAAGGCAACAGCCAATGTGTTACAATTGGCGGATCTCAAAAAATTGACCCTTCTGCAACACCTGTCAATGACAATTGAGGCTTCCTCATCATCACCGGCAATTGAGGCTTCCTCATCTTCACAAAATGTCGTTGGACTTCCGGAGGGAACTTTTGAGGGCATGACGAAATTGCGAACGGTCTCCGTGCGAAGCAAGAGTTCTGGACGACATGGAGTTCATCGCTCAGCGCCTTGAACACGTTCGTCTACACAATTGTTCGGTGCCCAAATGGATCTTTCACCTTCAGAACCTCATGGTGCTGGTTTTGGATGGCAATAACTCCGGTGAAGATTATAAAGGCCTACAGAAAATTCCTAATCTCAGAAAACTACGCTTGTCAGGGAACAGAGAGCATGTGGTGTTTCCAGAGGAGTTTGGAGAAGCAAAGGCATTTCCGAATCTGAAAAAGCTCATGATAGAAGATTTTGAGAATCTGAGAGAGTTTCCCCCTTTGCAGGGTAAGGCAATGTCAAAGCTACAGTATTTGCGAATAAAAAATTGCAGCCACACGACAAATATGCACCAAGAATTCGATAGGTTGGAGACTCTTAGGGAAGTAGAGGTGGAGGAAGGGGACGATCGTCTTTGGGAAAAATCGAAAGATCGCCATGTTAAAATCAAAGTAATATATCCGTCGAAGGAGAAAGCAATTGAAGATATGGTAAAGGACGCCATCCAGAAGGAAATGGTGGAGGAGGACAAGTCAGTTAAGCGTCCGCGCAGAACTGTTGGAAATTTGAAAAAAAATTCCAGAGCTCTTCCTCTTTAACACAGAGAAATAAATTTGCATACACAGTGACAAAATTTCCACATAAAAAAATTCTATTCAGTAAAAAACTTGTTACAACTTCTTCCTCTCTGCAGAGGGATTTACAATTGTGACTGCTGCTGTCACAGTGCACACTTAAGACCTCTGTCTCAATTTAAAAAAACTTTCTGTCTCTCTGTAAAAATAAACAGCTCTCTGTCTATTAATAAAACTCACTGTGTTTTTATAAAATCTTACACTGCTGTGTAAAGATTTAATTCTGCTCTCTCACTGTTTACAAAAAAAAATACAATCTGCACTGTGTATTTTTTTTATATCTCTCACTGTCTTTTTAATCCAAAGCACTGCTGTGCGTTCAAATCAGCAACTAAAAAAATACAATACATTCTGTTCCTTTATATAAACAAAATATCTAAAACAATTAAATGCTATTTGTTGACAAACTTGCCAATAATTCTACCGCTTGAAAAATAACATTAATGGTGCCTTAAATTTCTGTCAGCACCGCTTAAGAAAATTTATGGCAAATTTTGAATTTGCTGGCAGCGGCAATTTTTCACGGTGGTGGCGGAACGGTGGCGCGCTGTGCACATGTGGCGGAGCCACCACAGCCTTGGTGGTTGCGGGGGGTATGGTTTTGGCCGTACCCATCGGATGGGTGACCCCCCGCACTAAATCTCAGCCGCACATCTCTGGTCAACGGCCCCACGGCTGGTCAACTGCGGGGGGTATGGTTTCGTTAACGGTCGTGCTATTCGACCCCCCGCAAACCGTTGATTGCTGCCCATCAGCTCGCGGTTTAACTCCTCCGCCATCAACCTGTTCGCCGCGCTCTATGCTGCCGCCTGCAACTCCATTCGAGCAGTTGGAATTTACCATCCAACACTCCCCCTTAATTTCAACTGTTGGGTTCTCTTGCATGCCCATGCATTTTCTGAAATGTTCAAAGCTTTTCTGCGCAAGTGGCTTTGTGAGGATATCTGCAAACTGATCCTCCGTTCTACAATGCTGCAAAACGATTTCTCCATTGGTAACCAATTCACGTATGAAGTGAAACTTGGTATCAATGTGTTTAGTCCTCTTATGAAAAACAGAATTTTTAGACAATGCAATAGCTGAGCTATTGTCACAAAATATCACAGTCCCTTTTACCTGTTCTTGACATAAGTTTCTCAACATTTTCTGCATCCAAACTGCTTGACACGCTGCTGCTGTAGCTGCCACATACTCTGCTTCTGCTGTAGACAATGCTATAATGGGCTGTTTCTTAGAAGCCCATGAAATGGCTCCTGAACCCATGTGAAAAACATAACCGAAAGTGCTCTTCCGATCATCAACACTTCCAGCCCAATCACTATCCGTGTATCCAACTAAATCTGAACATTTTGAAGTAGTATAAAAAATACCAAAACATTTAGTACCTTTAACATACCTCAAAATCCTTTTTGCTGCTTGCCAATGTGTATCCTTTGGCTTTTCCATAAACCTGGAAATCAAACTAACAACATGCATTATGTCCGGCCTAGTTGCAGTCAAGTACATGAGGCTGCCAACTATGCTCTTGTATAGACTAGGATCAAAATCCTTGCTGCTGTCCTCTCTGCTGAGCTTTAATCCCATCACTGTGGGAGTGATTGCTGCTTTTCTCTCCTACATGTTAAATCTTTCAAGTACCTCATTAACATACTTTGCCTGTGAGATAAAAATCCCACTTTCATCTTGTTCTACTTCTATTCCCAAGAAGTATCTCAACAAACCCATATCAGTCATTTCAAATTCTTCTTTCATGACTGTTTTGAAATGTTCAATAAGGCAATCATCATTACCTGTAAAAATAACATCATCAACATACAAGACTACAATCAATATTTTACCGTCTTGTTCTTTGATGTAGAGGGTGGGTTCTCCCTCACACTTCTCAAAACCATTTTCTAGTAGATATGAATCTATCCTACTGTACCACGCTCTTGGCGCTTGCTTCAGCCCATAAAGAGCTTTCTTCAACTTGCATACTTTGTGCTCTTGGCCTTTCTTCTCATAGCCGAGAGCTTGATCAATGTAAACCTCTTCCATTAACACTCCATTCAGAAATGCTGACTTCACGTCCATTTGGTAAACTTTCCAGTTGTTTTGTGCTGCTATTGACAACACTGCTCTCACGGTTTCCATTCTTGCAACCGGTGCGAAAGTCTCCTCATAATCTATCCCATGCTTCTGTTTGTAGCCTTTGACAACAAGCCTTGCCTTGTGTCTCTCTATCTTGCCTTCAGCATTACTCTTGGTCTTGTAGACCCATTTAACACCAATGACATCTTTACCTTTTGGGAGTTCAACCAAATCCCAAGTTTTGTTCTTCTCTATGGCATTTATTTCCTCATCCATAGCTTCTATCCATTTCTTATCCTTGATGGCTTCTTCGAAATGAACAGGATCATCAACATGACAATATAAAGCAAACAAAGAATTGATACCTTCATTTGTTATATCTTGTTCATAAATCTCTTTCAAACTTCTAAATTTCTTACCTCTTACAGTAGGTGTATTAGTGCTTGAGGAAGCACTTGAATTTCCTCCTTGTGGTGTGCTTGGAGAAGCACTTTCATTTCTCCTCAAGGGTGTACTTTGCTGCCCTTGTATTGGTGCTGCTGTTTGGGGATGTATTTCAGCCACCTCATCATCATTCTCATCATGAGATAAACAGTGTTTTACATTCACTGTTTTCTCTATGCTTCCATCCCAAGCTTCCTCTTCAATGAACTGAACATCCCTGCTCACAAGAAACTTCTTGTTGGATGGGTTATATAACCTGTAGGCCTTGGATTCCTCACTGTATCCAATGAAAATACACTTCTCCCCCTTGCTGTCCAACTTCTTTCTTAGCTGATCCGGAATGTGTGCATAAGCTACACATCCAAAAACCTTCATATGTGTGACACTTTGCTTTGCGCCACTCCATGCCTCTTCTGGCACTTTGTTCATGACTGCTTTTGTAGGGCACCTGTTCAAGATATACGCTGCACAATGTACAGCTTCAGCCCAATAATCATTAGGCAAATGCTTTGCTTTAAGCATACTCCTCGCCATGTCCATTATGGTTCGGTTCTTCCTTTCGGCCACTCCATTTTGCTGCGGAGTATATCTAGTTGTAAACTGTTTATGTATTCCATTTTCCCTACAAAACCGTAGAAAATCTTTAGATATATACTCACCTCCTCTATCAGTTTTTAAGACCTTGATATGCAGCCCACTCTGATTCTCAACAAGTGCTTTGAAATTGCGGAATTTTTCAAACACTTCACTTTTCTTTTTCAAAAAGTAAACCCAAGTTTTTCTTGTAAAATAATCTATAAATGTTAACACATAGTGGCTGCTTGCAAGTGATGGAGTTTGCATCGGTCCACATACATCTGAGTGGACAATCTCTAAGGGTGCTTTTGCCCTTATGCTTTTCCCGGAAGGAAAACTTTCTCTGTGTTGTTTTCCAAGAATACAACCTTCACAAAGGCTGTCTGGTTTCTCTATCAATGGTAAACCACTTACCATTCCTTTTCTGTTCAACAAATTAAGACCTCCAAAGTTGAGATGACCAAATCTCAAGTGCCATAACCAATTATCATCCTTTGGTTCGCTTTGGTAAGTCTCTTGTGCAACTGCTGCTTTCTCTTCACCATTCATCAGATCTGCTCTCATTCTGAGAGGGAACATCCTGTTCCTTGTCATCTTCACTTCAGCAATACACTGATTGCTAGGTGGTTTATCCATGATGGTACAAACATCATTATCAAAGAAAACATTATACCCCTTATGGACAAGCTGTCCAACACTTAAGAGGTTACACTTCATTCCTGGAACATAATAAACATCTGCTATGGTTTTCTTTGCACCTAATCTTGTTAAGACATTTACATCTCCTTTTCCCATAACAGAAACTTTGCTATCAGTTCCTAGTGTGACTTGTCACTGCACACTCTCATCTAACATAGAAAACATTGCTAAGTTTCCTGTCATATGGTTACTACAACCAGAGTCTAGAAACCATAAGTCTTCACTCTTTTCTTCAGCCATATTACAAGCTAAAAACAAATTGTTTTGGCTGCTATTTTCTCTTGTGAAATTTGCACTAGTTCCACTTCTCATATCTTGTTTCTTCTTTCTACATTCATTAGCATAATGACCATATTTTTTACAATTGTAACATTGAACATTGGATTTATCATACCTTTTTCCTTGATCATTCTGCTGTCCACTTTGCTGGCTGCCTTGGCCTTGATGCTGATTTGAATTGCTGCCCCTTCCTTGAGCATTTGCTGGACTGTTCCTTCCACCTCTGTTCTGGCTTCTGTCTTTTCCTCTTCCTCTGCCTTGCCCTCTTCCTCTTCCGAAAGACATTTGGGCCTTAAAGGCTTGCTCAAGAGATGAGTTTTCACTTCTACTCAATCTCTGTTCATGGGTAATCAGTGATGCATGTAACTCATCCACTGAAAACTTTGTGAGATCCCTTGTCTCTTCTATGGTGGTGACAATCACATCGAATCTTGAGGGTAAACTTCTCAAGAGTTTTTCAACAATCCTCTTGTCCTCAAGAGTCTCTCCATGAGATCTTATTTGTGTGACCATTCCAATCACATGAGTGAAGAATGAGTCAATAGAGTCTGACTCTTTCATACAGAGAGTCTCAAAGTCTCTCCTCAGCAACTGAAGTTTTGTTGTCTTCACTTTCTCCATTCCCTGATAAGCTGTCTTGAGAGTTTCCCATGCTTCACTGGATTTCTTAGCTGCTGCTATCCTTGGAAACACACTCTCATGCACTGCTTGATACAAGAAGAAAAGAGCCTTGGCATCTCTCTTCTTATTGTTCTTCAGTGACTCCCTTTCTGCCTGAGTTAAAAGAAGAAACTCCACTTCATTTGCTGGCTCTTCAAAGCCATCCTCAACTAATTCCCATAACTCTTGGGAGATAAATAAGGCTCTCAGGGTTATTGACCAGTAGTCATAATTTTTTCCATTGAATTGTGGGAGATGGACATTTCCCAAACTCATACCTGTGCTAGAACTAGCCATTCTGCACTTCTAACTATGATTTAAAAACACTTGACTGTGATTTAAAAACACTCACTGTACTGCAACAGTAACACAACAAATTTTATAGAGAAATACCTTTGAATTCTTCTTGCCTGAACCTTCACTCTGCAGGAGAGGCTGCTGCAAAAACGAACTCTGTTCCTTCAGCGTATTTGACCTTCAAATAGCCTGGATTGGCTCCGATACCATGTTGGAAATTTGAAAAAAAATTCCAGAGCTCTTCCTCTTTAACACAGAGAAATAAATTTGCATACACAGTGACAAAATTTCCACATAAAAAAATTCTATTCAGTAAAAAACTTGTTACAACTTCTTCCTCTCTGCAGAGGGATTTACAATTGTGACTGCTGCTGTCACAGTGCACACTTAAGACCTCTGTCTCAATTAAAAAAAACTTTCTGTCTCTCTGTAAAAATAAACAGCTCTCTGTCTATTAATAAAACTCACTGTGTTTTTATAAAATCTTACACTGCTGTGTAAAGATTTAATTCCGCTCTCTCTCTGTTTACAAAAAATACAATCTGCTCTGTGTATTTTTTTTATATCTCTCACTGTCTTTTTTAATCCAAAGCACTGCTGTGCGTTCAAATCAGCAACAAAAAACATTTACAAATCTGTTCTATTACATATAAGCAAAATATCTAAATTTCATAAATGTCATTCGTTGACAAATTGCCAAAAAAAAATTCACCGCTTAAAAAATATTTATGGTGCCTTAAATTTCTGTCAGCACCGATAAAAAAAATTAATGGCAAATTTTATTTGCTGGCAGCGGCAATTTTTTCACGGTGGTGGCGGAACGGTGGCGCGCTGTGCACATGTGGCGGAGCCACCACAGCCTTGGTGGTTGCGGGGGGTATGGTCTTGGCCGTACCCATCAAATGGGTGACCCCCCGCACTAAATCTCAGCCACACGTTTGTGGTCAAAGGCCCCACAGCTGGTCAACTGCGGGGGGTATGGTTTCGTTAACGGTCGTGCTATTCGACCCCCCGCAAACCGTTGATTGCTGCCCATCAGCTCGCGGTTTAACTCCTCCGCCATCAACCTGTTCGCCGCGCTCTGTGCTGCCGCCTGCAACTCGATCTGCGCAGTTGGAATTTACCATCCAACACCATATCAGAGAAAGTGTTGGACAAATTGCGTTCAGAACCATGTCGGGGGCGGAGAGATTTGCCTCAGGAGGAGGAGGATTGAACATGCAAGGAAGGATTATTGATTAGTTCCCCAGGGTACTTTTTGCTTTTTATTTATTTTGAAAATTATACATATTTTTGTTAAGTTTAAATACTATATATATATAGAAATTATAAATTAGTTGTTCTGTGTGTAGTTTATTGGTTATGAAGCTGACGGTGAGAGCTAATTATGGAGATATAAACTCTACTCAGGGTTCTTTTGGTTTATCTTTATCTTTATCTTTACCAGACTCTGTTTATCTTTTAGTTTTTAGTGCTCGTGCCTGTTCAGCCCTAAGGTGCATCCTAAAGAGTTTCAATTTTTTTTTTAATCGATGTTAAGTTTTCTGTAGTTCATATCATATCTTTCTTGTGCCAATAACTTGATTTCTAAGGCATACATTTTTTTTTTAATATTTGCAAATGTTGATTGACTGTGTTTGCTGGTTTCCCAGAGATTGAGGTTTAACAAACAAGCGATGTGGAGCATTCAGAGGAGACGGGATCTTGGTATTTTAGTTAGCTGCCTACCATGAAAATGGCGTGTTAAGTTCTGTTATCTATTTTATATTGCTATTTTTAGATTGCTCCATCACCTCTCTGTGGACTAGGCATTATTAGCAACCAGAGGCTGTTGTACTAGATTGGAAGGACTTATGTTTCTGACAGCGCTTGAGGTTAATCTGGAGCGCCTTTGTTCCGGGTAGCGTTTATGTCTCATTTGAAATTACATCATAGTTATTATTTTTAATTTTGAAGGGTACATTGAGATTTTCGGAATATTTTTACGAATGTTATTTTTTTTTTTTTGAATATGTGTGAAGTTAATTTAAAAATTCTCAAAATTTAATGGGCATGAGTAAACTCGAAACTGGCCATATGCATTTCTCCTATGTGATTGACCATGGCAGCATTCTCATTCCATAGTTTTGTGCCGATAGCTGGCATTATGCTGGGTTCTGTGCAGACTTTTGGCATTTATGGTGTCTATGTTTGTTTTTTTGGGTAGTTTAAAAAATGGTAGGCAAAGATTTTATCAGAATTTTGTTTACAGTTGTTAAATTTCAGTATTTTAGGTGCTTTAAGAGTTTTTGATAATCCTAAATCCATTTCCATTAACAAAAATAGATTCCAAACACTCCAACTACATAATTTTTTAAATTTTATTTTACCAGATTCCAACTGCTATCCGGATTATTTTATAAGCTGGATAGACAACTTGTTTTTGTTTCTCATGTTTTTGGTTGGATCAATCAGATGATGCCAAGTTTTTGGCTTCTTACATGTTGATATTATGGGATTTTTATTATAGTTTACATTTGATATGATACACAACAATTGGGAATCAAGGGAAGATATCATGTAAACTGTTTTTTTCTAACATAATGAAAATTAGTTGTTTTTTTTTTTCTGAAAAAATAAAATTCAAATAAAATAATTGTCTCAGTACATATTTATTTTATATGGCAATTATTTTAAAAACTATAACCTTATTAAAGATTACCATTTCAGCTGTATTTCATAATTGAAATATTAAATAATGAAAAATATGAGTGATAATAAAGATTTTGTGTAATTTATAGATAAAACAGATTTTTTGATTAGAATTTGGCAAAACAATTTCAATAAAAAAATGTGATTTTTTGTTATTTAAAATGTGTTTTTGAATGCATAAATAGATTCAACACCATAAAAACCTCTGGCTCACTAGAATTTTACAGATTAAACAACTTAAACTCAAGTTTTTTACAATCTCTCCCAAATTTTAATTAAAATTCCTTATATAAATTAAACTACACAAATAATAAATAATAAATATATACACCAATGAAAATTTTGACATTCAAATTCTATAGCTCTATAGCTCTATGAAGCATATCCATAGACCTCAGGAAAGTAAAGGTCGTAAAACCAATTGATGTCTTCGATTTTATATATAATCCTTATGTATTATTGTACGGTCATTTTTCTGCGTAAATTAGGTAGAGACAATGGATACTAGTCATTTTTCTGCGTAAATTAGGTACAGACAATGGATACTGGTCATTTTTATGCATAAATTAGTTATAGAGCCAGACAGCCTCCGAAGAAGATTGTTGAAGCCTCGGAGGTAATGCTGTATTTTAGGTGTTCTCTTTTATTGGGTTAGATTTCAGATTAATTATTATTTTCTTATTACATAAATTTAAGAAAATCATTACATCTAAAAAAACAAATAAATATATAGATTATTTAGACCATATGTTTCTGGAAACTTGTAATGAGTGAAAAATTAGTTATAAGATAAGCATGTGTTTTTCATTATTTTTTTTACATTATTTATACAATTGAATACAAAATGTATTTCCGGAAAACCTGTAATGAGTGAAAAATTAGTTACAAGATAAGGTATGTGTTCTTCTATATTTTTTTCAATCATGATATGTAAATACAAAGAAAGAGAGATTCACTATGGAGTTGCTTTTGACTCTATGCTATGCTATGAATGGATGTTGTAGAATCTATTTCATTTTTTGATATGCTCTCATATCCCACTCTTAGATGATGTAATTTATTATTGGAAAAGTACAATGTAAAATAATGGAACCCTTTCTCTTACTAGCTCCCACTGTTTAACATACCTTGATAGTTGTATAGGGTTAGGATTTTTGCATCCCTTAATCCTTAATTAGAGATAGGATTTGGACCTTCTAGAATCTTTTTGAATCTCAGACTAATTACTATTTTCTTATTACATAAATCTAAGAAAACCATTACATATAAAAATAAGAACAAGTAAATATATAGACTATTTATACAATTGAACACAAAATGTATTTAGGAAACCTGTAATGAATGAAAAATTAGTTATAAGTTAAGAATGCGTTTTTCTATATTTTTTTTACACTATGTATACAATTGAACACAAAATGTATTTCCGGAAAACTTGTAATGAGTGAAAAATTAGTTACAAGATAAGGCATGTGTTTTTCTATATTTTCTTGAATCATGATATGTTAATACAAAGAAAGAGAGATTCACTATGGAGTTGTTTTTGACTCTATGATATGAATGGATGTTGTAGAATCTATTTCATTTTTTGATATGCTCTCATATCCCACTCTTAGATGATCTAATTTATTATTGGAAAAGTACAATGCAAAATAATGGAACCCTTTCTCTTACTAGCTCCCAGTGTTTAACATACCTTGATAGTTATATAGGGTTAGGATTTTTGCATCCCTTAATCCTTAATTAGAGATAGGATTTGGACCTTTTAGAATCTTTTTGAAATTCCTAGCCCCATATGTGTGAATAGTAGGGACTAATGTGGTATTCACTTATACCATGGTGGTCAACAAATAAGTCACTTGTGGGACACATACCTTCCTCATATGACATCTAACTGAGGCGATTTTCACACTATTGGAAAGGTTATGGTGTGTAGTTTAGCATCAAGGGTATATAAGATATAATTACAAATATTTGATGGATGTTCAAATATCTAGAACATCCCCACTTCCTTGCTAACCACTTTAACAAACATTCAAACTTTTGGTTCCCCTGACTTCCACTCTTGACTTATCCCAGTTCTCAATTCTACCACTTAACATATTTTGGTGCCCATCTACCGAACTTGATAGATATTGGTACTCGAAAGATTCAAGATATTTTGCTCCTTTATACATTTTCACTAGCCCATTGTCATGGCTCCTAGGGTCATATGACCAGGGGCTTGGGCCAAAAATCTCAATCCTAAAAACTAAAGCTTCCACTAAGTATCCTTGAATTTCATAAACTTCTACTAAACTTTTAGACCTATTTGAAAGGACTGAAAATGACTTCAACTGGGAAAAAAAATTCCCAAAGAATTTTGAAGGATTAGAATTCTTTAACAACCTCTAAAAGTAGCCCAAGACACTACCCACAATGAGGCTTCTTCTCCTAAATAAGAAAAAGAGATGGTACATGGTTGAAACCTTAAATTTATTTAGTTAAATGAGACTATACTCACTCTTTTGGAACTGTGAACTGCACATCTCCAACTCCAAACTATTACATATGGAGAGGCCAACATTATGGCTTACCTCCAGATGAAACAAAGTCTCTCATCACTAAATAAGTTTGAATTTTTCCCATTTTCAATAAGGATGCAACCATAGATGTTCTTGTAACAACCCCTAGATAAATTTCCATGTAGATAAATAATGTGTGGAAATTATAAAAAAACAAAAATCAAACCAAGGTCACGGGACACACAATCCAAGTTGAATGAGGGGAAAAAAATTACATTGGGATCCATTTGTGGTTAATTATTTATTGGCTATGGAAATTGGAATTGGAAAGAGGCAAAAGGAATCAAATGGAAAATTAATTATTACAAGTCAGCAAGGACATGAGGAAAAATGCAAAAGAAATAAAGGAAAATGAAAGAAATTCCACTTCAACAGGTGGGGAAGAGGAAGAGACAAGAAAATGATAAAAATACTAAAAGTATAATATGCATGCAAAGAAAAATGAAGAAAATAAATGAAAAGAAAATAAAATTGGAGAGAGAACATTCTAGCATTCTCTTTTTGAGAAAATAAAGGAAAAGAGAAAAAAGGCTACAAAACTTGAGCAAAAACAAGGAACATAAGCAGGACACAAGGAGCGACAAGCAAGGAAAACAAGTAGCGCAAGAGGAATTCGAGTGACAGACAAGAAGGTTTGAACAACAACTAGCAAGGGCATAAAAGAACATAGAAAAGAGGAGCCAACAAGAGGATTTTTTGCAGGTAACAGTGTGCATGTTTGATTATCTTGGTGGGATTTGAATGCATGGTTCATGCATTATTTTGTTGGTCATTTTTTTGTCATTTGCATGGATATTTTTATGGATTGACATTCATGTAAAACCTTTCCTTATGTCATTTCTTGGATAGCCATGATATAGTGGGTTTCATGTTTGGTTGAGCTTTTGATGCTAATAGATTTTAGATCCTGGTTGAGGAGGTCTTAGGAAAATCTCAAGGGTTGAGGGTGGAGATGGTTTTCTCCTGGTGAGCCCTTGATAAGTGGGTGGAGATAGCCAAAATCTTCTGGGTATTGTGAAGAGACTCTAAGGCATCCAAGCTTGTATTGGTTTTGGTGATTTTCATACGTGGTCTTAGGTGAAATCACTATGGCTTGAGGGTGGAGGTAGTTTCCTCTGGATTACCTATTTGGTTATGTTTTGGTTTATCCCATGTAATCACAAATTTAGGCTTGGAATATGGCATGTGAGTGATTGGGATAGAAGAAATGATTGGCTCAACCCAATCTATGGTCGGGTGGAACATGGAAATCCCTGACTTGGTTGGTATTATGCATATGTTAATATGTGTTATTCTTTAATGAGATGAATGAGCACAATTTTTGATTTAATGTGTTGATTATGTGATTGGTTTTCATGACTCCATCATTGGTTAAGTGTATGTTACATGCATAATGTATTTATTGTAATATGAAGCGCTCTTGTTATTGATTTGTTTTATGGTTTGACAGGCTCTTAGATAATTTATATGGATGCATAAGCTAATATTTGTTTTATTGCAGCTAGTATGGGAGGGAAACAAGTTTTCTTGATGGACATCTGATGAAACTAATGAAAACGATGAAAAAACTATGTGTTCATGACCTATAGGTACCATAGTCACAAAGTAATTGTATAAATGAATAATGTGTTGGGAAAGCATGAGCCACAATAGAGCTTAAGAATGGGGAATGAAGACTTATACATAGTGTTGACAGAGTTTTGGAAAAGTATAGGCAGTGTTGTAGCTCCTAAAGACAACCTTGAGTTGCAAAAGACCAGTAGCTAGAACATCTTCAAATTAGAGGTTAGATATAGACAATTTTAAGGGTGTCTTTAACAGAATATGGATAAAGAGAATAATGGTTGTGGTGGTTCAGGAATGGTGAAGACTTTGGAGTTTGATTCATGCGAATTACCCTATACTGCGAGAGGGCTCAAGAGGCTGTATGGCTCGGTGGCTTTTCAAATGGGTCAAGTATGAAAAAATGAGCAGAGGCTTTCAAAATATGCGTAATGCTGAGAAGAAACAAAGGAGGAACCCGCGAGAGACAAGCTTAAAAGTCTTGAGAATGTGTCTCCCGTGAACTCATAGGAAGCGGATGTAGGTGGAATGTGACCAACAAGAGAGATTCGTGGAGCGCGAATTAAGGGGGCACAACAAGTTTCATACATGAGCATTATTCATACATGAATTCATGAATAAAAATGCATACCAATGGTAGCGGCATTACATGAACCATCAAAGCAGCAGAGCATGGAAAGATGATTATACATAAACAGAAGATTTCTAATAAACAAGAGAAAACAGATACATACTACTAATTGCTCCATCTGGAATCCAAATAAACAACGTTGTATATCATATTATGTTCAAAACATCTCTCCAAAATATGTATCTTAGAGCACAAAGAGCACAATCCTACAGAACTACAACAAAAATTCTCCAAAATTTTGAACCCTTCTTTCATCTCTAAACTCTCTACATATAGAGTTCACCTTGAGGGTTTACAATTGAATCATCATTCATGATCGGCCCACACATGTGAAAATCAAAATATCCTAACCAACTAGCAGAGCATGCATCAAGCAATCACTCCCGTAATTCGAAAATTAGAACAGAATCGGGTGAAATTAATATTTCACCAGTAAAACATCATATTCAAACAGTAAAAGAAAAACATAGTTGGCCACGAAGGCCAAATCCTAGAATATTCAAAATGGGGTGGCGAGGAGTGGCTGTGAACAGGTGGGAAGTCTGGTTGCCATCGCATGATTCCACATGCTATGGAAAACCTCCACTCCCTCATTCTCATGATTTCCACTTAACCGTTACGGAACGGCCAGTCGTGCCTGGCTCTTTAGTGGAGATTTGTTGGAAAAACTGAATCAACCATAACTGTGCTTGTTCCACAAAAAACCCATGTTGTGCTTAGCTTGCAAAACCGGAGACCGGGCTTCAGAAGGGGGCCTGTGACATTAACACACAGCAAGATGGTTTAACACTGAAAAGGGTGGGACAAAGGCTGCGAAAGGGCTATTGATGACATGGCAGAGAGGTGGGGCCCAAACTGATATCGCAAATCACAATCGGGAGTTGGGGAGTTTTCTTATGAGAAGCAGGAGGTAAGTGTTAAAACTTGCGAAGTGCAAAGTGCGATGGGTAGAGGTGACGTGGAAAGGAGGTGGGCCCGCCCACAGATCGCAAATCAACGTTTTTGTTATGAGAAGTGGGAGGTAAGTGTTAAAACTTGTGAAGTGCGAAGTGCGATGGGAGAAGGTGACATGGCAAGAAGGTGGGTGACGTGACAAGAAGGTGGGCCCGCCTACAAATTGCAAATCGGTGTTTTTTTTATGAACAACAAGGAGGTAAGTGTTAAAACTTGTGAAGTGCAAAGTGTGATGGGCGGAGGTGACATGGCAAGGAGGTGGGCTCGCCCGCAAATCACAAATCGGCATTTTTGTTATAAGAAGAGGGGAGGTAAGTGTTAAAACTTGCGAAGTGCGATGAGTGGGGATGACGTGGCATGATGGAGGTCGGCCCACCCGCATATCGCAAATCGACATTTTTTTTATGAGCAGCGGGGAGGTAAGTGTTAAAACATGCAAAGTGTGAAGTGCGATGAGTGTAAGGTGACATGGCATGATGGAGGTGGGGCCACCTGCAAATCGAAAATCAAAGCTTTTTTTATGAGAAGTGGAGGGTAAGTGCTAAGATTTGCGAAGTGCGAAGTGCGATGAGTGAAGGTGACGTGGCAAGGAGGTGGGCTTGCCCGCAGATCAGAATCGAGAGTGTTTTGTTATGAGAAGCCGGGGGGGGTAAAAGTTATGATCTGCAAAGTGTGGTGTGCGATGAGAGGAGAGGTGATGTGGCAGAGAGGGTAGGTCCCATTTACATCGTAATCGTCTGTGCTTTATTGGGTGCATGGACTCGCAAATGCATACTGTAAATCTGAACTGAAACTACAACTGAGTTGTGCACTGCAAACTATCATAATGGAAATCACTGCTGCACCCTGAAAATCTTGAATGTCGAAATTTGAACCATGCTAAAACTGAAATCTAAAACACACTTGAACTGAAAACTGCAAAGCAATCTGAAACTAAATATGGAAATATGCTCATAGCACTGAGCTTATTTGCACACCTACCTACCCTAATCTGTTGAAAGTACTACTATTCTAAATGATACAATAATGTGAGTGTAACCAGGGAAGCAACTACTCTAATAACTTTGTTCTTTCACTAATTTTCACCAAAATAAGGAACAAACCTATTAATGGTATTTGATAGAAATTCCCAGCCTGGTCTTCATTGCAAGGAGCTTGGTAAACCTTAACAACAACAGAAATGTTGAAAAGGTATGGTGGCTTTTTGATGAATAATTTCTCAATATATATAGCCACTAGATCAAGATATACTTGACCTATTTCTGAATATGCTGACCCAATGGATCCAACCTCATAACTTGGTACTACACATGTGTTCTCCATGTATTCAAACAACTCAGAACGTATTTGCATTTTATCTGATGAATTTTGTGTCGATGCTTCTACTGAACCAGAAAATAGGGCAAATTGTCCGATCATATCCATATCCTAGCAGCTTTTGAAAGTATTACATGTACATGAAATCTGACTTTGAAAACTCCAACCATCCAACGTATTAGCTATTGAGTCATGAAGTGCTTTAGATGACTGTAGAATTGGTACCACTGACATCTCATGATTTCTCATGTGATTATTATTGGGGAAAGATAATTGCCTGTCATTTAATTTGTCAACCCGGGGGTTTCATAAACTTGTGAAGTATGTGTGCACTGTATGTGCTAGAAATTGTATTTCAGTTTAGATCAATCTAACTACAAAATAACGAAAACCAATTCATCTAATCTATGAAATCAAATAATGAAAATTAAATTCAACTAACCTATGAAATCAAGTAACGAAAACAAAGAAAACAAATTCAAAAGAAAATATAGCGTGCAATCACACTTGAGGAATTGAAATTTTAATCTAAGAAAGAATTTCAAAGCATATAAGAAAAACAACTAAGGTATGTTCAATCACTCCAACATCCAATATGGAAGTATGATAGAATCACCCTCTTGAGATGATAAATAATTGATTATACTTTAGTCTTTAAATCTAGGAAATAAATTAAACCATGCAAAGGGAAAACTCAATAATTGCATAAGTTAGGTATTTAAGCATTTAGAAATATGATAAAATCACCTTCTTGAAATGATATTTAAGAACACCCAATATTACAATTGAATGAGGATCTAAATCTAGAAAACAATGTAAAAGAATGTAAAAGTAAAGCTCAATGATTGCATAGGTTGAACATTTAATCACCCAATTTGGAAGTATGACAAGTCACCTTCTTGGCTTGATCTTTTATTCAATTATACAATGAATTGATAGTTTGATCTAAGAAAGTAAATAATAGAACATGAAAGGAAACTAAATAACAGAACATAAAAGTAAAACTCAATGATTACATAGGTTGAACATTCAATCACCCAATTTGGAAGTATGACAAGTCACCTTCTTGGCTTGATCTTTTATTTAATTATACAATGAATTGATAGTTTAATATAAGAAAGTAATAACAGAATATGAAAGGAAACTAAATAATTATGAGCACTATTGCCTCAAACTTAATCCAATTGGAAAATAGATAAATCTTTCCTATTGAAATGTTTTTAGAAAAGCAAAGATTACACAGTCATTCTAAAAATAATACTAAGAAAGCAAATAAACTTTAATCTATAAAAGAAAGTAAATCTCACACATTTTAGGCAGTTGATCTAAAAGTATGAGAGATGGTAAATTGAGATGCTCCATATGTAAAAAGAGCCAAATCAAAATGAAGAAACATTCATGAGTAAGGTGCCACAATCAAATTCTGTATTCAAAGCTTGAGCATAACTCCAATTTTACACATGATTTGATAGGAGAAAGCATCCATTATTTATACAAAAGATGAGAAGCTATCTCATTAATGAGAGTCCATGAATCTATCCCTATATCTCTAGAGTTACAATCCAAATAGGAAGTGATAAGGCACATACATCTTCTTAGAGTTACAATACAAATAGGAAATGAGACACATATCCTTATGATCCCATGATCTTCTCCATCCAAATTCGAATTTGGCCTTAGGAGGACACATAAGAGTCTTTTGGAAGCTTCATTTTGACCTACACATGGCAACAAACTCATTCCACTTGTTAGGTATAAGTATGTGCATATTATTTTCTAATTTTTAACCACAAATTCACTTAAAAATACTAGGAATTAATAAAGTTTGGAAAAAACATAAATGTAACCCAATAATGGTAATGGTAAGGTAAATGTAATGTAATGGAGGTGGAGTGAAGGTGATAATATGGAAATATAAGTGAAAATGTAATGGAAGTGAATGAAAATTTCAAGGCCCAACATACCCCCCAACTGAAGCTATTGCATGTCTTCATGCAATCTATTACATTAATTCTTTTTGATCCTTGAGCTTTGGCTTAACTTTGCATGATATCATTTGATAACTTCATACTTCTGCAAAGTATTTTTAGTTGAATTGCAACATGGTTGGTTCTTGTGTTTCAACCATATTTTTTTGTTGCATTCAATTTTGATCATTGAACTTTCCATAATGATAATTTGATTATTGTTGCAAAGTATATCTTTATTGGATTGCATCATGGTTAGTTCTTTTGTGACAACCATGATTGTGTTTGCATCGAATTATCTTTCAAGTACTTTTGAAAAGCCATTGTATGCTCATAATAATAATGTAATAGTTAATATCTTTTGAAAGTATGTGGGCTTTTGAATGTGATATGAATGTGGAAAAATGTGAATATGAATGTATCCCCCCCAACTGATGGTATTGGCAATTTTATGAACTGAGGAAAGAAGTGTTTTTTCCAAAAATAATCATTCTAGATTTTCAAGGAATTCTATGGTAAAAAGTTAGAAAATGACATACCTTAACTTACCCTTTGGAAATGGATGAGCTGCATGTGTGGTGGTTGCAAAATTTTGATTATAATATTCTTCATGTGGATGTACAAGTTATGAATAAAAGAGTCAAGATGATTTTTTATTACTTCTACTAAAACTCCTGAATTTGCTGCGAAATGATGCTGATTCTGCAACTGTCCTCTGATTCTGAAGCTGCCATCTGATTTTGTTGCCGCCCTCTGATTCCGCAACTGTCATATGATTCTGCAGCTGTCATCTAATTATTTTGTTGTCATCTGATTCTGAAACTATAGAATGGTGCTGATCTGTTGTAGTTGCATATCTTCTTCATTTGCTTCAAAATGCTGAAAATGATAGTCTTCATGTCTTCAAAAATCATTGGCATAATACCTGCTATGTTGTTACACAGTAATTTGTCACCATCCCTACCATTCCCCGTCCCGCACGATGGAGGACCCATTTTGTGACCTGTGAACAATGTCATGCCTTGAAACCATTATCATTGCACTCCTCTAAACATGAGCTTCAATTTCCCTAAAGACATCTCCTTGCAAAAAACCATGAAAATATCTCCTTTTGCATTGGCGCGGGCAGACAGTTCATCACCCGCGCCAATGGGGAAAATCCTACAAAGTGGCCGCACCAATTGGCGCTCTGTCCCAGAGTCTCAGTCGCGCCAGCCAATTTAAGGAGTGTTTTTTAAATAAAGATGGCGGAAGTTGTGTTTCAACCAACTCAGAAACCATTGCCTATCTTGAGTTGGGAGGTTTGGCTACGGGAGTTCCATGGAAGGGAAGTGGTTTGCCACCTCTCATGGAACCTTCCTTGATGATAGGGCCAATCCCACAATAATAGGGATCCCAATTCCCTCCTTCCCCATCTATAAAAGCTTGCCTATTGCCATTGCAAGCTAGTCTTGAAGTGCCTAAGCTTTGAATCTCCAAATTTCCAAGAGCCTTTGTGCTGTAAGAACCCTCTTTCTTCCCTTAAGGCCGACTCAAGTAAGGAGACTATCGTCGAGAGACTCTAGAGAGGCTTGCCCTTTCCCTGGCGAGCTTTGCGAGACGTGAACGACTGGAGAATCTTCCAAAGGAGACCGCAGCGTCAGAACATTGGTTGTACTCTCTTTCGATTGCTTATTAATGAATGACTACTGGTTATGGTTCCACTCTGTTTTTCACTTATGATAATGATGAGTTATATCCTTTCTGACTGATATATAGTTGTGTATTCTGGATTTTATGCTTGTATTCATGTTGTTTCTTAAATGTGCAGGTGTCCATTCACGGAGATCGTGAGGATCGTGATCTGCCGAGGTTGAGGAACGGGAACACTGTCTCTTCTACGAATCATAGCACTGGACTCCAGGTAGGCCTCCATCGTTGGTCTGTTTATTCGCAATTAGGAACTTGCGCTGTAGCATTTGATGATTGTTGCTAGACCCGTACTGGGCTAGTAGGGATCGCCTCTGTCCGCAGAGGGGATTTACCTCCTCAACAATTTGGCGACTCCACTGGGGATCGTCTAGTTTTCACTGTCTCATTTGGATTGTCTCGTTTTGATTGTTTTATGATTTTCCTTGCTTGGTTAGCCTTTTGGGCTGGGTTCTCTTGCCTTTTTTTGCTTCTTGGTTTGCTTAGTTATCATTGATCTGCTTCTGGAGTAGTTATTTTTTATTTTTGGCTGAGGAACTTGACTGACGCGCTTTTTAGCTCGACAATCGTGCCAATTGGCGCATGTTGCTTTTGTATTGCCCGCGCCAATTGCTTTCTGGCACCAGTTTCGATCTCACAGTCGCGCCACTCCTGTGAGGCATTAGGGTTTTCTCAGTTTTGAGCTCTTTGGGTCTGGTCAATGTTTTTCTTCTTGGTTTTTCGACTGCCTGAGTGTGTTGGAGTCCTGTTTGACTGGGAATTTGCCTTCGTCCTTTGGTTGTTTGCTTTTCTCCATCGATTTCACGTTTTAAGCCGTAGGGCATCTAGTGGCTTTATGTATCGAGCCCTCCTTAGCAGTTTTGGTGTTTTGTTTGTCCAGTCAATCCTCTGATTCTTCCTCCACATTCTCTTAGTAGTTGTTCACCATTTTATTGCGATTTTTGTGTGATTGGGTTCTTTTTCATTCAAATTTTTCTTTGCTTCATCTTGGGCCTAGATTACACGGCTCATTAGTGTCTTTGGGACTTTTCTTGGTTTTGAGAGACTGTTTGGTCAGTTTGGGATTTGATTGTTGCGTTATTGAGTGAGATTGGTTTGTTTTGCTCTTTCATTATCATTTCTCAAATTGCTTCCTCATTGTTTTCATTTGTTTAGTGCATTGTGTGATTAAACATTGAAAATACATAAAAAAACAAAAATATCTTTTGCTTTTGATTGATTAGTGAAAATTAAAAACGTTTCGTTGTTATTAGTGAATTAGTGAAATTAGAAGAAGAGTTTTCAATTTCATTAGTTGCATTAGAGATATCATTGATTGTCTTCCGATCATTTTGTTTGTGTAAAAACTCTCGACTCTTCTGTAGCTAGTTTTCATCGAACGAAATGACATACTGTGGCATATAGCTTTGCATTTAGGAGTTTTTGAGACAACACATTCGTTAGGGCCTGAAAACTGAAACGTAATTGAAGATCAACTTTAAAATCTACTCAATTTACACTAAGGCAGCATTGAAATCTAACGAAACACATTTAGAGGTCTAAGCTAGAGACATGTTCCGACGTCTTTAAACCTAGTAGCTGTCATTCGCCTTTTGGCTTTAGACAGCGCTAGTATGGACTTGTGCTCCCCGTACCATCGCGTATATAAAGGGAGACCTCTCTAGGTTTCAATCCTTTATCCATAGGAAGCCGAGTCTGCCGCCCTATACCCGTGATACACCGAACACAACATTCGGGGAGATTGCCTGCACGTACGGAAAGTCCTTGGTTGATTTCTCTTTCATTATTGAAACCAAGGTGTATATTGCAGTTCACGGTTATTTGGTACACCCTTCTACCTAGTATTCCTGAGCAGTCATTTGATCTTTTCTAACTCCCTAAATTTGAAAAGATCGTCAAGCGCTTGTCCTTTCACGCTTGTGTCAAATCTGAAAGAGATAGAGTCACCTTTTATCGTTTCTCGACTCTTAAAACATGAAACGGTGAAGTTTCTTATTTTTCAATGTGGTAAAAATTAATCACCCACGATCACACGCCTTGTTAGATTTTTCTTGTTGACTGTTTGATCGTGTGTCTTGACTCTTTTTCAGCCCGTGTGTGTGTTTGATCTTTCTCTTTTGACGTTTTGCCACAGTGGCAGAACCCTCGGTTTCGTCTACTGGTAGTTTTTATACGGACGATTCATGAGAGGTGTCCCAATCCTCTGCTGAACCACAGCAGCCTGTTGTTTCCGAGTTTCCTGACGGGGGACCGATTCTTGCTGAGCAACCCTTTGGAGGACCAGTTGAGTTCAATTGGCCCTTTTCTGACCCTTGGTCTGAATTGAGATTGGGATCTGAGTTCCTTTCTCTTACATCGGGTTCGCCCTTCGTAGCTGCTGTTTTTCCTCCTAGTCCTCGCCGTCTATTGCGAGATCTAGCGGCAGGCTCAACCAAGAGTGATTCTGGTGAGGAAATCCCAACGTCTAGTGAATACTATCATCTCTTCCCTCGAATATTGTTTCCGGGAGACAAATCTGAACAAGATGTCATGTCAACATCCAGTCCCTCATTACCAGCAGGGTATAGATCCCTGGGTCAGATTATTTCCGCCACAGCCTCTATGGGA
This sequence comes from Pinus albicaulis, assembly GCA_034641835.2. NCBI lineage: Eukaryota > Viridiplantae > Streptophyta > Pinopsida > Pinales > Pinaceae > Pinus > Pinus albicaulis. The sequence goes on along the minus strand of CM076578.1, from coordinate 1,967,885,905 downwards.
GTGTCAGCTCCTACTCCGAGGCCAGCTGCTCCTTCACCGGGGGTGTCCCCTCAGACACCCGTCACTTCTGTACCCACTCGCCCCACTGTCTGTGTCGCCGCATCTTCATCCGCTGTCGCGGCATCCTCTGCAAGGGCTGTGCTGCCTCCTGAAGACGTTTATCTAGCCACTGCTATACTGGAGAATATTTCTCCGTAGGAGTATTGGTTGTCTCTGCAACAGCCGAACCCCGAGGTTGGACCATCCTCCCAAGATCCCAACCGGTCTTATTTTTCGCACTATGCACAGGATGGTACCCCCGTGTATGCTTTTCCAGGTCAGTATGATGAGCACGGGGACATTTTACGTCTACCCACTTTTGAGGCTTACTTCCATGCTTAAGGTTTACCTTATAACCAGGCTTATAACCCGTAAGAGCAACCTTTCCAAGGCCAACTTTCAGGCCAACTTGGCTATCCTTATGACCCATGGGGGTAGCCCGCCCAAGGCTACCCTATGGGCCAGCAAGGGCCATCGTACGGTCCGCAAGGACAATACTACAACCCTCCCGGTCAACGTGGGCAGCCTCAGCCAGGGTACCAACCGGGACCAGCTTATGGTCCTGGGGGGCAAATCCAGCCTTCTCAACCTATGCAACCACAGTATCCTATTGTTTCCAACGTTGCATATCAGCCGGGACCACCTTATGGTCCTACTCCAGGTCAAACCGGTTACCAGCAACGACCTGGCTCTATTCCTCCACCGGGCCAACCGGTCCATCCGGTACAACCCGGTGTTCCGCCTCCAGGCCAACCCGTTCACCCGGCACAACCTGGGGCTCCTTTACAGCCAAGCCAACCTGCGCAGCCAGCTCAGCCTGTTTATCCGGGGCAGTCCCCTCACCCAAGGCAGCCCCCTCATCCAGGGTAGCCCCCTCATTCAGGGCAGCCCCCTCATCCAGGGCAGCCCCCTCACTCGGGTCAGCCTGCTTAATCAGGCCAGCCCATCCATCCTATTAACCCTGCCCAGCAGCCGATTTATTCCACGCCGCAGCCAAATCAACAGCTGCGCCCTACTTATCAGGCCCCGCAGGGTTCCACCTATCAGCAGCCGACTCATCCTCAGGGCAGTTATTATCCACATGGTTCATCTCAACTGAATTATAACCAACCCCGAGGCTCTCAGTATTATCCTCAACAACCCGGTTATACTTATGCTCAGCAGCCAAATCCAAATGCTGCCTATACAGGGCCGACTCCTAACCAGGGTCCATACTCTGGTTATCAGCCCCCGTACGCTGGTTACCAACAGCCAAATCATTCTGGTTACACTACCTACCCCCCTTACGGTCAGAATCCTATGGGATAGAACCCATGGGGGCAAGGATATTCCCACCTAGCATGGAGTACAGGTATCGGTTCGTATCCTGGGCCTGGCATGTTGGTCAATCCGCCACTGCCGTTCCTGGCCACTTTGGAGTTGTCAGATGTTTCAAAATTGACCAATGATCCGATTTTACATAATCCTTATTGGCCTCCGGTTCCTACCAAGATACCAGGAGATTGCCCCAAGTTTGAGGGAAAAGATGGGGAGGACCCCCAAGCGCATGTGATGACGTATCATCTTTGGTGTTCATCAAACTCTTGGGTTGATGATTCAATTCGTCTGCGCCTCTTCCAACGCACTTTGACTGGGGCTGCTGCTAAGTGGTACATCAAGTTGTCCCGTGGCATTTTCCAAGATTTCAACTCCTTAGCCATGGCTTTTCTGACGCACTTTCAGTTACTGGTTCGCTATGAAGCCGGGACACACCTCCTGTTTCTTTGAAGCAGGACAAAGCCACTCACATTTCCAATCACATTCATGAGTGGCGGCGTTGTCGTCGGCTGATCAAGTTTCATATACCTGATCAGATACTGACTCACTGGTTCACCACCTCCTTTGTGAACAAAATCTCTCAAGATATTGCGATGGGAGTGTGTGTGATGGAGGAACAAGCCATTGCGCGTGCCCAATATCTGGATCTTGTGTATTCTCAATCTGGCACGCTTTATGATATCTTGCCTGATGCTCCACGACCCGGAACCACTAAGGCTCCACCCACCCCTGCGCTAGATGGTGTCAATGGTTTCGTCTCTCAGAATTCGAAGAAATCTTCGAATGGGAAGTAGAAGTCTAATTCATCCCATAATCCTACTTCTCCCACCCCTACCGATTCTGGCAAAACTACAGAGGTTAACGCCGTCCAGGCCAATCCTACAGAGAAAACCTCCAAAGGGAAGAAGAAGGGCAAAGGTAAATCCAAATCCGACGCCCCAAAGCCAGAATCCAAATCTCGTACTGAGGATGGTTCTCAGCGTAAGCCAAAGTATCCTTGCCTCATTTGTGAGGGAGACCATTATACTAAGGATTTTCCACGACGATCCGAGGTTAGTCAAATTCTCAAAGGCTCTAAAGGAACTCCGGCAGTTCTTAAAGAACCATTTCCTTCTCAACAGACCCAGATGGTTGAACAACCGTCACCTTCTGCACCATTTGGGTCTCAGGTTTTCATGATGAATGGTGCTGCACCTGTTTCTATCGCTACTCGTTCGAAGGATTATAACGAGTCGCGGCAGGCACCCGAGAAGGCAGTTGCGGATGGACTGCCTCCCCCACCTGTCTCCGGCTCGTTGGAAATCGAGAAACCTGCCCCTGAATCTGTTGTGAAGCCACCTTCTAAAGGTGTTTTACGAAGATCTTCTTATAATCCAAACGCCCGTGCCGCTCAACACTATAGCATTGTTGAGGATCTGGCACAGGCGCCGTCTGCTATGTCTGCGTTAGAAGTTCTTCAGAGTTGTCCTTCGCAACGGAAGGCTTTACTGTCTGCAATCGGTGGCATTGATCCCACCGATTCGGGTCTTCTCACCTTCGATTTAGAGAATTTCACCCCCGACTTCCACATCAGATTGCTTTGGTTATTCAAGTTGGGATTAATGGTCTTAATATCCATAGGGCCGTTGTTGATGAAGGTGCCTCAACTTGCGTCATGTCATCCGCTTGCTGGAAGGCCATTGGCTCTCTAGCCCTTTCGTCATCTCCCAATGCCCTAGAGGCATTTGATGGTCGGGAATCTAAACCCCTGGGTGTTATCGAGAGTTTAGCCATCACGTTACAGGGGAAAAATGTCAACGTAGAAGTAGAAGTAGTGGATGCCAAACTCAACTACAATATACTTCTAGGCTGCAGCTGGACCCATGCCATGTTATGTGTGCCGTCCACCGTTTTTTGACTCCTTAAGTTCCCTCACGAGGGCAAAATTGTCACGGTGGATCAGTTGTCATTTTTCACCTCTACCTCTGAGAACAACGTGCCATATGTGGATAAAATTCCAAATCCCCCAGACAGTGTAGGACCTGGTCTCTTCAAAGACCCAGTCCTCATGGGTATTTTTCTCGCACCGCCACCGCACACCGCTCAAGTTAACATGATTTCCAGGTCTGATGACCCCTGGCTTATCCCTACGCCTGAGCAGGTGTATGAATTTGGAGAATCAATGCCCTTGACTCCAGTAGAGATCAACTACTGTGAAATTGTTGTTGCATCTGATCCTCCTCCTCCTCAGCATGCTCCGTTGAGCATGGCTCTCGACACTTATTCTCAATTCCCCTGGCTCGGTCAGGCTGATTCACCTGATCCTCTCAAAGAGGCGTTTCCTTCCGATGAAGCCATTGTTGAAACAATGTCTCTAGAGGAGCTGCCATGGAACGATGGACATCATCGTTCCTCTTTTATGCCTAGCTTGGGGGTAATGTCTGAATGTATGGAGCGTTATGCATCTCAGGTTCCTACTCCTCCTCTTCAAATGCCCTTCATGACCCATGAGGTCTTTTCGGAGGGAAACCTGAGTAATATCACCCGAACCATTCCAATCAACATCTCCGTTAAACTGGGGATTGTTGAGAATATTCACGTGGGAGTGACTTGTTCTCCCGATGAGATTCAAGTCTATACTGATCTGTTCAAATAATTCAGAGATGTATTTGCCTGGTCCTACGAGGAAATGCCTGGGATCGATCCTAGTATCGTAGTGCATGAGATTCTAACCTACCCAGGGGTGAAGCCCGTGCGCCAACGCTTACGTCCCATGCATCCTCGGAAAGCTGCCGCAATTAAGACAAAAGTTGAAAAACTTATGAACGCGGGCTTTATTTATCCCATCCCCCTCACAGAATGGGTTTCCAACATTGTCCCTGTCGATAAAAAACAGGGTACGATTAGAGTCTGTGTTGATTACCGTGACATCAATCGCACCTGTCCAAAAGATAATTATTCCACTCCGTTCATAGACCAGATTATTGACGAATGTGCCGGAAGTGAGATTTACTCCTTGATGGATGGTTTCTCAGGGTATAATCAGATCAATATTGCACCTGAGAATCAACACAAGACGACATTCATCTGTCCGTGGGGTACTTTCGCCTACAAAAAGCTCCCGTTCGGCTTGAAGAACGCTGGAGCCACTTTTCAGCGTGCGATGTCCTACACTTTTCATGACATCCGCCATATCGTTCAGCCTTATCTAGACGACTTGCCAGCTCATTCAGCTAGGCGAGAGGACCATCCTGAGCATCTCCGCCAGATCTTTCTTCGTTGCAAGCGCAACAATATTAGGCTTAATCCTCATAAATGCATCTTTTGCGTTGATTCCGGCCGTCGTTTAGGATTCATAGTCTCGAAAGATGGGATTCTCCTTGACCCTTTAAAGGTTGAGGCTATCATTAATCTCCCATCACCCTCCTCCCTATATCAGTTACAGAGTCTGCAAGGGAAAGCGAACTTTCTTCGACGCTTTATCCCGAATTATGCCGAGGTGGCCAAAGGATTCACGCGCCTATTAAAGCAAAATGTTCCCTTCCAATGGGACGAAATTGCTCAGCAATCCTTTGAGAAGCTGAAGACGTTGCTTGTCAATGCTCCTTTGCTTCGTCCTCCGGACTACCACCGCGACTTTACTTTATATCTCGCTGCCGCATTTAGCACCATAGCCATGGTCTTGGTGCAGGATGACGATGACAGTAATGAACATGTTGTTTATTATCTGTCACGGAACCTTCTCGATCCAGAAACGCGTTATGCTCATGTCGAGAAGTTGGCGTTAGCTGCAGTACATGCTGTGCAGCGCTTTTGCCATTACATCCTCTTGCGTACAATAACAGTGATTTCGGATTGCAACCCTATGACGTATATTCTCTCTCGACAATTACTGGGGGGAAAATACTCCAAATGGATTGTCATCCTGCAGGAGTTTGACTTAGAATTTACTACTGCTAAGTCAACCAAATCACTCGTGTTCGCGGATCTCATATGTTCCCTCCCAACAGACTCTGCTCCTTCACACTTCGAGGATCATATCCTGGATGAAACTCTTTTCCTTATCAGTACTCGTGACCCTTGGTACGGTGACATAATTGTGTATCTTCAGACCTCGAAATTTCGATCTGAGTTGGATAAAGCTGCTCGCTGTCGGATACGGTATCAGTCCCAACCCTACCGTATAGTAGGAGATACCTTATACCGCATTGGAGTAGATTCGGTGCTCCGGCGGTGCCTAACCTTGGAAGAGGCTGAAAAGGTCCTGAATGAATGCCACAGTGGCGCCTATGGTGGGCATATGTCTGGATATGCTACTGCCCATAAAATTCTGCGAGCAGGTTATTTCTGGCCTTCCATATTCAAAGACTGTATCATTGCAGTCCGTAAATGTCATGCATGCCAGATATTTCAGCGCAAGATGCGCGCGCCGCCTCTCCCTTTACATCTTGTTATTGCCGTCGACCCTTTTGCAAAACGGGGCATGGATTTTATGACGTGTAACCCTCACTCGGCCGGGGGGCATGCGTATATAATTATCGCCGTCGACTACTTCACTAAGTGGGCTGACGCGATGACTACACTTGTTGCTGACCGTAAAACGACTGCTCAATTTATATTCAACCATGTTATTGCATGTTTCGGGGTCCCTCAGGCCATCGTTACCGACCATGGTACTCATTTCCGAGACTATATGATGGCTGAGCTGACTTCAAAGTTGGGCTTGCGTCATGACAGCTCGACACCATATTACCCTTAGGCGAATGGTCAGGTTGAAGCAGTGAACAAGGTTTTGGTCACTATGCTTCAACGAACAGTTGGTATTCACAAATCCAATTGGCATCTCCAACTGTTCTCAGCTCTATGGGCATACCGAACATCTGCAAAGAGTGCAACTGGATTCACACCATTTCAACTGGTGTATGGTCTGGAAGCAACTCTTCCGGTTGAATGCGAGATTCCTTCTTTGAAATTAGCTGTGGAACTTCTACCCGATACCTCTGCTGAGGAAGAGCATCTTCTGTATCTGGAACGGTTAGATGAAACCCGTCGTCTGGCTGCTTTACTTATTGAAGCACAAAAGAAGAGGGTCAAAACTCACTTTGATCAATCTGTTTCCCCCCGTTCCTTTATTGAAGGAGACCTCGTCCTCCTGTACGATCAAGCACATGATAAGCTTGGGGCCGGCAAGTTCCAGCCTATGTGGCATGGGCCCTATATAGTAAAACGTGTTTTGAAAAACGGGGCTTATGAGCTTATGGATTATGAAGGAGTTCCGCTGGCGCAGCCCAGAAATGGGCTGTACCTCAAAAAGTACTATGCCTGAAGTGATTTCTTGGTGTGGTGTGTGTACATAGGTGTGTGTTTTTCATTTGTGTGCATGTGTGGTGTGGTGTGCCTTGTAAACATCTTTTTGCTGATCGGGTCTTCCTGGTTGTGCAGATGTCCATTCATCCATTTGTGGGTTTCGCGGATGGTGCCTCTCGCAGTACCAAGAATCTGTCCTCGGCAGCCTGGGTAATCTATGATCCTGCTGGTGAGTTGGTCAACCTGCAAGGTGTGTGTCTAGGACGTACTACGAACAACATCGCGGAATATAGTGTTGTGTTAGAATTATTAACCGAGGCGGTAAACCTTGGTATCCGTGAATTGCTTGTGTATGTAGATTCGCAACTTGTAGTGTTACAGCTGAATGGACACTATTCGGTAAGAAACCCCTCCATTTTACATCTGTATCTGCGTATTTGATTACTGGAAAGGAATTTTGCCTACATTACATATCAACATATACCCAGGCATTTGAATACTTTAACAGATGCAGTAGCTAATTTGGTATTAGACATACATTTGCGCAATTTGTAAATCATCATCACATGTAAAAGAAAGATCCATCCAGAAATAGATATGCATATATATATATATATATATAGATATCGAAATGTTTACATAGAGTGTGTCACATAAAGTCAAAATATACATAATCGTCTTAAGTACATCCGGAGACAATATGTCTCTCAAAAAATATGTGTGGTATAATCCCTAAGAGCTAATCCACATGGTGCTCATGATAACATGTAACTGCACGCACTAAGCATCTCAGGATTCGGTGGATCCGACTTGGAACTCCCACCGTATGACGCTGGTACGCCATCAGTACATCCGCCAGCTAAGCATAGTCCGGGATCCCTCGGGCAATACCCTCGAGATTCTGGATCAACTCCTCCCCTCCTGTCCGCTCTCCCTGAGGATCAGGGGCAAGAAGAGTCCTCCGCGCGATTGGAGACATCCTGGCTAGTCTCTCAGGGCCCACATCTGCATACATATATAAAATGTGTTAGGACGAATGTGTATTAACAAAAAAAAAAAACATAAAACATAAAAATGAAAAAACATGAGGTCTTACCCAACTCCTCATCCCAATCATCTCCTTCTGGTAGTGGGAGATCTGGGTCTCCGGTGAAGTCAGTTCCTGCATATGGCCAGTCCTCCACTACAACCAACTGGCGCCGTAACCACCTAAAAAACTCCGGCCTCCAGGACATCTGTTGGCCGCCTCTAGCTCTGGGCATTAGTGCTGCCCAGCGAGCCATTCTTGGCTCTCGTGGAATCGGCTCTGTTACTATGGCCCCTTGGCCCTGGAAGATTGGTAAGCGTTCCATAATGAACGATACCAGGATGGAACCATAGCCAAACTATTTCAGTTTAGCTTGCTTGCATTTTGTGAGCTGTCTTTTCATGTTTATTGTTACTGCTGTAGCCCAGTCAAACAATAAGGGACTCATGCATTCTGAGGCCAGCAGGAGTTGGGCCTATGTGGCCTCATGTGGTGCCTACGATCTTGCAGTCTGCGTGATGGTATGTAGGACAAATTTCAATGCCAGGTCAGGGATGGTGTGGATATCCACCTTTTTGCTCCCTGATCCCATTTGTGCTCTCGGGCACACTCGTGCCATCACTTCTTCCATCTTCTCGCCAGATGGTCTGCTCCTAGTCAGGATGGGTACCGGACCTCTGCGAGACAGTCCGGTTATAAAGTACACATCGGAGACCTCCAGTTCCAATACCTGGTCTCGCAACTTGAACACTTGTTCCTGTTCATCCCAAATACTGATCAGATATTGGAGGAGCTCGGGCTGAGCTCGTAAACAGGGTGTAAGGAAGAACTTCTTTAGCCCACAGTTTCTGAGGGCATTCATGCAAGCCTCACTTTCTATGGCCTGTTCATCCTCTTCTCCATGCTCTCTTTCTTTCCACTCAATCGCCATTTTGCTTGACTTCCTGCATCCACATGGTCACAAACCCTTAATTAGATCTCTGGTAGGCTTCAAATTTCATTTAAAATGATTAAAATTTCGAATTTCTAGGCAGAAATTTGGGTTCATCCGCTGGCGCGGCTGTTTTGTGAATAGTCGTGCCACGTGGCGCGAGCCCTTTACATGGAAAATCGCATTGGCGCGGGTCTGTGCTTGATACCCGCGCCAATGAGCGCAGCCCTAAAAATTCAAAAAGTTGCCACAGAGCCTGATACATGAGGGAAAATTATAAAAAAATGTATTGAAATGAAGTATAGAGAAGCACCTCTTACCTATAGCAGACGAGAATCTGAATGGTCAACCGGATCTGTCGCAATCGCCGTCAGAAGTTTGCACTCCAAAATGGACCACTGCTACTTGTTACCAAGGTAAATAGTAAATGTGATTTTGTTTTTACCATTTTGGCATATTTATAACTTTTTCGACATAGGATGGGTTTTAAAAGTTATTTTTATCAAATATTTTAATATGTTATGTCGAAAATGGGTTTTACGCTTGCTTGGTATGTGCAGCAGCAGGTTTTTTGCGACTTTAACGGTGGAAGCGAGTTGTATTTTATACTTTTTCGGACTCGGTAAATACACAAAAAAGTCACTTTGGAGTCACCTTTCAGCTCTTTTCTGACTCTCTAAACATGAAAATATTGCCGAGGCCCTTGTCGTTTCGATCTCGTTAAAATGGACACGAATTGATATCTACCTAGTATACGTTTACCCCTTTTTCGGGCTGGGATAGATTGATTACGAAAAAGGAATACCCTAGCCTATCGCGACTAGGAGGTTTCCTCGGATATTGTTTTCTACCTTTTCGGGTCTGAGGAACTATTTACGAAAAGGGACCTCTGGAGTTTACTTTTTAGCTGTCTTTTCAAACTCTCTAAATATGAAAAGATGCTGAGTTCTTCCTTTGTCAGACTCGTTAAAACCTGATGACATCGGACTCAGTCGAAATGATGCTATTCGAGTTGCTCCTTCCTAGGGCTCGTTAAATGTACTAGGATGGACTCATATCACAAGCATATGTTATCCCCTTCAAGCTTGTTATAAAAAATAATTGGGGTACCTACCAGAAATGGTTGGGGAAAAGTGGAACCATCATCATTGTCGTGTCGGCAGTATGTCGCTCTTGAACATGGCACTTGTCTGCATTCGTGTCGGGTTGGGGACATCTCATCTCGTTTCTTCACTTGCTTCCGTGGGTTTGGGTAATCCCTTTTGACCTCTCCTTTGCTCATTGCCTCGTCACCATGACCTCTAATCTGTTGATGTCAAATACTGCCAAAATAGCTGCTCCCAACATCCCATGTGTGTTCAGGGTGCCTGAGGTTGACTCTAGGTGTCATTGAAAGACCTGTTGTGATTCATTCACAACAAACATCATATTCTGTCTGTGGCTGATGTGTGAAAACACTGTATACAATCAGTCCTTCCTGTCGACTTGGCTCATTATCTAAAGGAAAGTGATCTAGAGACTCCTTTATGGTACCTTAGAGCCAGCATGCATCAATGGCAGGTTCGTCGCACTCGACGCGAGGTTTTCATCATTGGCCTCCGATCGAGTGATTCTACGGGTGTTCAACGCCACCTCATTGATTCACACGCGTGGGTGTACATGGAACCTTGAAAGGTATTATCAACAATGAGTGGTCCCTCTTGCCTTCGTCACAGCTCTCATCATTGGCTGGTAATCAGACGATGTTCTTGCATGCTCGACTTCAGCTCACATATTCGCATGCTTGAACTTGTACTTTGTTTGGGTCGAGATGGAGTGCAAGACCCTGGATTGTGTCTGTTGTAATCCAGGCTGCGATTGTGGATTATTGTCATTATATACGTGACTCACTGATTGGATGGCTGCGTCTGTACCTGAGTCTATTTCTTTGATCCTCGCTGGATGGCTGCGTCCATACCCTGGATCCGGATTATAATGTACTCTATTTCGGATGGCTGCGCCCATACCGCATATACGTCATGTACTTGAGATATCAGTCGTATTTTTCTATGCAAGTTTTATGACGACGGAGCTTCAGTTGGACACGTTCTCGTAAAGCATTTCACCCCTCTCTCTCTCGGGCCTCATACTTTAGGGGGCATCTGTTACACAGTAATTTGTCACCGTCCCTACCATTCCCCGTCCCACACAATGGAGGACCCATTTTGTGACCTGTGAACAATGTGATGCCTTGAAACAATTATCATTGCACTCCTCTAAACATGAGCTTCAATTGACCTAAAGACATCTCCTTGCAAAAAACCATGAAAACATCTCCTTTTGCATTGGCGCGGGCAGACAGTTCATCACCCGCGCCAATGGGGAAAATCCTACAAAGTGGCCGCTCCAACTGGCACTCTGTCCCAGAGTCTCAGTCGCGCTAGCCAATTTAAGTAGTGTTTTTTAAATAAAGATGGCGGAAGTTGTGTTTCAACCAACTCAGAAACCATTTCCTATCTTGAGTTGGGAGGTTTGGTTACGGGAGTTCCATGGAAGGGCCAATCCCACAATAATAGGGATCCCAACTCCCTCCTTCCCCATCTATAAAAGCTTGCTATTGCCATTGCAAGCTAGTCTTGAAGTGCCTAAGCTTTGAATCTCTAAATTTCCAAGAGCCTTTGTTCTGTAAGAACCCTCTTTCTTCCCTTAAGGCCGACTCAAGTAAGGAGACTATCGTCGAGAGACTCTAGAGAGGCTTGCCCTTTCCCTGGCGAGCTTTGCGAGACGTGAACGACTGGAGACCCTTCCGAAGGAGACCGCAGCGTCAGAACATTGGTTGTACTCTCTTTCAATTGCTTATTAATGAATGACTACTGGTTATGGTTCCACTCTGTTTTTCACTTATGATAATGATGAGTTATATCCTTTCTGACTGATATATAGTTGCGTATTCTAGATTTTATGCTTGTATTCGTGTTGTTTCTTAAATGTGCAGGTGTCCATTCAAGGAGATCATGAGGATCGTGATCTGCTGAGGTTGAGGAACGGGAACGCTGTCTCTTCTACGAATCATAGCACTGGACTCCAGGTAGGCCTCCATCGTTGGTCTGTTTATTCGCAATTAGGAACTTGTGTTGTAGAATTTGATGATTGTTGCTAGACCCATGCTGGGCTAGTAGGGATCGCCTCTGTCCGCAGAGGGGATTTACCTCCTCAACATATGTGAATAGATGTTCTTATGTCAAACATAGCAGAAAATTGTTGACTTAGTGGCCATTAATGGATGCCACTAGTCAACACGAGAACTCTCACCATTGATGACAATGAGAGTCAAGATGCCCAAACACATCTTTCAAGGTACGAATAATTTTGCTGTTGTCAAGTACCTAGAAGATTTGATGAATAAGGGACATTAATGTATTCCCATTGTTCATCAACAAGAAGACTTTTCATTAAGGCATGCAAGCCTCAAGTTGTTTTTGTAAAGATTTTAGACTCAAAGGACTATGGACTCAATAATTTGCATTGAAGCAGGGTTTATTTGTGAAAGGAAAATGATAGGAGAAGGAAAATGGAAATGGAAGGTTAAAATAGAAAATGACAATGGGAAATAAGCATGTAAGTGAGCTTCTTGCTTTTATTTGTGGGTTAGGTGTAGACAAAGAGTAATGGAAAGTGTATGTGAATAAAAATGAACAACTGACTCTTGTTGGGAAAATAACTATGGCTTGCTTTGAATTGCTTGGTTGGATTTATAATTCAAAAGGGAGGAAAGGTAATGGCCTTGATGGATATGTACATGGAATTGTTCTTATGTTTCTCATGAAATTGGTCATTTGAAGAACAATTGTGCTGGAAAATTGGTTTCCTTCAATGATTATTCGATCATCCCAAACCTGCAAAAAAAACTTGAAATAAAAAACATAAGTGTGTTAAAAAATAAATGGTCAATTCCTCTCTGATTCTTACGCAAAAAATTGAATGTCAAATGAAACAGATTAAGGAAAATCAAGTTTTATATTTAGTCCAATTCATGATATTGATAACAATCCATTTTTAAGAAATAACCATAAAAAATAAATCAACTCCTTGTTGTCGGATGACTTCATGTAATATGCTCAGTAATATGATTGGCATCAAATATTTGTTGTGTCCTGCAAGTTAAAGCTTCACAACAACAATATTATAATTTTTAATGCGAAATATTCAGAAATCATCTAAATATTCTTCCAATTGTTTTACAAGTCACTGTCAAATTGAATCATCATATGTGTTGCAAAAGTCAAAAATATTTGAAGTGGTAAAAAAAAAGTACTTGCACAAAAAATTATTTCAATCAAATTTTGCAAGTGTTTTTCGCCTTATAAATTGCTTCAATAAATCAACTGTATATGCAATTTTTTTATTTCTCATTTTTTATTTTATTATATATATATTTATTATTATTTATATATATTTTTTTAATGATGAGACACATAGGGAATGAAACACATATGTATCTAAAATCAAATTTATTAAATCAAATTGGACTCTTAGACCACATGTCATGTGGAGCAGAGTTTGTTATTCACTTGGATTCTTCTAAAATCAAATTGGACTCTTAGACCATGTTGTACCTTAAGAGACAATCCCTAGGTTGTGGTAAGGAATCCGTGCTTAAGACATTTAGATAAATATGTCATAGAAATATTGGTCTTTGTTTAATCACCTTCATATATTTATCATTAAACCCTCAAAGATCAAATATAATGAATGTCCCACAATGCGATTATCTGTTGATATAGAATGGAATGATCAGAAGAATCATGAAAGAAAAAGCCCAAACTGATAAGCTGAGTACAAAATATATCACCTCAAACCTCAGAAGAATTATAAGAAAAGGAATAGTTAAAATGAAGGAGCACCTATTGAGGATTTTAACTCTTATTCACACAAGTAAAAAGAGACCTACAGATTCATTACTTCATTTTATCCAAAACTCGAAACCCTTCTCTTTCTTGTTTATCTTCTTAAATACAATAGAGAGCAGATTGTAACTGCTGGAACTAATCCTAACTGCTTCAACTACTTAGGACTTCGTCAAATACCTATTACATGTCATAAAAAATGTCTTATTACAATTACATTCTCTTTAAAAGAGGAAATAACATGAAACATAACTCCTAATCTATTTGCTGAATGTGAACTGATGATGTTGCTGCTGCATTTCCTCGACTGGTTGGTTTATATTTCTTTGAGGTCAAGGGATCCTTTGGTAAACCTGTCATCCAGGCTCTGCATTTCTTCCATATCTCAATGTTTGTCTTAGGTGAATGAACCAACTTGTGATATTCTAATCTAAAACTAGTGATTATGTTGAATAATGGCCTCTCTATAAATAAAGTATTCACTAACCACAGCAGCTGAAAATGTCTTTGAAGGAAATTGATCATTGTTGCTCCTTTAAGAACTTGAGTCTTTTCATGAGTATTTTCTACCTTGATTTTTTCCAACTCTAGTGAGGGTTCATAAGAATCCCATGATAAAATACTACCTCCAAGGCCCCAACATGATGGTAAACCTGCTCTTGCTATTTTGTCAAATAAATTATCAAACTGGCTTACTATTTCTTTAAGTTCAATCAAATTCTTCTCTGTAGACTTCCTACAATCATTTTTGACAATCATCTTATTAATTTCCACAGCATATAAAATCTTGTCTTTAATCTCATTCTCTTCCAACTCTTGATCTGTTTTGGAACCAATGAAATCAATGAATTTTCTTGCCTAAATGGCCATGTTAACCGTTTTTTGCTTGTCTGCCATGACGAGTTCTTTAAAATTCCTGATAATAATTCTTTCCTCTGCTACAACAGTCAGAAAACCCCAAATTGCTTTCATTTCTGCAATGATATCATTCCATATGATATCCTTAGCCTGTATTAGGGATATATTTCCCTTCAATTTTTTCTTAAGATTTTTAATCTCAACGTTAGTAGTTTGGCGATCTGTTCTATATTTATTGACTTCCCCCTCTTTGGCTTGTATGATCTTTGTTGTTGTCTCCAAATCAGCTTCTGCATTTTTGTGATCCCTCTCCGCCATCTTCAATTCAATAGTCAATTGAGATATTTGTGCTGCTGGATCATCATTACCAGATGGAAAAACAAAAGTACAAGTACGAGATTCAATATGATTCTGCAAAGTTAATGTAGTTTGCTTTAATTTATTGATTTCTTCTTCCTTTTGCAGGAGCTGCTGAAGAAGTTTCTCTTTCTCATTTTCTACTTCTGCAACCTCTGCTGCCATGGAGTTCTCTCGTGTAGGCAATTTCAATTTCTTATTCAGTACAAAGATTTTTGATTCAACACTTTGTAGAAGCTTCTGTACAACAGACCTGTCATTGGGATCTACCCCAATCTTCACAATAATATTTTTGAGCTCTTCATTCTGGATTGTTAAAGCCCTGGAATTTTCTTTCTCTAACTTCAACTGCTTGATAAATTTTCCAAGCATGTTTTCAGCCTTGATTTCCATTGCATTAGTTTTGGTTAAGTCATTCATAATCATCTGGCCTGTTTGCATATGTAGATTTACTTTATCAAGCAATGGAATTTTCTTTACATCTACAGTTAGATTCACAATATTAAAATCATTGCATGAACCAATAGACATATCAGAGGGATGTGAAAGGGAAATCTTAAATTGATCCTTTTCAAGATCCATTGCAGTTAGCAGTCTTGTTTGCTTTGGGGTTATCTGGTACTCAGCTTGAGCTTCCATTCTTGCCTTCATTTTCTGATTTATTTCTGCAATCTGAGCAAACATTTGTTTAATTAAGGGCACTTTTTCCTGAGTTCTTTCATGCCTTCTTGGTGAAGCAGTAACATTCTGCTCATCTCCCAATTGTAGTGAGAAACCAGGTTGAGCATCTATAGAATCCTCACTGAGCTTTGTCCTCTTTTCAGTCCTTTGTTCTTCATCCTCTGAATCAATCACTTCTTCTTTACCTCTCTTATTTGACTTCTCTAATATGACAGGAGTTTGTATACTTGAGTTTAGAGAACCTGCGAAACCCTTATTTTCCATCTTTTCTACATCAGGTCTGATTTCATGAATGAATGTTGAATACCCATTTTCAATTCTCCTATTAGAAATCACACTAAGAGGGTCATAAGACTACTTCTCTCTTAACAGTAGGTGCATTTCATCTAACATCTTAGTGACTTAACTAGTTTCCTGTCTCATATTAACTATAAAAGGACCAATAGTCATTGGGAATTTAAACATATGACCTTTCTTCATAGGAAAAAAATGGATTTGATCAACATTTAAACTTTTCCTAATGAATTCCAAAGCAAATAATCTTATGGGCACAAATATTGGAAGCCTATAAGGTTCCACACCAGCTCCATAAAATTCTAATTTCAGAATAATCTTCAAAGACATACCAATCACCAAACTTACAATTTATTCCCAGCTGCAAGAACTATTGAGCCTTTGGTAGGAAGCATGGGGGAGATATTCCATTCAAAATTCTATATGCAGTAGACATAAAATGACTTGCAAAGTCAAACAAACCTTCCTCATTATGTTCTTTCCTTACTATGTCTGTCCAAAATATCACTGAATGCCTCTTCTTATTAATATCCATTATATTTAACCCTAGATGCATGAATTATTCTACATTTTGATATAAAAACAAATAAATAACAAGAGAGGGAAACCTGAATGAACCCGTCAGTGATAAAATCATGAGCTAGGAATTGACTACTTCTTTCCAATAAGAAGGGATATCCAACACTAGTTTTCGCTTCATCATCAAGGCGAACATCCCCAGAACTGATTTGTCTATTATACTGTCATCATATTTTCCCAAAATATTTGAAATGCCCCTCAGCACAGGTCTAACTTCTACATAAAAAACCTCCATGGAAAATTCTTTACTCTCAGGTGCAAACTGCTTTGTATCTGGCTTAAGAAAAAAGATAAATTGGTTGAACTCTTGACCTGTAAGACTATCATAGTGTGCCATCAACG
Source organism: Pinus albicaulis (assembly GCA_034641835.2). Taxonomy (NCBI): domain Eukaryota; kingdom Viridiplantae; phylum Streptophyta; class Pinopsida; order Pinales; family Pinaceae; genus Pinus; species Pinus albicaulis. The sequence continues at coordinate 1,967,869,308 of CM076578.1, read as the reverse complement.
AATCATCAATGAGTTGGACATATGACTCTGAATCAAGGTAACACAGAGCTTGACGAATTAGTTGGGCTGAGACTTGCAGAACATTTTCTCCTTGACAATTCATTACAAAACACTTTCCTGGGTACATGACAGACACTAGCCAATACACAAGTTTGGGAAAAGGTGTGTTATTAGAATGCATGCAGACAATATACCGGTTTTAATCATGGCAGAGTAAATTAGAGAATATTTTTCATTTAAACAGACTTGCTGATAAAATGAAAGGTGGTCTAGTGAACAGACAATATCATGGATGTCCCTCTCAGTATCCATGAGATGAATGTGGCTGGAAGAATCTGAAAGGGATGGACGCTTGGCCATAATTTAGCTTGGGATGACAGAAAATTGACAGGATGGAAGACAGCAGAAAAAGACACAACATAAACATAACTTCAAACACAAACTAACAACAATAACCTTAGAAAAAATGAGAGTCCATCTTAAATAGGTGGTGCGAGCTTAAGAATTAAATGCTGAAGAGATGCGCCAAAAGACCATTAAAAGTACTCCAACGTGGACCACATCTGTCACCAGCTGGTTGCATACGTCACTGCGGGAGGTCTCAAGGTACGTAGAGCTCGTCGAGTTCATGCCCTTGCAGTGAATCTCGACTGTTGATCTGGATCGGCCTCGTAGTCAATAGGGTCAACTGTGGAGGCACCTTCCTCGTTAACCCGTGTGCTGAAAGTGCCCACGGGTTGACACTTTTATTCCCTGTCTATCAAATCATCAGATCCCGCTCCATAACATGCTCAATATTTATTCTGTGCGCTGGGACCCGCTTTCAAAAAGGTTTAAAGTATTAAAATTTAAACTTAATGTAATGAATATTACATTTTTATGCTAAAGTACGTGAAACCTTATATTTTAACATATATTTTGATAATTTTCTATTTTTTTGTATTTTTGAAAATTAAAAATAAAGGATATTGCATATGAGCCACAACATCTGGGTCCACCCAGGGATAGTGTTTTTTTCTACGAAACACTAAGAACTTCAGATTAGTGCCTTCACTTTGGGCATGGAGTCAAATGTTGTTTGATGAAAAATGTACAATGAAGGAAACCGAATATGTACAATGATGAACCATAAAACTTCAATGCTAAAAGTGATGTTTTAGATATTTCCCATTCATAGGCAGCTCTACTGTTACCCCATCAAGATCCTCTAGCATGAATGTGTTATTTGATCTAGCTTCAACAATCTTGTATGGGCCATACCAAAGTGGATCAAACTTACCATGCTTTCGCTTTTCTTATCTTCTGGTATCCCATCTTAATACCAAGTCTCCAGTTTGAAAAAGAATCTCCTTTTCTTTTCTATCAAAAATGGACTTCATCTTTTCTTGATAGGTGACCAAATTTTCCCTGACTTTATTCCTGCTCTCACTCAATTCTATCATCTTATTCAGCCTTATTATCAATGCATTAGGTTCTTCTTGTGCTTCTTGAAGAAAATAAATTACTGGTCTAGCTAGTTGAGTAGGAAACAAAGCTTGAGTACCATATACTAATTCATAAGGAGACTTACCAGTAGATCTTCTAGTAGTCATTATTACTACCCAGAGAGAAAATATCAAATTTGAATTCTAGTTTTTCTAATTTTCATTAATTGTTTTCTTCAAAATCTTAACCAATGTATTGTTGGAAGATTCAGCTAGTCCATTCCCTTGAGGATGACATGTTGTAGAATGAGACAAAATGACATTATATGTTTGACAAAAATTAATGAATCTGACTGAATTAAACACCTGAGTATTGTCTGTTACAATCTTGACTGGACACCCAAACCTGCCGAAAATGTTTTCTTCCAGAAACTTCATTACTACTAAATCATTTTCTTTTGTAGTAGGTATTGCCTCCACCCACTTTGTAAAATAATCAGTGGTAGTAAGAATCCACTTGAACTTCCCACTTGATGGTGGATTTATTTCTCCAATAAAATATAATCCCCATTGTCTAAATGGTTCTTCAACAAATACCAAAAGAAGAGGTAGAGGAGCTAACCTTTTCTTCTCTACAAATAATTGACATTTCTGGCATCTTCTAACCAATCTGTATACATCAGAAAAGAAGGAAGGCCAGTAAAAACCTGATTTGAGGATTTTATGAGCAATGACCTTCCAACTATAATGGCCTCCACAAAAACTTTCATGATATTCTGTGATCACTTCCATTGACTCTTCTTCTCTCAAACACAACAACAAAATACTAGTAGGATCCTTCCAATATAATTTAGCATCAATTATAACATAAGGTTTAGCTTTGAGTTTAAGAGCTCTGTACTTTGTTCTGTTTATTGAGGGAGGACAAGAGAAAAAGCACAAGTAGTGAATAATATCCTTATACCAATCAAAGTAGATAAATTTGTACTTAATTGTTGATTTTGTGCTACTTTGACTTGTTTCATCAACAAATTCATCCAAATGTGCAAGCAGATTGATTCCTAGAGCTTGAAAATTATATTTTGTTAGCAACTTTTCCAAGCCCTATCCTTTTACCAATTTAGTAGGTTTAATGTCTAAGTCATACTCCTGGATTTTAGCAATCCACTTTCCTCTTTTTCCTTCAACATCACTTTGAACTAACACATCTTTTACAACTGAGTTAGGTACATATGAAATTATTTGAGACTGCAGCACATAAGTCCTAAAGGCTTTTAATGCTTTAACTAAGGCATACACCTGTTTCTCCAAGATATTGTATTTGAGTTCTGCAACTCTGATAACTTTACTGAAAAATGCCACAGGTTGCTCTTTTACCTCTTCATTCTTCTACAACAACATAGCAGCAATGGTAGAAGGTGATGCAAATGAAAAAATTTGGAAAGGCCTTAGATAATCTGGACTAATTAAAACATGAGCTTCTTTGAAGAGCTTCTTTAATCCTGGCAAATGACCCTCTTGCATCTTTGTCCCATTTTACTTCAGCATTTTTCTTCAGCATATCTGTTATGTTTCTGACAATCTCAGCATAATTTGGGACAAATCTTCTCAGGAAATTAATTTTTCCTAGAAACCTCTTGATATCCTTCTTACTTATAGGCAAAGGAATTGTCTGTATAGCTTCAACTCTTGTTGGATCAATTTTCACCCCCTGATTTGAAACTATATGCCCTAGTAACTTTCCTTCTTCCAAAGAAAATAAATATTTCTTAGAATTCAATGATAACCCAAAATTCCTGCATTTCAGGAAAGCCTTCTACAAATGCTCCAAGTGCTCATCATCAAAACCTGAAAAAATAGTCACATCATCCTAATATATTGTTAGTCATCAGTAATTTTTTGCTATTCTAAAGATGACTAAGTAATGGTCCTATATTTCTAAAAACAACATTTGTGAAATATTGTGAGTTTTAGAAATCTCACTACCTTCATTATCCTAAGTCAAAATTGTTTCACTGAATTTCTCCCTCTCTGCCTTCTAAATTTCACTTCATTGATCCAAAATGACTTCATTATTGAGCCTATTAATCTCATTTTCACTCCCCTACCTACACTTTCTCATTCACTCCTTTTTTCTCTAAGACTCATTTTTCCCTTTCCTAAATCCCCCATAAAGGGCACCCTTATTCATCATTTTTCTTTGAATATATTAAACAATGTAAAAGCCCCCTTTTACATTGTTTAAAACCCAAAACTTAAGCCTATCGAGTCTCCTTATTTTATAAATAAAAACTCTTTTTTGTATTATAAATCCGCCCTTATATAATATAGGCCTAAGCCCCTTTTTCTTCTAACCCCCTCGAGCTCATGTGGCCATGACCCCACTTATCTTATAAGCCCCTCCCGACATAATTTCACCCTCCACCTCTTTGTTATATAAAACCCCCATAAACCTTATAAAAGCGCATTCGCTTTTTTTTATTCAAAAGACCTGGGCCCGCCTTCCACTATACTCCATGCCCAAGTCAAGTCATGCCACCTGTCCACCCAGACCTTTCCTTATTCCACAACCCCCAACCTTATTAAACGAACAAATTCTACATTTGTTTAGACCCTGTGCTAAACGAAAAATACCTTGCCATGTCATCCTTTCCCCGGGGCCCATCCCAAACTATTCCACACTGTCAATATCCTTCCTGAAGATCCGATAGCCCACATCGTATATCGCACATAAAGTGGTGCAGGGGCTAACGTTTTGTGACCCACACGAAATGGGCAGTTTTGCCCTGCCATGCATTGCGTGCTGGGCCATATCGCATGCCCTCTCCCAAAAACTGCTTACCACCTTTTCTCCACGCGATAAAATGCTCCTAGTTTTTCGATACTGCTTATCCCTCCGCGCCTTTTTTCAAACCTTCCTGCCTCCATTCAAACTTCTGCTTGATTTTTCCTTCGAAACCCTACCTCCCACATCGGTTTCTCTTATGCAAACCCTTCAAACTGATCCAAACCACAGAAGATGCAGTCATATGCCCTCCCCGCAGGTTTTTAATTAACAAATTGTGTTTATGTGCAAGTTTAATGGCAGAATGCCTGAGGGGAATTCTGATGGTCCAAAAACAACCAAATAAGCCTCTAGATGATGATCCAGGAGCTTAAATCAAGTCAATAATGACTAGAGGGTTTGTATTAATGTTTTCCATCGATGAAACATGATCATCGATGGGCAAGTAACCCTCCTACCATGAAAGGAAGCTTCCCTTGTGTTGTGGATCATTTGCATATCCTTTTATTTCCAATTCTTCAAAATATAATTTTCTTAAAATTTTTTGAAATTATGTTAAAGTATTAAAATCCTATACTTTGGCATAAAAAAAAAATATTTATGTTGATATATTGGAGTTAAAATTTTAAACACTTTAAACTTTATGAAAGTGGGTTCTGCATTCATGTTTAAAGATCGATCAGTTTGTTGGGTGGAAAGTGTTGATGGTTTAGTTTCTTATCAAAAGGCCCAAACTATGGGCACAACTAGTGCACGAAATAATAGGACAACAGAGATGAACGGTGGATATTGAGTGTGGGGGCACCAGCCAAAATTTTCCTCTGTCCCTCAAGACCCCCCGCAGTGACATAGGGCGCTGAGTTGTTCACAACTGTCTTCCACGTCGGGTGAAATCAACGGCTCATTGGTGCATCATGTCAGCATTAAATTTTAAAGCCGTGCCACATATCTAAACAAAATTCACATTGTTTCAAATCATTTGTGATTAGTTTATGCTGCGTCTTGTTTCAGTCTTCTGTCACCCTAGTAAAGTTGACCACCCTGTGAGTTTTTCTTTGCGATAATTTTTAGTCATGGCTAAGCGTTCGTCCTTGTCAGGTTTTGCTAGTCATATCCCTCTCATGGACACCGAGGGGGATATTCAAGATACCCTTTGTTCTATAATTCACCTTCCTCTTTATCAGCAAGTCATCTTGAATGACAAAGCCTCCCCTGTTTATATTTCCATGGTCAAGTTTGGAGTGCTTTCTGCATGTATCCCAAAGACCCACCTTTTTCCTAAATTTATCTATTGGTTGGTATCAGTCATGTACCCTGGGAAGTGTTTTATTATGAATTTTCAAGGAGAGAATGTTTTGCAAGTGTCTACCCAGTTAATTCGCCAAGCCCTTTTCTATCCTGAGTCAGAGTCATCTGTTCAGTTCTCTGACGATTCTTTGGTAACCTATTATGATAACCTTGCAGGTGAAGAGTTTAATCAGTTCATATATTTTTTGAAGCCAAACACAAAGAAATATCAGCCAGAAAGCAAAGAGTTTGCCATGGATATTTTTTATGCAGAAATTCGACCAGTGTTAAGCAGCATTGCGAAAATTCTGGGTAAAGATGATGACAGTACAATGGATAAACTAGTCTTGGGGATGTTTGCTATGATGACGAAGCCAGGAATAGTGCTGGATATTCCATCATATTGGTAGGAATTAGTTAATTCACAACTAATGAGCCTTTCATTAACAGGTTCTTTTAAATTTCCTTCATTGATTGTCTATTTATTCTTATATCAAAATGTGGAAGAGTTCATGCATCTAGGTCAGAATATTATGGATATAAAAAAGAAAATACAATCAGAAGTTTTTTGGAATGATATAGTAAGAAGAGAGAAAAACAAAGTTGAATTATTTGATTTTGCCAGTTATTTCATGTCAGTTGCATATAAAATCTTGAATGGAGTTCATCCTCCCTGTTTTCTACCTAAAGCTCAGGAATATTTGCATTTAGGAGTAAATTTCAAATTTGGAGATTGGTTTGTTTTTGAGGATTACTCTGAAATTAGGCTATACGGAGCAAGTGTTGAGCCTTATAGACTCCCAACGTTTGTGCTTATGAGGCTATTTTCCCTGGAATTTATTCGACAAAGCCTAAATGTTGATCAGGTTCACTTTGTGCCCATGAAAAAGGGGATAATGTACAAACTACCCATGACTGTAGGCCCATTCATAGTCAATATGAGACAGGCATTTGAGGAGGTTACTAAAATGTTAGATGAGATGCATATGCTGTTAGGGTAAAGTTGGGCTTATGACCCTCACAATGTAATCTCGAATAGAAGAATTGAGAATGGGTATTTAGATTTCATTCATGAAAGTAGGGAAGATTTGGAGAAGATAAAAAGTAAAGGTGTGATGAGTTCAGCAGGTTCAAACATTTAGACTCCTATCATATCAGATAAATCAAACAAAAGAAGCAAAGAAACAGTGATTGATTTAGATGATGAGGAGCAAGGAGCTGAGAAGAGGACAAAGTTTACTGAAGAATCTACATCTAACCCACCTAGTTTTTCTTTACATCTGGGAGAAGAACAAAATGTTCCTGCTTCACCCAGGAGTCATGAAATCTCTCATGAATAAGTACCTCTGATCAAACAGATGTTTGCACAAATTGAAGAAAGGAATCAGAAGATGAAGGCCAACATGGAGGACCAAGCTGAATATCAAGTTGCTCCACATCAAACAAGACTTTTGACTATCATGGATCTTGAGAAAGATAAATTTAGGATTGCCCTGTCACATCCTACAGACATGTAAATAGGTTCTTCTAACATTTTCAATACTGTAAATGTGACTGTAGATGTGAAGAAGATTCCCTTGATGGATAAGATGAATTTACATATGCAAACCGGTTAGTTGATTGTGAATGACCTGACGATGACCAATGCAATGGAAATGAAGGCAAAAAATATGATGGGAAAGGTACTTAAGAAATTAAAGTTAGAGAAATCTAACTCAAGAGCTTTAACAGTTCAGAATGATGAGCTAAAGAAAATCATTGTAAAGATTGGAGTGGACCCTAGTGAGAAGACTGTTGTACAAAAATTTATGAAAAGTGCTGAGACATAAATATTTACATTGAGGAAAAAGCTAAAATTTCCTACAGGAGAACATTCTATGGCGAAATTTATGAAAAGTGCTGAGGCAGAAATATTTACATTGAGGAAAAAGCTAAAATTTCCTACAGGAGAACATTCTATGGCTACAGAAGTTGCAGAGGTGGAGAAGGAAAAGGAAAAGCTTTTACAGCAACTCATGCAAAAAGATGAAGAAATTTCCAAAATAAAGCAAACTGCAATATCACTGCAAAATCATATTGATAACCATAATTGTACTTTTGTTTTTCCTACAGGTAACAAAGATCCACAAGCACAGATTGTTTAGTTGAATACTGAGTTGCAAATGGCTGAAAGAGATCGGAAAAAGGCTCAAGCAGATCTAGAGACTACAACAAAGCTTATTCAAGCCATAGGGAATGAAGCTGACAAGTACAAAATGGATATTCAGAATGCCAATACTGAGATTAAAAATCTCAAAGAGAGACTGAAAGGAAACATTTCATTGATACAAGCCAAAGATATCATTTGGAATGATATCATTTCAGAAATGAAATCAATTTGGAGTTGTTTGATGATAGCTACAGAGGACAAAAGTCTTATCAGGGAATGTGAAGAACCAATCATGACAGATAAACAGAAGGCAATTAATAGAGCTATTCGGGCTAGAAGGTTCATTGACTTTATTAATTCTAAAACAGATCAGAAATTAGAAGAGAATGACATTAAAGACAGGACCTTATATGCAGTAGAGATCAATAAGATGATTGTCAGAAATGACCACAGAAAGGCCACAAAAAAGAAACTGATGGAAATTAAAGAAGCAGTAAGTCAGTTTGATAAGTTATTTGACAAATTAACAAGAATAGGTCTGCCATCATGTTGGGGAGATGAAGGAAATATTTTGCCATGGCATTCTTATGAGAATTTTCTAGTTATGACAAAAAGTAAAGTTGATAACAGGCATGAAAAAACTCAAGTGCTTAAAGGGGAAACAATGGTCAACTTTCTGCAAAAACATTTTCAGCCACTGTGGTTGGTAAAAACTCTTTTCACAGAAGCACCATCCTATAGTCGAATTACTGCATTCAGATTGGAGTATCACAATCTAACACATTCGCCCAGGACAAAGGTAGAGATATGGAAAAAGTGCAGACCCTGGACAATAGACTTGCCAAAAGGGTTTTCAGCATTAAAGAAAGACAAATCAGCGGACCAAGGAAATGTAGCAGCATCATCAGCAATTCCTATAGATTAGGATATATATTTTTACATTATATTACTTTTTCAAAGACAATGTAATTGTAATAAGACATTTTCAAGGCATGTAATAGACAACCTCCTAAGTCCTAAGTGGTTGTGGTAGTTAGGATTGGTTACAATAGTTCCAAACTCTTTTTTACTGTATTTAATGTAATTTTCAAGGGGAAGAAAGGTTCTGAGTTTAAGACCTTCAGACTATTATTTTGTACTCAGAGATTTCAATTATTAATGAATGAGTAAGCAAGTTTCTGGCATCTGTTTATGTTGATATGTATCTAAGTTTACATTCTGTGTGTTCTTTCTTTGAATAAGACAAAGTAATGAGCAACAGGTCTCTTTTACCTATGTAAGCAAGAGTTAAAATCTTTAATTGGCGCTCCTTTGTTTTAACTATTTCCTTAATAAATTCTTCAGAAGTTTGAGATGATATATTCTGTGTGACAACATATTAGTTTGGGCTTCTTTCTTTCATTTTCTTCTGGTCATTTCATTCAACATCAGCAAATGGTAGCATTGTGAGACATTCATTATGTTTGATATCTAAGGGTTTAATAGTAAATACTTGAAGGTGATTAAAACAGAGACAGATATTTTCGTGACATAATCATATAAATGTCTTAAGCACTAATTCCTTATCACAGCTAAGGGATTATCTCTTAAGGAACAACATTAATTAGCGTCGTTGCCGAGGAATCAAAGAAACGAAGTCTTTTCCCTGGGTTTTATTTGTATTTCCTTTGGTTGTTCAGAGAGGAGGAAATATTAAAAGTTGTGTTTCATTTTCTCATTCTGGCTTATAAGAGGCCACATACGAGGTCTGATACCTCTCAGTAGAAGGTTCCTACCCGTTCAAATCCAGAAAAGTTGGTTTCAAAAAAGAGCCAGAAATCAAAAACCTTTTCTACACTTGATGCCACACTGCTTGCACCTGGCAGCAGTTCACATATTCTTTCATCCAAGGATATTTCCCGGAAACTCACTTTGTCGAAACAAGAATCCTTGTCTTCATCCATTCACTTCCAAGAACCAAGGTTAGAAGAGCAATCTTTCGATCTTGTATCTTTCACATTTACAGAAACTCAGCCTAATACAGTTGCTAGTTCTTCTGCTTTAGTTTATCAACCCCTTCCTTTATCAGTTGTTTCACCTCATTCATCCACACCTACAACTAGTACACAGATTCCTACTACTCAAGGCGAAGTCAATCAGGACATAAACATGGCAGTACCTGCTTTATTGATGAATAGATATGCACCATCAAATCTTCCCCAACCAATGAATGCAATTCCCCAGGAGTATCTTAAGTTGCTTCCTAGATTTACTGGTGAAGATGAAATAACAGTAGAACAACACTTGCCTTGTTTTGCATCTTTGCCGAAAATTTCAATGTAGAACATCTTGATGTTGTAATGAGACTTTTTGTGCAGTCTCTAAATGGAGAGAGGCAAGAAAATGGTTCAAAGGATTACCAAATGGCTCAATCAATGATTGGGATGAATTAGAAAGACATTTCATCCAAAGATGGGGTGAAAAGAGAGATCATGGTTATTCCTTAACAGAATTTAATGCTATAAAAAAAAAAATCAGATGAAAACATGAGTGATTTCATCAAAAGATTTAATAAATTGTACAATAGTTTTCCTGTGGAAATGAAACCTCCTCCTATTGGAGCAAGGGTTGTTTTTGCTGGGGCATTTATATCAAATTTCAGTTTTACATTGAGAGAAAGAAGATCACCCACTCTTGAACAAATTCAAACTGATGCCTTAGAGATTGAGGCAAATATGACTACTGCTGGAAAAGTACAAGAAAAACAATCAATTCAAGATAAAGGAAAAGCTAAAGAGGAGTCATCACAAGATCAAAGGATTGATGACATGACTACGGTCATTAAAAATTTGTCAAACAAATTAGTAAAGATGGAAATGGATAACAAGAAACCTGTACAACAAAACAGAGGGGTTTTTAATCCCCAATTCAGAAAGCAGCCCCTGCAGATTCTGCAAAGGGAAAGAAGAGATCAGGATCAAGTTCAAGCACCCTTATATATAGAAGCAACACCATCACAGTCTGCTGATGATGATCAGAAAGAAGATGAAGATCAAATTTCTGTTGTATATATGGAAGATGGTGAAACAGAAGAAGAATGTGAAAAGGAATGTGCAGAAGAATGTAAAGAAGCTAATGTTTCATTTGATCAAGAAGAAATGGATGGTTACTGCAAACAATTTACTGATTTTATCCAAGAAGAATTGCATAAAAAGTATGACTTCAGATCAAAGAAGAGGTTGAGAACTCAAGATAATGAAGAGAAAGAATCAGAGTCGGTACCATCCCTAATGGCAACTCCACTACAGAAAAAATCAATAAAACAATCAGACAAGGGGAAGCAGCCCATGAATCCAGTAAAAAAAAAGGAGAAGCAGCAAGTTGAGGCTTCCCAAATCAAGTCTAATGATTCTAACATTTTGGAGAAGATTGTTACTGCTCCTGAGCAACATGCAAATCCAAACAAAAATCAAGAAGAACCTGAAAAGTTGACAAAACAAAATCAAACTTTCAGTTTGTCGAAAGAGTTAGAAAAAGTTAAAATACAAGTACTTCTTCTTGAGTTGGCTAAAGCACCTGGTTATAAGAAAGAAATTCCAAAGTTTATTAATCTATCTCAGTCTGATGAGGTGGGCGATATTGTTAATTTTCAAGAAGAGAAGCCAATGGTTACTTTTGGGCCTCATGTTGAAGAGGTAAATTCTTCTGTTCCACCTTTTTATATATCAGTTTTGTTGCATGATTTCATTTTACATAATTGTATGCTAGATTCTGGTGCATCACATAATCTTATGCCACTGTCTGTGATGAATGAGCTAAATTTACAAATCACTAAACCATATAGAGACCTCTATTCCTTTGATTCAAAAAGAGTGAAGTGTGTAGGTCTTATCAAAGACATGGTTGTTTCCTTAGCTCAAATTCTAGCCAAGAGTATTATGATGGATGTTGTAGTAGTAGATATTCCGGCTAGATTTGGTATGTTGTTTTCTAGATCCTGGGGAGAAAAGCTTGGAGGTTGTCTTGAAATTGGATTTCACATATGCCATCATTCCTGTTTTTAATGGGGAGGAAAGGAAGTTATGTAGAGAAACTAGATTTTTGAAAACTACCACCAAGAAAGATGCAGGTAATTCCCCCATTTATGGCCAAGAGAAGGAGGATCTCTCTTGTTTCATGCTGCATGAAGATGAGGAATTTGCTGAAGACTCAAAGGAACAGCTCTCTTCAGCCAATGTACATAAGGAGCTACATTCAAATAAAATTTGTAAGTGTTATTTTGATGGTGCATTTTCTAAAGAGGGCACTGGAGCTAGATTCATATTTATATCTCCTGAAGGTAACCTTTCACCTTTTTCCTTTAAACTAGAATTTGAAAATACTAATAATGTGGCTGAGTACGAAGCATTGATTTTAAGCCTGCAAACAACCAAACAAATGGGGATTCAATCTATTTCTATTTTTGGTGATTTTGAATTAATAATAAGACAGATTAAGAATTGGTGTCAAACTAAGCATCCCAGATTAAGGTCTTATAGAAATGAGGTGTGGGAAGAGAATAGAATGGTAGATTCGTTGGCAGTTGTAGCCAGTACATTTAAGCCACCAATTAATCCAAGGTTGACATATGAAATTGAGTTGAGACACAGGCCTTCAATCCCTTATAACGTAAAGCATTGGCAGGTTTTTGAATATAATGAGCAGATTAATCAATTTTTAACAATGATTGGAAATTTTGAAGATAGCCAAATTGATTTAGAAGTTGATTAAAGTGATGAAAGTGATATGTCTAGAAACCTGAAGTAGGCAATTGGTGATCAAAAGATAATTCAATTGAAGGATAATATTTTGCCTAGAGGTTTGGTACCTCTTGAGAGATTGTTCGATGCTAATGATATGGCAGTGAATCAGAAAAAGGTATCTCAGGATGGAGAAATGGAGGACTGTAATTTAGGAACTCAGCATGAGCCCAAAATGGTCAAGTTGTTTAAAGGAGTTCTTAAGGAATATAAAGAAAGGTATGCAGATCTTTTCAAACAATTCATGGATGTGTTTGCATGGTCATATGAAGATTTAAAGACTTATGATCTAGATATTATTCAGCACAAAATACCACTGAAAGATGGGGTTAAGCCACACAGACAGAAGCTCAGACAAATTAATCCACTGATACTTGCCCCAATTGAAAAAGAAGTAAAGAAACTTTTGCAAGAAAAAATCATAGTCCCACTCAGATATTCAGATTGGGTTTCCAACCTGGTACCAGTCAGGAATAAAAATTGAGAGATAATATTATGTGTGGATTTCAGAAATTTGAATAGAGCTTCCCTGAAGGATAATTATCCTTTGCCAAAGATGGATTTTGTTCTGCAGAAAGTGACTGGAGCTTACAGGTTGTCCATGGTTGATGGTTTTTCTGGATATAATTAGGTAGCTGTGGAGAAGGAAGATCAGAAGAAACTGCTTTCACCACACCTTGGGGAATATTCATGTATGCCAGGATGCCATTTGGTCTCATAAATGCAGGGTAGAGGGCAATGGATATAGCTTTTGTAGATGATAAATTTATAGTCATATATTTGGATGATGTGACTATTTTTTCAGGGTCTGATGATGAAGATTTGGAGCACCTGCAGAAGGCTTTCTTGAAGTGCAGAAAATTTGGGTTATCATTGAATCCTAAGAAATCCCTATTTTCTCTAGAGGAAGGTAAGTTGTTGGGACATATAGTTTCAAATCAAGGTGTGAAAATTGATCCAGCAAGGGTTGAGGCTATACAAACAATTCCTTTACCTAGAAGTAAGAAAGCTATTCAAAGATTCCTAGGGAAAATAATTTTTTTGAGAAGATTTATTCCAAATTATGCTGAGATTGTCAGGAAAATAACAGATATGTTGAAGAAAAATGCTGAAGCAAAGTGGGACAAAGATGCAAGAGAATCCTTTGCCAAAATTAAAGAGGCTCTTCAAGAAGCTTCAGTTTTGATTTGTCCAGATTATTTAAAACCTTTTCAATTTTTTTCATTTCCGTCACCTTCCACTATTGATGTTGTGTTGTTATAGAAGAACGAAGAAGGAAAGGAGCAGCCCGTGGCATTTTTCAGTAAAGACCTCAGAGATGCAGAGCTCAAATATAGCATCTTGGAAAAGTAGGTATATGCCTTAGTAAAGTCATTGAAAGCTTTTAGGACATATGTACTTCATTCTCAAATAGTAGCATATATACCTAATTCTGCTGTAAAAGATGTGCTGATTCAAAGTGATGTATAGGGAAAAAGAGGAAAATGGATTGCAAAAATCCAAGAATATGATTTGGACATTAAACCTACTAAGTTAGTCAAAGGACAGGGATTAGCTAAGTTGTTAACAGAATCTAATTTCCAAACTATGGGAATTAATTTGCTTGCACCATTAGATGAAGTGGTTGAGGAGACCAATCAAATTACAACTAAGTCAACAATCAAATGCAAATTTCTCTGCTCAGATTGGTATAAAGATATTATTCATCATTTGTGTTTTTTCTCTTGCCCTCCCTCAATCAATAGATCAAAATACAGAGCCCTAAAACTCAAAGCTCAACCTTATGTTATAATTGATGCTAAATTATATTCGAAAAACCCTGTTGGTGTCTTGTTGCTTTGTTTGATAGAAGGAGAATCAATGGAAGTGATCAAGGAGTATCATGAATGTTTGTGTGGAGGACATTACAGTTGGAAAGTAATCGCTCATAAGATTCTTAAATCAGGGTTCTACTGGCCTTCTTTATTTGCTGATGTATACAAAGTTGTTAGAAGTTGTCAGAAATGCCAATTATTTGCAAAAAAGAAAAGGTTAGCTCCTTTACCTCTTCTTCCTATTTTTATTGAAGAACCCTTCAAACAATGGGGATTAGATTTTATTGGAGAAATTAATCCACCATCAAGTGGGCAGTTTAAGTGGATTCTGACTGCCACTGATTATTTTACAAAATGGGTAGAGGCAATTCCTACCAGGAAAGCAAATGATTTGGTAGTAATGAAGTTTTTGGAAGAGAATATTTTTAGCAGGTTTGGGTGTCTAGTGAAAATCATCACAGACAATGCTAAGTATTCAACTCAGTAAGATTTATCAATTTCTGTCAAACTTATAATGTGATATTATCTCATTCCACAGCATATCATCCACAAGGGAATGGTTTAGCAGAGTCATCAAACAAGACATTGGTCAAGATCCTGAAGAAAACAATTAATGAGAACTTGAAAAATTGGGATTCAAAGCTGATATTTGCTCTCTGGGCAGTAAGAATGACTACTAGAAGATCCACTAGTAAGTCCCCTTATGAGTTAGTATATGGTACTCAAGCTTTGTTTCCCACTCAGTTAGCAAAACCAGTAATTTCCTTTCTTCACGAAGCACAAGAAGAACCTAATGCATTGATAAGAAGGTTGAATAAGGTAATAGAATTGAGTGAAAGCAGAAATAAAGTCAGAGACAATTTGGTCGCATATCAAGAGAAGATGAAGTCCATTTTTGACAGAAAGGCAAAGGAGATTATGTTACAAAATGGAGATCTGGTACTAAGGTGGGATACCAGGAGAGAAGAGAAGGGAAAACATGGTAAATTTGATCCTCTATGGTATGGTCCTTATAAAATCACTGAAGTTAGATCAAATAACACTTTTATTCTAGAACATGCTGTGAACGGGTAGTATTTGAAACATTATTTCCAGCACTGAAAACAACCAGTTCATCATTGTACATATTCGGTTTTCCTACATTGTATATTTCTCATCAAGAAATTTTTGACTCCATGTCCAAAGTGAAGGCACTGATCTGTAGGTTCTTAGTGATTCATGGTAAAAACACTATCCCCAGGTAGAGCCAGATGTTGTGGATCATTTTCATATCCTTTTATTTTCAATTCTTGAAAATATAAAAAAAATAAAATTTAGAAAATAGTTGAAAATATGTTAAAGTATTAAAATTCTTATACTTTAGCATAAAAAACATTTCTGTTGATATATTGGAGTTAAAATTTTAAACACTTTAAACTTTATGAAAGTGGGTTCCGCATTTATGTTTAAAGATCGATCAATTTTTTGGGCGGAAAGCGTTGATGGTTTTAATTCATATCGAAAGGCCCAACCCACGGGCACAACCAGCGCACGAGATAATAAGATGAGTGTCTCCGTAGTTGACTGGGTTGACTGCGACGACAACAAAGATGAACGGTGGAGATTGAGTGCGGGGGCACCAGCTAAAATTTTCCTTTGTACCTTGAGACCCCTCACAGTGACGTCGAGCGTTGAGTTGTTCATAGCTATCTTCCACGTCGGGTGAAATCAACGGCTTGTTGGCGCGTCATGTCAACATTAAAATTTAAGGTCGCGCCACCTATTTAAACAAAATTTGCATTATTTTTCAAATCATTTGTGATTAGTTTATGCTGTGTCCTGTTTTAGTTTTCTGTCACCCTAGTAAAATTGACCACCTTGTAAGTTGTTCTTTGCGATATTTTTTAGTCATGGCTAATCGTTCGTCCTTGTCAGGTTCTGCTAGTCATATCCCTCTCATGGACACCGAGGGGATATTCAAGATACCTTTTGTTCTATAATTCATCTTCCATTTTATTAGCAATTCATCCTGAATGACAAAGCCTCCCCCTGTTTATACTGCTATGATCAAGTCTGGTGTTGTCGACAGATATTTTCGCTCCTAGAGACAGCCTAGAGTTGCCATAGACCAGTGCCTAGGACATCTTAGCATAGCAAGGAGCACATAATATAACTTGGGTGTCAATCCAAAAGGATCTCCTGCTATCTCTTGTAAAGTAAGGAAATGGATTTAAATGGGACCAGAACTTACAGAAACTGCCACAGGGAAAGTAACGCTGCAGAGACAAGATGCAAAGCTCTAACACAAAAGCATCAGACAGTTAAGAGACAATTTACTGTAGGGAGGGCCGATTCAAGTAATATGCCACAGAAATCAAATATCAGAAGGTGTATGCAGTGAAAGAAATATGAGAAGATATTAGTTAACTTTGGTCTGATACCCAGATACACAACAGAACCATATATGGGCTTATCACTCTAAGAATCCATACATGACAATGGAGTTTTAAAAGCACCCTCCCAAAGCAACTAATATAGCAGAAAGATGGATGAAATGAATCATGAAACAGTATATCATGCCTGAGCCATATTTAAAGCGCTTGACTGATCCAAGTATGGGTATCAACTAGGATAAGTCCTTACCTAAAATCAGTGAGCCACTCGCATTCCAATACATGATACAAGAAGATGGATAAAATGAAATGTTGTATTAAACACATAAAAGGAAGTTACATATTGTGGGATACCAAAGACCAGAATCCTCTAATACAGATAGAACTCCTCCTCACTGAGACCCTACGGGCTCTGAGCCTTCATACAAGAGCTTATACAAAATGTATACAAAAAATGCCTTTCACTGCACAATTCTCTGATAAAAATCTGGAACCTTTACAATGTCTTTCTTCCTCCTTTTTATAGAGGAAGGAGAGGAAAAACTCATGAAAGAAGTAGGTGAAAACAATTAATTGTTTTATTAAAACAAAATGGCAGAAACATTCGCGCCCACACTATTTGATAGCCATGAAATACTGCATGTACTCTGCTACCAGCTCCATGAATTAAATGCACTGGGTAGAAAATCTCTTTAGGGGTAAGGTGTGAAGAATAAAATATGTAACACTCTGTACTTTCCTGAGAGAAAAATCTATTGAAATAAAACCTGGAGGATATGATTTCTATGCACTTGTACTCTTTGCCTTCTGAATGTTGGATTGGTATTTAAAATCTTCGGCTCCAGGCGTTGAATCCCTTGCTCTCTGACTGATACTCTTTGCTGTATGATTAATAACCTCGTCTGTGGAAAATCTATGTTTTAAATTGCTCTGGAGGGTTTGGTAGACTTTTACCATGACTTCTTTAATGAAAGCCATGTCACGGAAACTACCCGGGATCTTCTTCATGAATATGGTACTTGAAAACCCAGTATCGTAACGCGTCTTTCGCTTCAGCAATGGATGCCGCGAATTGTGATAGCTTTTCTTCTTCGCCATAAACCTGAAAAACCCACAAGAACATTAAATAAAACCAGGCACAAGGGTGGTGGATGCGATCGTGACCATGGAATGGTGACGTAGACTGGGAGAAATGATAAGAAGATGCAGGGTGGCGAAAAATGCAGATAAATAGTGGAGGAACGAAGGGTGGAGATAAGATATACAGGGAAACGACGATAAATGAATGAGGCGGAGACACGTGACTTAAACACTGAAATATGACACATAAATGGAGTATATGAATGGTGGAGGAGAACGCAAATTCCACGTGGGCGTACGAAAGGCCAAGCGGAAGGGACGACGTGGAGGTGGACTTGGTCAGTCAGCGGGGTGTGTAAATGATTCTGGGTCATACGATCCAAAAATGAAATCAACGGTCGAAACTTAATCAGAGGGCAATGGAATGGCGAGCCCGGAGTGCCGTCTACTTAAATTAAAACTCGTGCAGCTTCAGAAAACAACCGTCGTTGGATGAAGGCTTGTAGATCCGACGGTTAACATAAATTTCGATGCGCGTCTCGGATCGAACGTTAACGCGCGAAATAGGGCGGTATTGGAGTCGTACACCGGGACACGTGTTGCGCGATGTGTGGAATCGCTGCTTTTTGAGAAATACCGCCTGCCCAGCGAAGGTGGTGTGAAATAAACAGGCCGGTTTTGGAATCAACGCGCAGCGCGGGGACCACAAGAGAAATAGGTCGTGGAACGTTGATCTGTGTTTGATCTGACAGCTGAGATTACGCCCGATGGCCATATAATGTAAGCGCTTTTCTATCTTGGTACATGGTCAAATGCCCAGGTTATATGAAAAACGAGATGGAGGGGGCTAGGGCCAAAGGAGCTATGCCTCGAATGTTTCCAAATATGAATTTCCAGCCCTTTTAGAATGCGATTTTGAAGCTGGGAGAAAACAACGATAGACAGCTAAGGCACTTTGCAAGACAGGGCAAAGGAGTTAGAATATTTAAACCAAATGGTCCTTGGAAATTTTAATGGGGAGATGATCATGATCAACATCTAGAGTGCTTTTTTCATGTATCCCAAAGACTCACCTTTTTCCTGAATTTATCTATTGGTTGGTTTCAATCATGTACCCTAGGAAATGTTTTTTTATGAATTGTCATGGAGAGAACGTTTTGCAAGTGTCTACCCAGCTAATCCACCAAGCCCTGTGCTATCCTAAGTTCTTTTAAATTTCCTTCATTGATTTTCTACTTGTTCTTATATCAAAATGTGGAAGAGTTCATGCATCTAGGTTTGAATATTATGGATATAAACAAGAAAAGGCAATCATTAGTGTTCTGGACTGATGTGGTAAGAAGAGAGCAAAATTAAGCTGGATTGTTTGATTTTGCCATTTATTTCATGTCAGTTGCATATAAAATCTTGAATGGAGTTCCTCCTCCCTATTTTCTACCTAAAGTTTAGGAATATTTGCATTTAGGAGTAAATTGCAAATTTGGAGATTGGTTTTTTTTTAGGATTACTCTGAAATTAGGCTATATGGAGAAAGTGTTGAGCCTTATAGACTTCCAATGTTTGTGCCTATGAGGCTATTTTCCTTGGAAGTTATTCGAAAAATCCTAAATGTTGATCAGGTTCACTTTGTGCCCATGAAAAAGGGGCACATGTACAAACTACCCATGACTATAGGCCCTTTCATAGTCAATATGAGACAGGCATTTGAGGAGGTTACTAAAATGTTTGATGAGATGCATATGTTGTTAGGGGAAAGTTGGGCTTATGACCCTCATAGTGTAATTTCGAATAGAATAATTGAGAATGGGTATTCATCTTTCATTCATGAAAGTAGGCTAGATTTGGAAAAGATAGCAAGTAAAGGTGCGATGAGTTCAGCGAGTTCAAACATTCAGACTCCTATCATATCATAGAAATCAAACAAAAGAAGAAAATAAACAGTGATTGATTTATATGATGAGGAGCAGGGAGCTGAGAAGAGGACAAAGTTTACTGAAGAATCTACATCCAACCCACCTGGTTTTTCTTTACATTTGGGAGAAGAAAAAAATGTTCCTGCTTCACCCAGGAGTCATGAAATCTCTCATGAACAAGTACCTTTGATCAAACAGATGTTTACACAAATTGAAGAAAGGAATCAGAAGATGAAGGCCAGCATGGAGGCCCAAACTGAATATCAAGTTGCTCCAGATCAAACAAGACTTTTGACTGTCATGGATCTTGAGAAAAATCAATTTAGAATTTCCCTGTCACATCCTACAGACATGTCAATAGGTTCTTCTAACAATTTCAATACTGTAAATGTGACTATAGAGTGAAGAAGATTCCCCTGATGGATAAGATGAATTTACATATGCAAACTAGCCAATTGATTGTGAGTGACCTGATGAAGACCAATGCAATGGAAATGAAGGCAGAAAATATGTTGGGAAAGGTACTTAAGCAATTAAAGTTAGAGAAAGCTTACTCAAGAGCTTTAAAATTTCAGAGTGATGAGCTAAAGAAAATCATTGTAAAGATTGGAGTGGACCCTAGTGACAAGACTGTTGTACAGAAATTTATGCAAAGTGCTGAGGCAGAAATATTTACATTGAGGAAAGAGATAAAATTGCCTACATGAGAACATTATATGGCTGCAGAAGTTGCAAAGGTGGAGAAGGAAAAGGAAAAGCTTTTATAGCAACTCATGCAAAAACATGAAGAAATTTCCAAAATAAAGCAAACTGCAATATCATTGCAAAATCATATTGATAACCATAATTGTACTTTTGTTTTTCCTACAGGTAACGAAGATCCACAAGCACAGATTGTTCAGTTGAATACTGAGTTGCAGATGGCTGAAAGAGATCTGAAAAAGGCTCAAGAAGATCTGGAGACTGCGACAAAGCTTATTCAAGCCATAGGGAATGAAGCTGACAAGTACAAAATGGATATTCAGAATGCCAATACTGAGAATAAAAATCTCAAAGAGAGGTTGAAAGGAAACATTTCACTGATACAAGCCAAAGATATCATTTGGAATGATATCATTTCAGAAATGAAATCAATTTGGAGTTGTTTGACGATAGTTGGACAGGAGAAAAGTCTTATCAGGGAATGTGAAGAACCAATCATGACAGATAAACAGAAGGAAATTAATAGAGCTATTTGAGCTAGAAGGTTCATTGAATTTATTAATTCTAAAACAGATCAGGAATTAGAAGAGAATGACATTAAATACGGGACCTTATGTGCAGTAGAGATCAATAAGATGATTGTCATAAATGACCACAAAAAGGCTACAAAAAAGAAACTGATGGAAATTAAAGAAGCAGTAAGTCAGTTTGATAAGTTATTTGACAAATTAACAAGAATAGGTCTGCCATCATGTTGAGGAGATGAAGGAAATATTTTTCCATGGGATTCTTATGAGAATTTTCTAGTTATGACAAAAAGTAAAGTTGATAACAGGCATTAAAAAACTCAGGCGCTTAAAGGGGAAACAATGGTCAACTTTCTGCAGAAACATTTTCAGCTACTGTGGTTGGTAAAAACTCTTTTCACAGAAGCACCATCCTATATTCGAATTACTGCATTCAGAATGGAGTATCACAATCTAACACATTCGCCCAAGACAAAGGTAGAGATATGGAAAAAGTGCAGAGCTTGGACAATAGACTTGCCAAAAGGGTTTTCAGCATTAAAGAAAGACAAATCATCTAACCAAGGAAATGCAACAGCATCATCAGCAATTCCTATAGATTAGGATATATATTTTTACATTATATTACTTTTTCAAAGACAATGTAATTGTAATAAGACATTTTCAAGGCATGTAATAGACAGCCTCCGAAGTCCTAAGTAGTTGTGGTAGTTAGGATTGGTTACAACAGTTCCAAACTGTTTTTTATTGTTTTTAATGTAATTTTTAAGGGGAAGAAAGTTTCTGATTTTAGGACCTTCAGACGATTATTTTGTACTCAGAGATTTCAATGATTAATGAATGAGTAAGCAAGTTTCTGGCATTTGTTTATGTTGATATGTATCTAAGTTTACATTCTATGTTTTATTTCTTTGAATAAGACAAAGTAATGAGCAGCAGGTCTCTTTTTACCTATGTAAGCAAGAGTTAAAATCCTTAATTGGCGCTCCTTTGTTTTAACTATTTCGTTAATAAATTCTTCAGAAGTTTGAGATGATATATTATGTGTGAGAGCATATCAGTTTGAGCTTCTTTCTTTCATTTTTCTTCTGGTCATTTCATTCAACATCAACAAATGGTAGCATTGTGAGACATTCATTGTGTTTGATATCTAAGGGTTTAATAGTAAATACCTGAAGATGATTAAAATAGAGACATATATTTTCGTGATTTAATCATATAAATGTCTTAAGCACTGATTCCTTATCATAGCTAAGGGATTGTCTCTTAAGGTACAACAGGTAACATGGACTCTACATATGGAGCAATATTTTAATCTCCATAATGTGCAACACACACAAAACATACACAATGAAACTTTATATTTAGAACCTAATAAGTTTGTATGATATCAATGGTTTTGTTCTCATAAACCTCTTGTCACTTGGAAATTTTTTACGAAGGAATGATAGCACATTATGAAGATACAAATAACAATATCTTCTTTAGCCAATTGATAGATCTCAAAAAAAAGGGTTCAATGGCGGAGAAAATTGAGGACTTCCAAAAATTGAATATAAGGTTAAATGATATTCTAAACGAGCATATGATTGATGTATTCATGGGGACTTTAATGGATAAAATCCAACATGAGGTTCACCTTTGGGAATCTGATTCATTGGAGAAGACATTCAAGTTGGCAAGAAAAATTGAAAGAAAAATTATGGCAACAAGGAAGCCTACCACTCACAACTATAAATATGGAAGTGTTTTTGCTCCGATCCATCCACAACCTAAAAGGTTGACACCATAATAATTGGAAGAAAAAATATCAAAAGGGCTTTATTACAATTGTGATATAAAATACACTAAAGGTCATTAGTGTGATGAGAAGAATTTTTTTACTTATATTGTGAAGAGGAGGAAGAAAAGCAACAAGAAACTTCAAAGGAAAATGGTATACACCAAGAACCGACCTTAGAGAAAGAAGAAATTAATCCGACCATATCTTGTAATGCATTAGCAGGAATTACCACTCCTCAAACTCTCAATATAGAAGGACATATCAAGAAGAAAAAGGTAATAGTGTTGATTGATTCAGGTAGTACCATAATTTTATTCATTATAAGATAGCCAAGGAATTGAATTACTTCCTATATCCAACACCAAAGTGTCAAGTGACGGTTGAAAATGGAGGAACTATAACTT